>OY997264.1:330308011-330933011 GCA_963921465.1 Triticum timopheevii
ACATGCACATGCTCCAGTGCATATAACTTGGTAGAAAAATCAAATTTGTGTCCTGGGGTGCATGCTTAGGTTCCATGCAAGAAATGGGAATGAATTTCAAACACCAGGGCACCGTTGATTGTTGGCAAAACATTGAGATGCCTGGTTTTTAAATTCTAGTAAATCCAAAACTCGCCTGAAATTCATGAAACTTGGCATGCTATTATGGAGCGGCATCAACATTCCATGGTAAATTTTTTTGCCCATTTGGGGCAGGTTTGGGTATATGCTTCTCACAAACCGGAGCTTCTCACAACAAGCATGATGGTTTTCGGTAAGGAACGTCCCACCTTTGGGGACGAAACGATATCCATTGCCTCTTATTGCCTTCGAAATTTATCTCGTGTCAACATAGAACAACAGGAGTGTTGTGTGAATTTTTGTGATTTTTGCTGCGTTCGTTTGGACATTTTTATGCATTAACTGAGTTTTCAATGCATTTATGTGCATAATTCAAATTTGAATGACATGCACATGCTCCACTGCGTATAAATTGGTTGAAAAATCAAATATGTGTCCTTGGGTGCATGCTTAGGTCCCACGCAAGAAATGGGAATGAATTTCAAACACCAGGGCACTGTTGATTGCTGGAAAAACATTGAGATGCCTGGTTTTTAAATTCTAGTAAATCCAAAACTTGTCTGAAATTCATGAAACTTGGCATCCTATCATGGAGCGACATCAACATGTCGTGGTAAATTTTTTGTCCCATTTGGGGCAGGTTTGGGTATATGATTCTCACAAACCGGAGCTTCTCACAACAAGCATGATGGTTTTCGGTAGGGAACATCCCACCTTTGGGGACGAAACGATATCCATTGCCTCTTATTGCTTTCAATTTTTTTTCTTCAATCAACATAGAACAACAGAAGTGTTGTGTGAATTTTTGTGATTTTTCGGGGTTCGTTTGGACATTTTTACGCTTTAACTTAGTTTTCAATGCATTTATGTGCATAATTCAAATTTGAACTACATGCACATACTCCAGTGCATTTAATTGGTCGAAAAACACGCAAGAAATGGGAATGAATTTCAAAAACCAGGGCGTCGTTGATTTCTGGCAAAACTTTGAGATGCCTGGTTTTTAAATTCTAGTAAATCCAAAACTCGTCTGAAATTCATGAAACTTGGCATCCTATCATGGAGCGGCATCAACATGTCGTGGTAAAAGTTTTGTCCCATTTCAGGCAGGTTTGGGTATATGCTTCTCACAAACCGGAGCTTCCCACAACAAGCATGATGGTTTTCGATAGGGAACATCCCACCTTTGGGGACGAAACGATATCCATTGCCTCTTATTGCTTTCGAATTTTTTCTCGTGTCAACATAGAAGAATAGGAGCGTTGTGTGAATTTTTGTGATTTTTGCAGGGTTCATTTGGACATTTTTATGCATTGACTGAGTTTTCAATGCATTTATGTGCATAATTCAAATTTGAACGAAATGCACATGCTCCAGTGCATATAAATTGGTTGAAAAATCGAATATGTGTCCTTGGGTGCATGCTTAGGTCCCACGCAAGAAATGGGAATGAATTTCAAACACCAGGGCACCGTTGATTGTCGGCAAAACATTAAGATGCCTGGTTATTAAATTCTAGTAAATCCAAAACTCGTCTGAAATTCATGAAACTTGGCATGCTATCATGGAGCGTCATCAACATGTCATGGTAAAAAATTTATCCCATTTGGGGCAGGTTTGTGTATATGCTTCTCACAAACCGGAGCTTCTCATAACAAGCATGATGGTTTCGGTAGGGAACATCCCACCTTCGGGGACTAAACGATATCCATTGCCTCTTATTGCTTTCAAATTTTTTTCTCGTGTCAACATAGAAAAACAGGACTGTTGTGTGAATTTTTGTGATTTTTCGGGGTTCGTTTGGACATTTTTATGCATTAACTGAGTTTTCAATGCATTTATGTGCATAATTAAAATTTGAACTACATGCTCATGCTCTAGTGGATATAACTTGGTTGAAAAATCAAATCTGTGTCCTCGGGTGCATGCTTAGGTCCCACACAAGAAATGGGAATGAATTTAAAAAACCAGGGCACCGTTGATTGCCGGCAAAACATTGAGATGACTGGTTTTTAAATTCTAGTAAATCCAAAACTTGTCTGAAATTCATGAAACTTGGCATGATATCATGGAGCGGCATCAACATGCCGTGGTATATGCTTCTCACAAACCTGAGGTTCTCAGAACAAGCATGATGGTTTTCGGTAGGGAACGTCCCACATTTGGGGACGAAACGATATCCATTGCCTCCTATTGCTTTCAAAAAAATTTCTCGTGTCAACATAGAACAACAGGAGAGTTGTGTGAATTTTTGTTTTTTTTGGGGTTTGTTTGGACATTTTTATGCATTAACTGATTTTTCAATGCATTTATGTGCATAATTCAAATTTGAACTACATGCACATGCAACGGTGCATATAAATTGGTTGAAAAATCCAATCTTTGTCCTTGGGTGCATGCTTAGGTCCCATGCAAGAAATGGGAATGAATTTCAAACACCAAGGTACCATTGATTGCCGGCAAAATATTGAGATGCCTGGTTTTTAAATTCTAGTAAATCCAAAACTCGTCTGAAATTCAAGGAACTTGGCATGCTATCATGGAGCGGCATCAACATGCCGTGGTACAAATATTGTCCCATCTGGGGCGGGTTTGGGTATATGCTTCTCACAAACCGAAGCTTTTCACAACAAGCATGATGGTTTTAGGTAGGGAACGTCCCACCTTTGGGGACGAAACGATATCCATTGCCTCCTATTGCTTTCAAATTTTTTCTCGTGTCAACACAGAACAACATTAGTGTTGTGTGAATTTTTGTGATTTTCCAGGATTGGTTTCGACATTTTTATGCATTAAGTGAATCTTCAATGCATTTATGTGCATAATTCAAATTTGAAAACACGCACATGCTCCAGTGCCTATAAATTGGTTGAAAAATCAAATATGTGTCCTTGGGTGCATGCTTAGGTCCCATGCAAGAAATGGGTATGATTTTCAAACACCAGGGCACCGTTGATTGTCGGCAAAACATTGAGGTGCCTGGTATTTAAATTCTAGTAAATCCAAAACTCGTCTAAAGTTCATGAAACGTGGCATGCTATCATGGAGCGGCATCAACATGCCGTGGTAAAAACAATTCCCATTTGGGGCAGGTTTGGGTATATGCTTCTCACAAACCGGCGCTTCTCACAACAAGCATGATGGTTTTTGGTAGGGAACGTCCCACCTTTGGGGACAAAAAGATATCCATTGCCTCTTATTGGTTTAGAATTTTTTTCTCGTGTTAACTTAGAACAACAGGAGTGTTGTGTGAATTTTTGTGATTTTTGCATGGTTTGTTTGGACAATTTTGTGCATTAACTGAGTTTTCAATGCATTTATGTGCATAAGTCAAATTTGAACGACATGCACATGCTCCAGTGCGTATAAATTGGTTGAAAAATCAAATCTGTGTCCTTGGGTGCATGCATAGGTCCCACGCAAGAAATGGGAATGAATTTCAAACACCAGGGCACCGTTGATTGCTGGCAAAACATTGAGATGTCTGTTTTTTAAATTCTAGTAAATCCAAAACTCGTCCGAAATTCATGATACTTGGCATCCTATTATGGAGCGGCATCAACATGTCGTGGTAAAAAAATTTTCCCATTTGGGGCAGGTTTGGGTATATGCTTCTCACAAACCGGAGCTTCTCACAACAAGCATGGTGGTTTTCGATAGGGAATATCCCACCTTTGGGGACAAAACGATATCCATTGCCTCTTATTGCTTTAATTTTTTTCTCATGTCAACATAGAACAACAGAAGTGTTTTGTGAATTTTTATGATTTTTCGGGGTTCGTTTGGACATTTTTACGCATTAACTGAGTTTTCAATGCATTTATGTGCATAATTCAAATTTGAACTACATGCACATGCTCCAGTGCATATAACTTGGTTGAAAAATCAAATCTGTGTCCTTGGGTGCATGCTTAGGTCCCATGCAAGAAATCGGAATGAATTTCGAACACTAGGGCACCATTGATTTTCGGCAAAACATTGAGATGCCTGTTTTTTAAATTCTAGTAAATCCAAAACTTGTCTGAAATTCACGAAACTTGGCATGCAATCATGGAGCGGCATCAACATGCCATGGTAAAAATTTTGGCCCTTTTGGGTTAGGTTTGGGTATATGCTTCTCACAAACCGGAGCTTCTCACAACAAGCATGATGGTTTTTGGTAGGGAACGTCCCACCTTTGGGGACGAAACAATATCCATTGCGTCCTATTGCTTTCCAAAAAAATGCTCGCTTCAACATAGAACAACAGGAGTGTTGTGTGGATTTTTGTGATTTTTCATGGTTCGTTTGGACATTTTTATGCATTAACTGAGTTTTCATTGCATTTATGTGCATAATTCAAATTTGAACTACATGCACATGCTTCGGTGCATATAAATTGGTTAAAAAAATCAAATCTTTGTCCTTGGGTGCATGCTTACACTACTAGGGAAAACCCTAGTAGCAGCGCTTGAAATATGCATAGCAGTAGCGTTGGGTCCAGCGCTACTGCTAGCGTGCTACAGGTAAGTTGTAGCAGTAGCGCTGGTATGGGCAGCACTACCGGTAAGTATTGTTAGCAGTAGCGCTTCTTGGACCAGCACTACTGATACCTATCTGTAGTGCTTGTTCATAGGAAGCGTTGCTGCTAATCCATCGCTACTGCTAGGTGCTTTCCAGCGCTACTGCTAATGTTCCTGCTTTCACCAATTCGCACCCCTCTACGTATTTGTGTTGTATTTATACAGGCTCTATATAATAGTTTCATCACATCATACTAAACATACACTATTCTCATCATATCATAGACATACAGTAGTAGCATCATACCATCATGATCATTCAACACAAATATCATCAAATCTCGAAAATAGCGATACACAAGTGCGATCATGTCATGTCTCGAATAACAACTGCATGTTCATGGCACACACACAAGTTTCATCATCTCTATCTAAACCATGATGTAGAAGAGAAAAGCGATCAGCATGAGCAAGAGTGCGACTATGTAGTACTGGCGGTCCCGCCCCTGCTCATGCTGGAGTGTCCACCTCAAGTAACTACTTTCCGCTTCGGCTCTGCTGTCGAACCCTCTGTGGCTAGCACCCGGGTACCTGTACATCTAGGCCTGAGCGGCTGGCCAGTGGTCGTAGACTCCTGGAGCCCTCCCAACGTACATGGCATAGTAGCCCTTCACCATCTCTGATCTATGTACCTACATCATGAGTTGATGAATTGAATGATAATATGCAACATAATGTACTTAAGAAAACAAGGAGGCATAATTAGCAAAATACAAGCAACCAATAGTAAACATAAATGACGAAGTTCCTCATACCCAAACTAATTAACTAGAGCGATCTACGCTAGTTCATGACCACAGTTTAGTTACATCACATAGTTTTGCCATGCATAAATTCAAAGTTTTACCATAGAAAGACAGTAGTGACACATTGTCATCAAAAATCAGTCCTCCATGTCGGCGGTCCAATGTTGATAGTCAGGGAGGAAGCACCCGAGCTTCTTGAAAGGCTTCAGGTCCAGACGCTGAGCGAGTAGCAGTGCTCGGACATCTTCCCGCGTGATTGGCCCATGGTAGAACATCCCTGCTGGTTCGAGGTCCTGCTTCATGATCACTTGGGCAAGTTCACACTATACGTGATAAAACTCAGCTCTGATTCGATGATCCGGTGTCCTTCCTATGCTTGTGGCCCAGTTGACAATCTCGGCATCATTGGTAGTAGGTGACATGCGAAGGCGTTGATTGTCCCTTCTGTACTCGAGCAGGTGATACATGAGGTAGAATCCATCAGCCATACTGGTGTGCGGTTGCTGGATGCAGCAGAATTCGGTGTTATGACCGAAAGCCAGCCCGCAATTCCTGTACTTTTTCACCTTGATATATCCACCAGACAGGCTGAAGGTTAACAGGGCACTATCGAGAACACTCTTTATGTGCTTGTAATCCTTTTTCCTGAGGTTCTTTGATGAGTCCAAGTACATCGCATTTGAGTATTCCGGGGACAGAAAGATGAGGACGGCGCCCCCCCCCCCCCCCCCCCCCCGTTGTGCAAATTAAGTACACCTCAAATTAGCCTCCATGCTTGCAAAGGAATGATTAACACTTACGAAAGGATACGTGCAGATGACTTACATGGGATGACAAGGCAAGAGCATCACTTCCTTGTCCTTATTAGCGATCATGAATTCACCAAACTTGCTCGCATAGTCACAGTGCTCTTTGCAAACTACCAAGAGCTCTTGTGCATATAGAATGGGTCCCTGATGAAGTAGTTCAGATACAGTGCATACTTGCGGATGAACTGGAAATCCAGCATGGTCATGTGGAACATGTCGTAGATGTAGTCAAATCGCAGGATGAACTTATTCGCGGGCCGTCTCTCGACGTACAACCTCCCACCCGGCACCTGAGCCGCGTAAAGCGGGTATCCTGGTTTTTCCGAGACCAGAAGGATTTTCTCTCAAGCAAGCACATCTTCATGGAGTCTCCTTAGATCATTGTTCAGTATGTGCTCTAGTGCTTTCGCAGGTAGGATCGGCTGGCCTGCAACATGGAAGCGATGCGCACCTTCGACAGGTATTCTGTCTACCACCCGGGGCTCCAGAGGTTGCTGGCTGCTTGAAGCTGCTCTGGCTCCTTTAGGGCCTTTCTTGTCCGGTCTCCTCCTTTGCTTCTTGGTGGGTGGCGGTAGTGAGCCCACCATACCTTCCCTAACCACCACCCCAAGTGTCGTCGGGTTAATCAGTGTATGCACCTCGGGGGGTTGCTGGGTATAGGTGGCATCTGGAGGCATCTCCTACAAGGATCACTTGAAGAGAGACTTTTTGCATTCCGCCTTAGGACGTTTCGGCTCCGGCAAATCAGGCAGCATCAAGTCATCATCTCCAGGCTCATAGCCTGAGTCTTCGCAGTCCTGAGCCATCAATCTTCCATCATCATAGGCGGTATTGAAATACTTGTCTGGGTTATCATCATCATCCTCCATGTCACCATCAACATTCGCTTCTTTAACAATGGGGTCTACATCATCCGACACTAATGGAGGCTCTCCCTCACGCCGTCTGCTATCACTCGCCACGACAGGTGCAGGTAATGTGGTAGGTGGGGTGGTGTTCATACCTTCTTGAGAAGGTGGCGTTGGCGTGATACTGGGAGCCTCGAGACGAAGAAGAGACTTGGGCCAAGGCAAGAACCAGTTCTTGCATGCGCCAATCATCTTAGGGGTCTCGTTGTCATCGACTGGTACCGGAGGTGGCAAATCCTCGAAGCCCACTAAGACACTGGCCACGTTAACCTGGAAGACGCCATCGGGCATCTCTCAGTTGTGGAACATGCGGTCCTTTGGCTTCACGATCGTTGCCTTTCCCACGGCCACCTTCTGGCCCTTGATGTCGTAGAGTAGGGTGCATGGGGTGTCGTCGGCCTACGAAGGAGACATGTCTGCGACGTCAAACATCCGAAAGGCAACTGAAACGTAAGACTATAGACATGCTGGTGAAAAGGGTATGACACGTAATTACCGTGAGGGAGTCGAGCTCAGCCAGCGATGAAGGCTCACCGACCATGCAAGAGACGGAGGCCGGGCTGCTATGAACAGGAGCGGGACCTTTTGCGGTTGCTTGAGTAGGTGCTGGTGATCTGGTGTTCACCAAATTGCTCCCGACAAAGCTGGGAAGGGGACAGTCCTCCGGTCGTGAATTTGGATTGCTCTTCGTGAAATCCCATAGTGCCGGAAGCAAGCTGACCACCGTGTCAGTGACTGCTGCAGAGACGGCCCCGAGCAGCTCTTCTTTGGTCTCGGTTTTGGTCTTATCGACGGCAATCTTGTTCTTCTCGTTGATGCTTTGCTGAGTGACGACCGAGCGTCTCTTCCTTCTTTCCTCTAGCTCCTCGGGGTAGCACATCTTCCACAAGGCGCCATCTCCGACGCCGTGCACACGTCCATAAGACGACGGCTTGTCCATCGAGACCTTCTTCAGTATGTTCAGGGCCCTGTTGAATGGGGTGTCCCACTTGGGCCTCGCCGACGACTGTGATGACTCGTTGCTTTCGGATGCCTTTTGGTGCTGCTCTTTCTGCAAAAGGAACGTGGATGGTTTACTAATGTGACAAAACTTGCAATCGAATTGATTGGAAGCTATAATATGATAATGTGGTAATATAACAATTACCAGAAGTCTCATGAACTCCCTCGTGATCGGGTCCATGTAAAAGAGCTTTTTTCTTTGTCCCACTTGTACGGGGCCCTGATCCAGTCATGCTCCAGCGGGTTGGTGAATTGTGCCAATGGGTATGGATTCCGTGACTTTCACATTCGGCGTCCTCCTTGGCCCATACGTCCCTCTTCCCCTCGTAACCACGCTTCCGAGGTGGTGGGGAGGCGTATTCCTGGCCTGGAGCGCCTTCATTTTCTCCGACTTTGCCTTGACACTTTCTTTAGCGCAATTCTCCTTGAATTTTGCAAAGTCCCCTTCTGTTATTGATGGATTGTTAGCATGAATCTTGGACCACGGTTCATTCTCCGCAATCACTTTTTTCACCCGAACTTTCCAGGAGGACAAGTCGTTGGTGAACGTCACCATCGCCTTGTTGTTTATCTTTGTCATGGCGATGTCTTCCAACGGATCTTTATATTTTTCTTCATTCCGGCCAGGGAACAAGAACCTATTGTGCAACTTCTTTAGGAGCATGTTCTCCATATGTGGTATCTGCCTCAACCTCTCGTCGTTGATGTTGGCGGTTTCCCTGAGGATGCATCCAAGTTGATTGCCCCAACACGAGCATGCTTCCTCCGGCTTCGTTGGCTCTAACTTCTTGGGGTGCATCTTCGTGACCACAATTTGTCCGATGCCAAGCTCGTTTTGCCTTCGTGTCCTCTTCTTCTTCGGTGCTTTATCGGCTATGACAGCATCTTTGCTGGTCTCGGGGGTGGTGTCGATGCCGGTGCCAGTGTCAGTGTTGGGGTTGGTGCCACTGCCACCACCATGCAATCCCATCTGTTGTTCGTCGAGGTAATCGAAATAGTGATTTGATGCCTCGATCAGGTCTTCAAGGCGAGCAGAACCACCTGCGACTTCGGCATCGGTAGACATTTTTCCCATTCAACAATTGTAAATAAAAGATATAATGAAAAGAAAAAATGGGCATATATTTGGTCGAAATGTTGATTCATTCCCCTTCTGGCAAACTCCGGGTACTCCATATGTCCTAGTTTCTAGCACAAGTCATGCAGAAAATCACGGAATTTTTTGGCATGACCTTTGCTAAAAAGTGGACATATGGAGCACCTGAAATTTGCCGGAACAGAAATGAATCAACATTCAGGCAAAACATAGGCCACTCAGATATTTTTCGACAATTGGCACAAGTTCATATAATAGATTTGATGCCATCTCAAGAGAACATGGCAACATTATGTCGGGGTAAAACGACATCTATGGGATCACTGGAATCCCTTCTACGGTTGGCGGGCGCGGGGTTGTGCAAAGAGCGGGTCTAGAAGCCAGCACGAAGGTCGTTTACCTAGGTTCGGGCCGCGAGGATGTGTAATACCCTAGTCCTGCTTTGGTGTACATTTGAGTGTTCTTAAGCTTTTGAACTAGCTACGATGCTTGCGTCGTCCAAAAGATCCGAATCCCCCTCAGTACGCCGTGGGCCTCCTTTTATAGACAAAGGGGCTGCCATAGTGGCACACAGGAGGTGGGAAGGTATACAGTGTCCAAGTTTATCACCTGTCATTATAGGACAAGGTGCATTAAATGCGCTACTTAGGTGTCCTCTTGCTTTATTTGGGACGGTAACGAGGCCCGTCCCGTCTGTCGCCGCTTCGCCTTGCTTGGACGCGCGTCCAGGCCAACGAGGCATGCAACGCCATGTAGGCAGGCAGGCTGCTGAGTTGGTGTGATGGTAGGGTCTTCACGAAGATCTACATGCCACCACGTAGGTGCTCGCTGAGTTGGCCTAGAGGCCGCACCCCCCACGCAGGTGCTTGCCTAGTTGTTGGGCTGGCAGGTGCATGGGAACGGCAGTGGAATCTTGGCAGATGTGGGCCTGGCTGCGACCCCGCGGATGTCTTCGGCAAGAGTCTTGCTGGGGCCCCGGCAAGGGTCTTGCCTTGGCGTTGCGGTCGTCCCCGGCAAGGGGCTTGCCGGGGGTCTCGAGGATATCCTCGGCAAGGATCTCGCCGAGGATCGTCGTCTTCTGATTCACACCTAATCTGGTATGCTTCTGGTCTTCACAAAGATCTGCATGCCACCATGGAGGCGCTTCCCGAGCTTGGGTTCCAATGTGGTTGAGGGCGTCGGAACTCTCAGGCTCAAGGGTGGCAGCCCTGCTGGCGTTTGGGCAAGTTGCCCCGGCAAGGCTCTTGCCGTGGATGTGGAGGCCGCCCCTGCAAGGGTCTTGCTAGGGGAGTCCACCTCGCCCTTCTGCTCTTTGTGTTTCTTTCTTGGATTTGGTCTGGTTGTTTTGTGCCTTTGCTCCCTCTGCCCCGCCAAGTGTGGTCAGGGGCGTGGGGCTGCGACTGCCCGCGCACAAGTAAAGGGGTGCAAAAAAGGGACCCCTATTTCTGTACACCAACAGGGGCCCCCGGGCCTGGGCCACATATAAGCGCGGAGCGTTATTGGGTCGGGCCCAGAACAGTGCACGTGCGTGCGTGCGGTGGAGTTTTTACCGCAGTAATTCCCTCGCTCACTTGCGCTTCCCCACGACCCGCGTTGAGTGCACGACATGGGGATCATGCATGACGTGGGGGTCATGCGTGGGGCGGTTGCTGCCCTCATATGTCACATCACGGTTAATGGTAAATAGGTGGCCCGTGCCTTCCCCAAAAATAAAGGGGAAAACTGCAGGCGCGCTGCTCATTTACCCTTCGCATGTTTTCAGTCTTGGAACCGCCATCCCTGTCTTCTTCCTCAAAGAGAAAACTCTCTCGCCTCTGGTCGCCGCATCCGCGCCTCCATTGCCTTCAATCCCCCACCTCTTTCTCAGTCACCATGGCGCCCAAGTCAAGCAAGGGCAAGGGAGTGGCCAAGATGCTGGGGAGAAGGAGGCACCAGAGAGCGAATTGGTGGTGCTCTGGACGGAGCACGCCTACTTCCCCTCCACGGTCAATGATGTCCATCTCATGGACTACTTCAAGCCCCTATGGGGGGTCGAGACGATGGGGCATCCGGCCACGCACATCATCCCTGCCGATTTTGCTAAGGCCGGCCCGGATCGATACCCTTTCTTTGTTGACTACTTCTCCTGCGGACTCTGCCCCCTTTCTCCAATTTCTTCAATGACATCATGCACACCTATGGCTTCCACCTTCTGGATTTTACCCCAAATGCGGTGGCGTGCATGGCCATTTTTGCCCATCTCTATGAGGGCTTCGCCGGAGTGCATCCCAGCACGGCGCTCTTCCGCCACTATTTTTACCCTCGTTTCCAAAAAGGAGGCACCATCTCTGGCTGTGTTGCTTGGATCCCAAGGAACCAGGAGATGGGTACGTACCCAGAGGGCGCCCAAAAGGAGAGGTGGGAAGAGTGGTGGGGCCGATGGTGCTGGATCAAAGAGGAAGATCTGCAGGAATTCTGTCGGGTTCGTCAGATGCCGCCGGTCCGTAGAGATGACTGGGGCGATGTTGATGCCAATGATAAGAAACTCTCGGTCGCCGCCACTAGGATCCATCGCCTAACCGTGGTCGGGCTCACCCTTGAAATGATTGGGGCTGATTTCATCCGCCGCCGGATTGCCCCATTGCATAACAAGGGGAGGCCGGCCTGGGATTACAGGAACGCGACCGACATCATGAGGCTCCACCCTGGCTTGAACCACAACTTCACGGTGATGGGGCACGCCCACTTTTGCCAGAGGCTCTTCCAGCTGAACATGGACTGCGATGGCAGGACTGAGAGGACCGGCAAGGCCGTGAAGGCCGGCAAGGCCGTCAAGGGGCCCTTGTTTGGGTTGCCGGCAGGAGTGGTCCCGCTGAGCAACAATTCTCGCCAGACCGACATCATTGCTATGATGCCAGACTTCAATGCACACGGCCTTGACACGAGCTGGGTCGAGCCGGAAGCAGAGCGGGTGCAGGACTTTTTGGATAGCTTGTCAGAGAAATACGTCTGTGATGAGCCAACGCTTATCTGGGATACCACCAAGGAGGAGCTGGATTATATTGCCGCCAGGGCGGCGGGAGGCGGAGCTTGCCCGGGAGACCGGCAGCACTGGCGCCGCAAAGGACGAGGCCGGCGCGGCCGCGGAAGATAAGGAGCTCGCCAAATGGGTGGAGTCTGTCGGGGAGGCCAGCAGTGCCGGCGCCGGGGCTCCTCTTGTCGAAGATGTGGTTCAAGAGTCGACCGAGGGGGAGGCCAAGGCTGACGACCCTCCGGCCCCAGGGAAGAGGTGCGTCATGTGCCGGGCTGGCTCCGGCGAACCAGTTCGGCCCGGTAGGGCCATGCCGTGGCAACAGGTCTAGGAGCAGTCCGTTCGCCAGACGAGGGCTGCGGGAGCAAAGAAGGCGGTGAAGGTCGCGGTGGTGAAGAAGAAAGCGACTGCCTCTTCTTCGTCCAAGCGTCGCCGGACTCCATCCCCCCTTCTCCCCCCGCAAATGTCAACACGAAGGTTGTCTTCGATTTTGGGTCTCTCAGCCGAAGGAGGAAGAGGAAGCCGGCATAGGAGGATGTGGAAGAAGAGTAAGTATCTCGCCCCCACCCCCCGTATTATCCCCTGACTTTACTCCTATGTCATCTTTCCTGGACCTGATTTTGTCCTCACAGGGACACGGAGACGCTGGCGTAGAGGGTGGCGAAGAGGGCCAAGTCCTCGACGGGCGACAAGCCCCCGGCGGGTACTTCGAGTACGCCATTGGTGGTAGAGAGCAGCCCGGAGAACAGACCCCGCTTTAGCCCCCAGCGTTAGTCCATCACTCATTCCTCCATTGATGAACTTTGGGTTGTGAATCTTTGATGCTGATCTTGCTGGGTTTGCCAGAGTAGAATGGCAGTAGGAGGAGCCGCCGAGGGCTACCCCCAACACGCCACCCCTCTCGACTATGCCGCCCCGAGGGGCGTCCCCGGCAAGGGCATCCACCGCCGAGCGCACGCCTATGAAGGAGGAGGAGACGAACTTGGGTGCCAGCGGTTGCACCCCAGCAACAAACATCGGCGGGGAGCGTGCCACCTCTTCCCAGCCCGGTGCTGGTAAGTTTGCTTGCTTCCTGTCCCTATTCTATCTACTTATTTTGAGCTTTTTTTAACTTTGATTTGGCTCTGCCTCATCCTCCTTCTTGGCATCTAGGCGCTTCCTCGGTGGACCGGGAGAACATTGATACCGTCATCGAGAAGGTCACCAGGGATGCTGAGGCCGAGGACAACAAGATCGCTGCCGAGGAGGCCGCCAAGACCGCTGATGAGGTCGCTGCCAAGGGGCCTGCGGGGGAGGCCGGCAAGGGGCCTGCCGGGGAGACCAACAAGGACGCTGCCAAGGAGGGGGTGGTCGACGACCAACCTTCCTCCTCGGCCGCCTCCGGCTCGGGAAAATACTTGAAGGTGAGCGACAATCTGTTCGTCCACCTCCGAGGGGCGGCGAGTACCAGGGCGCCCACCGAGGGGGAGGTGTTCGACGACGAGGTGCTCGCCGTCGCTGGGCTTAAGGTTGTCGACGAACCGAGCACCGATGGCGGCAGTTCCCAAGAGGAGCAGCTCCTTCGGGGCATGAGTGCCAACTTCCAAAAGCTCCAGGAACCCCACCGTGCCCGCCTGGACAAATCAAAGTCCAGGATGGCGGCGGTGGACAAGGCGGAGGCAGACCTCGCGGTGCGCATCACTGAGACGCAGGCCTGGTTCCGCCAAGCCCACGAGGAATTGAAGATCACCCAGGATCTTCTGGTTGAGCGCAAACAGGAGCTTGTCTTGAAGCAGGCTAATATCGAGAAGGCCCAGGAGCTGGCGAAGGAGCAGGCCGCCAAAGACGAGGCCACTCGGCACCAGCACCAGGCCGAGCTAAACTACCTAGAGGGGGACCTTGCCACTCGTGAGGGGGCGCTCGCTGCCACTCTCCGTGGCAAGGGTGAGGAGGTTGGGAAGCTTGTCACATAGCGGACTCAGGAGCTAGAGCAGAGGCACAGGGAGGTGCTCAATTCCCAAGCCTTGGTCCATGCTGGCAAGGTGAAGGAGCTGGAGGTGGAGTGGGATGGGCTGAAGGAACATGCTCGGAAGGTGGAGGCGCAGGCCGCAGTCCTCGGCAAGGCTGAGCAGCTCTCCAAGGCCAACGACTCCATCAAAGACCTGAAGCTAAAGCTGGAGGGTCTCGAGGGGACGCTTTTGGAGGTCATGGCTCGGGAGGAGACCCTGACCAAGAATCTGAAGAAGGAGAGGTAGCTGCGGAGGAATGACTCCGCCAACCACGAAGAATATGTGAAGGGCGAGAACCTATGGATCAGTCGCCTCGCCGACGTCGCCAGTAGGATCACCACGAAGCTTGCGGCCATAGGGATGCCAAACGTGAGGTACGCCCCGGAGCCGAACGTGAGCCCCAACGCAAAACTGACCCTGTTCTTCGAGGGTGTTCTCGGGGCCCTGGAGCAGTTTCGCTCCAACAGGGCGACCTCCCTGGACGATGAGGCCCGGAAGGTTTGCCGGGGTGCCATGACCAAGGTCCTCACCAAGGTGGCATACTGGAACCCCGACCTCGACTTCGATGCCGCACTGGAGAGCTTGCCGGAGGATGTGGACCTCGCGACGATCGAGGAGCGTATCAAGCTCATCATCAGCCGCGTCGACGAAATTCAGAGGATCGAAGGCCAGCGCCGAGACTAGGCACCCCGTTTCTCATCGCCGCTGCAGGTTCACGACCAAGAATTTTTTTATCTTTAGTTAGAACCACAGCAACAATTGGTGTAATATAACTCTGCAGTACTTTGAAACGATGCATGTTATTTCCCTGTTCGACTTTTCTTCGTATGTCCACCCTACGTTTAATTGGATAGGCTTGCCGGCGTGTAAACCTGGGCTGGAGCGTCTCAAGGACGGATCCTCAATAGTCGGCCGGGTGCGCTTGCGGCCAGGCAAACCACCTTACCACTCCCACCGCGGCCGTTTGAACTGTCGAGCGGACTCGGGACAGAACAAAAGCGTTTCCAGTAGTGGAAAGGCCACCCTGCCCTTCTCGATGCGGCCACTCGAACTGTTGAGCGGACTCGAAACAGAACAAAGGCATTGCCAATAGTGGAAGGGCCCCATTGCGTGCAGGTTTATCATACAGAGAGCAGGATCTCCGAGGAAAATAATCTTATGTAAAAAAAGGAATTGCTCAAAGTTTTGCATGACTTAGCTTCTTTGTCGCCATACGGGTGTTTGTTGTGTCTGTAGATGATGTCGCTCGCTTGATCATCTTCTTCCATGGAACCCATGGCGACGAAGAAGCGCCAAACTAGCTGCTAGGCTAGATTTTCACAACTGCGCCCCCTACCTGGCGCACCAAAGATGTCGGGGGAAAACGACACCTATGAGATCACTGGAATCCCTTCTACGGTTGGCGGGCACGGGGTTGTGCAAAGAGCGGGTCTAGAAGCCAGCGCGAGGGTCGTTTACCCAGGTTCGGGCCGCGAGATGCGTAACACCCTAGTCCTGCTTTGGTATATATTTGAGTGTTCTTGAGCTTTTGAACTAGCTATGATGCGTGGTGCGTCCAAAAGATCCGAATCCCCCCTCAGTACGCCGCCGGCCTCCTTTTATAAACAAAGGGGCTGCCACAGTGGCGCACAGGAGGTGGGAAGGTATACAGTGTCCAAGCTTATCGCATGTCATTAGAGGACAAGGCGCAGTAAATGCGCTACTTAGGTGTCCTCTTGCTTTATTGGGGACGTTAACGAGGCCCATCCTGTCCGTCGCCGCTCCGCCTTGCTTCGACGCGCGTCCAGGCCAACGAGGCATGCAACACCATGTAGGCTGGCAGGCTGCTGAGTTGGCGTGATGGTATCGTATTCACGAAGATATGCATGCCACCACGTAGGTGATCGAAGAGTTGGCCTAGAGGCCGCACGCCGCCACGCAGGTGCTCGCCTAGTTGTTGGGCTGGCAGTTGCAAGGGAACGGCGGTGGAATCTTGGCAGATGTGGGCCTGGCTGCGGCCCCGCGGATGTCTTCTGCAAGAGTCTTGTCGGGGCCCCCGCAAGGGTCTTGCCATGGTGTTGCAGTCGTCCCCGGCAAGGGGCTTGCCGGGGGTCTCGTGGATATCCTCGGCAAGGATCTCGCCGAGGATCGTCGTCTTCTGATTCACACCTAATCTAGTATGCTTATGGTCTTCACAAAGATCTGCATGCCACCATGGAGGCGCCTCCCGAGCTTGGGTTCCAATGTGGTTGAGGGCGTCGGAACTCCCAGGCTCGAGGGTGGCAGCCCTGCTGGCGTTTGGGCAAGTTGCCCCAGCAAGGCTCTTGTCGTCGCTGTGGAGGCCGCCCCAGCAAGGGTCTTGCCGGGGGAGTCCACCTCGCCCTTCCGCTCTTTGTGTTTCTGTCTTGGTGTTGGTCTAGTTGTTTTGTGCCTTTGCTCCCTCTTCCCCACCAAGCATGGTCAGGGGCGTGGGGCTGCGACTGCCCGCGCACAAGTAAAGGGGTGCAAAAAAGGGACCCCTACTTGAGAGGCCGGGGGAGGTGAAGGATCTACTTGAGAGGGCGTACTTCGGATCTGTAAACCTCCTGCGCAGCAGAAAGGGCTTGCCAGCCACAATATCTCCGGCCTGGCGCAACTCCTCCTTTATAGCCCTCATTGCAGAACGAGTATCCTTGGCTTCGGCGATGGCCTTCTTCAGGCCTTCTTGCTCCGCTCGGCGTTCCTTTCAAGAACCTCATAGCGGTCGGTAACATCTTTCAGCTTCACGGCCATTTTGGCCATCTCCTCCCTGCTTCGGCAGTGAGCAGCCCTTTCGGCTTCTAGCTCTTTGGCCGCCCTCGAGGCAGCCGCATCACTCCTTCTGGCCTGCTCCTTGGTTCGAGCAAGTTCTGCCCGAAGCCTCTCCACAGCAGCGGCACCATCTGCATTGAGCATACATGTTGTAAGGAGTGGGCTTCGGCCCCCTTACTAGGTGACCACGGAGAAAAACCTACCTTGTGACTCGTCAAGTCGCTTATTGACCAGCGCGATGTCCGCATCCGCAATGTCGAGTTGCCGCTTTAGTTCGGCAACACCATCAGTCCGGCCAGCCACCGGACTATCCGCCACCTGCATAGGAAAGGCGAAAATCAATACCTGCGATTTTGATCCTCGGCACGCTGTCGCTCTCGACAACCTACCGAGTCCCAGGGGCTACTATCTATACAGGGCTCACTTTATGTGCAAAACTGTCAAAAGGTATGTCACTTTTACGTACCTCAAACCCCGCCAGCAAGCTTCTGACGGCATCATGCAACCCGCCTTCGGCGGACGAAATTCTTCCAATCACCATACTCATCAATGTACGGTGACCTTCTGAGATAGACGCCCTCTCAAGTAGATCCTTCACCTCCCCCGGCCGCACACCAGCCGGTGCCGAACTCTCCGGCCCCGCGGACTCGGGGATACCCTCCGCGCCAACACCTCAGGTTCGTCCGCCCTGCCTGATGGTGCGGCGGACGGAGGCGTCTCGCTCTCCACCATCTCCGGACGAAGGTCCCCCGAAGACGAGCTCATCTGGGAAGGACGTAGATTCGAACTACAAGGTAAAAACTTCGGTTATCCTCAGAACAAAAATAGGGACGTCTTTTATTACAGAACCCCCTGTTTCTACTTACGGATCGCTGGAGGGCTGATTCCTTATGGGAGATAGTGCGGCCGGGGCCTCCCCGGACGCAGGACCCTCTGGTGAAGATCTCTTCCCCCGCTTCGAGGCCTTGGCCTCCGGGTTTTCGGAAGCAGTCCTATTCTCCCCTTGGAAGGAGGGATTCTCGATTCCCCCTTTGTCAAATGCCTCCTTGGTAGAGGCGGTAGCGTCCCTGTTCTCCCCTTCTCCTTCCCCTGAAGGCGCAACCTTCAGCATTCTGACCAGCACGGGATCCGGCACGGTCTCCGGGAGGGGGGCCGGACACCATATCAGTTTCGCTTGCGCTATCCACTCCTATTCAAGAGACGATGGGTTAAAAGGCAAATTAAAGAAGGTGCAAACAAACGGTGTGTCCGGACGCAGGGCCACTTACCTGAGCATCCGGGCGATTGCAGCTTAGGCCGGAATCCTCGGTCAATTCCGGACACATCTCTTGTGGTCCGAAGAACAATTTATACATCTCCACGGGTGTCGTACCCATGAAGTGTTGGAGAGCTCGTGGCCCTTCTGGATTGAATTCCCACAGGCGGAGGGGGCGACGCTTGCAGGGCAGAAGACGCCGAATTAGCATAACCTGCATCACCATCACCAGATTGATCTCCCTCTCTTGGAGGTCTCGAATCCGGCCCTGCAGTAGGGGTACGTCCTTTGACGGCCCCCAGTTGAGCCCTTGGTTGACCCACGACATCAGCCGCTGTGGAGGGCCCGAGCGAAAGATGGGCAGCGGATTCTACTTGCTGGCCCTAGGAGCGGTGATATAGAACCACTCCTGTTGCCACAAGCCAAGCTCCTCCTGGAAAGAGCCCTTGGGCCATGGAGCATCGGCCCTTCTGCTTACAACCGCCCCGCCGCACTGAGCTTGACGCCCCTCGATCATCTTCGGCTCCATGTTGAAGGTCTTGAGCCACAAACCGAAGTGGGGAGTAGTGCGGAGGAAGGCTTCGCAGACGATGATGAATGATGAGATGTGGAGGATAGACTCCGGAGCCAGGTCATGGAATTCCAACCCGTAGTAAAACATGAGCCCTCTCACAAAAGGATCCGTCGGGAAGCCTAAACCCCGACGGAGGTGGGACACGAACACGACGCTCTCGCCGGGCTCGGGAGTAGGAATGACTTGCCCGTTGGTGGGCAACCTATGCGAAATCTCGCAGGTTAGGTACCTGGCTTCTCGCAGCTTTAGCACATCCTCTTCCGTGACGGAGGAGGGCATCCACCGGCCCTGTAGGTCGGAGCTGGACATTGTTGAAGGTCCGAAGAGCTCGAATCTGGAGCTCTGGGTGTTGGAACTCGGGGCGAGGGGTAGATTCGATTGAGGATTGAAGAAAAGAAACAAGCCTTGGTCTCATTATAAAGAGGGAAGAATACCAAGAGCCGTCCCTGTGACCGTTTGGGACTCACCTTCGATAGAGAAGGCGTGGCGACGAGCACGGTTGGGTTACCCACGTCCGTATTGATGGGAATCCCGCAATAAGGGGGGCACGATCTCTGCTTCGACAAGACGTGCCAAGGAAACCGCTTCGCTAAACGCGCTGAGGTAGTATAATAAAAAATGATTCAAGTAAAAGCTTGGTGGTGGCGTGGCGTCATGCCACAAAATACGTCAGCAGATCGAACTTGTGTGCATATTATTCTCTCTACGGTGGAATGTGGAATTTATTTTGCAGAGCCGGACACTATCCTGGTGTTCGTAATCTTCTATGAATTATTCGGAGGAGGAACCCACCTTGCAATGCCGAACAATATGCGCGCCGGACTCATCGTCATTGAAGCCTGGTTCAGGGGCTACTGAGGGAGTCCTGGACTAGGGGGTTTCCGGATAGCCGGACTATCATCATCGGCCGGACTCCAAGACTATGAAGATACAAGATTGAAGACTTCGTCCCGTGTCCGGATGGGACTTTCCTTGGCGTGGAAGGCAAGCTTGGCGATACGGATATGTAGATCTCCTACCATTGTAACCGACTCTGTGTAACCCTAGCCCTCTCCGGTGTCTATATAAACCGGAGGGTTTTAGTCCGTAGGACGAACAACCATTACAACAATCATACCATAGGCTAGCTTCTAGGGTTAGCCTCCTTGATCTCGTGGTAGATCCACTCTTGTACTACCCATATCATCAATATCAATCAAGCAGGAGTAGGGTTTTACCTCCGTCGAGAGGGCCCGAACCTGGGTAAAAACATCGTGTCCCTTGTCTCCTGTTACCATCCGCCTAGACGCACTGCTCGGGACCCCCTACCCGAGATCCGCCGGTTTTGACACCGACAGCAGGTCTTCAGTATTTTCTAGGACACGACTTGTCCTTGGCAAGGAAACAACGGTGTCCAATGAACAGATCTTGTTAAGTATTGCATATGACAGTGGATTATTGTCACAGTGAACACATGCATTGTAACCATGTGTCGTTCGCCTTGACATAGTGACCAAAGCCGGATAATCATGGATGTACCAAATTATAACAACACGCAGAAAGAAATCAGCTAGTGGGCTGCTATATACGTCTTGAGTGAGAACACCCCTCCATAGCTGTTGAAGTTCCTCCATAAGAGGCTCCATGAATAAATCACAATCCTTTGTAGGACTTTTTGGACCTGGGATGAGCAAGGCCATCATGTAGTTTGATTCTTTGGTGCAGATATTTGGTGGCATCTTGTAAACCACATGCTATATGTGTCGCTCTGGTGGCCAAATGGGTTGAATCCATCTGTAGCTAAGCCAAGTCTAATGTTTCTCGGCTCAGCAACAAACTTTTTGTGTTTCTGATTGAAGTTTGTCTAGTCACTACCATGAGATGGATGGCTCATTACATTCTGATATCTATACTCCTGGTTCCTAGAATGCCACAATACATCCTCTCTTGTTTCAGTATCATGAAACAACTTCTGCCTGCAATCTTGGTATAATTGGAAAATGTCTCAGAACGTTATGAGGGATCCTCTTCACAACATCGCCATCTTTCCATCTTGATGATTTGCATTTTGGGCATTCACTTAAGTTGGCATAATCCTTCCAGAATAGAACACAATTATTCTTACAAACATGGATCTTATCATATCCAATTCCAACTGAACGAAGGAAATTCTTCATTTTATTGTAGGTGTGTGGCAGCTCAGACGCATCTGGGTAAGGTTTGCAGAAAGTAGCCAACATCACATTGAATGATTTGTTGGTCATCCACTCAGATGTCTTCACCAAGGTGACCATAGCTAAGAATATTGACAGCTTATTTCCTGCGGTGACTGCCATGCTGCATTGTTCCAACATGCAGGCCCGCCATTTTTCTTATGCAGGTGAAAGTTCACGAAATGCGCGAGCATTTCATAGCATTGTTTCAATGTTGGTCAAACTCACTGGCTCCACTGCCACCACCTCCTCCTCCTCTTCCTCCTGAGCATCGGGCAGATCAAGATGGTGATCTGCTGCTTCCACATAGTCACTAACATTTACATTCACAGCTTCACCATGATGAACCCACCTACTATATGTGACCGACATCCCATACAAGTGTGGATGATTCTGCATAGTTTGTTGGGGTCTTGAAACTGAATTCATATAACTACTACACGGGCAGAGCACATCTGATTTTGGACCATCGTACTCAGCTCTGATAAAGTTCATGAAGTTTTCAACCCCCTCGACATATGAAGGGGAGAATCTTCGAGCAGAAATTATCCAAGTCATGTCCATCTGTTAGACATAAAAACTAGTTCTTCTACTAGATATTACAGGAAAAGCATATATGTTTTTTATAAAGTCCAGAAAATACCTAGGTTGATGTCTAAAGCTATGGCAAGATATTTGGACAAGCAGATCTAAGTAACGAAAAATATATAAAGCTAATTCAGCAAACAGATTGAGTGCTAAATTATGGCAGGCTGTATCAGGAACCAATGAGGCCCAGCACATAGCCAGAAGGCCATCTCAGCAACAAAGATTGAGTATAAAATGGTGTCGAGCTATTTCACCTAACAGATTGGCTACTAGACCATGGCAATCTACTTCACAATACATACGTGGTCTTAATATATGGTAGGATATTTTAGCAACTAATCGGGCATGGCATGCCATCTCAGCAAAGCAGATTGAGTGCAGAACAGGGCAAGGAAGCTTCTTAAGCAAAGCATATTGACTGTAAACTATTTCGGCAAGCAGCGAGATTAATAGTGTCTATCAGCTACCATTCAGTGCTACTCTGACATGCACGGGGCATCAGTCTAGAATGCGCGTGCCATGGGAGAAGCTGGCCACCATGCATCTCCGGAAGAACATCGCTAGCGGTGGCGGTGTGGTTGGAAGACGACAGTCTATGAGAGCATGTGGGAGCGAGAGGATCGTCATGCGTCCCTTCGCCGAACCACGACACTGACGTATCGGCGCAGCGGGGAGGGTGACTTTAGTGGAGAGAATGGAGTGGAGGGGGTGGGGCTATTGGGGAATATTATTGGCTAGTTGGCTGAAGGGCAGTTGAATTTGGTATTTGGGGGGAATTTTTTTTGGGGGGGTGGGGATTTTCATGCGGTGAGCGGGGGAGTTTGGCGCATGGTCAGTTTCTCCAAATGTGGTCCCATGTGTCAGTGAAGAGGCAAGCTGAAGCACGTTCCGTTTGGGTGAGCGGTGTGTAGGAACGACCGTGTGAGGGGTGCAATGAAACCGTGATAGCCGTGTTGTGAGTGTACCGCCTTTTTCCTTTAAAACTTGGTGCTTCGCGCGATCCATCGATACTACTAGTAATCCAGCAATCCCGACTAAAATGGCGCGGCCGGGTCTTTTCCTGCGAGATATGCTAGGAGGTTGTTTTAATTGGTCTTTTAAGGACTTTTTTAGGACATGGCTTAGTTGGTTTGACAGACAGAGCGAGAGCAAGATGTGAAATGCGTGAATGTGTAGTGGACATACTATGGGAGTTCCTAAGATATGTTTATTTACTTCGCATGTTAGCTTTCTCTCGAGTCAAACCTTCTACACTTAGACCAAGTTTATACCCACAAAAATAACGGCAACGACAATACCAAGTAAATACGATTAGAATCATCATTCAATATATTTTCATATAATATATCTTA
This sequence comes from Triticum timopheevii, assembly GCA_963921465.1. NCBI lineage: Eukaryota > Viridiplantae > Streptophyta > Magnoliopsida > Poales > Poaceae > Triticum > Triticum timopheevii. The sequence goes on from OY997264.1 coordinate 330,330,983, forward strand.
CTATTATTGTGAAAGTTCATATACACCGGACAAGATTCATGCAAACACGACAGATTTTAATTACATTTTGAACTTTTATAGGACAGAAAAAGAAAAGAAACCCGACCGTAAACCTATCCTATGGCGGCGGCAGACGTCCACTTTCCTTTGTACTTCCGCATCGGTGACGATGTCCTCCATCTGCCGTCTCCACGAACGGCGGGGGGGTTCAAGACCCATGAAGTGAAGGTGCGGTCTCCGGCGAGGAAGAGTACAACACAGGAGACAGCGCATGATAGAAACTCAATGTTCTCAAATTTCTGAAACTCGATCTTTGATTCTTGCTCAACTAGATGAAGATAATCTTGTTTCTACAAATGAAATTTTGGCTCATAGTGGTAAAAGAACACAGGATCCTAAAGGCTCGGAGTGGTACGAGAAGGAGCAAGAACAAAGAAGAAAAGATAGCCAGAGTCAAACACAAGAGAACAGAGAACTTCTCTTTGGTGAAGAAGAACCTGAAGAACGGGTCCATCAGGATGCCCAAGAAAATGAAGCAAAAGCAGACAAAGAAATTAACCCAGATGCTGAAATAGTAGATGGTGACATAATGAAGAAGAAGTAGTTCTGGAAGCTGAGAGAGCCAAAGAACCAAGGGTGGAAAGGAACACCCGACCACCTTATCCCACAAGAGAAGAAAGTAGCAAGCAACGAGGAATAAAGAAAAAGGTAAGGAAAAGGGAAAAAAATACAAAGGTAAAATGAAGAAAACACTTCCTTACCCCAAAGATGTCACGCCACCTTTGAATGATGCACTTTATTCCTCCTTTTTGCAAGCAATAGCTGATCTTAAATTTTTGATGCATGTAACTGATATATTAAAGATTCCTACATTTGCCAAGTTCTTGCTTGACATCATTAACAATAAAAGAAGTATGAACATGAAGGAACAGGTGGCTACAATAATGGAGCATCTATAACCCACAAGTATAAGGGATCGTTTGTATCCTTTTTCGATAAATAAGAGTGTCCAGCCCAACGAGGAGCTAAAGGTAGAACAAATATTCCCTCAAGTTTTATCGACCATCGATACAACTCTGTGCACACTTGACGTTTGCTTTACCTAAAACAAGTATGAAACTATTTTGCAAGAATTAAACTATGAGTACTTTGCGAGAATAAAACTACGAATAAAGTGCAAGACAATAAAAGTGGACAACTTTTGTCAACAAGAAATTCATTTGTCCCTAGGCAATCGATAACAAGTACTGTAATCATTCTTGTAATTTACATGAGCGAGAGGCATGAGCTAACATACTCTCTCTACTTGGATCATATGCACTTATGATTGAACCCCTAGCAAGCATCCACAACTACTAAAGATCATTAAGGTCGTGAAACTCAACCATAGCATTAAGTATCAAGTCCTATTTACTCCCACATGCCATAACCCACTTATCCGTGTTTAGGCTGATGTCACCCCCGCAACACCGACAATAAGAAAACCCATGAACATATTGCAACACCCTACAGCGGGGGCTCCTCCGTTTGCGCGACATGGAGGGCACCGTAGGACAACACCATAAATAAAATATACAATCATACCAACCAAGATCATGATTAACCCACAGAACAAAATGGATCTACTCAAACATCATAGGATAGCCAAATATCATGGGAAATAATATATGGAGTTGAGCACCATGTTTAAGTAGAGATTACCGCGGGGAGACGGGGTGTTACACCGCTGCATAGAGGGGGAGAGAGTTGGTGTTGACGGTAGCAAGATAGTTGATGTAAATCGCTGTCACGATCCTAGCCCCGGCGGCACTCCGGCGCCACCGGGAGAGAGTGGGAGAGAGCCCCCTCCTTCTTCTTCTTCCTTGGCCCCCCCTAGACGGGAGGAGAGTTCCCCCTCTGGTCCATGGCCTACATGGCAGCAGAGGGGCAGGAGCCCCTTCGAGATTGGATCTTTCTCTCTGTTCTCTTTTGTTTCGCGTTCCCCAGATCTGGCCCCTCATGGTTTCTTAAATTCCCGGAGATCCGTAACTCTGGTGCGCTAAAATGTTTACACTATTTTTTCCATCAATTATCTTTGTTGCGCCAGAAGAAGGGCCCCAACTGCCTTACGAGGAGGGCATACGACACCTCGGCGCGCCTAGTACCCCCTGGCGCGCCCTGGTGTATCTTGGGGCCTGTGGGGACCCGTTTACGTTGATTCTACCTCCCAAAGTTCACAAATATTCCAAAATAATTCTCCGTAATTGTTTATTGAATTTGGACTTCGTCTGATATGGATTTTCTGCGAAACAAAAACATGCAACAAACAGGAACTGGCACTGGGCACTGGATCAATAGGTTAGTCCAAATAAATCATATAAAATGTTGCCAAAAGCATGTGAAAGTTGTATAATGTTGGCATTAAACAATGAAAAAATGTGGATATGACGGAGACGCATCAGCATCCCCAAGCTTAATTCCTGCTCGTCCTCGAGTAGGTAAAAGAGAAAAAAGATATTTTTTTATGTGGAATGCTACCTAGCATAAACTTGATCATATATCTAATCATGGCTTGAATATTAAGAAATAAGTGATTCAAAGCAATAGTCTATAATTTGACATAAAGACATCAATACTCAGGCATCCCAACAAACAATCATGTCTTTCAAAATATCAACACTAAAGAAAGCTATCCCTACAAAATCATATAGTCTTGTCATGTGTAGTCTTCTTAACACAAAGTATTTATCATGCACAACTCCGATGACAAGCCGAGCAATTGGTTCATACTTTTTAACGCGCTTCATCTTTTTCAACCCTCACGCAATACATGAGTGCAAGCCATGGATATAGAACTATTGGTGGAATAGAGTATGATGATAGGGGTAAATATAGAGAAGAAAAAAAGTAAGAAAGTCTCACATCGACGCGGCTAACCAACGGGCTTTGGAGATGCCCATCAATCGATATCAACGTCAGGAGTAGGGATTGCCGTACAACGGATGCACTAAGAGCTATAAGTGTATGAAAGCACAATATGAAACTAAGCGGGTGTGCATCTAATCCTATAATGAAAAAATTCCCACTAGTATATGAAAGTGACAACATAGCAGACTCTCCATATGAAAAAACACGACGCTACTTTGAAGGACAAGTGTGGAACTAGCATGCCCCTTCTCTCTCTTTTTTTCTTTTTATTCTTTTTTGTTTTCTTTCTTTCTTTTCTTTCTTTTTTCTTTTCTATTTTTTCTTTTTATATTTTTTTCTCATTGTCCGGAGTCTCATCCTGACTTGTGGGGGAATCATAGTTTCCATCATCCTTTCCTCACTGGGGCAATGCTCTAATATTTAAAATTGATGATCATCACACTTCTACTTACTTACATCTCAATATTACAACTCGATACGTATAACAAAATATGACTCTATATGAATGCCTCTGGCAGTGTACCAGGATGTGCAATGATCTAGCGTAACATGTATGAAAAATGATGAATGGTGGCTGAGCAACAAATACTATGTCAACTATATGATCATGCAAAGCAATATGAAAATGAATGCTCAAGTCATCAAAACGGAAGCGGTGTAAGTTGCATGGCAATATATCTCAGAATGGCTATGGAAAGGCCATAATAGGTAGGTATGGTGCCTGTTTTGAGGAAGATGTAATAAGGCTAATATGTGATAGAGCGTATCATATCCCGGGGTTTGATGCACCGGCAAAGTTTGCACCAACTCTTGAAGTGAGAAAGGGCAATGCACTGTACCGTAGAGGATAGCAAATAGCAGAAAGGTAAGAGTGTGTATAATCCATGGACTCACATTAGTCATAAAGAACTCATATACTTATTGCAAAAGTTTGTTAGCCCTCGAAGCAAAGTACTACTACGCATGCCCCTAAGGGGATAGATTGGTAGGAAAAGACCATCGCTCCTCCCCGACTGCCACTCATAAGGAAGACGATCAATAATAAATCATGCTCCAACTTCATAGCATAACGAGAGACCATACGTGCATGCTTCGGGAATCACAAGCCTTAACACGAATATTATTACTAACCACAACCGTTTACTAGTACTTCCCACATATTCCATCTCCATATCGCAAAACTATTGCAAGGAATCAAACATATCATATTCAGTGATGCACAAGTTTTATGTAGGATTTTATGACTAACCATGCGATTGACCAATTCATGTTGACTCTCTAAATAGGTATAAGTGAAGCATGAGAGTTTTAATTCTTTCTACAAAATAGCATGCTCTAATAAATATAAGTGAAGTAAGAGAGCATTTGGTTTTCTATGTGAAGAGAAACAGGCAATCCAAACTTCAAATGATATAAGTGAAACATATGAAGCATTCTATAAAGCCATACTCAAAAGATATAAGTGAAGTGCAATTAGCATTCTATAAATCATCCATGGACTATCTCATACCAGCATGGTGCATAAAAGAAAAGTGAAAAATAGACACAAAAGACGCTCCAAGATCTACACATATCACGTGAATGAAACGAAGACGAAAACATACCGATACTTGTTGAAAAAAGATGGGATACCTTCCGGCGCATCCCCAAGCTTAGACTGAGTCTCCTTGGATATTTACTTGGGGTGCCTTTGCCATCCCCAAACTTGAGCTCTTCCATCTCCTCCTTCTCCTCAGATCGAGACCTCCTCGATCTTTGATCACTTCATCCACACAAAACTCAATAGAAATCTCGGTAAGATCCGTTAGTATAATAAAGCAAATCACTACTCTAAGTACTGTTGCAAACCAATTCATATTTTGTTTTTGCAGTGTACTGCTACCTCTTGAGCACTGCATTGGTTTTCCCTTGAACAGGAAAGGGTGATGCAGTGAAGTAGTGTAAGTATTTCCCTCAGTTTTTGAGAACCAAGGTATCAATCCAGCAGGAGGCTCCTGAAAAGTCGCACGCACCTACACAAACAAACAAGAACCTCGCAACTAACGCGATAAAGGGGTTGTCAATCCCTTCACGGTAACTTTCGAAAGTGATATCTGATAGAGATAATAAGATAAGATAAATATTTTTGGTATTTTTATGATATAGATTGGAAAATAAAAGATGCAAATAAAAGTAGATGGAAAACTTATATGATAAAAGATAGACCCGGGGGCCATAGGTTTCACTAGTGGCTTCTCTCAAGATAGCATAAGTATTACGGTGGGTGAACAAATTACTGTCGAGCAATTGATAGAAAAGTGCATAGTTATGAGAATATCTAGGCATGATCATGTATATAGGCATCACATTCGAGACAAGTAGATCGAAACGATTCTGCATCTACTACTATTACTCCACACATCCACCGACTCCTGCCTGCATCTAGAGTATTAAGTTCATGAAGAACAGAGTAACGCATTAAGAAAGATGACATGATGTAGAGGGATAAACTCAAGCAATATAATATAAACCCCATCTTTTTATCCTCGATGGCAACAATACAATACGTGCCTTGCTGCCCCTACTGTCACTGGGAAAGGACACCGCAAGATTGAACCCAAAGCTAAGCACTTCTCCTATTGCAAGAAAGATCAATTTAGTAGGCCAAACCAAACTTATAATTTGAAAAGACTTGCAAAGATAACCAATCATACATAAAAGGATTCAGAGAAGATTCAATTATTTCTCATAGATAAACTTGATCATAAACCCACAATTCATCGAATCTCGACAAACACACCACAAAAAGAGTTACATCGAATAGATCTCCAAGAAGATCGATGAGAACTTTGTATTGAGATTCAAAGAGAGAGAAGAAGCCATCTAGCTCATAACTATTGACCCGAAGGTCTGTGGTAAACTACTCACAACTCATCGGAGAGGCCTTGGAGATGATGTAGAGGCCCTCCATGGTCGATTCCCCCTCCAGCGGATACAGAAGGTTGCAGCGGTGGAATTAGGTTTTTGTGGTGCTCCTCGATGTTTTCAGGGTACGGGAGTATATATAGGCGAAGGAAGTACGTCGGTGGAGCAACGAGGGGCCCAAGAGGGTGGGGGCGCGCCCACCCCCAAGGGGTGCACCAGGCACCCTCGTGGCCGCCTCGTCTGCAGCTTGACGTCCACTCCAAGTCTCCTGCATTGTGTTTGTTCTGAAAAGATCGCTCCCAAAGGTTTCATTCCGTTTGGACTCCGTTCGATATTCCTTTTTTCCGAAACACTGAAATAGGAAAAAAAACAGCAATTCGGGTTGGGCCTTCGGTTAGTAGGTTGGTCCCAAAAATGATATAAAAGTGTAAAGTAAAGCCCATAAACATCCAAAACGGGTAATATAATAGCGTGGAACAATCAAAAATTATAGATACGTTGGAGACGTATCAAGCATCCCCAAGCTTAATTCCTGCTCGTCCTCGAGTAGGTAAATGATAAAAACAGAATTTTTGATGTGGAATGCTACCTAGCATATTTCTCAATGTAATTTTCTTTATTGTGGCATGAATGTTCGGATCCAAATGATTCAAAATAAAAGTTCATATTGACATAAGAAATAGTAATACTTCAAGCATACTAACTAAGCAATCATGTCTTCTCAAAATAACATGGCATTAGAAGGTTCATCCCTACAAAATCATATAGTTAGGCTATGCTTCATTTTCATCACACAAAATACTCCCGTCAAGAACAACCCCGGTTTCAACCAAGCAATTGGTTCATACTTTTTAACGCGCTTCAGCTTTTTCAACTCTCACGCAATACATGAGCGTGAGCCATGGATATAGCACTATGGGTGGAATAGAATATGATGATGGAGGTTGTGTGGAGAAGAAAAAAAGGAGAAAGTCTCACATTGACGAGCCTAATCAACGGGCTATGGAGATGCCCATCAATTGATGTCAACATGAGGAGTAGGGATTGCCATGCAACAGATGCACTAGAGCTATATGAAAGCTCAACAAAAGAAAGTAAGTGGGTGTGCATCCAACTTGCTTGCTCACGAAGACCTAGGGCATTTTTAGGAAGTCCATCGTAGGAATATACAAGCCAAGTTCTATAATGAAAAACCCCACTAGTATATGAAAGTGACAACATAAGAGACTTTCTATATGAAGAACATGGTGCTACTTTGAAGCACAAGTGTGGAAAAGGATAGTAACATTGCCCCCTTTTTATTTTCTTTTTCTTCTTTTTTTTGGGCCTTTCTTTTTTCCTTTTGGCCTTTCTTTTTTTTTATTTTTTTCTTTGGCCTTTATTTTTTGGGGGGGGGGGACAATTCTCTAATATTGAGGATCATCACACTTCTATTTATTTACAACTGATGAATTACAACTCAAAATTAGAACAAGATATGACTCTATATGAATGCCTCCGGCTGTGTTCCGGGATGGGCAATGAATCAAGAGTGACATGTATGAAAATTTATGCATGGTGGCTTTGCCACATATACGATGTCAACTACATGATCATGCAAGGCAATATGACAATGATGATGCATGTCATGATAAACGGAACGGTGGAAAGTTGCATGGCAATATATCTCCGAATGGCTATGGAAATGCCATAATAGGTAGGTATGGTGGCTGTTTTGAGGAAGATATAAGAAGGTTTATGTGTGATAGAGCGTATTGTATCACGGAGTTTGGATGCACCGGCGAAGTTTGCACCAACTCTCAAGGTGAGGAAGGGCAACGCACAGTACCGAAGAGGCTAGCAATGACGGAAAGGTAAAAGTGCGTATAATCCATGGACTCACATTAGTCATAAAGAACTCATATACTTATTGCAAAAGTTTTATTAGCCCTCAAAGCAAAGTACTACTACGCATGCTCCTAGGGGTAGGTTGGTAGGAGTTAACCATCGTGCGCCCCCGACCTCCACTCAAGGGAAGGCAATCAAAAGAGCACTCCATGCAATAAATTTGTTACACAACTTTTACCATACGTGCATGCTACGGGACTTGCCAACTTCAACACAAGTATTCTTTAAATTCACAATTACCCAACTAGCATGACACTAATATCACCACCTCTATATCTCAAAACAATTGTCAAGCATCAAATTGATCATAGCATCCAATTCACTTCCTATGACCAACTTGGATGCCCATCCTTCTAGGACCAATTTTATAACCATAGCAAATACCATGATGTTCTAAACGACTCTCAAAATAATATAAGTGAAGCATGAGAGATCAAAAATTTCTACAAAATCAAGCCACCGTCGTGCTCTAAAAAGTATAAGTGAAGCACATAGAGCGAAACTATCTAGCTCAAAAGATATAAGTGAAGCACATAGAGTATTCTAATAAATTCCAAATCAAGTGGGTTTCTCCCAAAAGGTGTGTACAGCAAGGATGATTGTGGTAAACTAAAAAGCAAAAACTAATATCATACAAGACGCTCCAAGCAAAACACATATCATGTGGCGAATAAAAATATAGCTCCAAGTAAAGTTACCGATAAACGAAGACGAAAGAGGGGATGCCTTCCGGGGCATCCCCAAGCTTAGGCTTTTGGTTGTCCTTGGATATATTGGGGTGCCATGGGCATCCCCAAGATTAGGCTCTTGCCACTCCTTATTCCATAGTCCATCAAATCTTTACCCAAAACTTGAAAACTTCACAACACAAAACTCAACAGGAAATCTCATAAGCTCCGTTAGTGCAAGAAAGCAAAACCACCACATAAGGTACTGTAATGAACTAATTATTTATTTAGATTGGTGTTAAACCTACTGTATTCCAACTTCTCTATGGTTCATACACCCCGATACTAGCCATAGATGCATCAAAATAAGCAAACAACACACGAAAAACAGGATCTGTCAAAAACAGAACAGTCTGTAGCAATACATAACTTTCGAATACTTGTCGAACTCTAAAACTCCTACCAAAATAGGAAGTCCTTGGAAATTTTTCTATTGATCTACAGCAAAAAGAATCAACGCAAAATCACGTCTATGTGATTTACTAAAATTATTCTCGTGCGTGCAAAAGTTTCTGTTTTTCAGCAGAGTCAAATTAACTATCACCGTAGGTTATCCTATAGGTTCTATTTGGCACAAACACTAACTAAAACATAAAACCACATCTAAACAGAGGCTAGATGAAATATTTATTACTAAACAGAAGCAAAAAGTAAGAAACAAAAATAAAATTGGGTTGCCTCCCAACTAGCTATCGTTTAACGCCCCTAGCTAGGCATAGAAGCGAGAATAGATCTAAGTAGTGCCATAATAATAGGATAGATCACGAAAGCTCATCTCATATTCTCTATGTTCAGCAGCAAGTTTCCTTTGTAGCAAGCAAAAGTAATCAAAAGGGCTAAATTTAATGGGACAAAAGTCCCCAAGATCAATCTCAGGAGGTATGGGTTCCTCCTTTGGCCCTTCATATTGCACAACCAATTCATCATTATAAGCATTCTTTTGATAGAACCTCTTGAGTCTATACTCAAGAGAATATCCTAACTCATTATTTTGAATAGCAAAATCATTATAAAGTTTAGAAATTCTATCAACTAGAACAGTGGTAGGAACCTTTTTTTCTAAGGTTTTCATTAAAAGCAATATAGTCCAAAGATTGGAAACGCATTATTTCCTCTTGATCGAAGAGGATCGCCTCTATGGGAGGATGGCCAGCGTCCACCCTATAGTGCACAAAAATTTCTTTGGCTTCTTTGATTATAAATCTAAACTCATGCGCCAAAAAGATAGTAGCTGTGCGCTTAACAGAAGAATGCTCAGTATTAGAAAATTCTAGGAAAATCCTTTGTATGCAAGGATGCATGTGCATAAACTGTCTTTCAAGTTCAACTATAAGCATGGCGATAGCATCTGCAAAACTACTAGTTCTATGCAAAATAGAACTACCCATAGAAGGTAAAGCACCGACACAAGTAAAGAAATCTTGAATAACCCCTTTTCCAATAATACTACCACTACCGATTCGAAACTTTTTAGTATGTAAGATAGGGGGTTTTTCAACAGGAGCATCAAAATTTTCCATGTTATCATTATTGTCCATATCGATGATAATCTCCCCAATTTTAGACATAACGGGAGAAGAAGAGAGGAGAAAGAGAGGGCGAATAAAACGGCAAGGGTGAAAACGAGAGGCAAATGGCAAATAATGTAATGCGAGGGAGATGAGTTTGTGATGGGTACTTGGTATGTCTTGACTTGAGCGAAGACCTCCCCGGCAACGGTGCCAGAAATCCTTCTTGCTACCTCTTGAGCACTGCGTTGGTTTTCCCTTGAAGAAGAAAGGGTGATGCAGTAAAGTAGTGTAAGTACTTACCTCAGTTTTTGAGAACCAAGGTATCAATCCAGTAGGAGGCTCGTCAAAAGCCCCACGCACCTACACAAACAAACAAGAACCTCGCAACCAATGCGATAAAGGGGTTGTCAACCCATTCATGGTAACTTGCGAAAGTGAGATCTGATAGAGATAATAAGATAAGATAAATATTTTTGGTATTTTTATGATATAGATTGGAAAATAAAAGATGCAAACAAAAGTAGATGGAAAACTTATATGATAAAAGATAGACCCGGGGGCCATAGGTTTCACTAGTGGCTTCTCTCAAGATAGCATAAGTAATACGGTGGGTGAACAAATTACTGTCGAGCAATTGATAGAAAAGTGCATAGTTATGAGAATATCTAGAAATGATCATGTATATAGGCATCACGTCCGTACAAGTAGATCAAAACGATTCTGCATCTACTACTATTACTCCACACATCAACCGACTCCTGCCTGCATCTAGAGTATTAAGTTCATGAAGAACAGAGTAACGCATTAAGAAAGATGACATGATGTAGAGGGATAAACTAAAGCAATATGTTATAAACCCCATCTTTTTATCCTTGATGGCAACAATACAATACGTGCCTTGCTGCCCCTGCTGTCACTGGGAAAGAACACGGCAAGATTGAACCCAAAGCTAAGCACTTCTCCTATTGCAAGAAAGATCAATCTAGTAGGCCAAACCAAACTGGTAATTCGAAGAGACTTGCAAAGATAACCAATCATACATAAAAGAATTCAGAGAAGATTCAATTATTTCTCATAGATAAACTTGATCATAAACCCACAATTCATCGGATCTCGACAAACACACCGCAAAAAGAGTTACATCGAATAGATATCCAAGAAGATCGAGGAGAACTTTGTATTGAGATTCAAAGAGAGAGAAGAAACCATCTAGCTAATATCTATGGACCCGAAGGTCTGTGGTAAACTACTCACAACTCATTGGAGAGGCCTTGGAGATGATGTAGAGGCCCTCCATGGTCGATTCCCCCTCCGGCGGAGCGCCAGCGACGGCTCCAACATGGTATCTCGCGGATACAGAAGGTTGCGGTGGTGGAATTAGGTTTTTGTGGTGCTCCTCGATGTTTTGAGGGTACGGGAGTATATATAGGCGAAGGAAGTACGTCGGTGGAGCAACAAGGGGCCCACGAGGGTGGGGGGCGCGCCCACCCCTAGGGGGCGCGCCAAGCACCCTCGTGGCCGCCTCGTCTGCAGCTTGACGTCCACTCCAAGTCTCCTGGATTGCGTTTGTTCCGAAAAGATCGCTCCCGAAGGTTTCATTCCGTTTGGACTCCGTTTGATATTCCTTTTCTTTAAAACACTGAAATAGGCAAAAAAAACAACAATTTGGGCTGGGCCTTCGGTTAGTAGGTTAGTCCCAAGATATAAAAGTGTAAAGTAAAGCCCATAAACATCCAAAACGGGTAATATAATAGCATGGAACAATCAAAAATTATAGATACGTTGGAGACGTATCATGTGCCTACTGTAATATAACTTTTACATGTCTTATACCATCGAAAAAACCCGATAGTTTCATCAAAACAAGCAAAACAATGCATCAAAAACATAATATGTCTTAAACAGGACAGTCTGTAGCAATCTGAACATCTACCATACTTCTGGTACTCCAAAACTTCTGAAAAATTAGGACAAAATAAACAATTTGTATATCAATACTGTCCAAAAAGATTCAGAAGCTTTTGACGTTCTAGTAAAAAATGTAAAATCGCGCACTACAGCCAAAGTTTCTGTTTTTGCACCGCACATACCAACAAGCAATCTACTCATCCTAAAGGCAAATCTTGGCACAATAATTTTACAATACAATGGATTTGTACAAGGGGATAATTAGTTTTGTTGAAAATGTTCTGTAATTCAAGATTCACAAAGTTTCCATGGGCATGAACAAAGTTCAAGGCATGCTCCCGCTTCCATGGTGCTCGTCTTTCTCAATTTCAGTTTTCTTTTTGTGAAGTTTTAAGTCCCCCTCTATATTTTTTTGTTTTTAAACTTTATAAAAGCACTCAACAGAATAAAATGACTCTCTAAAACTTCCGGGTTGTCTCCCTGGCAGTGCTTTCTTTAAAGCCATTAAGCTAGGCATAAAGTGCTCAAGTAATGAATCCAGCCGGATCCCAAGGTATATCAAAGCCAATTTTAATTAGCAATGATTTGGCTTTTAGTAGTGACATAGAGCAACATATATCATGCAATGACGAAGTCTAACTCTCCTATGCATCGTCATGTCATAACAGAACAATTCATGCACATCAAGCAAAGGCCAATACATAGCATAAGAAGTTTCTTGCAATTTTTTCGTGTTGGAAACTTAAAGAGGTAGAGATGTAGTTCCTCTCTCATAAGAATTGCAAGTAGAAGCGGAAAGCACATTATATTCATCAAAATCATCATGTGTAGTAGCAGAACGCAACCCAACAATATAATCCTTAGTAAGTGCAAACTTCTCCGATATAGTGTAGTTTGGAGAATTCAAAAAGATAATAGGACTATCATGCGTGGGTGCAATAGAAACAATTTCATTCTCAACATAAGGAAATATAGCAAGTTCATCTCCATAAGCATAATTCATATTGGCATCTAGGCCACAAGCATAGCAAGCATCAAGTTCATCAAAAAGGGATATTTCAAAAGAATCAACGGGATCATAGCAATTATCATAGCATTCATCCTTCGGTAAGCATGAAGGGAAATTAAACAATGTATAAGCTGGAGAGTTACTCTCATTAGAAGGAGGGCACGGGTAGCTAATCCGCTCTTCCTCCTTTTGTTCTTCGCTCTCCTCGTCATCTTTTTCATCCAATGAGCTCACAATGTCTTTAATTTCTTCTTCCATAGAATCCTGCAAAATATTAGTCTCTTCTTGGGCATTAGAAGCAGAATTATCATAGCAATACTTAAGTATGGAAAAAATTTCATATTTGTAAAGAGTAGCATCATACTTTTTAATCAAAGAAGAAATTTCATAAGCACCCTTAAAAGCAACAAATTCTTCAATTTGTTGAACATCATAGTAATTATAAACACCCATAGCATACGAATATACGATTCCATTATCACTAAACTCACATTGGTAAGGAAGGTATTTCTTAGGGTCTTCAGAACAACAAGTAAAATCATATAATTCACATAAATTCCAAGCATAGCATAGCATAGTATTAATTTGATGCCATAAAAGTGTCCTTTGGAGATAAACGGTGTCGCACGTAACAAGCATGCTCATCTAATGGTTTTCCCTCAACTAAGCTAGTTGGGTTTTAGCACGAGCACATAAGGATCGAAGATGATCCAAGTAAAAAAGCTTCAGTAATGTGATAGATTTTGGGTGGTTCTGCAACCAGTGGTTTAGTAGGTACACCTAATTTTTTTGGTATTTTGCGTTTCCTACCCATAACTAAAGATAGAAAACTACTTATAACATGAAATAAAAACTACTTAGTGATAAAGAAAACAAGCACACACGAGAATATTCATCCCACGCTAGTGCTCCCCGGCAATGGCGCCAGAAAAGGGTCTTGATAAGCCACAAGTACAGGGGATCGTTTGTATCCTTCTTCGATAAATAAGAGCGTCGAACCCAACGAGGAGCTAAAGGTAGAACAAATATACCCTCAAGTTCTGTCGACCACCGATACAACCTACGCACACTTGACGTTTTCTTTACCTAAAACAAGTATGAAACTATTTTGCAAAAATAAAACTACGAGTACTTTGTGACAATAAAACTACGAATAAACTACAAGACAATAAAAGTGGATAACTTTTGTCAACAAGAAAGAGATTTGTCCCTAGGTAATTGATAACAAGTAAAGGTAATCATTCTTGTAATTTTACATGAGGGAGAGGCATGAGCTAACACACTTTCTCTACTTGGATCATATGCACTTATGACTGGACCCCAAGCAAGCATCTACAAATACTAAAGATCATTAAGGTCGTGTTAACCAAACCATGAACATATTGCAACATCCTACAGCGGGGGCCCCTCCATTTGCGCGACATGGATGGCACCGTAGGACAGTACCATAAATAAAATATACAATCATACCAACCAAGATCATGATTAACCCACAGGACAAAACGGATCTACTCAAACATCATAGGATAGCCAAATATCATTGGGAAATAATATATGGAGTTGAGCATCACGTTTAAGTAGAGACTACAGCAGGGAGAAGGGGTGTTATGCCACTGCATAGAGGACGGAGAGTTGGTGTTCACGGTAGCAAGTTAGTTGATGTTGATCGTCGTCACGATCCTAGCCCCGGCGGCAATCCGACGCCACCAGGAGAGACTCCTTCTTCTTATTCCTTGGCCTCCCCACTAGATGGGAGGAGACTTACCCCACTGGTCCATGGAGCCCCTCCGAGATTATATCTCCCTCTCTGTTCTCTTCTTTTTCGCGTTCCCCCGATCTGGCCCTTCATGGTTTCTTAAATTCCTGAAGATCCATAACTCTGATTGCGCTGTAATTTTTACACGATTATTTTCCATAAATTATCTTTCTTGCTCAAGAAGAAGGGCCCCAACCGCCTTACTAGGAGGGCATAAGACACTTGGGTGCGCCTGGCACCCTCTGGCGTGCCCTAGTGTATCTTGGGGCCTATGGGCCCCTATTTACGTTGATTCCACCTCCCAAAATTCACAAATATTCCAAAATAATTCTCTGTAAAATTTTATTGCATTTGGAATTCGTTTAATATGGATTTTCTGTGAAATCAAAACAAGCAAAAAATAGGAACTGGCACTGGGCATTGGATCAATAGGTTAGTCCAAATAAAGCATATAAAATGTTGCCAAAAGTATGCGAAAGTTGTATAATATTGGCATCAAACAATCAAAACTTATAGATACGATGGAGACGTATCAAGTATCCCTTTGAGAATAAGATACAAGGAAAGTTGGGAGATCCATGTATACCTACACTATCTTGGTCAATTGGTAATATTTATATAAATAATGCTCTTTGTGATGTAGGAGCAAGTGTTAGTGTGATGCCTCCAACTTCATCACAAACTTAATTTAGCTCAATGTATGCCCACGAGCATCACCTTGTAGACGGCAAATACGTCCACAAAGAAGCCAGTTGGAGAGGCTGAGAATGTTTCACTAAGATTAGATGAGCATGTTTTACCTACCGATTTGTTATCCATGCCATGCCCGAAGATGAAAAATTATCTGTTATCCTTGGTAGACCATTTTTGAATACCGTAGGTGCACCACTAGACTGCTCCAAAGGAAAGGTAACTTTTAGAGTTTGCGAAGAAGAAATAGTGAAGTACTTCCTAAAGAAGCCAGAGGCAAGGGACAAGTATGTTCCCCCACCTAAAAGAATATGTGCGGTAAGTAAAGAAAGTCTTAGGCCATCAGGGACTTGACATGATACCGAGGTATGGGGTGGAGCTTAGCAACCTAAATACCAGCGCTTAATGGGAGGCAACCCATTAGTCTCTCAAAACTTTTGCTTTGCTATTTTGCTCTCATAAATAATTCTATGAAAAAATATTCTCGACAAGCTTGTGTTTTAATTTGTGTGACAGGAGACACATTGAAGAAAGAAGGTGGAAGGAAGAGGCTAGAGAGAAGAGCAAATAGGAAGAAAGACGGCGTGTCATATGGACGCATGCACCCATATGAGTGGTCACATGGAAAACTAGAGGAAACGTCGAACAAGACCAAGGAAAACGATGGTGTATATGTAGGTATGAAGTATGTCTACTAGAGGGGGGTGAATGGGAGTTTGAAAATTTCTTTCGGGAACTTCAAAACTCTCAGAACACAACAACGAAAAGAAGGATAACAGATAACAATGAGTGAAAGTAAACTACAGAACTGAAACTAAGCACAGTGATTGAAGAAAATCACATGGTGGTAAACATATAGGCAGGGTAATTCAAATGGAATAGTGCAAAGAAATAACCAGTGATGCTCGATGGAGACAACGACTATGTCTGGTTGGAGGGGTTGTGATTTAACACAGAAGATAAACTCTCTTCGCCCTATTCTCCTCGACAATTGGTTCGTCAACCAATGCCGATTACTCATGGTCGATACTTGAGGTGATCTCCGAACCTTTACAGATTTCTTCTTCGATAACCATAATCACTCTTGGTCTCTGAAGGAAATGACACCTAACCATCTAGAGAGTTTGCAGCTCTCAAGAGTAATAGGTGGAGCGTACTAGACTTAGACTCGAGTGATGATAAACCACTATCTAATTCTTGGCTCTAGGGCTTTTCTCTCTGTGGATTTTAAAATCCAATCACTCTGTAAAGGGGGTTGCTAACCAGTCTTCTTAGAATTAAATAGAGCAGCTAGTGGACAAAGCCGGTACGGGGTGGCTATTTATAGTCGCAGCCTTCCCTGATGGGAAATGACCATTATGGACTCATAGTCCAGCCAATGGCCAACTGACACGTTTGCAACGGTCAGATTTTTGAAGCAACGGTAACATTACTTGATGAACAAGTAATGCTAACTCTTCGGCCAGAGTCAAATCTCTTGCAACGAAGAAGATCACAGTCTCTTGCTGACAAGTATTAGCTCGGAACACAAAGATATTTCTCTCACAACTTTCATAGGTTTGAGTTTAGCATCAGAGAACCTAAGCTTCAAACACTATACCCCTCCTAATAGTACGATGGTCCTATGACTCAATCAAAGAAAAGATGAACAACGAAACAAATACTACGTCTTCACTTGATCTTCGACTTCCTTTGGCTGCAGTCACATTCTTCGGAACCCACCGAACAAATTACTTTGTGTCAACAATTTTAGGGGTCACACTTCACAGCATAATCTTCGTGAATAATGTTTACTGCTGCGTAGGGCAAATTCTTCAGAGTTTATAGCAAAGTCCTCTTGACTTTAGGGACTTGATACTCTGTGTTCACTAGCAAGCAAATTAGTCCCTTACTATTTATGTCAACAATCTTCAAAACATAAGGAGGAAAATTATTGCACCAACAATCTCCCCCTTTCGGAGAGATTGTTGACAAAATAGATAATCATCAAAGAGTGAAAGATATGCGATAAAGAACATGGTGGGAGTGATAAAGTGTTACTGTTCTCAAGGATGAAATATGCTCCCCCTGAGTGTATGCAGGAATTGTGATTTTAGATCAGATATGGAGGAAATTTCATTCATTCGAGATAGTGATTTGCAGTGATGAGGTAAGATCCATTGATAGAAAATATGCAATCATTCATAACTCCGGTAAATAACCACCCGCAAAATAGATACTTCAAGAGAATATTCATCGCACGGGGGTATTGATATTACAACACCGAAGTCAATGAGAGTTTTACAACACGATACAGATAAGCAGGAAACAAATATTGCAAACTCGAGAGAAAACCATTTGAAAAGAACACCGTAAAGCAAATCTATCAAACTCGATGTAATTCTCCCCCCTTTTGTCAACAAGTGGAAAAAAGGTGACGAATAACGTGAGGCGAAAAGGAAAGAAAACGATCACTTCTAGGCATCGCCAGAAGAGTTGTCCAAAGAAAGTTCACCATCGGAGGTAACTGGAGTTTCTTTTGCTTCAGTGACAACATGATTTTCTTCATGCACTGTAACAGGTTGTTGGGCAAATGTGCTTGGCACACTGGGATCATAATAGGAGGAACGTTGGGGACCAGATCTCCTTCAGTGGGTTTGACAGTGAGAGAGGTGGCTTCATATTCTTCGAGCAATTTAGGAATTTGCAAGTGAAGAGTATTAGTTGGGAGTTCGTGGGCTGGTAAAGGAGGAGTACTGCACTCCTAAAAATCATCCACACTTAAGTCCTTATCAATGTAATAATAAAGCTCATGGAGGTTCACATTCAGGTGTTGTTTTTGATCAAAAACTTTTGAACTAACTTCTAGAGTCTCCTTTTATTTTCATCAGCAACTAGATGAACCATCCTGGTGTGATTGTTAATGAGATTGATTTCATTCACAAGATGCTCTTTTATTTTCACCAGCTTGTGGAACATTTTGATCGGTTGGGGAAGCCTTGACCTTCTTCAGAGTAGTCTTGGGAATATGTTTGCCTCGTTTGGCAGACTTCATAGGTGCCTCAACAACCAAATCCTTCAAATCAATTACATCGGGATGAGGAGTGTGGTTGACGTGCTCTTGAAAAGTGACAGTTGTATGAGGAATTTTTCTTTTAACAACAATTTTCTTTGGTGGAGCCTAAGGAACAACAGGTGCATGAAGATCTGGCAGCACTGTGGAAGTGGTGATGTTAACTTGCTCACTAAGAGCGATAGCTTCCTCCTTAGAACCAGAGGATCATCAACATCAGATGGATCACTCATGTCATACTCATCAACAGGTGGTGCCTTCTTTTTCTTTGATGCACCCTCTTTTTTGAAACAGATCTGGGATCATGCTTTCGTTTACTACAGCCTTTGGATTTTCCTTCGGCCTTTTCTTCTCAAGATCATCTTAAGTAGGCGAAGGTTTTTAGCTTCCTTAAGCCTTTTCATTTCGGCCTGCTTGGCTCGAATGGCAACGTTCTTTTGATGTTTGCGTAATTCATTGGGATAGTTAGTGGGATTGCATAGAGATGATTCATCAGCATCAGGTGGAGGCGGAGGTCTTGCTTTGGGACCCTAACGAGTTATGAAAGAAATATCCTGGCAATCACCCCATGGAGGATGAATGGCAAAATTCTTGGCATAACGAGGGTGAATGAACTTATAGAGGCACCATTTTCACACCCAGTGACGTCGAATCTTTTGCACACGCTTTTATTTTTTATCGTTGGTTTATCCTTCGATAGTATTGTAATTGTCATGAGATATATATTGAGTGTTGTTCGTGTATGGCTGTCGTCCACCCTTTCTCTTTTTCTTTAGAGCAGTCTCTGCTTGCTCGTTGTTTGGATCAATAGATTTCTTTCGCTTGCTAGTTGAGGGGCTTTTTGATGGGCCCTTTGCATTTGGTGCCTTTGAGTCATCAGTCATGCCCGAAAGTAGATCTTCGTCTTTGTCAGTGCGACCCATTGGTTGGGCAGAAGCTTCGACCGGCAGCATTTTCCTGTGAATATCGGTAGATGAGAGGGAAAAAAGGGATAGGGTGACAAATGCACATAGAGAAGCATAATACCCACTGCATTCTAACTTCACCATGATTTATACACCCCGATAAAATCCATAGATTCATCAAAACAAGCAAACTATGCAACGAAAATAGAATCTGTGAAAAACATAACAGACTGTAATGATCTGGACAAGCGCAGTACTTCTGTTACTCCAAAATTTCTGAAAAATGATGACAACATGGGCAATTTGTATATTAAACATGTGTAAAAAATTCAGAATTTTATCACATTCCAGTTAATTTAAACAATTTTGCAACTGGGCGCAAAAGTTTTTTTTTTTCACAGAATCAAATCAACTATCAACCAAAGCATCCCAAAGGCTTTACTTGGCACAAGCACTAACTCAAACACAAAAGCACAACCATAACATTAGCATAATTGTGTGCACACTCAAAAATAGAAAACAAAAAGAAGAAATAAAGATAACTATTGGGTTGCCTCCCAACAAGCACTATTGTTTTACGCCCCTAGATAGGCGTAATGCATAGTTTCAAGTGTTGTCATCCTTCGTTTTCACCATCTTAATAGGGCTTTTCTCAAATCCAGGAGGTTCTCTATGCTTCCCATTATTCTTAGAGAATGAAGCAACTTTGATATCTAAAGCATCTAGCCCCTTATTGTAACAGGTAATCGATGTATTCATGTGGTTGAGGTATCCACTAATATTTTAAAGCGGTTCATTGAACTTTTGCAACTCAATTACATTTTTCTGCATATCACCTAGTTTGTCCAAAACTTGGAAAATATCTCTTGAGTATAATTAAATCCTTTCAATGGGGTGGGTTCCCAATATACCCTCTATTATTTCATAGGAAGTATTAGCATCACTCTCAATGAAATTCCCTTTAGCGGAAAAATCCAAAAGTTGCCCATAGGGCATAGTTAATCCTACATAGAAATTACGAAGCAAAATTTTAATGCCCCCCTTTATAGAGCAAACACGATAAGATTCCATTATCCTATACCAAGCATATTTCAAATTTTCTCCTTGTTTCTGTTTCAAGTAAAGAACTTCAAACTCCGGGGAGAAAGGAGGGATATAACACTAGTCATAATGACAAAGCAAGCGAACAAACAAACAAGTAAACATAAATATTTTTTTGTAAAATTGTTTTAGAAGTGGGGGGGGGGATCAAAATTAGAGGCAAATGGCAAATGAAAGTAAGAACAAGTATATGATAGTTTATGCGAAGGTACTTGATAGCTTTTGGTGATGTCTCACCGGCAAGTGATGTCTCACCGGCAACGGGGCCAGAAATTCTTCCTGCTACTCGTGAGCTATGTTGGGATTTCCTTGAAGAGGAGAGGATGATGTCATATAGTAGAGATAATTATTTCCCTAAGTTAAGAACCAAGTTTACCAATCCAGTAGGAGAACCACGCTAAGTCTCGTTAGCAGCACCTACACACAAAAGAGCAAATACTTGCACCCAACGCAATCAAGGGGGTTGTCAATCCCCTTGGCGGTTATTTGCAAGGATAAAATCTGATAGTCATAGATAGATAAAATAAAACACACAAAAAATAGTGGTAAAAAATTGCAGCAAGGTATTTTTAGATTTTATATATGATAAAAGTAGACCCGGGGCCATAGTTTTCACTAGAGGCTTCTCTCTGGAACAAAAAAGCATACGAGGGGTAAACAAATTACTGTTGGGCAATTGATAAAAAAGCGCATAGTTATGAAGATATTCAAGGCAATGATCATGCATATAGGCATCACGTCTGAGATGAGTACACCGACTCCTGCCTGCATCTACTACTACTACTCCACCCATCGACCGCTATCCAACATGCATCTAGAGTATTAAATTTATGAAAAATGGAGTATACAATCAATATGAATAAACCCCATCGTTTTCCCCTTAATGGAAACAATACAAATATGGGACTTGTCCCCTTCTGTCACTGGGATATCAATCACCCCAAGATTGAACCCATTACAAAGCACCTCTTCCGTTGCAAGATAAATCAATCTAGTTGGCAAACCAAATAGATAGATTGGGGAGAAATATAAAGCTATAATAATCATGCAAAAACGAATTAAAAAAAAGACTCAAATATCTCTCATGAATATTCAGATCATAGACCCACAATTCACTAAATTCCAACAAACACACCACAAAAAAAATATTGCATTGAATAGATCTCCAAGAACATCGAGGAGAACATTGTATTGAAGATCAAAGATAGAGAAGAAACCATCAAGCTACTAGCTACGGACCCGTAGTTCTATGGTAAACTACTCATACATCATCAGAAGGGCAACAAGGTTGATGTAGAAGCCCTCCGTGATTGATTCCCTCTCCAGCAGAGTACCGGAAAAGGCCTCCACATGGGATCGTGAAAGAAGAGAAATTTGCGACGCCGAAAAAAGTATTCTGGGTGGCTCTCTATTGGTTTCCTGATTTTAGAGAATTTATAGAGGTGGAATTAGGTCAAAGGGAGCCACAAGGGGCCCACAAGGCATTAGGGGCCCCTACCCTCTGGGCGGCCCCTGTTGCCTTGGAGTCTGCTCGTTTGCCTCTCCCAAAGCTTCTAGCGTCTCCCTTGTCCAGAAAAAAATTGTCAAAAAGTTTCGTAGCGTTTGGACTTCGTTTGGTACAGATTTCCTGGAAAACCAAAAAGGGAAAAAAACAGCAACTGGCACCTGGCACTAGGTTAATAGGTTAGTCCCAAAAATTTATATATAATTGCATGTAAAACTCCAAGATTGATACTATAATAGCATGGAACAATAAAAAAATTATAGATACGTTGAAGACGTATCATTCACTTGTATCTCTTCAGTATGGCTTGATAGAATGCTCTTTGCACTTTACCTACATATTTTGAGTTTGGATTTACTGAATGATTCATGTGCTTTACTTATATCTTTTGATTTTGGATATTGATCTATCTATAATTATATTATTTGTAGAATTCTCTACGAAGTTGATGAACCACAACTATAGGGGATCAATTGTAGCTCTTTTCATAAGTAAGAGTGTCAAACCCAACGAGGAGCAGAAGGAAATGACAAGTGGTTTTCAGCAAGGTAATGTCTGCAAGTGCTGAAAGTGTAAGTAATAGAGTAGTTTTATAGCAAGATAATTTGTAACGAGCAAGTAACAACAATAGTAACAAAAGTGCAGCAAGATAGACCAATCCTTTTACGGCAAAGGACTGGCCAAAACAGTCTCTTATAGTAAGCAAAGCGTTCTTGAGGGTACACGGGAATTTCATCTAGACACTTTCATCATGTTGATTCGATTCGTGTTCGCTACTTTGATAATTTGATATGTGGGTGGACCGATGCTTAGGTGTTGTCCTACTTATGATTAACCCTCTCGCAAGCATCCGCAACTACGAGAAAAGTATTAAGAATAAATTCTAACCATAGCATTAAACTTTTGGATTCATTCGGTCCCTTACGAAACAGCGCATAAACTAGGGTTTAAGCTTTTGTCACTCTCGCAACCCATCATCTAATAACTACTCCACAATGCATTTCCTTAGGCCCAAATATGGTGAAGTGTCATGTAGTCGACGTTCACATGACACCACTAAGGGAGTCACAACATACATACCATCAAAATATCGAACACATATCAAGTTCACATGATTACTTGCAACATGATTTCTCCCGTGACCTCAAGAACAAAAATAACTACTCACAAATGATAATCATGCTCAAGATCAGAGGGGTATTAAATAGCATATTGGATCTGAACATATAATCTTCCAACAAATAAACCATATAGTAATCAACTAGAAGATGTAATCAACACTACTAGTCACCCACAAGCACCAATCTATAGTTTTGGTACAAACATTGAACACAAGAGAATAACTAGGGTTTGAGATGAGATGGTGTTGTTGAAGATGCTGATGGAGATTGCCCTCCCCGAGATGGGAGAGTTGTTGGTGTTGATGATGATGACGATTTCCCCCTCCGGGAGGGAAGTTCCCCCGGAGGAATCGCTCCGCCGGAGGGCAAAAGTGCTCCTGCCCAAGTTCTGCCTTGAGAGGGCGGCGCTCCATCCCAAAAGTCCTGTCCTTATTTTTTTTCCTATGTCAAAATGACTTATATACCGGGAGATGGGCACCGGAGGTGGGGCCGAGGAGAGCACAACCCACCAGGGCGCGCCTGGGCTCCCTGGCGCGCCCAGGTGGGTTGTGCCCACCTGGTGGGCCCCCTCTGGTACTTATTGGCTCCAATATTACTCATATATTCCATCAAAATTCTCCGTAAAGTTTCATCTTGTTTGGAGTTGTGCAGAATAGGTAGCCTGATGTAGCTTTTCCAGGTCCAGATTTCCAGCTGCCGGAATGCTCCCTCTTTATGTGTACGTTGCAAATTATGAGACAAAATGCATTAGAATTACTCCAAAAAGCATTATTATGCATAAAACATCATAAATAACAGTAGGAAAACATGATCAAAATGGACGCATCAACTCCCCCAAGCTTATCCCTCACTGTCCTCAAGCAAAAACTGAAATCGAAAAACATGTCCACATGCTTAGAGAGAGGTGTCGATAAAAAAATATGGACATAGAAGCATCATGTAGATTATTATAACAACAACAAATTTAAACATAAAACTTTTATCATAAACTTCTCACGAATAAGTAATAGTTCATCACACTGTCGAGGTATAAAGCATAAACTCTATTAGAAACCAACAAACTATGTTCTCAGTCAACTTTGCAACCACAATTCATCATCTTTTCAGGAAGGGTCACGTATCGGAGCCTTTAGGCAAGTCCACATACTCAACCATCATATAGTCTTCTATGATTGGTAACACTCACCGCATACACATGAGCAAAACGTTTCAACTAGACACATAGAAAGATAGGGGCTTATAGTTTCGCCTCCCAACATATTCACCTCAAGGGCGATGTCAATAATAATAACTCATGCCACCCATATTCAACTAGACATATGTGCCTAGATATTTCCTCGCGCACCTGATGCTTGCCAAAGGAGAAAAATAAAAAGGAATAGAGAGAAAAACTTTGAGTCTTGCATAAAAGTAAATACATAAAAGTAAAAGATAGGCCCTTCGCAGGGGGAAGTAGAGGTTCCCATGCGCTTATTTGTTTGTATGCTCAACACCTTAGTGCAAAAGAACGTCACATTGTATTGCCCCTTGTGATGGAAACCTTTATTATGCAGTCTGTCGCTTTTATTCTTCACCATCACAAGTTCGTACAACGTCAATTTTCTCTTACACTAAATTATCTCACACTTTTAGAAGCAACTTTTATTGCCTTATTGCACCGATGACAACTTACTTGAGGGATCTTACTCAATCCCTAGGTAGGTATGGTGGACTCTTGAAAAGATTTGGGTTTAAGGCTTTTTGGATGCACAAGTAGTATCTCTACTTAGTGCGGAATTTTGGCTAGCAAAGATAGGGGGCAAGCACCACATGTTGAAGGATCTATGAAAATATAACTTCTATGTGAATATGAACAAACATAAATCATTACGTTGTCTTCCTTGTCCAACGTCAACAATTTTGGCATATAATATTTTGATGGGGGCTCACAGTCACAAAAGATTTCTAAGATAGTATATTTAAATGTGAATCTTCTCTTCCCTTATTAATTATTTCATGAGTTACATCATTGACCAATGCCATGTTTGTCAATATCTAATAAAATTTCCTACTTATACTTTTCCTTATGTGGTGTCATCACCTACCATAAGATTACGATATGATCTTTTTAATTTATTTCCTTTCTTTTTATTGCAGCATGAAAGTAAAGAAAGCAAAACTCAAACTAAACTTTATTATATATCTCGCACACGATTACAAGGGTAGATCACGAAGCAAGCTCTCGAAAAGAAAGGGTCGAACTAAAATTTTATTCATCTAAAGCAAAAGATCAAACTAAAATAAGTAAGGCAAAAGATAGTAGGGATGATACGATACCGGGGCACCTCCCCCAAGCTTGGCGGAAGCCAAGGGGAGTGCCCATACCCGATACTCATTTTATTTTGGTGATGAAGAAGAAGGTGGTGGTGATGAATAAGTAGAGGGTTTGCCCTTCTTTTCCTCCAACTTACTCCAGAGGATAAAGTTATCTCGAGCTTTATTATCCTCTTGCATAATGCCTCCATGCTTTTGTCTTTGAAACGGGGAGGAACTGATTCATCTTCATCCTCTTCGAAACTCCAGCTATAGTGCTCCACATCCCCATAAGACTTGGGGTTTGCGATGAAATCAGCAACATAGCTCTCACCCTCAGAGTTTCAGGATGACATATTTTCAGATCTATCAGGGAAACAACAAGAAAAGAAAATAGAAGATTTCTCCGTGATACAGTGGTCAATAGGTTCGGGGGTATATAAAGACTTTTTATCTTGGGAAACAAGCAAACGGTAGAAAAACGGAGTCCGGAAGGTACCCGAGGTGGGCACAACCCACCTAGGCGCGCCCTGGTGTCTTGTGCCCACCTAGGTAACTTTCCTGGAAGTTTCTTATTTTCCTAATTTTTGTTATATTCCAAAACTGACAAAAATATTTTTGCGGATTTTTTGGAGTCTGTTTACTTACCGTATCACGTACCTCCTCTTTTTTTCACGATTCTGGAGTGTTCCGGAAGGACTCTTATATGTATTCTTCTGGTTTCATTGTTTGGATAATATTACTTTCAACATTAATGGGCGTACCTGAGACGTAATGTTTTATTTGTTTCCCATTAACAACCATCGGGTTACTACCTTCGGCATTATTTGTTTTGATAGCTCCAGACCGATAAACCTCCTCGATAACATAGGGCCCTTCCCATTTGGAGAGGAGTTTTCCTACAAAGAATCTGAAATGAGAGTTGTACAAAAGAACATATTCTCCAACTTGGCATTTTCACAAGCTTGGGTTCTCCATTCATCTAGTTTAAAGTCATAGTTGAGTTCTTTGTTGCCCACTATGCTTTATGTTCAAACTCAAGAGGTAAATGACAAGCCTTTCCATAAACCATTTTGTAAGGAGACATACCCATAGGATTTTTATATGTTGTTCTATAAGCCCAAAGTGCATCATCTAATTTCTTAGACCAATTCTATCGGTACCTATTGGCAGTCTTTTGCAAAATTAACTTTATTTCTCTATTGCTAAGTTCAACTTGACCACTAGACTGAGGATTATAGGGTGATGCAATTCTATGTTTAACATCATACTTGGCAAGAATTTTACGGAAAGCACCATGAATAAAGTGTGAATCACCATCAGCCATTAAATATCTAGGGACTCCAAACCTTGGGAAAATAACTTCCTTAAGCATTTTAATAGAGGTTTTGTGATCAGCACTACTGGTTGGAATAGCTTCTACCCATTTAGTAACATAATCAACAGCAACCAAAATATGTGTATACCCATTAGAGGAAGAAAAAGGTCCCATGTAATCAAAACCGCAAACATCAAATGGTTCAACAGCAAGTGAATAATTCATAGGCATTTCTTGACGCTTACCGATATTACCTATTCGTTGGCATTCATCACAAGATAAGACAAACTTACGGGCATCCTTGAAGAGAGTAGGCCAATAAAATTTGGACTGCAATACCTCATGAGCAGTTCTGTCTCCAGCATGATGCCCTCCATAAGCTTCGGAATGAAATTTTCATAGCATTTGTCCCTGTTCATGCTCAGGTACACAACATCAAATAATACAATCTACTCCTTCTTTATAAAGATGTGGGTCATCCCAAAAGTAGTGTCTTAAATCATAAAAGAATTTTTTTTCTTTTGTTGGTATGTAAAGCTACGTGATATATATTTAGTAATAATGTAATTAACATAGTTAGCATACCAAGGAGTGTTATTAGAAACATTTATTGCAGCTAACTGCTCATCAGGAAAACTATCATCAATAGGTAGTGGGTCATCAAGCACATTTTCAGACCTAGACAAGTTATCAGCTACAGGGTTCTCAACTCCTTTTCAATCAGTGATATGTAAATCAAATTCTTGTAACAAGAGAACCCATCGAATAAGTCTAGGTTTAGCATCTTTCTTTTCCATAAGATATTTTATAGCAGCATGATCGGTGTAAACAATTACTTTTGAATCAACAATGTAAGACCTAAATTTATCACAAGCAAACACCACTGCTAAGTTTTATTAGCATAATGAATAACATTCGGTTTCTTATCAACTCTTTTTCCTAGAACAGCACCAGCAGCATAATCACACATAATCTCAAAAGGCAAGTTCCAGTCAGGTGGTTGAACAATAGGTGCAGAAATTAAGGCTTTCTTGAGTGTTTTAAAGGCTTCTAAACAATCATCATCAAAAACAAAAGAAACATCTGATATGTCTCCAACGTATCTACTTTTTCTCACACTTTACCTCTTGTTTTGGACTCTAATTTGCATGATTTGAATGAAACTAACCCCGGACTAACGTTGTTTTCAGCAGAACTACCTTGGTGTTGTTTTTTGTGCAGAAATGAAAGTTCTCAGAATGGAGCGAAACTTTACGAGGCTTTCTTATATCAATAATAAGGATTTTTGGAGCCAAGACCCACCAGAGAGGGGCCCCAGGGTGGGCACAAACCACCAGGGCGCACCCCCCTCTTCTGGCGCGCCTAGGTGGGTTGTACCCACCTGGTGACCCCACTGACGACCCCCCTGATACTACAAAATCACATTATTCTAGAAAAATCAAGGAAGAAGAATTATCGCGATCCATGAGATGGAGCTGCCGCCAAGCCCTGTTCTTCCTCGGGGTGGCAGATCTGGAGTTCGTTTGGGGCTCCGAAGAGGGGGATCTTCGTTCTTTGTCATCACCAACCAATCTCCATCGCCAATTCCATGATGCTCCCCACCGGGAGTGAGTAATTCCTTCGTAGGCTCGCTAGTTGGTGAGGAGTTGGATCAGATTCATCATGTAATCGAGTTAGTTTTGTTAGGGACCGATCCCTAGTAACCACTATGTTCTTAGATTGATGTTCCTATGACTTTGACATTCTTAATGCTTGTCACTTTGGGCCCAGGTGCCATGAACGCAGATTTGAACCGTTTATGAATTTATCATTATATCCATGTTTGAGATCCGATCTTGCAAGTTATAGTCACCTACTACGGTTATATTTCGACAACCCCGGAGTGACAACAGCCGGGCCCACTCTTGGTGATGACCGTAGTTCCAGGATTTCATGTATTTACTATGTGTTAATGCTTTGTTCTGGTTCTCTATTAAAAGGAGGCTTTAATATCCCTTAGTTTCCAATATGGACCTTGCTGCCACGGTAGGGTAGGACAAAAGATGTCATGCAAGTTCTTTTAATAAAGCATGTATGACTATCTACGAAATACATGCCTACATTATATAGATGAACTGGAGCTAGTGTCGTATCGCCCTAGGTTATAACTGTCTCATGATGAATATCATCCAACAAGTCACTGATACGTCTCCAACGTATCTACTTTTCCAAACACTTTTTGCCCTTGTCTTGGACTCTAACTTGCATGATTTGAATGAAACTAACACGGATTGACGCTGTTTTCAGCAGAACTGCCATGATGTTGTTTTATGTGTAGAAAACAAAAGTTCTCGGAATGACCTGAAAATCCACGGAGGCATGTTTTGGAAAATATAAAAAATACTAGCGAAAGAATCAAGGCCAGGGGGCCCATACCCTATCCACGAGGGTGGGGGGAGCGCCCACCCCCCTGGGCATGCCCCCCTGTCTCGTGGGCCCCCTGAGGCTCCACCAACCTCAACTCCAACTCCATATATTCCATTTCGCGGAGAAAAAAATCAGAGAGAAAGTTTCATCGCGTTTTACGATACAGAGCCGCCACCAAGTCCTAATCTCTCTCGGGAGGGCTGATCTGGAGTCCGTTCGGGGCTCCAGAGAGGGGGATTCATCGCCGTCGTCATCATCAACCATCCTCCATCACCAATTTCATGATGCTCACCGCCGTGCATGAGTAATTCTATCGTAGGCTTGCTGGGCGGTGATGGGTTAGATGAGATTTACCATGTAATCAAGTTAGTTTTGTTAGGGTTTGATCCCTAGTATCCACTATGTTTTGAGATTGATGTTGCTATGACTTTGCTATGCTTAATGCTTGTCACTAGGGCCCGAGTGCCATGATTTCAGATCTGAACCTATTATGTTTTGATGAATATATGTGTGTTCTTGATCCTATCTTGCAAGTCTATAGTCACCTATTATGTGTTATGATCCGACAACCCCGAAGTGACAATAATCGGGATGCTTCTCGGTGATGACCGTAGTTTGAGGAGTTCATGTATTCACTATGTGTTAATGCTTTGGTCCGGTTCTCTATTAAAAGGAGGCCTTAATATCCCTTAGTTTCCACTAGGACCCCGCTGCCACGGGAGGGTAGGACAAAAGATGCCATGCAAGTTCTTTTCCATAAGCACGTATGACTATATTCGGCATACATGCCTACATTACATTGATGAACTGGAGCTAGGTCTGTGTCACCCTATGTTATAGCTATTACATGAGGAATCGCATCCGACATAATTATCCATCACTGATCCAATGCCTACGAGCTTTTCACATCTTGTGTTTCGCTTATTTACTTTTCTGTTGCTACTGTTACAACTAATACAAAACTATTATCTTTACTTTTACCACGGTTACCATTACTATCATACTACTTTGCTACTAAATACTTTGCTGCAGATACTAAGTTATCCAGGTGTGGTTGAATTGACAACTCAACTGCTAATTCTCAATAATATTCTTTGGCTCCCCTTGTGTCGAATCAATAAATTTGGGTTGAATACTCTACCCTCGAAAGCTGTTGCGATCCCCTACACTTGTAGGTTATCAAGACTAATTTCTGCCGCTGTTGCCGGGGAGCATAGCTCTATTCTTTGAGTCACTTGGGATTTATATCTGTTGATCACTATAAGGAACTTGAAAGACGAAAGAACCAAGATTTTGCCCTCAACTACGAGGGGAGGTAAGGAACTGCCATCTAGCTCTGCACCAAATTCTCCTTCTGTTATTAGTAAGCTTGTGACACCTAAACCTGCTACTGCTATGAATTCTGATATGTTACATGTTATTGATGATGCCACTTCTGCTATGCATGATACTTATGATGAAACTACTTCTGTGTGTGATACCACTTTGCCATTAGGTGAATTTCTTGATGAATAACTTGCTAGGATTAGAGAGAATGAAATGAAGATGCTATTATTGATGATCGTGATGATGAAAGTTCTCCCCCTGATTATGAATTACCTGTTGTTCCTGAGGGTTATGTTATGGAAGAGGAAGCTGCTAGAGCTATCTTTGCTTGCAAAGATAGATATGATCTTAAAAAGTGATTAGCTAAATGGAAGCAGCAATCTCTTAATGATAGAATGAAACCTGACCCTGCTTTTGCTACTTCACCTATCTGTGTTACTGATAAGGATTATGAATTCTCTGTTGATCCTGAGATTATTACTTTGGTTGAATCTGATCCTTTTTATGGCCTTGAATCTGAAACTGTTGTGGCACATCTTACCAAGTTAAATGATATAGCCACCCTATTTACTAATGATGAGAAGTCTCGCTATTATTATATCCTTAAGATATTTCCGTTCTCATTAAAGGGTGATGCTAAGACTTGGTTTAATTCTCTTGATCCTAGTTGTGTGCGTAGTCCCTAGGATATGATTTATTATTTCTCTGCTAAATATTTTCCTGCTCATAAGAAACAAGCTGCCTTGCGGGAAATATATAATTTTGTGCAAATCAAAGAAGAGAGTCTCCCACAAGCTTGGGGGAGGCTTCTCCGATTACTTAATGCTTTGCCTGATCATCCTCTTAAGAAAAATGAAATACTTGATATCTTTTATAATGGACTAACCGATGCTTCCAAGGACTACTTGGATAGTTTGCTGGTTGTGTTTTCAGGGAAAGAACAGTCGACGAAGCTGAATTACTATTGAATAATATGTTGACTAATGAAAATAATTGGACTCTTCTTGAGCCAATTCCTGAGGCAATTCCTGAACCAACTGAGCCAACTTCTGAGCCTATTCCTAAACCCACTCCGAAGAAGAGAGGTGTTTTATTTCTCAGTCCTGAAGATATGCAAGAGGCAAAGAAATCAATTAAAGAAAAAGGTATAAAAGCCGAAGATGTTAAGAATTTACCACCTATTGAAGAAATACATGGTCTTAATACACCACCTGTCGAAGAACCACATTGTCTTGATAACCCGACACAGGTAGTAAAGGTAAATTCTCTCTGTAGATATGATAAAGTTGAAATTCCCTCTACTAAATTTCATAGCCCATGCTTAGATGAATTTGATGACTTTATGGCTAGACAAGAAACTTTTAATGGTTATGTTGGTAGAGAATTAAAGAATAATGCTTTCGAGATAGGACGCTTGAGTGATTATATGGCTAGAGTTAAAGGTGAACTTAAACTCATTAGCAAATATGCTTCTATGGTTGCTACTCAAGCTGAGCAAGTACTTAAAGCTCAAAATGATTTGCTCGATGAATTAATTAATAAACCTGACTTTGCTGTTAGAGTGGCTACTAGAACTGGTAGAATGACTCAGGAACCTTTGTATCCTGAAGGCGACCCTAAGAGGATCGAGCAAGATTCTCAAAGAAAGAATTTAGAGGCACCTAGTTCTTCTAAAAAGAAGAAAAAGAAAAACGATTGGACTTGGCATGCTTCTAGTGAACCTGTTGTAGACACACCTGAGAATCCCAATGATATCTCTGTTTCTGATGCTGAAACACAATCAGGTGATGAACATGAACCTAGTGATAATGTTAATGATAATGTTCATGTTGATGCTCAACCTAGCAAAAATAATGAAGTAGAGATTGAACCTGCTTTTGATCTTGATAACCCACAATCAAAGAATCAATGTTATGATAAGAGAGATTTTATTGCTAGGAAGCACAGTAGAGAAAGAGAACCATGGGTTCAGAAACCCATGCTCTTCCCTCCTAAACCATCCAAGACAAAGGATGATGAGGATTTTGAGCGCTTTGCTAAAATGATTAGACCTATCTTCTTACGTATGCGCTTAACTGATATGCTTAAAGTAAATCCTTATGCTAAATATATGAAGGATATCATTACAAACAAAAGAAAGATACCGGAAGCTGAAATTTCCACCATGCTTGCTAATTACACTTTTAAGGGTGGAATACCAAAGAAACTTGGAGATCCGGGGGTACCAACTATACCATGCTCCATTAAAAAATTATGTTAGAACTGCTTTATGTGATCTTGGAACCGGTGTTAGTGTTATGCTTCTCTCTTTATATCATAGAATTGAATTGAGTAAGTTCACACCTACTGAAATATCTTTGCAAATGGCTGATAAATCAACTGCTATACCTGTCAGCATTTGTGAGGATGTGCCTGTTGTGGTTGCAAATGTCACTATCTTAACGGACTTTGTTGTTCTTGATATTCCCAAGGACGATAGTATGTCTATTATCCTTGGTAGACCCTTTTTGAATATTGCAGGGGCTATTATTGATTGCAACAAAGGCAATGTCACTTTTCATGTTAATGGTAATGAGCATAAGGTACACTCTCCGAGGAAACAATCTCAAGTTCATAGCATCAATTCTATTGGAAAAGTTCCAACTATCATTATTGGAGGTTTTGAATTTCCTCTCCCTACTGTCAAGAAAAAGTATGATATTTTAATTCTTGGGGATGTTCATATCCCCGCTGAGGTAACTTAGTGTTATTCGAAATTTCTCCGGTTCCGTGTTATTCGGAATGAGTTTGTTAACAAGACTTGATGAACCTTGTTAGTGGACTCACTTTGATGATCCTGAGATGGATGAAACTAGAAGGCACAACCTTCTGTACCCTCTTTTTACTTTCTGTTATTTAGAATAAATAAAGCAACAATAGTA
This sequence comes from Triticum timopheevii, assembly GCA_963921465.1. Taxonomy (NCBI): domain Eukaryota; kingdom Viridiplantae; phylum Streptophyta; class Magnoliopsida; order Poales; family Poaceae; genus Triticum; species Triticum timopheevii. Next base: position 330,364,229 of record OY997264.1, read on the forward strand.
TTATCTGTCTGTTTTCTGAATTTTCCATGCAATGAAAAATATCACGAAAATAAAAGTGCTCCAAATGCCCTGCAATTTTAGTATGATTTTTTATGGAATATTTGAGGATTTTAGGTACTGAAAACACTGCAGGAGGGGCAAGCACCAGCCCACGAGAGTGGAGGGCGTGCCCACACCCCCTGGGCGCGTCCCCTATCTCGTGGGCCCACGGTGGCCCCCCTCCACTTATGCCAGCACCCACACACTCCATCTTCTTCCCAAAAAAAATCCCCATCCAGCTCAAGCACGAGTTCTAGCTCATTTTGCTGCGATTTTTGATCTCCTTGCTCAAAGCTCCATTCACAAAACTGCTTTGGGAGATTGTTGCTTGGTATGTGACTCCTCCATTGGTCCAATTAGTTTTTGTTCTAGTGATTTATTCATTGCAAAATTTTGCTGCATAAGTGACCCTGTTCTTGAGCTTGCATGTCAAATTTATGAGGTCCGAAGTAATTCTAATGCATAATATAGGCTCTAGGTACTTGCAGGAGTATTTGCTACCAATCTTGTTTAGTGTTATTCACTTTTATTTTGAAGTTACTAAAATTTCAGAAATTTTTCAGAAAAAGAATTAGGTCTAGGAGAATAACCAAGGTGGTTCCTCAGTAAAGAAAGGACCCGGGATTGCTATACGTGAGCAAGACGATGAACTACCGAGGGACGCAGATGTACGAGCTTGTGAGTGGCCATCCGATGATTTTATGGTCGAAGCAGGCTTTAAGGAGGAATTTGACGCGTATGTGCGTAATGCCGATCTGGAGGACTTCTTACAAGATAAGTGTCCTCAGTACTATTAATTGACTGATTCATTTGTGTGAAGGTTTAAATATAAATGTACATGTAATTCTCCGAGTGTCCTATTTGATATCTATGATACATCTTATACCATGGACTTAGAGGATTTTACAACTACTTGCAAACTTCCACAGTGGGGCAATATTAATGATCCTCACAAATCTGAATTTAGAGATTTCCTTGCTAGTATTACTGTGGGAGAATCTAGGGATATTGCACAAGCTACCATAGGCAGCACTCATTTTCCTGCTATACATTATTTTGCTCTCTTCATTGGTAGATGCATTAACGGTAAAGATGAAGCATGTCATATGTGTGTGCCTGATCTTAGTGTCCTCAAGAGTGCCGTGTTAGGTTATAAAGATTATAACTTGGGGGCAATAGTTGCACGTAGATTGCATAATAATGGTAGGGCTATAGATTTATTTGGAGGAATTTATGCGACCCGTGTGGCAAATTATCTTGGTATAGCCCCACGAGAATGGGATATGATGTTGCCTCTTGCTTATTTAGATTATGACGCTATAGTCCAACATCATTTTCTTAAGAGGAATGAACAATTCCTACAGTATCGACTAATCTTTGATAGACGTAGCACTGTCCATGTTACTCTTCCTGCTCCTTTCCTTTTTGATTACCAGGCAAAAGGAAGATATGTTGTTACCAGGGAGGAAGCAGCTGAACACGAGGGGAGAGTGGAAGCGGCTCACCAACATGCCGCTGCTCAGGAGGCATTTGCTGTTGCATCTCAGTACGACCATAGTTACAACTACAGATATCAACAAGGCTACCCTTGGTAGTAGACCAACTTAGGCCAAAAGCCTAAGCTTGGGGGATTACGTATTTCTCACCGAATATACATTCATGTTCACACACTATTCTAGTTGTCGGTGCTCATACTCTTTCATTGTATTATCCATGCTAGTTTAAATTCGTTTTTCTAGTTTTCTTCTTGCGTGTTTGATAAACCTTAAGAAAAACCAAAACAATTTAGTTATTTTAATTTCCATGCTTGTAGAAGAAATTAAAATGAAAACCCAAAAAGATTTCTCGTTCTTCTTCTTACTTGTTGGTAGCTTTCCCGTGTAAATAGTTTTATTTTCTTTTATTTCCTTTGGGGGTCGAGAGTAGAAGACCATATTGAAAATGTTTAGTGGCTCTCATATGCATGATTGTTTATTTAACTTAGATCCCATATTACTTTATCTTCTCTCTTGAGTTGAATGCTTGCAGATTCCAGCTTAGTCCAATGCACGTGCACTATTATTATTATACACATCGTTCGGTCGTGCAAGTGAAAGGCAATAATGACGATATATGATGGACTGATTGAGATGAGAGAAGCTGGTATGAACTCGACCTCTCTTGTTTTTGTAAATATGATGAGTTCATTGTTCCTGGTTCAGCTTATTATGAAGTAAACATATTTGCAATGACATTTAGAGATTATAGTTGCTTGTGCCATGCTTGATTAGCTATGAATTATAATGGTTTACCTTGCGTGCCAACATGCTATTAAAATGATTATGATGTGGTATGATGGGATGGTATCCTCCTTTGAATGAATTGAGTGACTCGACTTGGCACATGTTCACGCATGTAGTTGAAACAAATCAACATAGCCTTCATGATATTTATGTTCATGGTAGATTATATCCTTCTCATGCTTGTATTTGGTGTGAATTAATTTTAATGCATGTTTATGACTGTTTTCACTCTCTCAGTTGGTCGCTTCCCAGTCTTCTGCTAGCCTTGACCTATACTAAGCGGGAATACTTCTTGTGCATCCAAACTCCTTAAACCCCAAAGTTATTCCAGGTGAGTGCACCATACCTTCCTGTATGCGGTATTTACCTGCCGTTCCAAGTAAATTTGTATGTGCCAAACTCCAAACCTTCAAATGAAATTCTGTTTTGCATGCTCGAGCAGCTCATGTCTCAACTAGGGCTGCCTATATCTTCCATGCTAGGTGGGTTATTCTCAAGAGGAGTAGACTCCGCTCCTCATTCACGAGAAAGGGCCGGTAACTGGGATGCCCAATCCCATGATCCAAAAAGATCAAAGCAAATCAATATAATTAAACAAAACTCCCCCAGGGCTGTTGTTAGTTGGAGGCACTCGTTGTTTCGAGCAAGCCATGGATTGATGCTTGTTGGTGGTGGGGGAGTATAAACTTTTACCATTCTATTTGGGATCTGCCTATAATGCATGTAGTATGGAAGATAAAGCCATCTCATAGTTGTTGGGTTGACAGTGAAAGTATGCCGCTCAAAATGTTATTCAATCTCTATTTTAAATCGAGCTCTGGCACCTCTACAAATCCCTTCTTCCCTCTGCGAAGGGACTATCTATTTACTTTTATGTTGAGTCATCACCCTCTTATTAAAAGGCACCCGCTGGAGAGCACACTGTCATTTGCATTCATTACTATTGGTTTATATTGGGTATGACTTGACTCGATCTCTTTTACCATGAATTACAATGTTTAGTCAGTCCTTGATCTTTAAAGGTGCTCTGCATTTATGTTTTGCGGTCTCAGAAAGGGCTAGCGAGATACCATATTGTTATATCATGTTATGATTGTTCTGAGAAAGTGTTGTCATCCGAGTTTTATTATTATGGCTCGCTAGCTGATTATGCCATTGATATGAGTAATTGTGAGACCGAGATGTTATTGTGAGTATGGTTAGTTCATAATATTTGCTGAAACCTGAATGCTGGCTTTGCATGTTTACAACAACAAGAGCAAACGGAGTTTGTAAAAGTTTCTCTTTATCACTTTCAGTTTATTAACTGAATTGCTTGAGGACAAGCAAAGGTTTAAGCTTGGGGGAGTTGATACGTCTCCAACATATCTACTTTTCCAAACACTTTTGCCCTTGTTTTGGACTCTAACTTGCATGATTTGAATGAAACTAACCCGGACTGACGCTGTTTTCAGTAGAACTACCATGATGTTGTTTTATGTGTAGAAAACAAAAGTTCTCGGAATGACCTGAAAATCCACGGAGGCAAGTTTTGGAAAATATAAAAAATACTGGCGAAAGAATCAAGACCAGGGGGCCCAAACCCTGTCCACAAGGGTGGGGGGCGCGCCCACCCCCCCCGGGTGCGCCCCCCTTTCTCGTGGGCCCCCTGAGGCTCCAACTACCTCAACTCCAACTCCATATATTCTGTTTCGTGGAGAAAAAAATCAGAGAGAAAGTTTCATCGCGTTTTACGATACAGAGCCGCCGCCAAGCCCTAATCTCTCTCGGGAGGGCCGATCTGGAGTCCGTTCGGGGCTCCGGAGAGGGGGATTCATCGCCGTCGTCATCATCAACCATCCTCCATAACCAATTTCATGATGCTCACCACCGTGCGTGAGTAATTCCATCGTAGGCTTGCAGGATGGTGATCGGTTGGATGAGATTTACCATGTAATCAAGTAAGTTTTGTTAGGGTTTGATCCCTAGTATCCACTATGTTCTGAGATTGATGTTGCTATGACTTTGTTATGCTTAATGCTTGTCACTAGGGCCCGAGTGCCATAATTTCAGATCTGAACCTATTATGTTCATGAATATATGTGTGTTCTTGATCCTATCTTGCAAGTCTATAGTCACCTATTATGTGTTACGATCCGACAACCTCGAAGTGACAATAATCGGGATACTTCTCGGTGATGACCGTAGTTTGAGGAGTTCATGTATTCACTATGTATTAATGCTTTGGTCCGGTTCTCTATTAAAAGGAGGCCTTAATATCCCATAGTATCCACTAGGACCCCGCTGCCACGGGAGGGTAGGACAAAAGATGTCATGCAAGTTCTTTTCCATAAGCACGTATGACTATATTCGGAATACATGCCTACATTACATTGATGAACTGGAGCTAGTTCTGTGTCACCCTATGTTATAGCTATTACATGAGGAATCACATCCGACATAATTATCCATCACCGATCCAATGCCTACGAGCTTTTCACATCTTGTGTTTCGCTTATTTACTTTTCGGTTGCTATTGTTACAATTACTACAAAACTATTATCTTTACTTTTACCACTGTTACCAGTACTATCATACTACTGCTACTAAATACTTTGCTGCAAATACTAAGTTATCCGGGTGTGGTTGAATTGACAACTCAACTGCTAATACTCAATAATATTGTTTGGCTCCCCTTGTGTCGAATCAATAAATTTGGGTTGAATACTCTACCCTCGAAAGCTGTTGCGATTCCCTACACTTGTGGGTTATTAGTCACCGATCCAATGCCTACGAATTTATCCTTATTGATCTTGCTGCGTTACTACAGCTATCATCACTGTTACACTCGCTACAAAATTACTTCTATCACTGTTACTATTACTGTTGCTGTTGTCACTATTATCAAAACTATCAAACCACTTTGCTACTGATCACTTTGCTGCAGATAATTAATCTCCAGGTGTGGTTGAATTGACAACTCAGCTGCTAATACCTTCAAATATTCTTTGGCTCCCCTTGTGTCGAATCTATAAATTTGGGTTGAATACTCTACCCTCGAAAACTGTTGCGATCCCCTATACTTGTGGGTTATCAAGACCTTTTTCTAGTGCCGTTGCCGGGGAGCATAGCTATATTTGTTGAGTCACTTGGGATTATTATCATATTATCACTATGAAGAATCTGAAGGATCCTAAACCGAAGATATTTCCCTCAAGTACAAGGGGAGGTAAGACACTGCCATCCAGTTCTGCTTTGGATTCACCTTCTGTTATGAGTAAACTTGCAACACCACCACATGCTATGAATTCTAATATGTCGCAAGTTATTGATGATGCCACTTCTACTATGAATGATGCTTATGATGATGCTAGTACCTTGCTTGATAAGGATGATGTACCACTTGGTGATTTTCTTGATAAACAAATTGCTAGAGTTATACAACATGATGTTGTTGAATCTGATGATGAGCTTGAAACTGAAACTCCTGAAACACCTGCTATAACTAGCCTTCCTAGATATGAACTGCCTAAGGTACCTGAAGGTTATGTTAGGAGTGAAGAAGCAACTAGAGATATTCTTGCTTGCAATGGTAGAGATGATCTAGAGAAATTACTATGCAAGTATAAAGAAAAATCTCAGAATGCTAGAATGAAATGTGATCCTAAGTTTGCTACTTCACCTATCTGTATTGCTGATAAGGATTGTGAATTCTCTGTCGACCCAGAGTTAATTACTTTGGTTGAATCTGATCCTTTCCATGGTTATGAAACTGAAACTGTTGTCGCACATCTTACTAAGTTGAATGATATAGCCACCCTTTTTACTTATGATGAGAAAACTCACTATTCCTTTATTCTCAAATTATTTCCTTTCTCATTAAAGGGTGATGCTAAAGCTTGGTACAATACTCTTGCTCCTGGTTGTGTGCGTAGTCCCCAGGATATGATTTATTACTTCTCTGGAAAATATTTTCCTACTCATATGAAACAAGCTGCCTTACAGGAAATATTTAACTTTGTGCAAACTAAAGAAGAGAGTCTCCCACAAGCTTGGGGGAGGCTTTGCCAGTTGCTTAATGCTTTGCCAGATCATCCTCTTAAGAAAAATAAAATACTTGATATCTTCTATAATGGATTAACTATTGGAACGAACTATTGGGACTTCCTAGATATTTGTGCTGGTTGTGTTTTCAGGGAACGAACTATTGGACAAGCTGAGGAATTATCGAATAACATATTGAAAAATTATGATGATTGGACTATTCCTGAACCACTGCCTAAACCCACTCCGAAGAAGAGGGGTATATTATATCTCAGTCCTGAAGATATGCAAGAGGCAAAGAAGTCAATGAAGGAAAAAGTTTTTAAAGCTGAGGATGTTCAAAATTTACCTCCTATTGAAGAAATACATGGGCTTAATACACCACCATTGTCTCAGGTGGTAGAGGTAAATTCTCTTATGAAGTTCAATGAAAATGATAATCCTCACAATATGCATCCTAGTCAATGCCTTTATGAGTTTGAAAACTATATTAGAAAACAAGATCGCTTTAATGCAAATGTTATGAAACTATTGAAATATAATTCTGATATGATTGCTCGCTTGAGTGACTTATTATTTAGAATCTCAAATGATGTTAGAGGTGTGGTAAAACATGCTTCTATGGTTCAAACCCAACTAGAACAATTTGATAAATCACAAAGAGAATTACTTGATGAAATGAATCACAATATGCATGACTTTGCTGCTAGAGTTGCAACTAGAGGAGGTAAAGTGACTCAGGAACCACTTTATCCCGAGGGACACCCAAAAAGAATTGAACAAGATTCACAAAGAGCTAACACTAGTGCACCTAGTCCTTCTAAAAAGAAAAAGAAAAAGAAAAATGATAGGACTTTGCATACTTCTAGTGAACCTAAAATAGAGAAACCTCCTGGTAATGAAAATGAAACTTCTATCTCTGATGCTGAAACTCAATCTGGTAATGAACACTCACCTAGTGATAATGAAAAAGATAATGATGGCGTTCATGAAGACACTTAACCAAATAATGAAAAAGAACCAGATAATGATGTTGAGATAGAACCACCTGTTGATCTTGATAACCCACAACCTAAGAATAAAAGATATGATAAAAGAGACTTTGTGGCTAGGAAATACGGTAAAGAAAGAAAACCGTGGGTTCAAAAACCTATGCCTTTTCCACCCAAGTCAACTAAAAATAAAGATGATGAAGAATTTGAACGCTTTGTTGAAATGCTGAGGCCAGTCTTTTTGCGTACTCGCTTGACTGATATCTTGAAAATGCCTCCTTATGCAAAGTATATGAAAGACATCGTCACAAATAAGAGAAAAATACAGCAAACTGAAATCTCCACTATGCTTGCTAATTATACTTTCAAAGATGGAGTACCAAAAAACATGGAGATCCGAGAATACCAACTATACCTTGCTCTATCAAAAAGAATTATGTGAAAACTGCTTTGTGTGATTTAGGAGTTGGTGTTAGTGTTATGCCTTTCTCTTTATATAAAAGACTTGACTTGAATAAACTCACACCTACTGAAATATCTTTGCAAAAGGCTGACAAATCAACTGCCATACCTATCGGTATCTGTGAGGATGTGCCCTTTGTTGTTGCTAATGTTACTATTTTGACTGGCTTTGTTATACTTGAGATGCCCGAGGACGACAACATGTCGATTATCCTTGGTAGACCCTTCTTGAATACTACAGGGGCTGTTATTGATTGCAATAAAAGCTAGATCACTTTTCATATTAATGGTAATGAGCATACGGTGCACTTTCCAAAGAAACAATTCCAAGTGAATGGTATTAATGTTATTGAAAAATCTCCGACAATCACTATTGGAAGTTTTCAAATACCTCTACCTATTGTCAAAAAGAAATATGAAACACTTATTTTTGGGGAAATGCAAATCCCCATTGAGGTAACTTAGTGATTTACGAAAGTTCTTCGGTTTCATGCTAATCGAAAGTGGTTGTTAATAAGACCTGATCAACCTTATTAATGAATCATTTTTGAACGGTATGAAGTTGATGAATTTAGTAAGCACTACCTTCTGTCCTTACCTTTTATTCTTTGTTTTTATTAGTCAAATAAAATAAAATGCCATGTTTTGTCTGTTTTCTGAATTTCCCGTGCAATAAAAAAAGACCCATAAATAAAAGTTCTCAGAATGCCCTGAAATTTTTATATGATTCTTTCATGAATATTTCAGAATTTTTGGTGCAAAAATTACCAGAGTGAGGTGCACCAGGTGGGCACAACCCACCTGGGCGTGCCAGTGCCCCCAGGCGCGCTCTGGTGGGTTCTGGTCCCCACGGGGCCCCCTCAGTTATCTCTTTAGCCCACATCATCACTTACCTCTAGAAAAAATCCCCATTGCTCTCTCTCCCGTGTTCTTGAGCTCAAACCCGCGGATTTTGATCTCTTTGCTCGAAGCTCCGTTTCCGAAATTGTTTCAGGGGATTGTTGCTTGGTATGTGACTCTAGCATTTGTCTAATTAGTTTTTGTTCTGGTGGTTTATACTTTGAATAAATAGCTACTCTTGGTGCTGTTGTAGATGTACTTGCATGTTCAATTCTTAGTGTTCTATGTAGTTTGAATGCTTGCTATGACCTCTATGTATCCCTATGAGTATTTGCCGCCCGACCGCCGCCCGACCCACATCAACTGTACCGCCGCTAGGTTCGCCTTCAGGGAAGTCCCCACCTCTAGGGACGAGGCTGTCATCGCGGCCGCTGCGGGACGCAGAGGGGCAGATGGCGATGGGTGGGGAGGTGGCGGCGGTGTGACGCCCCCGATTCAATCGTACACTAATCATGCACGCAAACGTGTACGATCAAGATCAGGGACTCACGGGAAGATATCACAACACAACTCTAAAAACATAAATAAGTCATACAAGCATCATAATACAAGCCAGGGGCCTCGAGGGCTCGAATACAAGTGCTCGATCATAGACGAGTCAGCGGAAGCAACAATATCTGAGTACAGACATAAGTTAAACAAGTTTGCCTTAAGAAGGCTAGCACAAACTGGGATACAGATCGAAAGAGGTGCAGGCCTCCTGCCTGGGATCCTTCTAACTACTCCTGGTCGTCGTCAGCGGGCTGCACGTAGTAGTAGGCACCTCCGGTGTAGTAGGAGTCGTCGTCGACGGTGGCGTCTGGCTCCTGGACTCCAGCATCTGGTTGCGACAACCAGAAAGAAAGGAAAGGGGGAAAAGGGGGGAGAAAGCAACCGTGAGTACTCATACAAAGTACTCGCAAGCAAGGAGCTACACTACATATGCATGGGTATATGTGTAAAGGGCCATATCAGTGGACTAAACTGCAGAATGCCAGAATAAGAGGGGGATAGCTAATCCTGTCGAAGACTACGCTTCTGGCAGCCTCCGTCTTGCAGCATGTAGAAGAGAGTAGATTGAAGTCCTCCAAGTAGCATTGCATAGCATAATCCTACCCGGCGATCCTCTCCTCGTTGCCCTGTTAGAGAGCGATCACCGTGTTGTATCTGGCACTTGGAAGGGTGTGTTTTATTAAGTATCCGGTTCTAGTTGTCATAATGTCAAGGTACAACTCCAAGTCGTCCTATTACCGAACATCACGGCTATTCGAATAGATTAACTTCCCTGCAGGGGTGCACCACATAACCCAACACGCTCGATCCCATTTGGCCGGACACACTTTCCTGGGTCATGCCCGGCCTTGGAAGATCAACACGTCGCAGCCCCACCTAGGCACAACAGAGCGGTCAGCTCGCCGGTCTAAATCCTATGCGCGCAGGGGTCTGGGCCCATCACCCATTGCACACCTACACGTTGCGAGGGCGGCCAGAAGCAGACCTAGCAACCTCCATTACAAAGGAAGTCACGTTACGCGGTCCAATCCGGCGCGCACCGCTCCATCGCTGATATCAAGAAGGCTTCGGCTGATACCACAATGTCGAGTGCCCATATCTTTCCCACGTAGTTGGTTAGTGCGTATAGACGAAATGGCCAGACTCAGATCAAATACCAAGATCTCGTTAAGCATGTTATTATGAAGCAACCGCGGACGCCGACCAGGGCCAGGACCACCTCTCGCCTAGGTGGTCTCAACCTGCCTTGTCGCTCCGCCACAAAGATCGACACAGAGGGCCGTCGGGACAAAGGTCCTTTTAGCCCCCAATCGGTGAATCACTCGCGGGTACTCTTCGAGTGGACCCAACTTTAGTCACCATCTGCAGTATGTATATATGTATAGTATATACCCATGATCACCTCCCAAGTGATCACGGCCCGATAGTATAGCAAGGCAGACCGACAAGAATGTAGGGCCACAGATGATAAACTAGCATCCTATACTAAGTATCTAGGATTGCAGGTAAGGTATCAACAGATGTAGCAATAATGTCAGGCTATACATCAGAATAGGATTAACGGAAAGCAGTAACATGCTACACCACTCTAATGCAAGCAGTATAGAGGAGAATAGGTGATATCTGGTGATCAAGGGGGGGCTTGCCTGGTTGCTCTAGCAAGAAGGAGGGGTCGTCAACTCCGTAGTCGAACTGGGCAGCAGCAGCGTCGGTCCCGTAGTCTACCAGAGAGAACAGGGGGAAGAAACAATAAATACAATTCAAACATAAGCATGACGATGCATGACATGACAATGAGCGTTACTAGGTGTGCCCTAGCGCGGTAGTAGGTGGTACCGGCGAAAGGGGGAAACATCCGGGAAAGTATCCCCGGTGTTTCGCATTTTCGGACAAATGAACCGGAGGGGAAATGTTGCAGGTTCACTATGCTGGGGACGCGTAAGGCGAACGAGGCCATGCGGGGGAGTCGCAGACCCGGGCGTAGGCGGAGCGGGGGTGCGCGTGAAGTGGCGCGGCCGGACGGAGCGCCGCGCGCGGCCAGGGCATGACCCGGCCGTGGTGAGCGCATGAGACAGAGGAGGGGAGGAGGAGTCGGGGCTCACTACGGGATGCAGGGATCGGGGCAGTGGGGAGCGGGGAGGAGACGGAGACGACAGCGATGTGGTGACGAGGTGCAGGCCGGCGAGGAGGAGGAGGCAGGCCTGCGAGGACGCTCCGGGCAGCGAGGTGACGGCGACCACAGCTGGGCGGCGTCGAGGCGCGATGGCGACCGGTGGGGAGGGGGGCGAGGAGGCGATCCAACGACGGCGACGGGATTCCGGGCGGCGAGATGACGGCGATGACAGCGGGGCGGCGTCGGGCGGCTTCGGGGACGACGCGGCAAGCGCGGCGAGGGGCGCCGCTGATGGAGAGGGGACGGGGGCGCGAGGATGCGGGAGGGGGCCGGCGAGGCGGCTACGGGCGTTGGCGTCGGAGGCCTCCTCCCTCGATCCTGATCCAATCGGGGGAGGGGGAGTGGGGTGAGTGGGCGAGTGTGGTGGACGGCTAGGGTTTCGGGAGGGGAAGTGGATAAGGAGTAGTGGGGGAGGCCGGCCGGCTGGGCCTGGTGGGCTGAGGGTGGGTGGCCATCTAGGCCAAGGCCCAGCGTGGGGGGGGGGTCTTTCTTCCTTTTTTTGTTTTGTTTTGTTTTCTGTTTTTGTAGTTTCTTTTCTTTTTTATTTATTTTCTTTTCTGTTTTAAATCATTTTAAATTATCTAGGTATTTTATAAAAATGTGTTTGCTTTATTATAATTACCCAGGCATTTAACTGCACACCCCGAACATTTTAGTTTAATATTTTGAAAACTTTTTCGTTTGACATTAATGTGAATTTGAATTTGAATTTGAAACATTTTCGAATCAACCCGAGATTAACTACAGTGACCGAGGTGACATGGCACCATTAACGTGAGATTACTGTAGCATGATTATCCAGGCGTCACAATTCTCCTCCACTACAAGAAATCTCGTCCCGAGATTTAAGAGGGGAGTAAGGGGGAAAGTTCCGGTTACGAAATTTTAATGGATCTTCTCGAAGAAGTTAATCCCTTTTGTTGATGTCTTCAATTCTTTATTCCAATGCATCATGATGAAGTTGTCTACCTTCGGGAACTCCATCGTACTTACGAAAGGATAATGGGGTATTATGAAAGAACGGACCGCTACAATGTTTGCTTATCTAGCAGATAACATCAGGGAAGGTGGCGGAAAGTAACTCTCGAATTGAAACTTTAGACATTATTGAGAGCAAAGTGAGGAGGTGTCCTGAGAAGTTTCGAGCAGATAGACAATCGTTCATTGCCTGAAACAGAGTGTGAAAGGGGTTCAGAGCAATGGGAATAGGTATTGCGTCTGATACCAATATTGATGATCTCTCAAAAGGTGGCTCGTGAATTACTTATGAGCCCATGCATGAGGAATGGGAACAGGGGGTGTACAGGAGAGTCAGGTTACGATCCTGTGGAACTGTGGGTTATGGGCCCACCATGTGGTTGAAAGTAGGAAGGGGGCCGACATCTTGCACGTCACGATAGTAAGGCGTGTCAGTGGGTAGCCTGTCAGTTATGTCGGCAACAACATCGATATCAAGGGCGAGGGACGAAGAGAACCATTTTCATGCTCGTTGAACGAGGCGGGCCAATAGGCAAGGTTATCGTCCATCGGTGGCTACCAGAATGTCATCAACAATAGTAACAGGGTCTTACTGACAGAGCGGTACCACGAGGTGTTTACATAAGCAGGAGAATATTACTGCTTAGGTCATAGAGATCACAAGAAAGGTTAAACCAAACAATGGAAAGGAAAATATGATTATCAGATTAAACAAAAAAATGGAAAGGAAAATGTGTTAAAACACATATTTCAGGGGTATTTCCTTCCAAAGGACAAACAGAGCATGATATCCATGACAGGATAGAAAGTAGAAAACCATTTATGTAAGGGGAGAGGAATTCCATGACATTACCCATACAACGGTGTTTGGATAATTGAGCAGGAAACATTTAGCATTGGGCTTCAAATGTTCTTGTTGAAAATCGGAGTGCCACAGACATGCTTCGAGATAGTATTGACATGGTCTTCAAGCAAAGGTCAGACTTTGGATACAGGAAGGATCCATCAGGAAGAACTTGTAGAATAAGTCTTACAGTTTCCTCATGGAAGAATGGATAACCTTGCTAATAAGGAAACTATAACAGCAGGTCATCCGGCCAGGTATGCTGGGCATGCCATCACCTTACCGGGTCATAAAAGACCAATGTTAGAACTCTTGGAAAAATGTTCCAACCATCATATCTGACCGAGATTCAGATCTGATCGGTGTTAGGATACCTCAAACTCATGATGCTTGAGGAGAAAAGGTGCGATACAAATTGACGAGATGACATCGAAGATTCTCGGGAGATGAACTATGGAGGCCAGTTCCGAAACAAGAGTTCATCAGTAAACCAACGAGAGGATGAGGATCTGGCTGATGGAATCAACGACAATTCATCGAGATTAACAAAAGATGGATTTCCACAATTATGTGAACAAGGAGATAACATTTGTCAGATCAAATGGTTTTATGATGTATGCTCGAGGAAAACATACACAATTAAACATTGGTTGAAAGGTGCACCCGAAATATGGGCTGGGTTGCACAACCAACGTCGGAATGGTGATTCAATAATCAAATGTCTAAGAATGAATGGCCGACCATTAACTTCAAAGCAATAGGGTTGTTAGAAGGGCATAATCCAAATAGCACCGTTCATCTGTTGGTATCCTTGTTAGAACCAACACGGGGACCAAGAAAGAATGGTGATGGCGAGAAGCATTGCTGCAACAAGAATTTCTTAACAGGTGGTGAAATTCTCACAACATCCTCGACATTAGAGATAGTAATACTTCAAGGTAGAACATAAGACAAGTCGGATTGCAAGTTGCATCCATAATAGGAATAAGTTTGTGACGGAAGGAAGGCAAGGATGTTGTCGATGGTAACTCAAATTACCAAGGGACGAGGGTGGTACTCATCATCATGAATTCGATTGGTCTCCTGGAAGGAGTCAAAATGTTGACGATGACCACGACAAATTTGTAAGGGATTACATGAAGGTGTAATCGATCGGCGATGACATCAAGTCAAAGGAATGATGAAGCGAAAGGTTATTGGAACCACGGATACGACACAAACTCAAAATCAAGCTTGCTATTCAAGGCGAAATGCTATGACGAGTAAGGTCGACATAAGCTGAGCTCATCGTTGAAAATTGTGCTCCGGGAATAAAGAGCAGGTAGCACAGTTAAAATTTACCATGATAATGATATAGCCGACCAGGCTAGGAATGACTTGAAGGATTAATAAACTCATAAGCAACGAAGATTACTTAGAGTTATTGAACCGTAGTGCAGACTCGGTTCACATATCGGTGTTCTCGGTTGACGACAACGCAGAACCTAGGAAAATTGGAATCGGTGAGAAATAACAGTTGATGAAGAACCCATAAAAAGTTATGCAGTTCCATGATATTTTCGAGATACCAGAGTGTAATACTCGATGGTAGATCAAAGTAAAGGTAGGTGCAAAGATCTGCAGAAGACAAGTACTTCAACTTGTCCGAGAAATGGTATTTAAAGGAGAACATGGCCGGAACAACGATTGCAAAATGCCAGATCCCATATATAAGATAAACTTATACCAAGGAAATATTTATTTGAAGAGAAGCTTTAATGATACGATCTACATTGTTTCCATGGGCATGAACACAAACATTCAAGGTCGACTCCCACTTCCTCAATGCATAACCTTACATTGACCTCTCGTATTTTGAAAATGACATTACTTGTGGAAAGTTTTACCTGGTGCAATACCAAATAAGTATGACCCGTGAAATCTTTCGGGTTTGCACATATTAGGGAAGGCGTTGGTTCAACCCATCGGGGCTTCTTAGGAACATATACCACAAGCTTCAAGAGTAAATATCACCAGCTCGAAAGCAGAGCATGGTTGACAAAAGGAGAGGATACCATTTACCAAAGGCATTATGTATCAGAGAAAGAACTCACAAGGTGATTAATTATGAAGGACATTGTCGGATAATAATCCAACAGTGGATAAGGCGATCCATAATGGAGCTGATGTGAGTATCGATACCCAATCAGTGGAAGAAGAATGCAATGCATCGGTTTATAGAACATCTGAATAATTCAATGTTTAATTAGCAAAGGAATTATGATTTTCAAATCAAGGGATCAGGAGCAAATGCTCTGATCAAGGATGGATAAGTTGAATAGACTTAGGGGTACAATCGATGGCAATCTGATTGGCCGAGAACCAGCTCATGTTCAAAAGACGTCTAAGCCGGAGAGGTAATTTATCAGGATTAACTGATGATTGCATGCATTCGCACACATATAGAATCAACGAACTTAAAATGATAGTGACAAAGGATGCCAATAAGATTACTAGACTTATGGGATTAACCATAATGCAAGCAAGCAAGAATTTCAAGAGCAATAGGCTACTCAGGATTTTCGGAAGTTCGAATATTATTTTGAAGAACATAGTGAAACACACAAAAAACTAGGGGTGTGCGGATACTCGGTAAGTGCGAGAAATTATCCATAGGGGTGTATATGTGGATAATGAACTGCAAGGCAGTAGGTACAAAGTATTCTCGGAATAATAGAGAGAATTTCCGAGGTATCTTGTAATAACAAGATCAACTGGGAATGAAGTTATGGACGACAAGTGTATGTAGCTTTCCATGGGGATTTATCGGTGGTATGGAATTGCAACGGCGAAGGGCACAAGGGTCTCGGGGAAACATCAGAGAGTATTGTCAGAATCTTCTGTTGAAGCGCTCGATCATCTGTAATGAAGGGGCTCTCCGGCAGGAAGTGATAACGAGAACCTAGAGTTAGATTTCAGCAAAATCATTTAACCTGAATAGAAGAGAGATTAGAATCCCAGAGTATGGACGAGGAATAAAAGATCCTAATACCACCCAATGGCAACGTGGGCCCAGGGGCCGCACAGCCAAGTTAGTAGAACAATTTTCATCGACTAGACTCAACTTCAGCCAAGGAGTGTGGAAGGGGATTCCTACAGGCAGTCAGCGCTGATACCAACTTGTGATGCTCTCGATTCAATCGTACACTAATCATGCACGCAAACGTGTATGATCAAGATCAGGGAATCACGGGAAGATATCACAACACAGCTCTAAAAATATAAATAAGTCATACAAGCATCATAATACAAGCCAGGGGCCTCGAGGGCTCGAATACAAGTGCTCGATCATAGACGAGTCAGCGGAAGCAACAATATCTAAGTACAGACATAAGTTAAACAAGTTTGCCTTAAGAAGGCTAGCACAAACTGGGATACCGATCGAAAGAGGCGCATGCCTCCTGCCTGGGATCCTCCTAACTACTCCTGGTCGTCGTCAGCGGGCTGCACATAGTAGTAGGCACCTCCGGTGTAGTAGGAGTCGTCATCGATGGTGGCATCTGGCTCCTGGACTCCAGCACCTGGTTGCGACAACCAGAAAGAAAGGAAAGGGGGAAAAGGGGGGAGAAAGCAACCGTGAGTACTCATCCAAAGTACTCGCAAGCAAGGGGCTACACTACATATGCATGGGTATATGTGTAAAGGGCCATATCAGTGGACTGAACTGCAGAATGCCAGAATAAGAGGGGGATAGCTAATCCTGTCGAAGACTATGCTTCTGGCAGCCTCCGTCTTGCAGCATGTAGAAGAGAGTAGATTGAAGTCCTCCAAGTAGCATCGCATAGCATAATCCTACCCGGCGATCCTCTCCTCGTCGCCCTGTTAGAGAGCGATCACCGGGTTGTATCTGGCACTTGGAAGGGTGTGTTTTATTAAGTATCCGGTTCTAGTTGTCATAAGGTCAAGTACAACTCCAAGTCGTCCTGTTACCGAAGATCACGGCTATTCGAATAGATTAACTTCCCTGCAGGGGTGCACCACATAACCCAACACGCTCGATCCCATTTGGCCGGACACACTTTCTTGGGTCATGCCCGGCCTCGGAAGATCAACACGTCACAGCCCCACCTAGGCACAACAGAGAGGTCAGCCCGCCGGTCTAAATCCTATGCGCGCAGGGGTCTGGGCCCATCGCCCATTGCACACCTGCATGTTGCGAGGGTGGCCAAAAGCAGACCTAGCAACCTCCATTACAAAGGAAGTCACGTTACGCAGTCCAATCCGGCGCGCGCCGCTCCGTCACTGACGTGAAGAAGGCTTCGGCTGATACCACGACGTCGAGTGCCCATATCTGTCCCATGTAGTTGGTTAGTGCGTATAGATGAAATGGCCAGACTCAGATCAAATACGAAGATCTCGTTAAGCGTGTTATCATGAAGCAACCGCGGACGCCGACCAGGGCCAGGCCCACCTCTCGCCTAGGTGGTCTCAACCTACCCTGTCGCTCCGCCACAAAGATCCACACAGAGGGCCGTCGGGACAAAGGTCCTTTCAGCCCCCAATCCGTGAATCACTATCGGGTACTCTTCGAGCGGACCCGACTTTAGTCACCATCTTCAGTATGTATATATGTATAGTAGATACCCATGATCACCTCCCAAGTGATCACGGCCCGATAGTATAGCAAGGCAGACCGATAAGAACGTAGGGCCACAGATGATAAACTAGCATCCTATACTAAGTATCTAAGATTGTAGGTAAGGTATCAATAGATGTAGCAACAATGTTAGGCTATGCATCAGAATAGGATTAACGGAAAGCAGTAACATGCTACACTACTCTAATGCAAGCAGTATATAGGAGAATAGGCGATATCTGGTGATCAAGGGGGGGCTTGCCTGGTTGCTCTGGCAAGAAGGAGGGGTCGTCAACTCCGTAGTCGAACTGGGCAGCAGCAACGTCGGTCCCGTAGTCTACCAGAGAGAAGAGGGGGAAGAAACAATTAATACAATGCAAACATAAGCATGACGATGCATGACATGACAATGAGCATTACTAGGTGTGCCCTAGCGCGATAGTAGGTGGTACCGGCGAAAGGGGGAAACATCCGGGAAAGTATCCCCGGTGTTTCGCGTTTTTGGACAAATGAACCAGAGGGAAATTGTTGCAGGTTCACTATGCTGGTGATGCGTAAGGCGAACGAGGCCATGCGGGGGAGTCGCGGACCCAGGCGTAGGCGGAGCGGGGGTGCGCGCGAAGTGGCGCGGCCGGACGGAGCGCCGCGCGCGGACAGGGCACGACCCGGCCGCAGTGAGCGCGTGAGACAGAGGAGGGGAGGAGGAGTCGGGGCTCACTACGGGATGTAGGGATCGGGGCTGTGGGGCGCGGGGAGGATATGGAGACAACATCGACGTGGTGACGAGGTGTAGGCCAGCAAGGAGGAGGAGGCAGGTCGACGAGGATGCTCCGGGCGGCGAGGTGACGGCGACCACAGCGGGGCCGCGTCAAGGCGCGATGGCGACCGGTGGGGAGGGTGGCGAGGAGGCAATCCGACGACGGCGACGGGATTCCGGGCGGCGAGATGACGACGATGACAGCGGGGCGGCATCGGGCGGCTTCGGGGACGACGCGGCAAGCGCAGCGAGGGGCGCCGCTGAGGGAGAGGGGACGGGGCGCGAGGATGCAGGAGGGGCCGGCGAGGCGGCTACGGGCGTTGGCGTCGGTGGCCTCCTCCCTCGATCCCGATCCAATCGGGGGAGGGAGGGAGTGGGGCGACTGGGCGAGTGTGGTGGATGGCTAGGGTTTCGGGAGGGGAAGTGGATAAGGAGTAGTGGGGGAGGCCGGCCGGCTGGGCCTAGTGGGCTGAGGGTGGGTGGCCAGCTGGGCCAAGGCCCAGCGTGGGGGGGGGGGGCGTCTTTCTTCCTTTTTTTGTTTCGTTTTGTTTTCTATTTTTGTAGTTTCTTTTCTTTTTTATTTATTTTCTTTTCTGTTTTAAATCATTTTAAATTATCTAGGTATTTTATAAAAGTGTGTTTGCTTTATTATAATTACCCAGGCATTTAGCTGCACACCCCGAACATTTTAGTTTAATATTTTGAAAACTTTCTCGTTTGACATTAATTTGAATTTGAATTTGAAACATTTTCGAATCAACCCGAGATTAACTACAGTGACCGAGGTGACATGGCACCATTAACGTGAGATTAATGTAGCATGATTATCCGGGCGTCACAGGCGGCCATGCATGGGGAGGGAGGAGGATATGTAATAGGAGGACGGCGAGATCAGGGGAGTCGGGGCGGACAAAAGGGAAGGAAGAAGCCGGCGGAGATCTACATAGGAGTTGACTGCTTGCTGTTGGATCACAGAAGAGTGGACGGTCTGGATTTGCGATCCGTGGGTTGGTTCACTCACCAATCACATTGCAAGTTCTCCCTCACGCTGGATTACCACATCAGCACCATCCATCCATAACGGTTCAAATGGTGTATAAGAACATACCTAATTGATCGAACCATGACGGTTATGGTGACGGTCCCTCTTTGTCTGTTATGATGGGTCTACTGATTTTGGGTGTCATCCTCAGAGCAACTCTAGCAGAACCCGTATATGTAGCGAACCCGCAAAATTCCGGCGAGTATACGGGCTCGACTCAATTTTCTGGCCTGAACAGAGCCCGTATACTCGCCCGGCCCGTAAAAACTTTTACCACGGCCGGCAAACCGCCCCCCGAAGCAGTATATCTACGAGTTCGCGGGGCACATACGTGTCGAAACCCTATCCCCCCGCCACTGCATCTCGTCGCAATTCCCCACTCCTCCCTCACATTTCCCACCGCCGGTGAGCCCCCTTCCGCCTCCAGCCGCCATGTGGGGCCGCATGTGGAGCTCCGGCCGCAGCTCCGATGGCAGCTCCGACAGGAGCGGCAACCCTGAGCGTGAGCGGCGTGTCTGCTCGGACGATGCGAGGAAGCGCGCGGCGAGGAAGTGGACGAACAATGGCCTCTTCTTTATTTTAGAATTTCCGCTCACGCGTGATAATTGGGCTGGCCCGTGTCACTACAAAAGAAAGACACTTCCGTGATGATACATGTTTGTCACAATAGGTCACTTTTTATGTCATCAATGTACATCCATGATAAATTTATGACAGAATCAAGATAGTCATACCTGTACTGTCTTAGAAGTGTTCCATGACATTACCAAAATTATCATCACGGAAGTGTCCACTTCCATGACGATAAATCACGTGTCACAGAAGTGCTTTCGTCAAGGGTGACTGACACGTGGCATCCACCGTAACGGGTCGCGTTAAGCTATCGGGTCCGGTTTTGGATCCGGTAACCCGTTAATAGCCCGGACTAGTGGGAAATTTCCACGTGTAAAATTCTGATTGGCCGGATGAAACACATGTTAGCTCGTCAGTGGGTCAGATAGGCACCTATGATATGTCAACAAATGCGACGGCCCACCACTGGCCCATTTAGCTTACAAAGGCCGGCCAATTTGACTTGGTCAAAAGTTAGTGGGCTGGCCCATGAAAAGCATGTTAACGGTCTCTTCACAGATAGCCCATTTTACGGCCCGGTAACTCACAACCCGTTAGGGCCTACCTGAAATCGGCCCAAGAACATCATGTGGGCCGTTGAATATAACACCAGCCCATTTCACTTTCGGCCCATGTATGGCCCATGACGTCTTTTGGCGATATGAGGCCTTCGTATCTTTAGGCCCTTTAAAGGCCCACAGTGACTCTAGCCCAGAATGAACAGTAAATTTCTTTGTACCCGTTAACGGGCCATGATTCACATGGGCTGTTTCCAGCCCGTGTTAGCTTTCGGCCTACTGACGGCCCATACGTTCCTGGGCTCCTTTCCGACCGGCGATTACTTCTGGCCCATTACTGCCCTATTCCCTAATGGGCCAAATTTGGCCCGTGCCAAGAGTCGGCCCGTTCTTGGCTTGTTAACCCGTTGCGCCATTTCCAGCCCGTCTATATTCTGGCCCATTAACGAACCATTATGCCTGTGATAGAATTAAGCCTTTGCTATCCTCCGGCCTGTTAATGGCCCGTTACCGTGCTGGGCAAATACCAATTATGCCCGTTTACGACCGATGTAGACCCATTTATCCGACGGCCCAAGGCCCACCGATACGGCCGTGTTGGAGGACCATTTAAAGACGGCCCGTAGGAGGCCCATGGATCCTACGGCCCGTAAAAGGGTCATGGTTACCACTGTCTGTATATGCACATGGTTGTTGCGGCCACTAGCAAACTAGGGAAATAAGCCCGAGACTAACGCTAGGCTATTAAGGCGATTGCACAGATTACATCCACTGGCCATCAAAAATCGCCACCAGTGCAAACATAGGGAACACCCTACACTATACAAAAATGGCTTGTTGTTTTCTTCAGCCGGTGGTTGCACGTTAAGAACAAATTTTGTATCTCAACAAAACAAATTACAACTATCAAACAAAAGGAAGGTTGGCATAAAAGTTAATAGTCTGGCAGATAAATGCACCACCAGAAGTTCAGAAGCTCAGTTCATTTGACCTGACTGTTATGTTTTCATGATGTATTGTCCGATGGAGCACCATAACCTTCACCTTCATTTCTCCTAGGCTCCTGAACAACATACAAATGTATGATAGTCTGGTTTCAAAACCATGCATATCTTGACGACATCGAACAATGTATGTCCTTGTTTCACAAAGGGTCTCTATTAGGGAACGGACTTGTGTCTGGAGCATAGATATAACATTGTTTTGAGCTTGCATATCTTGATCATGAGGCAGTTTGGACGAGATTGCCTTAACAACCAACCCAGTATTACATAGGAACGTGCTTTTGACACTGTTAGTGGACAGGTACTGACCCACTGCAGCAAGAGTTGACATTGCGGTTATATTTGCCTCACCACCTTCATAAGGTGGTGGTTCCACCATTTTTTCCATAGCTTGCTGAAAAGTTGAGTTTTTACATTAGTACCAGAACAGAAGATATTAAGGAGGCAGCAAAACCAAACAAAATAGCTTTGGTCTATATACAGAACTTATTCTGGTGAACCCATGTAAAATATTACTTGCATTTTACTGCAAAGTACATAATAAAACCAGGTTCCAAACATATGACCATGTACCATGGCTAATATATTGTCTATTTCTTCACATTGTATTGACAACTAAGGATAAAGAGACAAAGTTTATAATACGGTAAGCATAATATGACATCATTCATATCACAAAACAGACAAACAGGCAATTGTAACGTTGTATGGCAAGTCCAGCACGGAACTAGATTACAGGTCAAGATGAAAGGAACATCACTCCTCTCTTTTAAACCTTGTAAGGTGCAATGATATGCTAAGACAATTGTGTATAAAATTGAAAAGAGTAATAGACATTGGCTGCAAACCATGCAGTTCAAGGAATGAGTCAGAGTAAGTAGTAGTTAAAAGGCATGAGGATTAAGAACTTACAACAGCGGCTTTGACTGGTGTAGTCATGCCCTTCGTCTTGCTGGTGTGACAGTCCTTGAAGATTTCCACAGCATTTGGTTCAGGTACTTTTTGGTCCTTGTGGGCATTCCTCTGCATTTGGAACAAGTCAATATAGATCTGATAATATGGTACAACGAAAAGAGCGAAACAGCAGCTAATTACAAGAGCCTCGCAGTGTGCAATATAGCTACGAGATCCTGTCGTCTATTGGAATTTCACTTTCGTATGGTTGGCCTTGTTCTTTGAACAGTTCACCTACAAGAATATAGATTTGTGTGGCACATGCGTAAATGGGACTTCAACATGTGATCTGATCACACACACACACACACACACACACACACACACATATATATATATATATGTATATATATATATATATACATATATATATATATATATATAATATACCTGATACTTCGGATCGGACCAGCGTTTAACGAGGCCTCTCCAATCTTAATCCGATATATTTTCCACTGGAGATGTTTGGGCATGTTCATTGTTAGCCTTGCCTTCAAAGTGAGTTTTCCTCAAGTTACACCGAGACTGTCGTGGAGCAAACTTGAAAACATGGGTGCAAGCTTGTCTGGTTGCATCACCTTGGCTATCCAACTTGAACCTCATCTGTTGAAAATTATGGGAGTCTCATTATCAGCAACCTAGAAAGTATTGGACAGAGCAAGATGATATTACTAGTCGAGGAAGGTGTTGAACTGGGTTTCGTCTTTGTCATTCCTGTACTGAATCCATATTGGGAGGATACGTACATGACACCTAACAGTAACCGCTGCCTCTGATACTACTTGGCTGACTCTGTAGCATCACGTGGCCTTTTTAAACCTACCTCAAAACGGATCTCCATTCTTCCTCCTCTAGATTTAGTTAACCTATCGAGAATTATCCCTGATGTTTGTTTCCTCTTGCGCCTAAGTGCTAGTCCAACAACAAACATAGGAAGTGTTAGTGTACATCAAACTGTGAGACTACATATAAAGAAGCATCCAACTGTAACTTGACTCTAGCAACTACCTTCTTGCTGCTGAAGCTCACAAAGTCCATCTGACCTTGCCAACTCATCTTGTGTCAAGAGTGCTTCGGAAGTAGTGTAAGGTGGCAAGGGAGCTTGGGAACGTGCTGCTAGATGAGTTGACCAATGAGTAAATCGTGCAGCTGGTGGTACTGTGGAAGGTGTTGCAACAACTAGGGTTGTCTCTGCTTGTTTGGTGGCAGCTATTTGTTTCTGTTTGGCTTGTTCTTCAGCTCGTGTAGCACGGGATACCCTGTCGGTACAATTTTCCGCTACACTTTGACCTTCTATTGCACCATCAGTACCAGCAGAATCTGCAGGATTCTTCCGCTTCCCTTTCCCTATGGTTCTATCTTGCTTCCTCTTTCTCTGTGCCATGTTAAGTCAAGCCGACAAGAAAAACGAATACCAATTTAGTTCTTCAGAACAAATTGATGCATGATACAGACGAACTGAACTTTGATGTTAGACAACCACATGATAGGAGGATGTAATATGTATGAAAAACAGGACGACATGAGATAACCAGAACTATGATGTGTAAACTAAGCAGAAGACATTTCATTAAATTAGAAGCAATACAATGGAAGGTAGACACCATATGAAAGATGCTACAAATATTGCTCTGTCAAGTTAACAGTGTCTGATCATAATTGTCGTTTAAACAAATGTGAAGCAGTACAAGAAATAAATCATATGCAAGATGCAAACAACATCACACTACCAAGTTAAAGGTCTCCCATCACTAGTGCCATTGCATATTCACAACATTGCATATTCACAGCTTATGATATGTAAACTAAGGAGAAGGCATTTCAACAAATTAGAAGCAATGAAAGCTAGACACCATATGAAAGATGCAATGAATATCACTCTACCAAGTTAATATTGTCTCGTCATAAGTGCCACTTCAACAAATTAGAAGTAGTACAAGCTAGAAAAGAATGCGATACGTAACTATATCACACTCCCAAGTCAAACGTGTCTTATGATAAGTTATTGTTGCAGGTTACACAACAATAGTACTTTGATGTAAGAACATGGTGTGATAGACAGATATTGTATGTTCTAGAAACAGGAACACGTGTCTTATTCACAAGTATAATGTGCAAAGTAAGCAGATGAAATTCAACAAAATTAGAAGCAATACAAGATAGACATCATACATAACATGCAACCACATAAAAGAGTGCCAAGTTAGAGGGAGCACTTGTGATGGTGCACTAGGGGAGACGTGCTCATCATCAACACAGCTACGTTGAGTGTCTATGCATGTGTTGTCTTGGAAATCATCTTGGGGGGATGGCGGAGTAGAATCTATAGAGGCCCTCCATTTGGAAGGAGCACCATCATCCGCTGCCTTGCTAACTTCCTTCCGCTTTATTGATTTTGAATTATCAAGTAAACCCGACAAGAAAAGGCAATAAAATTCACTCTTCAGAACTCATTCGTGCATGATACTGACAATCACTACTTTGATGTAAGGCAAACACATGATTCCAGGATGGAATAATACAAAAAATAGGACGGCATGGCATATTCACAATTGTTTGTGTAAACTAAGAAGAAACCATTTCAACAAATAAAAAGCAATGCAAGCTAGACACCACATGAAAGATGCAACCAATATGACTCTACCAAGTTAAAAGCGTCCCATCATAAATGGCATTTCAACAAATTAGAAGCAGCGCATGCTATAAATCATATGAAAGATGCAACTAATATCACACTGCATATACTAAAGGTGTCTCGTCATATTGATTTATGCGGGATACAAAAAAAACAATAGTTTCATGTAAGGTTCTATGTACTAAAACCAGGAAGGCATGTCACATTAACAGGTATAATGTATAAACTAAGCAGAATAGCACATGCAATTTAACAGATTGGAAGAATTACAATATAGACACCATATGCAACATGCAACCACATATCACGTTGCCAAGTTAGAGCAAGCACATGCGATGCTAGTGTACGAGAAATGCGGTAATCAACTATAGAGCTACGTTCACTATCTTCATCTAGCCTTGCTGTTTCTCGAGAATCATGTGGGGAGGCTGACGCTGCAATCTTTAAATGAGGATATTTTCTCACAGTAGTCCACTTGCCTGACTGCCTCATCATAAGTGATTGATGAGGGATACACAAGAACATTAGTTTGATGTAAGAACATGGTTAATAGACAGATGTAATAGTATGTACCAAAAATAGGAAGGCATGTCATATTCAAAGGTATAGTGTGTAAGCTAAGCAGATGCAATTTAACCAAATTGGAAGCAATACAAGCTAGACATCCGGCTTGAGTGGTGAGCATGATCATCTAGGACCTGAGAGACTGGTGGGAGGCGGGATGCTTCACCACCATCGTGGCTTTTTAGTTGGCATCCAGGTGATGCCTATCTATGCTGGGCTTGTCACTGGCTCAGCCAGTGCCCTGACTAGCCATTTGACTTCTGGTGCTCCCGGGATGGTGGTTCATGTAAAAAATATCTTTCCTTACCTTAATAAAGACCGGCTTCAGCCTTTTGAATACAAGCTAGACACCATATACAACATGCAACCGCATATGACACTGAGAAGTTAAAGCAGGCACCTGGGATGGTGGTTCATTGGGAGCAAGGTCATCAACTCCAGAGCTACGTTTACCATTTCCATCTGCTGACACTGCAACCTTTAAATGGCTGAAACATGTCTAGCTTAGCCGCGTAGCACGCTGGAGCAACTTCTCTCTTTTATTTTCTGCTTCTGTGAAGGCAGCATTGTCTGAAATACCCTTGCATAAAAACACAATAGTGAGAGTATGGGTGAAGTGTGTGCAGAACTAGTGCATTGTAAAAGTAGAAGATAGTAGATGGCTGAAAAATAAATGACAAGAGACATATGATAGCTCTACAACATTGCATGGCAAACAAAACCAGATTAACTCCATATGATTTTGTAATATTTGAGCACAGGAAATGCAGGTACTCCTCGAGCACACCACCACATGTGGTCCAATCAAGATAAAAGTTGACTGAAAATAAATAGGTCAGTCGTTTTTTTTGAACCGCCCGATCTATAAGGAACGAGCAGATGGCCTTCGTCTACCTCCCGTGAGTAACTGTTGACAATCTTTCTGGAACCGCCAGCGACCATCGGCCCAGACCCCTGCCTCCGCCGCCCCACCTTTCCCTCGACCTCACACCACCGTCGTGCTTGGCAGCGCCCCCAGGCCATCCCTTTAATCTCGGCCGACCTCCAGATCGGGCGCCAGCAGCTCTAGGCCCCACACGCCCCTAAGATAAACACCGAGGCACTGCTTCCCCAGCATAATAGGTGGACTAGCGCCTGTTACGCTGGGGAATGCTTCCGTTAATTGGGAATCAACTGACCAGGAATTGAAATCCAGGGGGGCGACGGACCTCTAGCTAAGGTGAAATAGTATATGAGGACAAACCTTGTGCATTGCGAGTAACTAGGAACATCTAGTATCAAGAAGAAGCGGTCAACTAGTGTCTTCTGGGGCATGAATACTGTGCAAGCAGACACGTAGGATTTGCACGAATAAGGGAAAAGGAGTACCATTATCGTTTGCCAGTGTGGTCGCCTCCACATGTCGCGCCGATCTTCTTCTTTTTGCCGAGGAACCCGATGTTTTGGAGGAAGGTGCATGCTTGGACGAACCCATGGCCAAATTGTTGACTGTGCTGCTGTGGCCATATGTCGGGGGAGCGGAAGCAGATCCGAGGCGGCGAAGGACGGCGTAGCAGGAACATCTCCGGTGCGGTGGACGGTGGAGAAGTTGGAGCAGCATCGGTGAGGCACAGGACGACGTGGTTGAACTGGCTCGAGTACGGACGGCTCGGCCTCGGCTTCAACTACTAGCCTTGGAGGGCGTTGCGGTTGAGGTTGCGGTGGACGACGACGTTGGGATATCGGCTTCGGCGTGATGGAGGAGGGAGGCGGTTGATGGGTGGGATGGGGTGGCGGACGGAGGACGTCTGGGTTTCGCGGCTAGTGGAGAGGTAGTTTTGGCGCCCACGGAGTACGAATGGGGACTCGGACGGGGGGAGCTAAGGGAGAACCATGTTTCGGTCTGGGACGCGCTTGTTTTTGGCTGTTTTGAACATATGGGACGCGCTTGTTTGAAATTTGGGGAAAGTACAAACTTCGCCCCCCTCTTAAATTTCAGACCTACTGCGGGTCGGGGGTAGGATGGTAATCCCAGGTGTCCCAAATAGTGGGCGGGAGCGATTTCGGCCGCGCGCATGTGGGCTTAGGTAGCCATTGTGTATGAATGTTTTTCGGAGGCGGTTGCATGGCGTCTAGGTGAAGCTACAAACCTACCCCAGTTTAGACCTTTGGACATCGGGCCGGTAGGTTTCACGGGTCGGCGTTAGAAAAGTAATTTCCTTCTACTACCAAACATTGGTCTCACACGGTTTCGGGCGAGTAGAGGCTCTTTTGGCGCTTCGTTCGAAATTTTGAAACAGAAGCATTCACGTTTAGAGTACTCTTGAACTTTGAGGATTGACCTAAATAGACAATGTTAAATTTGACCTTGTATGTTTGAAAACCTCATTAAATTATCCGCTTCTTTTTGAAATTTTGACACTTGAAAATCCTATAACTACGATTATTTTGGAATGGAGGAGCTAAATTTGAATCTATTTTGCACACGACTATATATGCAAGTATGTACAAAATCAGAGCAAAGATTGGTGCCCCCATAATTTAGGTATGATTTACAAATGCCATGATATCGAATTCATATAATTGAATGGAATTCATGTTGAATTCGATTTTTTTAAACCACCGTAAGTTGAATTCAAATGTATACTAGTTCATAGCTCGCTATTTAAAATGTTCATTGTGTGACTTTCTTATGTATAATGTGCTTTACACACACAACATGAACTATACTCACGTTTATATTCGATTGCTAAAGTGATGCATTGTCTGGAGTTCAAAATACTAACTATGTGGATAAATTATGTCGAATAATAACATAGACATGCTCAAATTTGATAGAATCTAGATGTCTGATGGATCAATGACCGTTCCTTATGCGAATTCCAGATATCATGATCCCATCCTAATATTTGGATACAATTTATATCTTTAATCAATGTGTACATCAGTCTTTTACGTGTAGTTTCACTCTCCATCGGTGGTCTCTCACACATGCTCACACACTCTCTCCCAAGGTGTCTTTCTCGCATACATGCTCTCGATATAACCTTCCGTCCCTCTCATAACCATTTACGACTGTTTTCACTAACCTTTATCACAAGCACTCTTCCTCTCACAAGCATACATACGCACAATCCCCATCGACCCTTTCTATATACATAGACCTGCCTACGTGTCTCTTGTACGCACATTATCTTTAGGTCTGTCTCTCATGCATTGTCTCTCACCTCTCTTCCTAATCGACGAGTATGATTCTAGTAGAGTATTCTGTAGGATGCCCCTTAAAGTTAGGTTGGATGAATAGTAATATCATAGATAAGGGGTTACCTTAGTCCGAGAACCCAGGGTTACAAATCCTAGCCGGCTTTGTCTGTGGACACAGAGTCCTTCACAATTGTGCTATCGTTGTCTTGTACGACAAGTCATCCATCACTACTAGGGAAAAGGCTAGGAGTAGCGCGGGTTTTAGATGTATCAGTAGCGCGGGGACAGGCGCTACTAATAAGGCGCTATAGCTAACGCATAGCAGTAGCGCGTGCTCACCGGCACTACTGCTACACAAGTGTAGCAGCAGCGCGGTTAGAGGAAGCTCGCTACTGCTAGTAGCGCTAGCGCGCTTTGCCTGGACGTGCTACTACTATTGAGGCGCTGCTGCTAACTTTTATACACTCTCTACTGCTAATTTAAGTAGTTTTTTTTGGCATATTTGTTTTGTATTTGAACAGGCTTTGTAGAAGAATCTTTAGCACATAGAAATGTCATCATGATACACATACAAATGCCTGTGAGACCACAAATGTAATCATAGCATGTACATACAAATAGTCTCATCATAATCATCATCCAACACAAAGTGATATCTTGTCATCATCTCGAAAATAGCGATACATGCAAGTCTCGAATACTTGCAACTACAACAACGTCATCCATCTAAACAAAGGTATATGCAAGAAGTGCTATCACTATGAGTGAGAGAGGAACTATGCAGTACATGAGGTGGCGGTTACGAGTCCTCTCTCCCGCTAGCATGAACCTCAAGTAACTAGCTTCTCCTTCTTGTCTGCTTTTGAAGCCTTTATGGCTGGCGCCCGTGAACCCATTCACTTGCTCCTGACACTCATGCCACTCATTGTACACCCTCGGAACCTTCCCTTTGTACACGACATAGAATTTCCATCTCGCCATCAAGAAACTAGGTACCTGTTAGAGATGCATGTTCATGAAGAGGATGTACAATCATATATATGCAACAAAATATACTAGAGGAACACCAAAAAGAAAGGGTTAGCAACTAGATGCAACATATATAGTATGCAAATTAATTAACTAGCGGTACGCAGGTCATCGTACGCAAACTAACAAAGTAGCGTTACGCAAGTTCGGCAGGGACCGTGGACATCACAAAGTTCCATCGCTACAAAAAGTATACAAGTTCAACCGACACATATCATCATCATCGGCATCATAAAATAACTAGAAGTTCCATCCTTCCATATCATCGAGGACGAACCCTAGCTTCTTGAACGGCGTGAGGTCTAGACGTTGCATGCCTATGTGAGTTCGGACGTCAGCTCGCGATATAGGGCCGTGGTGGAACATCCCCTTCTCATCGACGACTTCTTTCATGATGATCGTCGCAATGTCGCTTTGGATGCGAAAGAAGTCATCTCTAAGTTTATAATTCGCTTCTCCATGAGATTCTAGCCACTTGTGGATATGATCATCATTTCTGCTGTTAACGCGAAGCTTTTGGTGATCCGTGTTGAACTGAATCATGAGATGGACGATGTAGAATCCATCCTTCTTGCTTGGTTTTGGGACATGGATGCAGGAGAAGTTAGTTTTATGCGCGAAACCCATCTTCTTGTTCCTTTGTTTCATGATCTGCATGTGGCCACCTCTAAAGCTGAAGCCTTGGAGAGCATCATCTAGAATATTCATTATGTGGGTGTAGTCCTTTTTCTCGTAGTCTCTAGAAGGGTCAAAATACACGGCGTGGGAGACTTGCGGGTAAAGAACGATAAGGACGGTGCGCTCGTTGCTGCGGGGAAAAGACACCTCAAATTATTCCCCATATGAGAGAGAAGGAATGATTGAAATGTACGAAAGGGTTCTCTGGAACTGACTTAGTTTGGATGATAAGGCACGAGGACAATTTCCCAGTCCTTATTCTGTACCATGAAGTTTTGGAGGTACTCCCTAGCAGTTTCACGCTCAAAGTCGCCGAGACTCAAGAAAGACTCGTGCATGTAGTACGGATCCGCCACACAGATTTGCGAGACTTCTTCACTCTTCATGACGGAGCTCATATGTAGCGCAAAAAGGCGGACGATAGTAAAATCAAGCCGCCTTGTTAGAAACATCTCAAAGATATGGTCAAACCGCAGGAAGAACACCTCCGCGGGCCGTGTGTCGACGTAGCACTTCCCCTCAGGCACACGAGCCGCGTATGTCGGATATCCTGGATCCTTTGAGGCTAGTAGGCTTTTCTCAGTCGACAGCACATGGTCGTGCAGTCGCCTGAGATCCCCTGATAGTGCCTCTAGCGGTTTCGGCGGTAGCATCGGCTCGCCCGTGAGATGGAACATGACCGCACCTTTCACGGGTACACGCCCTTCAGAATGCATTGTCTGGCTGCTATGTGCTCTGGCTTGTTTGGAGGCAGTTACCTTCCCCGATCTCTTCCTCTCCTTTTTCTTGGGCACACCTT
This sequence comes from Triticum timopheevii, assembly GCA_963921465.1. Taxonomy (NCBI): domain Eukaryota; kingdom Viridiplantae; phylum Streptophyta; class Magnoliopsida; order Poales; family Poaceae; genus Triticum; species Triticum timopheevii. The sequence goes on from OY997264.1 coordinate 330,395,804, forward strand.
CCAGACCCATCCTTAACCCCTGCCCCAGTGTTCCCGGGCTAAGTACTGTACGACCCTCGCGCCCGGCTAGTTGAGCCTGTGTTGAGGCGGCATCTTCAGGCGTGTCCTGTGAGGATTTCATGAAGAGAGACTTTTTGCAATCCATGGTACGACCCTGCCCGGGCATATCATCCATATCCTCATTAGCAAGCTGATAGCCCGATTCGTCATATGGTTGACTCATCATACCTATGTCACAGTCATACGCGTTTGTATTGAGGTAATCCATAGGGTCGACCTCCGTCTCATCATCCATTCTCTGTTCTATAGGAGAAATTACATCAGCCAGTACTATTGCACCCCCTTCATCATGTCGTCCGCCGCTCTCACCCGGCACTACAGGAGCTGGTAATTGCGTAGGCGGGGTGGTGGTCTCCGCACATGCTTGTTGATGTGTGGTAGTTATTGGTGTGCTCTCGGCCGGCTCCAACGAATAAAATTCTTCGGCCATAGCAGCACCCAACCCTTGCAGCTTCCAATCCGCGGCGGGGTCTCGTCGTCCGCTCCCACATGCTGTACTGGAGGAGGCAAATCCTCGTGCCCCAATTTCACAAAGGTCAAGCTAACCCTGAAGTGCCCAGCGGGGATCGGCTGGTTGTGGAACGTGCGTTGAGAGGGGTCCATTATCAACCCCTTTCCCACGTCCACCTTCTGGCCTTTGATCAAGTAGAGTATGGTGCACGGGGTTTCTTTCGCCTGCAAACACATATGTCTGTGGCGTAAAACAACCGAAAGGCAACAGCAATGGAATATTATCTATATATATATGTTGGTGCGACATGTAATTATCGTGACGACGTCGAGCTCAGCCAAAGACGAAGGCCCACCTAGCGCGCCTGAGACTGAGGACGGGCTGCTATGAGCGGGAGCGGCTGCGAGAGGAGGCCCGGTTGCTTGAGCAAGTGATGGTGCGATGGTGTTGTTGTTCATGGAGTTGCTCGCGACGAAACTGGGCATTGGGAAATCATGTACCGTCTTGTCTAGATTTTCCTTCGCCCAGTTGATGATAACTGGAACCAAGTTAGTAGCGAAATCATTTCTGCAGGCAGTTATAGCTGCATTGACTACCTTCTGTAGCAACTCATATTTGACCTCGGCTGCTTTTTTCGCGTCCTCAACTGCTTTTTTCTCGACCGCAAGCTTCACCTTTCCGTGGATGTCCGCCTGACTAAACTTCTTTTTTTGCTTCTTGGCCTCCGGGCCATCGTTGTAAAACACTTTCCATGTGGCGCCGTCTCCAGCGCCGTGCACACGACCATATTGCGGCCGCTGGTCCAAAGGGAGTCCCTTAAGTTCGTTCAAGGCCCGGTTGAGAGGGGTGTCCCACTTGAGCCTCATCGGAGAAGTAGGGCTTTCGGCTGCAAGCCGGTGTTGCTTCGATAGTAGTCTAATCAATTTCCTCATGATCTTGTCCGTGTAAAAAAATCTTTTTATCCTTGTCCCACTTGTAGCGGGCCCTGATGAAGTCATGCTCAAAGGGGTTGGTGAACTCCGCGAAGGGGTCTGGGAGACCCACGGCTTCACGTTCTGCATCCTCCTTATCCCATATGGGCCTTTTACCGAGGTAGCCACGGCTTCCGAGGCGATGCTTCCCCGTGTTCCTTTGCTGAAGGCTTTTGAATTTCGCAGCCTTAGCCTTGGCTGCCTCGGTAGCGCAAGTGTCCTTGAACTTTTTGAACTCCTCTTCCGTAAGTGTCGGATATTCCTCCAGAATCTTGGACAGGGGTTCATCAACCTCAATAGCTCGTTTCACCCTCCCTTTCCTGGAGGCCAAATCATTGTTGAACATGCCCATGGCGTGATTGTTAATCTTTTTCATCTTTGGATCATCCCACGGTTGTTCTATATTATCATCCCGGTCGGGGAACTTGAATCTCTTGTGCAACTTCGTTAGGAGCAACTGCGTCAAATGTTCTTTACTCCTTAAGTCATCGTCGTTGATGCTCGCGCATTCCCGTAGGATGCATCCTACTTGGTTCCCATAGCACTGCGAGGTTCTTCCGGCTCTAACGGCTCAAACTTGCCAGGTGCCATCTTTGTGATCACAAGTCGTCCAATCCCTAGTTTGTTAGGTTTTCGTATCCTCTACTTCTTATGCTTCCTCTTTTCGGTAGCGGCATCGGGGCCGGTACCTTCCCCGCCTGTACCTTCCCTGCTGGTACCTTCCCCACCGGTCTCGGTGCCGCCATCGGTGCCGGCGCCGTCGATGTCGATGTCGGCGTCAGTACCATCATCGAGGCCGACCTGCAAACCTTGCTTAGCAGTCAAATAGTCGAGGTACTCTTGTTCACCCTCATAATCCATCTCGTCTGCATCTTGGTCAGAAGGCCCAGTTTCTTCGTTGTTCGACATGTTTCTATGATTAAGTGTCCTCATTTATTTCTAAAAGTATGAATAAATGAGAAATGACATAAAAAGAAATCTATGTAGCACAAATCATGCCTTTATTCACGGGAAATTTTGGCATGACCTTTGCTAATAAAATGGACATATCGAGCGCCTGAAATTCACCGGAACGGAAATGAATCAACATTCCGGCGTAACATAGGCCACTCGGATCATTTTCCAAACATGACATGTCCAAAACATGACATATGCACATATCACATGTACAGTTCAAATTTGCATATAAATTTAGCTAATTTTGAAACCTAGCTAAATTCATAACTAAATAGATAACCCAATTAATCAACATAACTGAAGAACCCTAGCACAGAGAGAGAGGGGGGTTTACAGAGGGTGCAGGGGCGAGGAGGCAGGCCCGACGACGGCCGACAGGGGAGAGGAGGGAGGCGAGGGCCGACGGGTCGGGGGCGAGCGCGCCGGGGTCGGGGGCGAGCGCGGGCGCTGGATTCGGGGGCGAGGACCGGCCGGGTCGGGGCGAGCGCCGGGGTCGGGGGCTAGCGCCGGCGCCGGGGTCAGGGTCGAGGGCCGAGACAGGGGCGAGCGCTGGGGTCGGGGGCTAGCGCCGGCGCCGGCGGAGTCGGGGGCGAGCGCCGGGGCCGGGTCGGGCGCGGCGGTGCGACGGGGGAGAGAGAGTTGGGATTTGGGGGGAAAAGGCGGGATGAAGCAGGGCGAGTGAGAATTTTGGGTTAAGTGGACGTAGCAGTGGCGCATTATGTCAAAACGCGCTGCTACTAACATCAGTAGCTGTAGAGGTTTAGGCAAAATGCGCTACTACTAAATTCAGTAGCTGCAGCGGTTTATGCAAAACGCGCTGCTACTACCGTCGCTACTGCCAGTTTTCCTTTTTCTTTTCCTTTATTTTATCCCACTTTTATTTCTCGAGGGCAGTGAACGAAGGGAGGGCGATATATATTGCATCATTTGACGGTTAAATATGTATGCAAAATAGGAACGTATATATTACACATCATTGGACCCATGCATAATAATGGCTAAGTGTGTATACAAAATAGGAACATATATATATATTACACATCATTGGACCGATAACATACGTTTCCTCAGTGCTGACGTTTTCGTTTTTGAGTCAGCTTCTTTCCCTTCTTGTTCGTCGAAGAATAATTGAGCCCCTCATTGTGACTTTGCCTTTTCCATGGAGTACGATTTTTCTTAGGTAATGTAGTATTGATTCTTCTTTTGACGTATACTTCATCATCATCATCATATTCCCTCATTGGGTTGCCGTACTGATCATAGTCTTCCTCGTTGGCGACTCCATCCATTCCAATGATGTTCCTTTTGCCTCTCCTCACGACAACACAACTGGGATTGCGCAGGTCAGTTATGAAGAAGCATTGTGTCACATGCTTAGCGTGTACCCATGGCTCGTTTTTTGCGATAGCGTTCACGGTAGCGCTCTTGGCGTCGGGTATAGTCATGGTAGTGAACATCCGGCTTTCTCTTTCGACATTCTTAGCCCATCTGACACGGAACATCGTCGTGTTGTGCAGTCCAGAGTAGTCAAGCTCCCAGATCTCCTCGACCCTTCCATAAAATCGTTCAGTTGCGTCGTTGTCGCTGCCGGTCATGCATTCCATCGTCACCCCTGAGTTTTGATCATCACTGTCCATATCTTTGGCCTCCGTGTAGAACTTGTATCCATTGATATCATATGCCTAATAGGTTACGAGGTTGGGCGAGGGGCCATGTGCTAAGGCGTATATGAGCAATCCGTCCTTAGAGCCCTCCTCCGGGGGATTAGCAATAATATGCTCTTTGAACCAATGCAGGAAAGTGGAGTTGTGCTCTCTAGTAACTTCGCCGACCGTCCTGCATACCCCCCGGTCACGATACTTCTTTGCGATAATTTCTTTGTGCAGTGCCACGAAAGGATCTACCTCGTCTAGGTGTTGTAGCACTACCAAGTTTGCTCTGTCAAAGTCGCTGCGTCGATCTGAGTATGCCACGTGCATTTCCCTGCGACCGTTGCAGTGACCATCTCCTTCGAGCCTCCCATCGTGCTTGTTAACAGGCAAACCAACACTAACACCAGGCGGCTGGTCTGCGCCATATAGAAAATTCTCACAGAAAGAGATGCACTCTTGTGCCAAATAGCCCTGGACGATGCTTCCATCCGGACGGGACATGTTACGAACAAATCCTTTGATGATCCCATTCATCATCTCAAATGGCATCATGTTGTGCAGGAATGACGGCCCTAGGTCTATTATGTCATCCACAATATGGACACACAGATGCACCATCACGTCGAAGAACGCGGGCGGGAAGTACATCTCAAGCTCATTCAGTATCACAATGATCTCTTCCTGTAGCCTTTGGAGCTGCTTCACACTGATCGACTTTTGAGAGATGACATCGAAAAAGTTGCAGAGACCAATAAGCGTGTCACGGACGTGCTTGTCCATTATCCCTCTAAGGGCAACAGGTAGTATCTGCGTCATCATCACATGACAGTCATGAGACTTCATCCCGCTGAACCTTTTCTTGTCCGTGTCTAGATATCTGCTTATCTTGCGACAGTAACCGGTACTAACTTTTGACTCCGGTAAGGCACTTAAAGAATTGATTGATCTCAGCCTGACTTAAGGTGAAGCAAGAAGGGGGCAATAATCCTCTTTCTTTATTTTCTTGCCCTTCTTCTCCCATGCCTCTGTCTCCGTCTCTGTCTCGTCTGACATTTTATGGGGCGGCATGTGCATATCTTCCCTGATTTTCAAATCTTGCAAGTCTTTTCTTGCCTTCGGCCCATCCTTGGTCTTATCTGGCATGTTCATCAGTGTTGCGAGCAAGCTCTCAAGGACATTCTTATTGATATGCATTTGATCAAGGCCTTGAGGTGTATCGAGTTTGTGCCAGTACTCCAAGCCCCAGAACACAGACCTCATCTTCCATACCTTCAGCAGCGGCTCCGGCGCCTTTCTCATCGTCTTTCCCGGTGCAGGGCACTCCTTCCAGTTTTTCAACAGCTCATCAATTTCGGCACCGCTCCGCTTACGTGGAGGTCCTCGATGCTCAGCGTGACCATTGAATAGATCCCCACAGTTTCTCCACGGGTTGTCCTGTTCAAGCCATCTTCGATGCCCCATGTACACGATTTTCCTAGACCCGCCATCTTTCCTTGACGTTAGCTGCTGAGACGTCGTATCATCCATGCACCACGTGCATCTGCAATATCCATGGGACACATGGCCTGCCACATATCCATAACCGAGATAGTCCTGCACCGTCGTGATCAGCGCGGCTCTCATGTTGAAATACTCACCTTTGCTGGCGTCCCATGTCTTGGCCGGTGTTTTCCATAACGTGTCTAACTCCTCTTGAAGTAGCCCCAAATACAAATTAATATTATTTCCTGGTTGTTTCGGCCCTTGAATAAGCATGCTCATGTGAATGTACTACGATTTCATGCACAACCAGGGGGAGGTTGTACATCCATACAAACACGGGTCATGTGATATGGTTGGTGTTCTGGTTGCCAAACGGAATCATGCCATCGGTACACGCGCCGAGCATGATGTTCCTTGCATCACATTCAAAATACCGATAGAAGCTGTTCAACGCTCTCCACTGGCTTCCATCCTTCACGTGTCTCAGCTTCGGATCATCTCCATCGTCGGGCTTCTTCCTCTCCGCGTGCCAGCGCATTAGCTTAGCTTCCTTGGGATCTACAAAATACCTCTGGAGACGGGGAGTGATCGGTAAGTACCATACAACTTTCTGGGGACATTTCTTCCCGGCATTCTTGTATCGAGAAGCATTGCACACCGGACAGCTTGTTTTTTCCGCGTGCTCCTTCCGATAAATTATGCAATCGTTGATGCATGCATGGTATCTAACGTGTGGCAGATCAAGAGGGCACACGATCTTCTTGGCGTCATCAACACTAGTAGGACATAGATTACCCGCGGGAAGAACATCCTTTAGGTACTTGAGATGCTCATCGAGGCTAGTGTCAGTCCATTTGTTTCTAGCCTTCGTCTTCAGGAGTTGGAGCGTGAAACTCAAGCGGGTCACCTCAGGATTGCAACCATCATACAATGGAGTGTTCAAGTCTACCACCAGTTGCTCCAGCTTAGCCTCCTCTCTAGAAGCAGCTCTCTCAGTACTCGTCTCGTTGCGAAGCAATGCTTGAACATGAGGGTCCCGCACAATTAAACTTAGTACCGACAAACTCTGCTGCGTGGAGTCCATGTCGTTCTCTCCGCCGCCATGTCCGGCCCCTTCTCCTCCTCCATGTCCGGCCCCTTCTCCGCCACCATGTCCGGCCTCTTCCCCGCCGCCCTTATCGATCATCTCTTTGTCTTGCCCCATGTCATCATTGCCTGCCCCGTCGGCATCCTCAACATCGTCATCCTCATCTTCAATTATACACCAAGTATAGCCATCCATGAAACCAGTCATGAGCAGGTGCGCTTCGACACGACCATCGTCATGGGGGTCGAGCCAAACTATTCCTTTGCATTTTCGACACGGACATAAAACCTCTGTCCGGTTATTTTCTTTCATGTCCTGCACCGCCGACCGCAACCACCTGTCCACCATCGTTCCACTGACCATCGTCAACTCTGCACGGTAATAATAAACAAATTGATTATAAAAATGCATGCATGCATCAAAGTCATAAAAAAATTTGGCATGACCTTCCCTAAAAATAGGACATATATGGATCTCGAGTTTGCCCGGAATTCGCCGAAACGGAAATAAATTGACATTTCGGCAAAACATAGGCAACTCAAAAGCACAATTTGGCGGCGTCAACTCATGCCACACACACAACTTCCACAAACATATCACACACACATAAACATATTTCCATTTTGCAAAAGCATGAAATTTTCATCAACTCTATCTCGATCGAGATCGAGCACACGGTGGAGATGATGTTGTAGGGAGATCAAAAGTGCACAAAGATCTTCTTGACAAAGATAGATCTAGTTAGGGGGCAAATAGGTCACTTAACTAAATCCTACATCTACCTAGCTACCTAATTTGGGAGGAGACAACTTCAACTAGTGGAGGGGGAAGGAAAAAGAGAAAGGAGATGCATTAATGGAGGTGGTGTAGTTATGTAGGAGTAATGAAGAGAGAGAAAGGTGGATAGAAGAGAGAGAGTAATGGGGGAGAAGTATTGAGGAGAAGAAGAAGAGTGAGAGTGGGAGCATGTGGTGGAGGTAGGGGGAAGGGAAGAGAGGAGGGGGAGGGGCAGGTAGGGGGAAGGGAAAGAGAGGAGGGGGAGGGGGAGGGACGGGTGGGGAAAGGTGTTGGGTTGGTGCGGGTTAGCAGTAGCGCGGGATCTAAAACGCGCTGTTGCTAAGGAATTAGCAGCAGCACGCTTTGGGATACGGCGCTACTGCTAACTGGGACAAAAAAGTGTGGCAATTTGAAATTTAGCAGCAGCGACCTCGGAAAAAGCGCGCTACTACTACATACTTAGCAGTAGCGCGGTTCGCGCGACCGCGCTACTGCTAGTTAGAGTTAGGTGAACACCGCCGGTCGATATTTGTAGCAGCACGTTTTACGCCGAGCGCGCTACTGCTAAATGCTTATCAGCAGCGAGTTTACAGAACACGCGCTACTACTAGTTAGCAGCAGCGCTCCTTTTTGAGCCGCGCTGCTGCTAAGATTCTATGTATAGGCTTTTCCCTAGTAGTGCATGGGTCTCCCTAAATGCATCACGGGCCGACCAATGTGGCGCATGAACCGAACCAAGGGCCTCACCTTGACCCACCGGACCTCACGCGGTGTCACAACCTCTGCCCCAGGTCTCGTTATCTTCTCACACCCACACATACCAACACAGACACCACACACACAAAAAAAATCTCCTCGTGCCTCTATCCCCTCCCCCCTTGCATATACACACTCAAGGGAATCTCTCACCGTGACATCATATTAGTCTCTCTCTCTAGACCTCTCTCATTTCTCATGCTATCTCTCCCACGCCCCCTCCCCCTGCCGGCACCTCTATCCATGCCTCTCTCGAATACGTAATACACACACATACCTCGCCAGGCCCTGCCGAAATACATCAACTGCACATTCACACATGTTACATCACGTACCCCATTGATCTAAAAAGCCCTCTCTTCACGTTTATTTTGCATACAACATTCCTTTTGAATAAAGTGTGGCCAAAAAAATATTTTAGAATTTCTACATATATACAACATTACAAAAGTTATATGGAGGAGTATGAACGTTAATTTGTTGCATGGTGCCCACAACGATATTTATTCCGCACTATGAATTTTTATATTTTTATACTATATATAAAGTTAGTCATAATAAAGAGAAACGAAGAGCATCTCTCTCCCCATCGCATACACCCCCTCCACGCCCCTTTCACGTACGCACACAAACTATCTCCAGGTCCTCTAAAATTTAGCCCCCAGCACATTCACACATGTTTCATCTTTCTCTCAGTATATATACAGTGACGATCATTGCATTTGGAGCGAAAGCACGATACGTACATTGGACTTCAGAATCCACTCATTACGGTCACCATTTACGTTTTGTGGTTATTATACAGTAATGGGCTCACCGTACAGCTCTGTATTTGCTCAAGACATGACTAGTTGACCAGTTAAATGCTCCAAGTGGCACCTCTAGTGTTGCATCACATTATCTCACTACCATTGGGCCCACCTGTCGACTTGTATCTACTCTTCTACACTCTTATAAAAAACAGAGTTGGTGATGATAGTGTGCCTGCCATCCTGCAATATAGGCCGTTTGATTTATATCTGACGGATAGGAAGAAACTATGGCAATTTTGCAAAAAGGTACCCACACACCTCTCCACATTTGCAAATAAGGACTTCCCTCGTTCATCCTTTTCTCTCACAAGATAAACTAGTCAAACAAATACATCTTGATGTTACGTGCAACGCACGAGCATCTTGCTAGTAAGAATGAAAAAAAACGACAAAAAAATATTGGATGGTGGTTCAAAGTTATGACCGCAGGCACAGCGGACAAGGTGGCCTTGTATTGGTATGTTGAGTCGTCTGTTTTAACACACAGGAGTTGGTGTGGTGATTATACACACACGCATGCATGCACACGAACTGCATGCACGCAACACTCACACGAACACATGCATCCACGCACGCACGCAACACTCACACGTACACACGCAGCCACGCATGCATGCAACACTCACACGCACACACGCACGCATGCATGCACACACCACATGACCAACACACACTCTCACGCTCAAGTGCTCAACCTACACGTGCATGCGCACACATCAGGCCTTGACAGACACATACACAACCAGGTGATTCCCGCGCACGGGTTGGAGTCTTGTCGCGCCTGCGTAAATTTGTGTTTATCTGACCTTTTTCCTATGCGAACTAACAAGTGGGACCCACAAGGAACATGGTCAATTTAACTAGTCAACATGGTGCCACACAGACTATTTAGCCGGTCAACAGAGTACAATCCGATGCTGAACGATGAGCAAGTGACCGTATAATCACCGCAAAACGTATATAGTGACCGTAATGAGCGTATTCTGAAGTTCGATGACTGTATTATGCTTTCTCTCTATAGGCCCTCGAAAACTACATCTCTACACGTTCTCGCATGTTACATTTAACAACTATGCAATAGAGCACTACTACTACACTCGAACACAATAAATCATATGTGTTTTTAGTTTTACTAGATATCATATTGTTACTTAATTACTGAGTTTATATACATTAAAATTGCCTTTGAAATGTATGGCCAGTATCATCTACCGCACGGAAAAAATCCCGCCCTTTCCTGTTTAATCGGGTTTGTATTGATGGATCGTGCGAAATAGCAAAACTATAGTACTAGTATACAGTACAAGTGATAGTTCACTGGGCCGCCGTGTCGTGTACTCCTCCATCGTAAGAGTGGAGTGCTCGCTTTCATAAATGTTCTAGTCCCTTTTGCCAACATGTGGGACATCAAGCTACCGGGTCCACGTGCCATACTGAAATACAGTGCAGAGCAGCAGGGGTGAAGCACCCCAGTCATGGCGTCGACGTAGTAATGAGCAATGAGGCATCAAATCAGAAAGCTGCACCTTTCCCGCAGTTAAGTTGGAGGGACGAAGTAATAATAATGCTAGTAAAAAAAGAAGTTGGAGGGGCGAAGCAACCATCATTTCACTCGTTGCTGAATCTGCTTCTTCCTCATCTTCTTCAAATTAATCACGTGTTGCTTCTGCCGTTGTTCTTCCTCATGTGGGACATGGATCGACTTGGTAAAGCACTGACACGTGGGACCACATGTTAGCAAACCGCCAGGCCAACATCCTCTAAAAATAAGAAACCTCCCCCACCATCCGCGCGGCAAAATCATCTCTTTTTTACTAATCTTGATTCTATAAATTTGTTAGATCAATATAATTGAAATTTGTATAGATAGAAGACAGGAGCAAAACCAAGTGGTATGGGTAAGGGCATCCACAATGTGTAGCCAAATGTGAAAATAGCTTTTGTCCTTGATGGGAACCATTTGTCGACAGTGCTGCCAAAGCAAAAAAGATGGAACCGAAGCTCCCTGATTGATTGATTGAAGGAATAGAAAAATGCAATGTCTCTCCTCTTTCTCCCATGATTGGACTCATGTACAGTATAGAGCACAGAGTCTACTCCCCTATCCCTTCTATCACAAATCACAAAGCAGTGAGGCATCAAATCACAAAGCACGGATGAAGCAACCATCATTTCACTCTTCACTGACTCCGCTTCTCCATCATCTTCTTCGAGAAACCACCTCACCGCACTAAGCTAGACGGACGACGCTATTGTGTACTAGTACATTTACGTGTCCTTCGGTTCAACGGACTTCCTGGATGCAAATAAGGCGGTTGTCTCGGCTTGCAGGCGGCCCTTGCGAACGACTTACCGTGGTCTCCCTCAATGGTGTTGTCCATAGAACACACTTTGTACACCAGGCCAGTATATGAAAATTACAATTTGCAAAAGGCCACTAACACTAATCGAGGCAAAATTTATGGGGTTTGTCTTGTACTAGCAACCAAGGAAATTAATATACCCTTGCATGCATACGGAAGTGAGAAGGTTTGTTTGCAAGGCGCTGCATTAATCAAGCGACGAGGAGTGAGATGGTTAGCCCATTGGGCTTTGGAGAAAAAAATACGCATTAATTGACATGTCAAACAATGATTTGTATCGAACCGCACCCTCACACGATCGCTCCTGCACTCCGTGGTCGCACCGCACCCTCACACAGTCGCTCCTGCACACTGCAAACCCAACCAAGGGAACGCACCCTCACTGACACGTGCTATCGCTGACAGATAATTTTCCTTCATACATTATGTTTATCCAACCGCATGTTGGGGTGGACCTATACTGCCCGTGCGGTGGTCTGTTGGGGAAGAAGAAGAGGTGAGGAAGAAGGGTTAGGAGACGTAGGATATTCATCCAACCACATGAAATGGTAGACTGACCCAAATGATGAAAGTCAGGCGACTTGCATAACAATATATGTTTTTACACAGCAAAAGATCCCTAAAAACAATAACATAAAGAAAAACTATCACTGCTCGCGGAACGAGACGGCCTCGTCGTCTTTGCCTGCCAGCGCGAACCAGTCGTACACTACAAAAAAAAGACACATCCGTGATATTTTGGGCCGAACGAATTTTTTTTCTGTCATACTTATGACACTTCTATGACGATAATTGTGACAAAACCTGGTATCATCATAGATGTGGTGGGCTCCTACTTCTATGACAAAAAATCATGACAGAAAATGGGCTTTTCATCCTGGATGGGCCGGAGGCGCAGCAGCATGACATTCTTTGGGCTATCCATGACGGAAAAAACCGTGGTAGAAGCGAGGGCGAGGAAAATTTCAGGGAGTTCCCGGTTACGGTGGGTGGTCGGGGGCCGAGGGATGCGCGTTTCTCTCGTACACGTACGCGTGTGTGTGTAAGGCTTTGGGCTCTAACTGAACCCGAGTGAGGCGTCTCCTAACTGAACACGAGCGATTGCACTACAAGCTACGTGTTACTGAACCCGAGCGATCGAGCGATTCCTTCGCTACTGCTGCTAACTGAAGCCAATCGATGCTGCCTCTGGATGAACAGTGAGCGTTGCAGGGGGGTTTGGATGAACAGTGAGCGTTGCGGGGGGGGGGGAGGAGGGGGTTGGATGAACAGTGAGCAGTGGGGGTGGATGAACAGGACCCCGTGGCATTGCCTCTGGATGAACAGGACCCCGATCGATCGAGCCGGTTGGGGCTGGATGAACAGGACCCCGTGGAGGGCTGGATGAATAGGACGACCCCGTGGAGGGCTGGATGAACAGTAGACGTTGGAGGGGTGGATGAACAGTAGCCCGTGGTGGGGTGGTTGAACATGAGCCCATGGAGAGGGGTGGTTGAACAGTAGCCAGTGGAGTAGCGCGCGGTGGAGGCTGGATGAACAGGAGCCCGTGGATGAACAGTCACAGGTGGAGGCTGGAGGAGGTCGACAGTGGATGAACAGTAGCTCGTGTAGGCTGGAGGAGGTCGACGGTGGAGATGAACAGTATCCCGTGGAGTCCCGTTTTGTGGTACGCCACACCCCTCCCAATGAACAGGACCCCCGTTTCGACCGTAGCGCTCCAACAGAAGTCTGTTTTGTCCATTTTGCGGTACGCCACACCCCTCCCAATCAACAGGACCCCCGTTTCGACCGTAGAATGTCCGTTTCCTCCATTTTACGGTACGCCAGACCCCTCCCAATGAACAGGATCCCATTTCAAACGTGGCCGGTCGAACACAAGGCCGTTTCCTCCGTTCTGCGGTACGCCAGGCCTCGTTTCCATCGCCTGTTCCGTCCAAGCCCTCCCGATGAACACGACGACGCATTTCATTCTGGCCCAGCCGGTTGGCTCCCCATGAACACGATGACGACGATGTTTCTCCGTTCCGACCCAGCCATGTACACGAGCCCTGGCCGTACGTATGCATGAGTAGGCGTTCGAGACCCCAACCGTATGTACACATACGTGGCCGTATTTTCTTTCTTGCACATTGGCCACATTGCCCTGGCCTACATGCTACGTGTGCGCCTCTACTACGACATGTGCACGCCTCTAAATCCACCAGTATGTACGTACACGTTTGCGACCAGAATGACAACGCTACGTATGCTTGGACCAGGTGGGTCTTGACTGTCAGTCACTTCCTTTCGTGCGAAGATGTAGCTGGTGGGTCCCAGCAGTCAGGGGGTGAATCGTTTTTTTTTTGCCCGGGCGCACTTCCTTGCGTGTGAAGATGCAGCTGGTGGACCCCAGCAGTCAGGGGGGAAACGTTTTTTTTTGCAAAGTACGATGGCCCGTCCGGTGGGTCCCTGCTGTCAGGTGGAGGATTAATTATTTTGCGCGTAATAAGGAGGCACTTCCTTGCGGCCGCCGTGGACCTAGCTGTCAGCCTCTCCACGTATAGTACACTTCTGATGGAAGTCGTTCCTTGACCACGTTGACCACACCGCGCGGAGAGCACCAGGGCGGTGGACGACGACGAGGCCTAGGAAGGGGACAGCGCGGAGCCGGGGAAGACGCGGTAGTGGAAGCCCGCGCGGAGAGGAGTACGTGGGTTCACTGGTTCGGCTGCGATGTGAGGCTACCGTCGCCGCAGGACCTGGCCAGCGGTTGGAATAGTAGGGGCGGTGAGGCCTCCGCGGCAGCATAGCTGGCCACGGGAGGTAGGAGCATGCGGCACGACCGGCGCTGCTTTGGGCGGCTGGAGCAAGAAGACCAGAGGTTGAAGAAGCACTACGACCGTTGGATGGACATTGTATGGTCACTGGAGCTAGAATCGTTCATATTGACTAAGTTGACAAAGCCCTCCGTCCCCGTCAACTTAGTAGGCCCAAAAGTCAGCCTCCCACCAAGGTGGGTCCCAGCTAGCAGGGGGAGTATTCTTTTTTTTGTGCGTAATAAGGAGGCACTTCCGGTGGGTCCGAGCTGACAGCGGGGGGAACGTTTCTTTCGTGAAATACGGTGGCCCGTTCGTTGGGTCCTAGCAGTCAGGGTGAAATGTTTTTTTCGCGAAATACTGGTGGCCCGTCCGGTGGGTCCCTGCTGTCAAGTGGAGAAATAATTATTTTCCGCGTAATAAGGAGGCACTTCCTTGCGGCTGCTGTGGACCTAGCTGTCAGCCTCTCCACATACAGTACTTTTCCGATGGAAGTCGATCGTTGACCACATTGACCACACCGTGCCGAGAGCACCACGGCGGTGGACGACGGCGAGGCCTAGGAAGGGGACTACGCAGAGCCGGGGAAGACGCGGCAGTGGATGCCCACGCGGAGAGGAGTACGATGGTTCGCTGGTTCGGCTGCGGTGTGAGGCTGCCATCACCGTAGAATAACAGGGGGTATGGGTGAGTGCAGGGATGGCCTGGCCAGTGGTGTGAGTAGTATGGTGGCGGTGAGGCCTCCGTGGTAGCACAACCGGCCATGGGAGGCAGGAGCAGGCGGCACGACCATCGCTGCTTTGGGCGGCTGGAGTAAGAAGACCAGAGGTTGAAGAAGCACTATGGCCATTGGATGGACATCATACGGTCACTGGAGTATTGACTAAGTTGACAAAGCCCTCCGTCCCCGTCAACTTAGTAGGCCCACAAGTCAGGCCAACAACATGGTGGGTCCCAGCTAGTAGGGGGTATTCATTTTTTTGGGCGTAATAAGGAGGCACTTCCTTGCGTGTGAAGGTATAGCTGGTGGGTCCGACCTGTCAGCGGGGGGAACATTTTTTTCGCAAAATACAGAGGCCCTTCCTGTGGGTCCTAGCTGTCAGATGGAGGAATCATTATTTTGCGCGTGATAAGGAGGCATTTCCTTGCGAGCAGCCGTGGACCCAGCTGTTAGCCTCTCCACGAACAGTCCACTTCCGATGGATGTCGTTCATTGACCATGTTGACCAGGCCGCCCCGAGAGCACCAGGGCGTTGGATGACGGCAAGGCCTAGGAAGGGAACAACACGGAGCTAGGGAATACTCGGCAGTTGTTTCCCACGCGGAGGATTACGAGGGTTTACTGGTTCGTCTACCTTCCCCGGAGAATAACATCAGGTGTGGGTGAGTAGAGGGATGGCTAGGCCACCGATGGGAGTACAGTGGGGCCGTGAGGCCTACGCCCTAGCATAGCCGGCCACAGGAGGAGGGAGCAGGCAGTCCCGCCGGCGCTTGTTTGAGCGACTAGAGCATGAAGAGCAGAGATTGAAGAAGCATGACAGCCATTGGATGGACATCCAGCAGTCACTGCTCTCGTGTGTTGACTAAGTTGACAGGGCGTTGCGTGTGCGTCAACCTTTTTTTATGAAAGCATACGCGTCAACCTGTAGTAGGCGCACAACTCAGCCTCAAATCTGTGGAAAACAGCATACAGCCCATCTGCCATTATTTCTAATAATGTACATCTCATTTGCTAATTCTTAAGATTTTTTTTGGAGCCCATCTTCTTTTTGTTATCATTACACCCCATATTGTGGACACGGTTAAAAAGTATACAAAATTTTGCATATTTCGGTGCGGTCAACTGTTTTTAATCCAGAAATATCGATTCGCATTCAAACTATTTTGAAAAAAAATTTATATAAATATAAAATCCAAATAATTGTCCACGCATAAAAAACAATGGAATTTAAAATCTTGTAATGAAAAAAAATTGAAACTAATTCCCGGTTATATGTGTTTAGAAAATGTACAGCCAATTTCTGGGCAAAACAAATGAAACTCTCCTTGTCTTGAAAGATTTGCAGCCCAGCAGAGCCGATAAAGCAAGTAGGCCTTTTTTGGGTATTTCTTTAAAAAAAATAGAACTGGGCTAGCCATTTTCAGCAAGAAAAAAACAAAACTTGGCTCATGATGTGGTAAACATAAATAAAACCCTGGCTAGACAGGCCACAGCCCCTTCACAGCCCCGTTGTACCCTGATCCGTCGCTAAAACTAGTATAAATAACAACTGCTTGTTCCTAAAAAAACTGCGCGACCTGCTGGGTCCCTAGTGTCAGCCGCTCGTAGTGTAATTCTCTCGTTTATTGACTACGTTGACAATGGCGTGAGCCCCAGATGTCCAACCATTAGGAGGAACCCTATTTTTGGGCTTGTAATATAGAGGCACTTGCTTGCGTACTGCCATGACACTGGTGGGTCCCTACTGTCATCCTCTCCACGTACAGTCATCTCCTTGTTCCTCTCGGTTGTTGACGATGTTGACAACGCAAGAGGGCGGCGCACCGCGCACGGTGAGCGAACCAAGGCTGCAAGGCGGAGGACGATGGCGAGGCCTCGGACAGAACGAACAGGAGCCGTGGAAGATGCGTCGGTCCAGTCGCAGGCGGAGGGGAGTACGAGAGTTGACTGGTTTGGGTGCGGGTGCGTGTTGGGGCTGACGTCGCCGGAGAATAACAGGATGTGTGGGGGAATAGAGGGAGGGACTGGCTAACGTTGGAGGGTACGTACAGTAGGGCGGCGGAGGCGCAGCCAGCCATGGGAGGCGGGAGCAGGCGGAGCCGACGGGGTGGTTTGGTTTGGGCGGCTGGAGGAAGAAGAAGACAAGAGATAGAAGATACACGACAGATGTTGGATGTCAATCCAACGGCTGGCAGGAAGAATCGTTTGTTGACTGGCTAGTAAGTCGACACCACCTTGGATAGGCTATTTCCTCATGGGTCCCAAATGTCAGAATCCAAATCTGTCACAGTCATGCAGCCTTTCCTATGAAAATTTACATCCCATTTGATGTGCTAGTTCGAAATAAGTTTGTTGGTGCTGGTGGGGGATAATCACTTGGCTTTTGTAATGCACAGTGGGCTCAAGCAGCCGGCGAGAGTAATGTTATTTCCCTTGGTTGGGATTTGTTACAATATTTCACTCTAAATTAAACGAATGGCAAGCCATTTGCCGTGTTTCAAAGAAAATATGACAGTCACAGCCGAGTTGAAAAGGGCAGGAACATCTAACTCCAGCTTACAAACTATACAAAGCATGAGGGTTAATTGTTCATCAGGTTTACAAAAAAACCCAGGTTGAAAAGGGCAACAACATCTAACTCCATCACTGTTTTCGGCAGTCACAGTTAAATGGATCGGTCAGGTCCATACAATGAACATCCTGGGTCGTAATATTTACTGGATTATGACCACAATATGTTGTAAATAGAAGCCGGCACGTTCAGAAGCTCTTTTGCCCACCTGAAACTCCTTTTTTTCCTCTTTGACATAGCCATCCGTCAAAACCATGCTGCTGATAAACTTAAGCCTGATGGACAATAGTAACCTCGCATTCAGCAGGAAGAATATGACAAATCTAGTGTTTGCACGGTTGGCTACATATCGTTCTAGCGTTATTGTCTTCAATCGAATCTAATGAGAAGTGAGAAAATCCCGATGCTTACTAATCCACTGATTGGTTATAACTTTCTTACCCCGTCCTATTGCCTAAATAGACATGAAGATTGAAAACAATTAAGGTCTAAAAAAAGAGTGTCAAAAGAGCAACAGCTAACGGTTAATTCTAGTACACTATATGCGGGCTTCCAATGTGCGTGAAATTATCACCTTTATATAGAACTTCTCCAGACATGGAAAGCATTGCAGCAAGCCAATAATCTTGTTCAGATCAAAACTATTCATTTGGATATATAAGATCTTGACAGAATCCAGCACCATTGATAGGCCATCCATGGAGAAACTCTTTATTGAGCATAGAACATAATATTAGTACAAAATGTGTACTCCAAGATGATATATAACTTACGCGCAGAAATTTAAAATGCAGCTTATGGTTATAGGTGTAGATGATAATATAAAGTACTTGAAGAACTGTGGAGCCAAACACCATATTGAAATGAGCACAGAGATCATGTATTACACCCAAGGTCTCCAGTTTAGGCGCAGAGAGGACGGTTATTTGCAATAGTGAATAACTAGAATCAAGGATCAACCTTCGAAGTGAAGGGGCATCTTGGATGATGAGCTGCCTTCCGTCAAAAGAAATTCCAATTCTTACAAGGTTAGGCGACTTTATTTGGAGACAACCGATTCTAACTGTGAAAACAAGCACCAAGCACTCCAGGGCAGGGCAATTGGAGTGGATGATGCTGTGCAGTGAGGCCTCCGATATACGAACCCAAACAAGTGAAAGTTTCTTGAAAAATGGGAGTCGAAGGTTTAGTACTAGATTGTCTGGTAGGTAGCACAGCGCAAACATGGCGGTGTGGAGAGAGGAGGAAAACTGCAAGATTGACATCGGTGCTGAGGGCACAAGTTCATGGCGTTCGGTATCTGGTATGTGATTTCTAGGGGAATAGTAGAACTCAAGCAGCTGTAGTCCTGTGAATTCAAGGGATTTCAGCCAGGCATCCACCATGCAGGGCATAGTATGCTTGCTTAGGTAGCATGACGGGATGCAGAGGCTTTGAACGGAGCCTTGGTGGGAGGAGATGATGGCTATGGGGATTTCAAAATCATTGAAGAGAGATAGCTGACGACAGTCGAGATTAAGGGGCATGGCGCGCCATAGAGGGCGCCACCAAATTGAGAGGACTTGGGTGCGGCAGCAATCCTTGGTGGGGAGAAGCGAGATGATCTCCCCAAGGACGGCGTCCGGGAGATCGCTGATGCGGTCCACCCGAGATTCTACGGGTTCCCGGGATTCGGTGGGGACGGGGTCGCCGCTTCTCCCAGCGCTGCCGGGTGTGGGATCTACAATAGGCGTCGCCGCTAGCGGGAGCCTCATCTTCTTGGCGCTGGGGGTCAGCCGACTCCATTTTCCTTGAGGGCGTCGCGTCGCGCTCACAGATTTGAGCAGAGTAACGAATGACGAGCCTAGTTGTAGTGCGAGTGAAGAAGAAGGGGAGCTGGGGGGTTTTCTGTAGTAGTGAGGAAGAAGGGGAGCTAGGGTTTTCTGTAGGTGTGAGGTGAGGAATTTGGAGGTACGAGTGGAGCGAGCTGACGTGAGGTGGGTGGGAGCGAGGAGGAAGAAGAGCACCCAGGTTTTTTTGGGGGGGCGGTACTATTTACTAGTGTGGATGGGCTGTTTTGTCTTGGGCCTAGAGAAACAATTACTACTAGTACAGACACTCTACAGCTACCCAGAAAAGCAATTACTACTAGTACAGTGGAGACACTCTACCGCTTCTGGCTCCTCCTAGGTCATTGAAACGTCTCCCTCTACTGAATGCCATTATACTTTTGTTCACCGACATGCGGGCCATGCAGCGCGCGGGCCCAAATGCCATCCACCAAATTAGAAGGCAGTATGCAGGCGGAGAGTCACCCCGGTCGTAGCGCGGCAGTATTGAGCCGTCGTATCACAAAACCCCACCTCTCCGTAGTCTAAGTTTGACGGACGAAGTAACTATCATTTCACTCTTCGCTGAATCCCCTTCTCCCTCACCATCTTCAATAAAGGCAAACACTCGCATCTGCCACTGTTCTTCTCTCCCAACGAAGGGAAGGTAAGCGGATCCGTGATGTTGGTATATTTTTGTTCAGAGAAAAAAAGAACTTTTGCAAATCAGTAACTGATCCTCACTCTCTTTTTTGTTTCATTGTCATTGCGATTGTGTTTTCCTTTCAGTGGTCTCCTAGTATTCATCAGTTTCATGATGGACCAAGGAGAACCAGGCAAAGATCTGCCGATATTGGAGCAGACGCGGGAGGCTGATCCCCACGAGACAGACAGCTCCAAGAAGATGGAGGCAGCCACCGAGCCGACCCCAGATACGCTCACGGCCACTACTGAGAGGGTCAACACCCCGTTTGAGGTTACAGTCCCCGTGGCACTGCAACAGCAGTTTTCCCCCTTCGAGGATGTGTCCCCCCCCCCCCCCCGCCCCCCCCCCCTCCCCGCTGAGCTGCCCAAGGTGATTTTCTTCTTTGTCGATCTCAATTGTGGTTTTTCATCTAAGTATGTGGTGATTAATAATGCAAAATTTTATTAGCTTCGATGCCATGCTATACATAGTGGTTTAAATAACTTGTGTTTCTTATACTGAAAAGTAATTCAAAATTTGTTTCTGTTTCAATTAGAGCCCTGATGCAGACAAGGATTGTGTGGTTGTACATGTCACTCGCTATGAGGCGGATGACCTGAATATACGGACTGGGAAAACAGAGTTCTTAGCTAGGCTGTTGGATCCTAGAAGCCATTTGCGGTTATACCAATGAAGAGTTGTATTCCAGCCTCACTGTTGTCAGACGTGTCGTCCAGGGTGTACTAAAGCACAAGAAGTTCAAAGCTACTCCTTCGTTTGTGAGGCATACTGTTCTTGTCAAGCTTACACAGGAAGATGACGTGGCATGCCTCCACAAACAAGTTTATCAGTGGCAAGGCCACAAGGTTGTCTTCATGAAGGTTCACAGGATTGAGCGGCTGTGGGACGTCCTCGATGATGTTCATGGCAAGGTCCGTCTTGTGTCCAGACCAAATTAGATCGAGGCATGAAATAGTTGCCCCAGCTAGTGTTTAATAGTAGTTTGGATTGTGTCTAATTATCTGAACCTTGCCTGTTATTGACCCCTCTGGGGCTAGTACTCTGTTTGAATCCGTCTATGGGAACTGCTGCTACTTTTGTGTGCCCGTGAATCATGTGAGAACCATCGTAATTGTTGCCGAGACAGATGTGTCCTCACTAGTTTTTTCATGAATATGGCATCATAAGACATAAGTTGTCACGGTATATCATACAAGCAGTGTGTGTTTTGATGAAATAGAGCACTCGTTCGATAACTATGCACCGACGTATACATAAGTACTTGTAAACACTGTTGGTGCTACCCCACTTGTAAGCCATTGTGCAAAACACGGCACATTGGCTCAGCTCGCTTCAACACTAGGCTATCGACTAGCTAACAATCAACAATCTGCTGCCTGACATATAAGCAACTATGTATCTTGTTACAGTGGTTCATGCAGTTAACTGAGGCCACAATGTAAATTCCAAACGTTCACACGCTAGTCCAGCGCTCATGTGGAACACTCACATTAAACTCGTCTTCATAAAAAACTTGAAAAGCATAAGTTAATCAATTTTATACATCTCAATGATTCATAGAACATAACAAACATATGCTAGTTCATAGAAAAAGACAAAGTTGTGAGAAGGTTTACAAATCAGGAAAAAACAAGCAAGGCTTCTCTAAGCAAATTGCCTCCCGGCAGGCTTAAATTTCCTAGAGTTCACTCTGGTTTTTTCTTGGTGCCACCATCCAGGGTTAGGTTCTCTCATTCCAGAATAACCAATTATAATTGTGGCCTCAGCTGGAATGCTGAACTGAACCATGCAGTGTACTGACCAGGTGAAATTCTTCTGCATTCCACTAAATTTAAGCACCGCTATTTGCAGAAATAAGCAGACCACAATGCCTCTTGTCCGCGCACCTGTCCAAAAAACCGCCGTGCAGCCGTGCCAGCTAGTCCTTGGTCCATGGATGAACTGGTAGAAAGTGCATTCCGGACTAGGATGCAGTTGTTTTCGCTCGTCCCTGCACTGCAATCAGGAAGTAAAACGTACGAAACAGCTTCTTTTAGATTGCGTTGGTCATTCTACCTTAGTTACTACCAATGTAGGAATACCTTGAAGACTGGAGGTTAGACGACGGCAACGAGGGATAGCCATCTCATTTTGCGCAGTTCTACTAAAACTGAGGTGTGTGCTTTTGATTGCACGGATAGAAACGATACGGAGACAGACATCCCGAAACGATATGGAGATAGACATCCCTGTTTGTGCAAATACGAAATATGATTATTTAAACAGTAATAGATATTTGCAGTGGCGTATGATTAACAGCAACATCTATTGTGTTATAATTGGCACTAGATTGACAGTATGAAGAGTCCTTAAGTAAGTAGCATCACATCACATCAACAATGCCAGTAGATTAACATGCAGAACAATAGCATTAGTATTACTGTCATGAGACTAGCACATTGTCAGTAAATGTGCAATCAAATTTGTGTAGTTCCACTGGGATTAAGCAATGCTAGCGGCGTGAGATTTAAGTGTAACTGCAAAAACACAATTCATGGGAAATAAAGCAAGACGGAAGCACTTCATAAAATGGTGGTGGCATTGCTTCAATTTATCAACGGCACTAGACCATTACTTATAGTGACATTAGGTGGCATTGCTTAATGCTTCATGTGATTTTACATTAACGGTAGCGATGTGGGCCTAGGAACAGCAGGGGAATAAATTGGTGAGGCAGATGTGGCTGCCGAGAGCGGCAAACACTCAGGCAGCATGTCTGCATTTGTCCCATTTTTTATCTCCTCAACGACATTTTCCTATGTGAGCACAGGAAATCTAGACCTGCTCATTCTCATTTGCGTTGTCCCCCAACACCCATCACTTTCTTTCCTTTTTCAACCAAGAGATAGGTCCACTTCCCCCCACCCTTCGCCATCCACCATGATTTCTTCGTCTTTTCAACCAAGAGACCGGTTGGGTAGCCAGTATCTACTACTTTCCCCCGTTTCCTCTTAGAACCAAGTCCTAGATTCATGCTACAGCTTTCCCACTTTCTTCCCTGTTTGAACCAACTCATAGAGTCGACTGTATGAACTAGCTTTACCTCTAATAATATTAAGAGTCTAGGTGGCTTTGGAATAGCGGACGGAAGTAGAAAAAGATCCACACAAAGGGAGCTGGGGCAGTAGATCAAGGCAGGTGTTCCGTTTTGAAGGAATATATTGGAAGGGCTAGTTATCGACTAGAGGGGGGGGTGAATAGGCGACTTTTATGAAAGTTTTCAAAATGTGGGAGTTTCGAAGATAAACAATATAAGCAACACTATTCGAACGCAGCGGAAGGTAGACTACACTAGACAAGCCATAGTCAAGTATCCAATGAAGTGAAAGCACGAAGACTAATAGCAGCTAGGTAGTAAAGATCAGGATGGAAGATAGTATGAAGCCAATCAGATCAGGTAGTCACACAGTGAAGTCAAACAGATAATGCAACCAGGCAATGACTTCAGAAGGATAGGGATTTGTTCGACCAGGTCCAGTTGATGTGACAACTGTACATCTGGTTAGGGAGGCTGAGATTCAACTCAGAAGACCGCGCCCTCACCTTATTGCCCTTGAGATAAGGACACCTAGTCCCCGCCCAATCACTCTGGTAAGTCTTCAAGGTAGACTTCCGAACCTTCACAGACTTCGTTCACCGGCAATCCACAATGGCTCTTGGATGCTCAGAACGCGACGCCTAACCGGCTGGAGGATTCACAGTCCTCAAGTGTAACAAGTCTTCAGATCACGCGGACAGAAAGCCTTCAGTGATGCCAAACACTCTTTGGGCTCTGGGTGGTTTGGGCCTTGTCCTGGCAAGGATTCTCTATCGAAAGCTTCGGCGGTGGGTTGCTCTCAAACGACAAAAGCCGTATACTAACTCTGAGCAGCCACCAATTTATGGTGTAGGGGGTGGGCTATTTATAGCCACTGGTTAACCCGACCTGATTTGTCAAAAATGACCCTGGGTCACTAAGGAACTGACACGTGTCGCAACAGTCAGATTTCAAACACATGCGGCAGCTTGACTTGGGCTACAAGTAAAGCTGACTCATCCAACTCTGGATAAGATTTGCTCTCATTGTCTTTGCTCGAAGACATAGGATTTGGTTGAGCATCACTTCAGTCACTCTGACTATGTTCACTTGGACCCCACTTAACAATGTGGTGGTTCCTATGACTCAACAAAGAAGAAAAGGAAACAAAAAAACAACTAAGTCTTCGCGCTCCATAGTCTTCACTCAATGTCTTCTCGTGTCATAGACTTCAACGTGAACGGCTTCACAGACCACCATTGGCTTCAATGTCTTCACAAATTTTTAGGGGTCATCTCCG
Organism: Triticum timopheevii; assembly: GCA_963921465.1. Classification (NCBI taxonomy): domain Eukaryota; kingdom Viridiplantae; phylum Streptophyta; class Magnoliopsida; order Poales; family Poaceae; genus Triticum; species Triticum timopheevii. Next base: position 330,420,129 of record OY997264.1, read on the forward strand.
GTAGGTAAGCCGAATCAATGAGGGACTACTACCTGTGTTATCCTACAATTCTCACAAACACATTAGTCCCTCAACCAGGTTTGTCGTCAGTACTCCAAAACCAACTAGTGGTGGCACTAGATGCACTTACAATCTCCCCCTTTTTGGTGATTGATGACAAACTGGTTGATGTTTTCAACGGGGATAAAAGTATGTGAAATTGTAAAGGATTAAGATATTGTCTTCATAGATGGCAAAAAGGCTCCCCCTGAAGATGTGCATATAAATGTTTTGCGTTGGAATGCAAATGCACATGGCAGGTTGTACTTGTGGAGATCCTCTTCACCATATGAAGACAATACATCATGTATGAATAGATATACAGGAATAATGACATGCATGATGAAAAATGGACGTCTGTGAAATGACTTCATGCAGTATTTGTGATCGCATATGCGGAATTTATCATCGCATCACAGAATAGCGGAAAAAGTAGCAGACGACCATCAAGTTTAAGTGTTACAACTCAAAGGACCAAATGTATCAAAAGCGTGAGTTGTAAGCACTAGGCAAAAAGTATATCAACCCCCATCTGGACCCGCTTGAAGACTATCAACATATGCTTCTCCCCCTTTTGTAAGTAAGGACCAAAAAGGTTTGAAGACATAGTCTCTACTCATTCCCATGAGGAGTAGGTGAAGTAGTAGGGTCGTCATTGAGGTTTGGTGGTGCAGTGTCGACACACGTTGAGGTTGGAGGTGGTGAGGTAGCATCATCTGCGTCATCCAAGACTCTGGCGTTTACAGTTGCTGCGGAGGAGGAGTACTCTGAATCTTCAAGAGACGGGGTTCGACGTAAGACATCATTCTTGGGAGGAGTTGAGTCGAACTTGAATCTCTCAGTGAAGCCATCATCTTGAAGATCAGCTTCAGCACTTAGCAATGTCAGACTCTTCCAGGACCTCCGACGGGTTTCATGAGTGAACAAGGCATTCTTGGTGGCAAGACTGCGAATGCGATTGACATCCACCAAGAGGCTTTGCATTTGACGCTTCATCCAGTAATGATGATTATCATGTTTCTGATGCAAGGCCACGAGAAGCTCTCGGTCGTTGAGTACACGAGATCGCTTCCGAGGCCTTGGAGCAATAGTGCTTTCTGTGGCTTCAGTGCATGCACGGCGAGTGTTGTCGGCCAAAGGATAAACATGAGAAGCAACCTGAACACCTTCAACATGCTGGGAAAAGCTCTGACGATCTGCATTGTGAAGATATAGTGCTTCCTTGGCAGGCTCTGGGTAAATGGCTTCAATGGATATATCAACCTCTCGTAGAAATATGAGATGGTTACGTGCAGAGGGCTGATAGTCAATGTCAGAGTGAAGCTTGATCAGAAGCATAATCCAAGGAGCATAGAATTTCAGACCAAAGATGTCAGACCCAGATGCAGTAAATTGGCGAATGAAGAAATCCTGAGTATTGAAGCTTTTGCCATTGAGAATATAGAAGACCAATGTCTTCATTGCACCTTCAAGCTTCGCTAAGGAGGAATGCCCTTTGATGGGCCATAGAGTTCGCCTAATGATGTGATAGATGGTGCGGGGCAGATACTCTATGTCTTCAACAAGGAATTCCTTGGGATATTCAGCATCCTGGGGCAGTGGCTTCATCATACTTAGCATCTGGCTCATGTTGGGCTCTGGCTTCTGAAAGATGCTCTCCAATGCATCGCAGTGAAGCTGACAACCAGGTTCGTACAGTTCGCCTGGAGTGGAAAGGCCGGTAAGCTCAATGAGATCAAAGGCTTTGGCTTCATGATGGACATTGCCTGTCATCCACTCAAGGACCCATGTCGTTGTATCCCTGTTGTAGCCGCGAATGTGGAGGGTTGATAGAATTGCAGTAGAAGCTCTTCATTCCAACGTTCCTTGTCGGTAACAAACTGCAGAAGGCCAGCATCATGAAAGCAGTCAAGGGCTTCTTCCAAGCAGGGCAGACCAGCAATGGCTTCGGTGTCCAGACGCATATGAGGAAATATGCGCTCTTGATTGTACAGAATACAGGAGTAGTAGCTGCACTGCTGATAACTCCAGAATCGATCTGATGATATTCTTGGCTTGGAATATGGGTTCTTGGCGTTATCGAAGAAGGTGTTGTGTGCAATGAAGCCATTGACATTGAATGATCCTGGTGCTGATGCAGTACCTGGAAACCGTGGCAGTCTTGGTTTTGGCTTCTGAACCCGAGGCCTGTGCTCCACATGATAGTCAAGCTGAGGTCCGGGAGCAGGCAGAGGAACCAGAATTGGCCATCTGACAGGGACAAGATCGCCTTGGTAGAACGGTTGCTCAATGGTGTGGGGCCTTGGAGGCAGAACATGAGAAATGGCATTAGCAGAGGCATCAGGCTGCACATTTGTTGTAGGTGCATCATTGGCTTCATGCACAGAGTTCATTGCAGGCGCCACATTGTCTTCAGCCATGACAACGTCATTGGCTTCAGTAGTGTCGTTGGTGGCCGCCTCAGGATTCTCAACCTCCACTTGAGTAGTTGGTGGCCGCCTCGAGAACAACTTCTTGGGTGGTAGGGGGAGTAGCAACACGCTCTTCTTCTTGTCTTTCTTCGGCTGTTGCAGCCGGATTGTCTTCAGACACTGGAACTATCACAGAAGGATTGTCTTCAGGAAACACTTTACGTGCCACTGAGCTAGACTGGTTGGAGTCTTCTTCTCATGGAGACAGAAGGCCTTAGACCTTTGTGAAGCCGTTGAAACACTATCGACGCCTTTGGCGAGGGTGTGGTCTCCATGTAATTATCATCATTTACGAATGGACTGGTGACTTGAGCTGGTGGAGGACGGGGTGTACTTGGTGAATCTTGACTAGGAGTTGCTGGTTGGGGGCGATCAGCCCACGAGGCATCTTGAGAGATTGGCGTCAAAGGATGACCAATACTGATGAGCTTGCTGTTTGTGAGAACTGGCAATGATACCGTTGGGTGCTCAATCTGAGGAAAGACTCCATCATCTTCTACATTGTCTTGAGGACCAATGTCTTCAGCCGTGATGGGGTCAATGACTGGATCTTCTTCAGCTTCAGGAGCCTCTGTGGAAGCAGGCTCATGAACGATCAACTGACGTTCTTGATTTTCAGGGTCAGGGTGAGCAAAAGCAATAGGTTCAACAACAAGGGGCTCTGTGGGAGCAGCCCGATCTCTCTTCTTGGTTTTTCTCTTCTTGGGGGGTGGTAAATCATCAGTGGTGCTCTTGATTTTTCTCTTCCTGGGTTCGGATTTAGCTGCCTTGGTTTTCTTATGCTCTGAAGCCACTGTGGGGACATTAGGCTTCAAGCCTGTCATGCTGGCAGGGAAGACAATGTGAGGTTCTTCCCGCCGTGGAGCTTCAGTTTGGGCCACAGTATGCTTCTTCTTCTTCTTCTTGGCAGCCATTTTGGGGTCAATGCCAGGATGCCCAAGAGCCTTGCGCTTTTCAGCTTTGTTGTAAGCCTGAACACACTTGGCAACAAGATTTTTCATGCGCTCTCTTGAACCTTTGGCTTCCACGCGTTTCTTAAGAAACGACTTCTTGAGGTCATTCAGCATCAGCTTGAATTTCTGAACATCAGCCACACTAAGCTTGGCCACATGCTTCTTGAACTGCTCCTTCTCAAAGTCAATCTTGTTCTTCAATTCAACAATTCGCTAAGCCAGAGCCAACTCAGGAGCAATTGCGCCTTGGAAGGAGACGCTGATGCCAATGGGGAGATGAAGATCATCAAAACTAAGATCTTGATTGTCGAACCACTCATCAATGAAATTGTCCAAGATGTCCACATCGAAGAGGGGCAGATCATTGAAGATCTCCGCCTCTTGCTTGCTCTTTATCAGCTGCTCAAGAGCATCGTTACCAAACTCCTCATTTGAAGACAGATCAATGGCTTTAGATTTGTTCCTCAGAATGACAGCTGGTGTCAGTGCTTGACTGGATCTCTGAACAGTTTTCTTCTGTGGCTTCTCGCGCTTCTTGGAGATGCGAGGGAGATCTTCAGAGGTGTTACTGGGAGCAGGAGGGGAAGTTGCTAATGGCTTCACTCGAGAAGGTTTGGGAGCAGCAGATGATTTTTAAGCCTTAGCTTTCTTTTGCTTCTGCGGCTTAGGAGTGGGAGATGGAGCATCATCAGTGTCAGCACCATCATCAGAATGATCCACTTTTGGACCTTGGACTGCAATGTGTGTGATGAGTCCAGCAAGGTTGTAGGAGGGACCGATCCTATTCTCATTGGCTTCACGGGTGCCATCTTCCCGAGGTGAAGAAGGACCAGGGTTGAGGTCAAGTCCTAAAGCCTTCTTGTTCTTCACAGCCGAGTCTTTGGCAAACTGGTAGTTGCGCTTGAACAGATGGTCTTCACGGAACCACAACAGAGAAGAAGGGTCAGCGTTCTCTGGCTGCGGTCCGCGAATCATGCACGGATAAAATTCTCGTTGAATGGCTTCAGGAAGGGACTGTGGTTGAAGATTTTTGTACACAATATCTCCCCAGGGTCCCTTGATGGTATTCTGCTCTGCATATTCTTCTGTGATGAAGTGGTACTTGAACCATTCCTCTGCCCAATATCTTCGAATCCACTGGATTCAATTCTTGCGACCTGTATAGGTTTCCTTAGGGTCTATTTTGTATAGCTCGTGCAAATCTGGAGGCAAATCCTTGGAAGTGTTCCCACGGCGTTGTCTGCCTCCCTTTATTGCTGACTTCTCAGTGGCCATGAAGCTTAATCTGAAAGGCTTCAGTACTTGCAAGGGCTTCAGATGGCTGGTCAGACAAGAAGTGGCTTTAGGTGAATTGATGTGACTCTGTAAGAATTCTGCAAACGAATGCAGACTATGAGAACCAAGGGATTCTCCCACGGACATGTACCTGTGACAGCATTAGAGGTGCGAGAGAAGGGGAAGAGGTCATATGCATTCTCAGAAGATTTTGAAGATAAATCAGTTTGAAGACATTGACCTAATAACGCGAAGACATTCACTTATTTGATGAGAGTTGGTTCCGGAGTTGTACAAATCCATGAATAAGTACAAGTGAGGAATCTAACTTGTAATGAAGCATAAGTGCATAGAGTAGGCACAGTATGAGATGCAGAATGAGATAGATTCAACTTGGAGATCTAGAAACCACTTTTGGTAAAGAAGGATGAATCTATCAGATCGAAAAGACGGTAAAAAGTGAAATTTAATTACCACACGAAGAACTGCTAGACGGAGCGAAGTTGGAGGCCGAGTAGTTCGAGCTTCTGTGCCCTAACTTGGCGACGGAGGACACCTACGATGACAGCGGAGAGGACAAGGTCAGCGGCCGGCGTGAGGACGGCGTCGGAGAAGTCGCGGCAGCTAAGCGCTTTGTCGCATGCGTCGTCGAGAGCTAGCGGAGGCGCTAGGGTTTGCAAGAGGTCGCGAGGAGGAAGAAGAATTTTTGACCGAGACGTGACGGGTATTTATAAGGAAAGAGATGGCATAGCGCAATTACACAGGTACCCCTGGCGGTCACATCTGACGGACACGTGGCAAGTATGCAACACCTTGGAAGTTGTTCCATGTTCCCACGCACGCCTGGATTGTCGGGGTGGTCGTTCTGAATTCTCCGGTTTTCAGGCAAAAAGGATATAGCATTAAAAACAGATATAAATGTTTGTCAGATTGACTTCAGCTGACAAGGTCTTAGTGAAGACAATCGACAGTTTTCAATAGAATGCATATGATTTGGACAGATAGAGTTGAGGTAGAAGCATAGATAGGTTAGGGTCCGATCACATTCACTTAGTTCAAAAGATTCAGCATGAAGCCATAGCTATAAGTGAATGCTGTAGAGGACAGAACACAAATATGTATATTACTATTATAAGGCCAAATCAACCAAATGAAGATAAACTTGAATATAAGCCAAGTATGGATATAAATCAAATATGAAGACTTTGCAAACATGACGCCAAGAGAAACACTTCAAACAAAAGTTTGGTGGTGGCGTTACCCACCGTATAGGAAGTATTAGACCCAGACACGGCGCACAATTATTGTGGCGCTCCGAAGTCAAATTTCGCATTAATGTATTCACACTTAGAGTGTATGTCTTCATTGATTGAAGATATACATTACTTCGTGTGTTGCACATCTAAGTCATCAAAATGCATAAGTGTTAGGATGCGTGCCTAATCACAAGACATTTGAGGATTCCACGATATTTAGCTCACACCGCAACTTGCAAAACCTTTTCTCATCCAAGGGCTTTGTGAAGATATCAGCCAACTGCTCTTCTGTGTTGACGTGAATGATATCAATATCTTCCTTCATAACATGATCTCTGAGAAAGTGATAACGAATTTCAATGTGCTTTGTCTTTGAGTGCTGAACTGGGTTGTTGGCAATCTTGATGGCACTCTCATTGTCGCAGTAGAGAGGCACATTCTTCAGATGGATACCATAGTCCTTGAGAGTTTGCTTCATCCAGAGAAGTTGAGCACAGCAAGATCCAGCAGCAATGTATTCGGATTCAGTAGTGGAGAGAGATACACAGTTCTGCTTCTTTGAAGACCAACAAACAAGAGATCGTCCCAGAAAGTGACATGTGCCTGATGTCGACTTGCGGTCAACCTTGTCTCCAGCATAATCAGCATCTGAGAATCCAACTAGATCAAAACTCTGAGCCTTTGGATACCATAATCCTAATGTTGGGGTGTAAGCCAAATATCGAAGAATTCGCTTCACTGCTAAGTGATGCGATTCCTTTGGTGCCGCTTGGAATCAAGCACACATGCAAACACTAAGCATTATATCTGGCCTAGATGCACATAAATAAAGCAAAGAACCAATCATGGAGCGGTATACCTTTTGATCGAACTCTTTACCATTGTCGTCGGGACCCAGATGACTTTTGGTTGGCATTGGCGTCGTGTATCCTTTGCAGTCTTGCAATCCAAACTTCTTCAGGCAATCTTTGAGGTATTTTTCTTGTGATATGAAGATGACGTTGCGTTGCTGACGGATTTGGAGACCCAGAAAGAACTTCAGCTCGCCCATCATGGACATCTGATGTTGCTCTTGCATCATGTGACCAAAATCATCACTGTATTTCTTGTTGGTGCAGCCGAAGATAATGTCATCCACATAGATTTGGCACACAAATAGTTCACCATCATATGTCTTCTTGAAGAGTGTAGGATCTAGTGAACCAGGTTTGAAGCCTTTGCTCTTCAGGAAGTCTTTGAGCGTATCATACCAAGCACGAGGGGCTTGTTTGAGGCCATACAGTGCCTTGTTGAGCTTGTATACCATATCAGGATGTTTTGGATCTTCAAAGCCAGGAGGTTGTGCGACATATACTTCTTATTCTATCTTTCCATTGAGAAAAGCACTCTTCACATCCATTTGATACAGAAGGATGTTGTCATGATTTGCATAGGCTAGCAGTATGTGAATAGCTTCAAGCCTTGCCACTAGAGAAAATGTTTCATCGAAGTCAATTCCTTCCACTTGAGTGTAACCTTGTGCAACGTGACGAGCCTTGTTTCTGACCACTTGACCATGCTCATCTTGCTTGTTGCGATAAACTCCCTCCGTTCCAAAATAGATGACCCAACTTTATACAAAAGTTAGTATAAAGTTGGGTCATCTATTTTGGAACGGAGGGAGTATCCATTTGGTGCCAATAATATTGTGCTTTCAAGGATCAGGACGCTTGACTAATTCCCACATATTATTCAGCTTGAACTATTGAAACTCTTCTTGCATAGCTTGAATCCATTCAGGTTCCATGAAGGCTTCATCAACTTTCTTGGGTTCAGAGTTTGAGACGAATGCAAAATGCCCACAAAAGTTGGTTAGTTGTGTTGCTCTTTGAGTTTCTTTTGAACGAGTGAGTGGACCAGGTGCATTCAAGCTGTCAATTATCTTCTCAATCTGAACTTCATTTGCAACATGAGGATGAGCAGGATGAAGATTTTGCTCTTGCTGATCAATGTCATTATTTGGGGGATTGTCTTCAGGCTGAGCATTGTCTTCAGGTTGATTTGGTGCAGAAATGACAAGCTCCTCTTCAGTTTGACTCTCCGAAGGTATGATATCTCCAATTCCCATCTGCTTGATAGATTCACTTGCAGGTACTTCATCTAGCACATTTGGCAGGTGCTCTCTTTGCGAGCCGTTAGTCTCATCGAACGACACATCCATAGTTTCAACCACTTTATAGTGAAAGAGGTTGAAGACTCTGTAGGAGTGTGAATCCTTTCCATAACCAAGCATAAAACCTTCATGTGCTTTCGGTGCAAATTTTGACGTGTGGTGTGGATCCTTGATCCAGCACCTAGCACCAAATACTCTGAAGTAGCTTACATTTGGCTTCTTACCAGTTTGGAGTTCATAGGATGTTTTCTTCAGAAGCTTGTGAAGATAAACACGGTTGATGATGTGGCAAGCAGTGTCAATGGCTTCAGGCCAGAACTTTCGCGGAGTCTTGTACTCATCAAGCATTGTTCGGGCCATCTCAATAAGAGTTCTGTTCTTGCGCTCGGCGATGCCATTCTGCTGAGGTGTATAAGGGGCAGAGAACTCATGAGTGATACCCAGTGTATCTAGATAGACGTTGAGGCCACTGTTCTTGAACTCAGTGCCGTTATCGCTTCTGATGTGCTCGATCTTGACACCATAGTTCGTCATGGCACGATTGGCAAAGTGTCTGAAGACATCCTGCACTTCAGTCTTGTAGAGGATTATATGCACCCAAGTATATCTAGAGTAATCATCAACAATGACGAAGCCATGGAGGCAAGCAGTAGCAGTGAGAGTAGAGTAGTGAGTAGGGCCGAATAAGTCCATGTGGAGTAGCTCGAAGGGTTGAGATGTAGTCATCATTGTCTTCAAGGGATGCTTGGCCCTAGTCATCTTTCCAGCTTCGCAGGCGCCACACAGATGGTCCTTGTTGAACTTGATGCCTTCGATGCCCATGACATGCTTCTTCTTCGCGAGAGTGTGCAAGTTCTTCATGCCAGCATGTCCTAGCCTTCGATGCCAGAGTCAGCATTCTGAAGCCTTTGCTAGGAGACATACGGCCATATGTGGTCCTGCTGAGAAATCTACCATATATAGATCATCTTTCCGATACCCTTCAAAGACTACAGACTTGTCAGATTCCATTAGTACCAGGCACCGATATTTTCCAAATAGCACAATCATGTTTAAGTCACAAAGCATTGAGACAGACATTAAGTTGAAACCAAGGGATGCAACTAGCATCACTTTATCCATGTGATGATCCCTTGATATTGCAACTCTGCCTAGACCCAATACCTTGCTTTTACCAGTGTTAGCAAATGTGATGTGACTTTTGTCTGATGGACATAGCGTTGAATCCATCAGAAGACTTCGATCGCCCGTCATGTGGTTAGTGCATCCACTATCCATAATCCATTCTGAAGTACGAGGTGTCATAGCCTATAGTGCAGTTTGGGGGATAGGCTTCACCAAGCGAGTTGTGAAGCATAAACATTTGACAAACAAGTGGAACATGAAAATTCAGATTGTGGTTAGGATAGATAGGATGAGTATCAAGGAATCCTGGAACGAAGTACATAGTAAGACCATTTGGGCATTTTATCTTGCACCCCACAAGATGTTTAAGGTCCCCAGCATTAGTTTTGGACGCTTTTGATTTCCGGCTGGAGACCTTTCCCTGCAAAAGAGAGTTATGTTTTCTTAACCACCCACATTTTCAGGGGTGGCTTAGAAGCAATGACTCTAAGTGTGGCATCTGAATTTCGGCTTTGGATCCCTAGTAAATAGCCTCGCAAGAGGTGAATAATACTCATAGGAATAAGCAGAAAAGTTCTTTGTTCTATGAACATAGCGGTTTCAGGAAACACACTCATATTCAAGGGTCTGAGTATGATTTCCCTGCAAAACATTGACATTAGGGTGACTCAGATGAGTCCTCGGTCTGTATGAAGCTTTTGGACCATATGAAGCCTTTGGTATAGGATTTGTCTTCTTCACAGGTGGTGTCATGATGACATTCACTGGAAGATTCTCAAGACAACTTTTGGGAACCCATATCTTCTTCATAGGTGGCCCATTCCTGCAGTTAGTACCAATATACCTGGCAAACACTTCGCCATTCTGATTCTTATACAGTTTATAGTTTGCATCAAACGATTCATCAATGATAATGGGGTTAGCACAAGTGAAACCAGATAAGGTGGATGGATCTACTGAAGGTTCCTTTGCAGCAACTCATGTGGTTTTGGGGTACTGCTCAGGCTTCCAGTATGACCCATCAACATTCATTTTCCTCTCAAACCCAACACCCTCTTTCCTAGGGTTTTGGTTCAGAATATGCTTTTTGAGGACATCACATAATGTCCGATGCCCTTTGAGACTTTTGTACATCCCTGTCTCAAGAAGTGTCTTCAACTTGGCATTTTCATCAGCAATAGTAGTGGTATTCTCAGCAGAGGGGTTAGTTACCACAGCAACAGTTGAAGATATTGCAATAGTAGCAGCACTAGAACATTCAGCAACAGAAGCAGCGTTATCACGCTCAATGCATTTTAGGCATGGTGGTTCAAATCCTTCCTGAGCGGGACTGATCTGTTGGGCACGAAGTGACTCATTCTCCTTTTGAAGATCTTCATGATCCGATCTCAATTTCTCAAGTTCCTGCTTCCTTTGAAGATAATCATAGGAAAGCTTTTCATGAGAAGTTGTGAGCGATTCATGTCGACCTTCAAGTTTCTGGTACTTAACATGAAGATTTTTTATGTCTTCAATTAAGGACTGAGACTTGGTCATTTCCACGTCCAACAGATCATCGCTTTTGTCTAACAGTTTCTGGGTATGTTCCATAGCTTTATCTTGTTCAGTTGCAATTTTAGCAAGTGTTTTGTAACTAGGTTTGGATTCACCATCAGAGTCATCTTCACTTGATGTTTGAAAGTAAGCATTGCGTGATTTTACCTTGGCACCACATGCCATGAAGCAGTAGGTGGGAGGCGAGTCGTCCTTGTCATTATCAACAGCGTTGGTAACAGAGCCATTGTCTTTGGTGTTGAAGATGGGCTTGGCGACGTAGGATGTAGCTAGAGCCAGACTCGCAACACCAGAGTCAGACTCCTCCTCAGATTCCACCTCCGCCTCCTCAGAAGCTGACTCCTCCTCTGAATCCATTTCCTTGCCATCAAAAGCACGGGCCTTGCCAGATGAGCTCTTCTTGTGTGATGAAGACTTGGAAGAAGACTTTAAGGATTTCTTCTTCTTGTTGTCATCAGAATCATATTCTTTGCTCTTCTTCTTCTTCTCATTGTCCCACTGTGGACACTCGGAAATGTAGTGACTAGGTTTCTTGCACTTGTGACAGGTTCTCTTCTTGTGATCATAGGCAGAAGCTTCATCATTCCTTGAGCTGGATCGTGAAGACTTTCTGAAGCCTTTCTTCTTGGTGAATTTCTGGAACTTCTTCACAAGCATAGCAAGCTCCTTTCCAATATCTTCAGGATCACCAGAACTGCAGTCAGATTCTTCTTCAGATGAGGAAGCAGCAGCCTTTGCCTTCAAAGCCCGAGTTCGGCCATAGTTGGGGCCATAGATATCTCGTTTCTCAGATAGCTGGTACTCATGTGTGTTGAGCCTCTCAAGTATGTTAGACGGATCGAGAGACTTGAAATCAGGGCGTTCTTGTATCATCAGGGCTAAGGTGTCAAATGAGATGTCAAGAGATCTCAGTAGTGTCTTCACTATCTCATGCTTCATGATCTCAGTGGCGCCGAGTGCTTGGAGCTCATTTGTGATATCAGTGAGGCGATCAAACGTGCGCTGGACATTCTCGTTGTTGTGTCTCTTGAAGCGGCTGAAGAGGTTGTGGAGAGTACTGATACGTTGATCTCGCTGAGTTGAGACGCCTTCATTGAATTTGGAGAGCCAGTCCCAGACTAGCTTCGACGTTTCCAGAGCACTCACACAACCATACTGTCCTTTGGTAAGGTGACCACAGATGATGTTCTTGGTGGTAGAGTCCAGTTGAATAAACTTCTTGACATCAGCAGGAGTGACACCTTCACCAGTCTTGGGAACGCTGTTCTTGACGACATACCATAGATCGACATCAATGGCTTCAAGATGCATGCGCATCCTATTCTTCCAGTAGGGATATTCAGTGCCATTGAAGATGGGGCACGCAGTGGAGACTTTGATTATCCCTGCAATCGACATAGCTAAACTCCAGGTGGTTAGACCAAATCACACAGAACAAGGGAGTACCTTGCTCTGATACCAATTGAAAGGGCTAGTTATCGACTAGAGGGGGGTGAATAGGCGATTTTTATGAAACTTCTCAAAATGTGGGAGTTTCGAAGACAAACAATATAAGCAACACTATTCGAATGCAGAAGAAGGTAGACTACACTAGACAAGCCATAGTCAAGTATCCAATGAAGTGAAAGCACGAAGACTAATAGTAGCTAGGTAGTAAAGATCAGGATGGAAGATAGTATGAAGCAAATCAGATCAGGTAGTCACACAGTTAAGTCAAACAGATCAAGTAGGCAATGACTTCACGAAGACAAACTGTAAGTAAAGAGAAGTAAGAGATAGAACCAATGGCTTCAAAAGGACAGGGATTTGTTCGACCAGTTCCAGTTGCTGTGACAACTGTACGTCTGGTTAGGGAGGTTGAGATTCAACTCAGAAGACCGCGTCTTCACCTTATTCCCCTTGAGCTAAGGACGCCTAGTCCCCGCCCGATCACTCTGGTAAGTCTTCAAGGTAGACTTCCGAGCCTTCACAGACTTCATTCACCGGCAATCCACAATGGCTCTTGGATGCTCAGAACGCGACGCATAACCGGCTGGAGGATTCACAGTCCTCAAGTGTAACAAGTCTTCAGATCACGCGGATAGAAAGACTTCAGTGATGCCAAACACTCGTTGGGCTCTGGGTGGTTTGGGCTTTGTCCTCGCAAGGATTCTCTCTCGAAAGCTTCGGCAGTGGGTTGCTCTCAAACGACAAAAGCCGTATACTAACTCTGAGCAGCCACCAATTTATGGTGTAGGGGGTGGGCTATTTATAGCCACTGGGCAACCCGACCTGATTTATCTGAAATGACCCTGGGTCACTAAGGAACTGACACATGTCACAACGGTCATATTTCAAACACATGCGGCAGCTTGACTTGGGCTACAAGTAAAGCTAACTCATCCAACTCTGGATAAGATTTGCTCTCATTGTCTTTGCTCGAAGACATAGGATTTGGTTGAGCATCACTTCAGTCACTCTGACTTTGTTTACTTGGACCCCACTTAACAGTGCGGTGGTTCCTATGACTCAACAAAGAAGAAAAGGAAACAACGAAACAACTAAGTCTTCGCGCTCCATAGTCTTCACTCAATGTCTTATCGTGTCATAGACTTCAACGTGAATGGCTTCACAGACCACCATTGGCTTCAATGTCTTCACACATTTTTAGGGGTCATCTCTGGTAGGTAAATCGAATCAATGAGGGACTACTACCTGTGCTATCCTGCAATTCTCATAAACACATTAATCCTTCAACCAGGTTTGTCATCAATACTCCAAAACCAACTAGGGGTGGCACTAGATGCACTTACATATATACCTGAGGGTCGTCGACATGTGGCAAAGACGGCGTCGGGAGGCCGCATCTTGGCCACAATACCGCAGGGAGGAAAAGGGGTCGGAGGCCCTCCCGAGTCGGCGCTCTCTCAGAGAGAACGGCACGGCCGCCAATCGGGATGCGTGGGCAACCGTTGGTCTCCTCCCTTGCCACCGACGACAGCATGAACGATGCACCTACACCCCTGCCCCGGTCGAGGTTGTCCGGCCGGATTTGTGACCAGCCGTGAGCTGAGAGAGAGTGTGGCCACCTATGTCTTGCTTAGATCTAGAGAGCATGAGAGAGTGAACGAGAGGAACCCTAGTAAAGCAAGCGCTATGGCTCCTGCTTATATATATAGTGGTGTGATTTTGTTATACCAGCTTCAAAAAAATGCGCTCTTCGTGAGAGTACAATATACTATGCCCAAAGAACGTTCTCCGCAAGAGTAATAGTATAAGTGTGTGACTTGTGAGCTAAAATAAAATATGCATGATGTCTTTTGTTTTTTAGAAGTTCTGAGGGTAGGGCGTGAAGAGCACATATGTGCGTGACGTCTACCTGCAGATAGACGGTGGGTGCGACGTGCGAGACTGCGAGAGGACTCGGGAGAGTCGTGACTCATGAGGGTGTGTGTGCGTGAGAGAGAGAGGGGGGCACGTATCAATGCAATGCATGTGTCCGTAAATCATTATCCGACAAACGTTCGCCACAAGCCTTTTCCTGACAAACGCCGTAAGAACCGTTAGATCGGCATCCGATACTGTCAGTTCTGCCATGTCATTTAACAGAATAGCCACTCCTCCTACACACAAATCTTCCACGTGAGTGTTAGCAACTGTCGTATGCTCTCTCCATTCCGAAATGCAGTGCATATAGCTTTATTGAAAATTCGAACCTTGCAAACTTTTACCGAGTTTTCGTGTACCAAGTTGCACATTTAGAATACCTTATATATATCATTTCATTCATCTTCGAGAGGTAACTACAAAGATGGGGGAGGAGTCTACAAAGAAAGACCATCGTATCACCCGCAGCAATTTCAACCATCCTTTGGTGTCGAGGAATATCATAGGAACTCTATATGATATGATTTTTATAGGATTTTTTCCTTTAGAGACAATTGGTTCATAGGAATAGATTCATATACTCCACATTTCAGAGGAAATAAACATGATATCATTTCTATAGCTTTAGAGCCACTTGGTTCATATGAATGGATTCCAATACTCCCTTAATTTAAAAGGAAAATAAACATTAGCGTATATTCAATAGAAAAGTTCCGATGATATGAACCAAATTACATCTCTTTTCTAATCCCTCCTCATAGGAATTGAGATACATGTCATCTCTAGATTCAATAGAAAAGTTCCTATGATGTGAACCAAATGACATCTCTTTTCCAATCCCTACTCATAGGAATTGAGATGCTCCATGTCATCTCTTTCCCTACAACTTCCATGTATACATCTTCTATTCCTAAATAGATAGTACAACCCACTAGTAGCTTTTTTCCAAAACATGCAACTATGGCACAAGAACTATATAGTGTGCCAATAACTTTGAAAGATGGTCGCTGGATGAAGCTAATCCGACAGTGCAGAGATGGCAAATCCGAGCACTACTGGCTGTTGGATATCATCAACATTCCACCAGATCTGCCACATGTACAATTTAGAAGACTCCATGGTTGAACTTAAGCATAATGCACAAACCTCAAAACACAAGCACTTCTCCTTTGTTCTAGAATCTTCTGTATCATAATTGATTATTTTTTTCTAAATGATTTGCCATTATTTGTTTTTTACTTTATGCTTTACAATGCACAACCCCATGAATCTTAACACTTTTATAAAACTAATTGATTTTGAATGAGATGAACTATAAGAACTAAACGAACATCTACATCATGCATATATGACTCAAAGCTTTACATGCTATAGTGTGTATTTATTCATAATTTGGTTTCGAAATCTCATGCGTTCAATGCATGTGTACCTTACTAGTTTTGAGTAGAGTAGCAAATTTCACGCGGCCCCGGGTATATCAAAATGCAGGGCCCATGCATCATTGCCTTTCGGTCGAACCTACGTCCACAATTTTTCGTACATACTATATCTCCACTGGTCCCCAAAACCCTCGTTCCCGTAAAACCAAGTGGCCCACACATATTTAAGGCGTCGACTCGAACCCGTTTACTACGACGTGGCCTCGCATGCCGTAGTACTCCTACAAACCCTACCGCCGCACTCATCATCGGTTTTCTTCAAGAGGACGACGGAGAAGCCGATTTCTAGTGGAGGCGCTTTAAAAAAAGGATCTGTAGTGGAGACCCCTACCCAATGGTGCCCTAGGTAGCTGTCGCATGCATCATTGTTTTCTCTTTTCTTTATGCTCTTGCACCCTAGAGTGAAATGATGGTTGCTTCGTCCGTCCAGCTTAATGCGGGAATGGTGGGGCTTTGTGATTTGACCCCTCACCGCTCATTTTCTACTACTGCGGCGCTACGACTGGGGTGCCTCCAATTCCAACCGCTGCTCCGAACTGTAATTTAGTGCATCGCACGTGGAACAAGACGGTGGATGATCCACATGTCGTCCAAAGGGGTCCTTTTAAGTGTGTCGCCATTTCGTGTGCGGACTCACCCTGCTTGAGTTGCTACCCCAACACGACAGGAGCAGCCTACCACTTGGTTTTGCTCCTTAGTGAATCCCGTCTCGGTGTTTTATTTTTAGGCGTCTCGGTTTATAGGGCGTGCACATAGTTCTAGGTCATCCATTTGACTAACTAAATATGAGTTACTATGTCACAAAAAGTATATCATTGGATTCTTAACCGGATGTATTTGTATTTAAAAGTCGAGGGCGGGGCTTCTCCTGCGCGGTATGCGGGGCAGTTCCTCCTAGTCGGTTCGACAGAGACGCAAGAAGACGAGGGAGTAGGCTGCTGCAAACGTACGGTTGTGTGATTTGACAGAGAGTAACTGCTCGACAGGTGGGTCCCCGTGATTTGACTTGCAATTATCATTTTAACTGTGGCGCTACGACCGGCGTGAGTCTCCCGATTCCTAACCACCTCCATACAGGTGCCTCTCCCAATGCTCCACCATGTAGTAGAGGTTGGCTCTTGCATGAGAGCCCGCTTCTCCACTTTTTCCTTGCCTCTCTTTCCTTCACATATGCAAAAATGCCATGTAAAGCGCACTATTGTACTTACTTGCTCCTACAGGTGCTAAGCTTGCCACATAGGCATAAAGTCTGATGTGGCAAGTTAATCAAGAAGAGAGAGACTAGTTTGGTGACCTAAGGAAGAAATGGTGCTAAGCGCGTGTACCTAGGTGAAAAGACAATTTTGAGTCTATAGCTAATTAAATGAAGCAAACTTAGCAACAAAAAACTAATAAGCACACCATTTCATTGGAAGAGGTCACTCCTTGGCAAATGCAATAAATACTACTCCCTGTGTCCTATAATATAAGACCGTTTTTGGCACTACACTAGTGTCAAAAACATTCTTATATTATGGGATGGAGGGAGTATGAAGAAAGAGATAGAGAGAAGTAAAAAAAATTACACTTATAGCCAACCTTATAGCTAACCTTGTTGTAGTATGAGTGACTAAGTGATGACTATGTATTACATGCCAACATCAGATAGCCTAACGCACCGTGTTAAATCTCCAAGGGCACGACCGCGTGAGCGACGCAACGGTCGTGGTAGGCGCGACCATGATACGGGCTGTTGGCAGGACTTGGATCCGAGATCAGAGGGTCGCATGCTAAGTTGCTAAAAGTTTGCAGAATAACCCTCCAGGATAGGATATTCACCCATAGGTCTAGAATCAGGCCATGCAACCGTTCGATCTTAGATCCAAGGGCTCTCGGAAGCCTGTATCATGGAAGAATGGAAAGACACTACCCTGCCGTTCGCAGGCTGGCAGTTCGCTCCTACTCGTCCCTGCACGTCCTTCAATATTACGGCGGTTCGCTCCTAGTCGTCCCGTCCTTTCACATTACGGCAGTTCCACTAATCCTAACCCTCCTCCCAAATCCATGGCGTCCCAAATCTCCATGATCAACGGTGAGTACAAGGTTAGAACCATCACAGGCGATGAGTTCGATGTCATCTACACCCATTCTTCCGCGACGGTGAAAGGATGCCTTTCTCGCTTTAGACGCATGTTCGAAAACTCAGATGATGAGTGGGTTGCTGGGATAGATGTCGAGTACACCACAGTCCTGGGATGAGAGAAGGATCTAAAGGAGGAAGAGAGGAAGAAGCCCGTCGTGATCCAGGTTTGCGTGCATGACTTATGCTTGGTCTACCACATATGCCATGCCTATGTTGAATGCCTGGATTTTAAGAACTTCCTCGAGAGCAACCTAATCAAATTCGTTACTATAGACTTTACGAACGATAAAGAAGTCCTGGGTCGGATAGGCCTCGTTGTAGGCAACCCCTTCGACCTCCAGAAGAATCGGCTGCTACCCTCCGGTGGCCAGCCTTCAATGCTGACCCTGGCAGGAGCCATGGTTCATCCTTCATACCGTAAACTGGAGAAATCTCATTACATGTTTCATCGTCATGCATGGCAGAGGAATGTACTAGATATAGACCACATCCACTACGCTGCAATGGATGGCAACCTTTGTTTCAATATCTACAAGGGTTGGATGAAGAGCAAGAGCCAAGTGTGCGGTTCAAGCAAAGAAGTATCGGCCAAGAGGAAGAGGGACAAGGACGAAGTCAAGGACGTGGATGAGGACTCCGAGTGAGTAAGGTGTCAGTATCGTTGCTCATGGTGGTTCTAATGCAGTGTTTACCGGATTAGTTCAAAAGTTTAATTTCAGGTGTGCTTAGTTTAATTTGAGGAGTGTGTTGTGCTGAGCCCCCAG
Organism: Triticum timopheevii; assembly: GCA_963921465.1. Taxonomy (NCBI): domain Eukaryota; kingdom Viridiplantae; phylum Streptophyta; class Magnoliopsida; order Poales; family Poaceae; genus Triticum; species Triticum timopheevii. The sequence goes on from OY997264.1 coordinate 330,438,645, forward strand.
CAGAACTATGGTATGTTTCTTCTCGTTACTTTAACTCTTCAGTATGTACATACTACTAGTATTTCTTTAATAGAATTTAGCACCCCAATTAAGCACGTACTAGCTTTTTTAATAGTACTATATGCATAATTTGGCGACGAGCGCTCTCTATATGTACCACCTTTTTTTTAATTTCAATTTTTGCTCCATGGCGCAATCCATCGATACTAATACTGTACAAAAGTATACATTTTTTAAAAGGCTAGAGTACTGTTCATCACATATATAGCCAGTTAAATTCTCAACCTAGAACGACGTGCATGCCATGTAGTAAACCGATATAGAGGAAGTATAGTAAAAATGAGGTGATTTTACCAAGCGATCGGCGGGGGAGCATGGCCTGTCATGCGGTCGCACGTGTCATGATGTACCAAGGCGATGCACGTGTCCCTCTTGAGGCAGAAGAAATACTACGTGGTTTGAGATGATGGCGAACCGAAGTGTGAAATAATGGTTGCTATGTCTGTCTAGGAAGGTGCGGCATTGTGATTTGCCGTCTCATTGCTCATTACTACTACTGGGCCAGTACGAGTGGGGTGCGTCCCCCCTGCTGTTCTGCACTGTTATTTGGTGCTTGACACGTCGACCCGATTGCTATATGTCCCACATGTCGGTGATGGGAAGTACAGAATTCATGAAAGAGAGCGTCGACGGAGGAGTATACTACAGAATTCATGAAAGGGAGCGACTTAGTTTTGGAAAAATCTGTTTTTGCGGAGTACATACCCACTAGGATTTATAGGGCTCATCTAAAAAACATTCGTTTTTCCGTTTGATAAGTCTCAATTCTACTACTAGTAGCAGTACCATTACATGTTGGATTTCGAGGTACGTTAGATCACCCGATGCAAGCAGTGTCAAGAGGAAACTCACCAATGCATGTAGAAGTTCATGGAAATTTAGTGGTCATTCATGCATTCGTTCTAACTAATGCCTCGGTAAACATAACTTCTTGAGAAAAACAAGCGTACTAATTACTTGTGCAAACTACGAAATTAATTCAACCACTCACCATCTACCTTGGTTGGAGAGATTTTGAAATTGAGCCATAAACTGGAAAGGAGGGACTAGTAACTTTTGTCTCGATTACTATTTGTGGCCTTGTATAGATGCAAAATGTAATTTTTTTTATAGTGGCCTTGTATAAGTAAATGGAGGGAGTACTAAAGGACATATATATTCCAAACAATATGATAATCTCTCTAACCAAGGTACGTAGTAGGGACGAGGAGTAAACGGAGGGAGTAGTAAAATTTTCTCCTCGTGCTACGAGCCACCACGCGCGTGGGCGAGGGAGTAGGCGTAAGGCGTACAGTACTACTACTACTACTACTCGTAAGCAAGCTTCACCTCATCCTGCGAGCCACCGTGCCCGTGGGCGGGGGAGACGGCGTACTAAGCAAGCTTCTCCTTGTTCTGTGAGTTGACGGGACACATCAAAAGTACTCCAGTGTATAGAGCATTGCCTCTAAGGTAGGCCCACATAGTTTTCCTCTTTTTTAACATAACACGTCAAGTCGCAATTTGTTTGTTCACCCGTGGTAGACGATCCTCCCTCCACCAAGTGGACAACCAGTACACGTGTCAAATTACCATGTGGGTTGCCTTTTCGTATAGAAATGAGTTCCACCGTGTACCCGCGCGGGTGTGATTGGGAAAGAGATGGGAGTACGTGCGCCATGCGTGCACCTCTTCTCTTTGTGCACGCCCCCCACCTACGGGGGTGTGTGCGAGAGAGATACAAACCTAGACATAATGCGTCGTCCATGCCCATGCCTCCGCCCAGTCCGACCACCAGTCACCACCACGCCCCACTCCTCACCTTATCTCTCATATTTCTCCCTCCAATTTTATATACAAGAGGCCACTATCAAAATTACAATTTGCAGATATACAAGGCCACTAAAACTAATCGATGCAATATTAATGGTGTTTGCCTCGTGGTACTAGCAAAGGAGGACATTAATTATCCCTTGCATGCATGCGGGAGTTTGTAAAAAATGCATCTTGATGTTCCGTGCAATGCACGGGCATCTTGCTAGTCCACGAAAACAACACATGGTAAAATTCCACGGCGAACGAGGGATTTGAATCTATTGGGAGGGGCTGTTTGGATCTCGCCCGGGGTAGCCAAAATATTGGCGACCCTTTTGTCCACCCGTGCCTTTGCCACCTATGAATGAGGAATGGCTCGGGTGCTCATGCTGTCATGCATCCTCCAGCGCGCACGTTGGAGACGAGCTCGCACGAGCTATGTTTTTTTTGTCCCACAACACCGCCCGAGCCGCCCGCAGACCGACCGGCGACCCGCAAATTATGCCATCCAACCGTAGCCGCACACATTATGACAACAACTCAACCAACCGGACGAAATTCACACAAACACATAGACAAACTGATATTTCATAAACAACGACGGAAATCATATAAAATACCAGATTTTCATAAAACATGACGGATTTCATTACATTCAAATGAACTACGCGGTGGTAGTTCTGGACAGCACAGGTATATAATACCTGGCCTAAATGGTCGCCCGCCGATCGATTTGTGTACCTCATGTCCGGCAGCATGATCACCGGACTGCCAGGAGCCCCGGAGGTATATGCCTCAGCGCAAAGGACGGCTCGCTTCCCCACTGCCCAACTGATATCTATGGATGATGCCGAAGATGATGGTGGCCGGCACCGGTTCAAGTTCATCACCGGCCACTACTTTGCCATGGCCGGCACCGGCTCGAGTTCATCCTAACATTCCCCTCTTCCGTGGAGCCCATGCAGAGTCTACGAAGGTCCTCGGAACAAAAGGATCGGGCAAGACACCTGCTGTGTACGCCGGCATCGCCTCCACGGTGGCCTTCATGGGACCCAAGCGGCGGCAGCCTCCCGTCTTCTACTACTCCTCAATGATGGCGGCGGACGCGGAGGCGCTGGCCACCGACTCGTCGCTCTCCTCGCACCTTGCTTCTGTCGCTGCTTGCATGGTGCGGCCGCCGGCATGGGAGTCTCGGCCACAAAAACGGGAGACGCGGTACAAGGCGGCGGCATGGATGGTAGCAACGTCGCCCGTGCACCGCTCCTCGCCGAGCTGGCCTGGAGCGGCGAGTCGCTGAACCGCGCGCCGGCTTGGGGTGGCAACTGGCTCCGTCGGGCGAGGGGAGGGAGGTGGATCACCGAGCTGCATAGCTCGTATCCGGTGGGCTACCCAGTCGGCTTGGATGCGTAATAACTACTCTTCGTAAGACATTGTAAGAGTGGAAAAAATGGTGAAGGAGGAGATAGGGGAGCGGCGGAGGTGTGCGATTCTTGGCCGGCGTTTGGCCTCGTTTAAATAGGAGATTAAATAGACGGTGGACGGGAGGAGCTCGGCCGACGTTGCGCCGACCAGGTCATGAACGGACGTGTGTCCAGAGTGGGTTTCTCGGCTTCCACACAGGCGGGTTTCATGGAGGCGTTTGAATGCGGCAAGGAGGCATGTTCAACCGGGCGTGTAGCGAGTGGCACCCTCGACTCTGACCTAGGACACCGCGCCATTCTTCCACTGACGTGTGGGCTCTTTGGGTACATGTCCTGCATGTCAATGACCCAACGCAGGCAGCGCACAGCAGAGGAACCTTTGGTGGGCCAGGGCGGTCAGAAGTAGGCATTTCATAAACCGATGATTGTTCATTGAGTGTGACGTCATCTTTTTCATGTAGATAAGCCTACTATGTTGATAGCCCGTTCGATACGTTGTGATTCATAAAGACCGTTGTAAACATCAATGTTCCGCGTATCACCAATAAGATTGATTAATACCCGTAACAATCCATGTCCTTAACAAAGGGTGCATGCACATATAGGTTGAGCGTGTGTCATGCGTCGTGTGTTGTGTGCATGCAGGCGTGCGAGTGTTGTGTGCATGCAAGGGTACGTTTCAGTGTTGCATGCATGGGTGCGTACGTGTGTGTGTTCGTGAGTGCCTGTGTATGTGTCAGTGTTGCACGCCAGCATGCGTGCGTGTGTACGTTATGTGTACATGTCAGTGTTGCATGCATGCGTGCGTGCGTGCATGTGTACGTGTGGGGTGAGGCTACACGTCAGTCGACTGACTTTTTCATCTCTGGTCATTAGATTTTCCAGCCGTTGGATACGAAATCAAGGGCCTCCAGTTTATCATCAAACTCCACCCCCCTGAGCCGCCAGCCACCACCGGCCGAAAAGCGAGCCCCCGCCGCCCCGCCCTCCCCGAAACCACTCCCCACCACCGGTCCGCTACCGCACCGGCCATCCCTCTAGGCCTCCCCACGCCGAGCTTTTTCTCCGGCGATCCCCACCCCACCGCCCAATCAACGCCCCCCAACCGCCGACGACTGCCAACCAGAGGTCTCACGACTTCGAATACCCACCGACCACTAATTTATTACCATTTATGTCCTTCATATACGCGCTGACGAGTGGGCCCTATGGTAATGTGCGCTGCTGAATGTGGACCGTTTGACTGGTCAATTGATCGTGTTATCAACAAATTACGGAGCTGTATGGTGAGCCAGTGACCATATGATCACCCTAAAATGTACTCCTATTTTATTAACACAGTACAGACTCAAACTACCATTTCTTTCTTTCATATACGGGCTGACAGGTGGGTCCCACGGTTACATGCCCCGATGGTGCAACACTAGTTGCGCTGCGTGGAATGTTTGACTGGTCAATTGATTGTGTCATCAACAAAATACGGAGTTGTACGGGTGAGCCAGTGACTGTATAATCATGACATGTATTTGTTTAACACGGTAGTTGGCGCAAGGGCTCATATATACGCGCAAGCACTCACCGCTAAGCGCACACAGGCGAACCCTACCCCTATGAGCACCTTCGAGAGAGTGGGCTAGCATATATGATCTTGAGATTTTACGAAGTCACCATAGGTGCCTCGTAGTCGAGTGGAACGTCTCCTCCCACTGAACGCACATCGTCGAAAAATACTGAAATTAACACAAGATAAATGCGAGAACCGGGACTTTAACCTTGGTGTGCCCAAGAAACCACTATCCTCCTAACCATCAACCACATGTTGGTTAGCACGAAAAAATGTATGTGGTGACCATGATGAGCTTATTCTGAAGTCCAGTGACCATATCGTGCTTTCACTTCAAATACAATGACCGTAAGTGTCGTCAACAAAATACGGAGCATGCATCAAATGCAAAGTCCGTCAGTGTCATCAAAAAAATATGGAGACCGTATCGTGAGCTAGATACCGTTGTACTGTTGTATATGCTTATTTTCTTAGTGGCCGATTACGTGTGTGATGTGGTGGGAACAACATTTCTAGTTGTGGTGGGTCAACATGAAGACTCATGGGTCGGTTCCATCCTGCGCCACATATAGTTTGGACCGAGACGCGTTATACGAAGACCCATGTGGAGGACTCGGTGTACAACACGAAGCTACTAGAGTCGCGGAGGACTCTATCCCCACTGGTGATAAGCCGACTATATATGATTTGTAACCCTAGGCCCCCAGTATGTTGTAGAAGCTTGGGGGCTAGTTCGTCGATAGTATACACACACGCACAATGCCTGGTATTGACGTGTACTTTGTACACACCCTATCACTAATATACGGTACCAGGAGTAGGCACTTTCTTCCACTGCAAGGGTCCGAACTAGGGTAAAACTTTGCCTCATATTACCATCCAGCCTAACAGCCAGGGATATCCTACCGAATGATATGATGAAATCATATCTGCCAACTACTAAGAGAGAGGTGTGTCTGGGGGGGCAATGTGTGCGAGAGAGGCCTAAAGATAATGTGCGTGCGGGAGACACGTAGGCACATATATGTGCGTATAGAGGGCTAGTAGGGACCGTGCGTGTGTATATATGCATGTGAGAGAAATAGTGTTTTCCAACTGAGATTAGTGAAAAGAGTGGTACATAGTAGTCAGAAAGAGAGATAGAGAGAAACAGAGAGAGCATGTGCGTGAGACACCCCGACACCCGAAGAAAGATTGTGAGCATGTGTGAAAGAGAAATGCCAATGCATATAAAGTGTGTGCACTTATGTGTTAGATAGGGAGATATATAACGCGTTTGTGAGAACGGGCCGAGGCATAGTGCATCTACGTGTAAAAGGAGGTTCTACGCATTAAATTAAAATATAAATGGCATTATTATTTTTGGATGACATCATGAATTTTGCAAATTGCGCATGGACAAAAATCGGTCTATCAGACACCCATACTCTATTGAATTCTAGCATGTGCATGTGTTTATTTCATATTATTGATCCATAGAGTGAGAGTGGTTTGAAATACAGGCAATGGATGATTTTGCAATTCATATATAAACATTAATTAGTGCACTCCATGTTGTTAGTGAAGCACTTTATACATTTGTCACTTGCATGGATACATTCCAAATTGCTAGCTATGAAATAGAATACATGTCGAATTCAACATAAAAGGGGGTTTTGAAGATTTGAATTCATAGGAAGAGCATTCATCTATTTGAACCCGAGATAATGGCATTTGTAAATCAAATGTAAAAGGGGGCATAAATCTTTGTTGTGAGTTTGAACATGCTATATATATTCATACGCATATCTAACTTTTTTTTGCAAACAAGGAGATTATATCTAGAACCATGCATGAACCGAGGTAAGTTGCATAATTTTTAATATATACTCGTGTACAATGTATATTCAAATGTACCCCCTCCATTCCAAAATAATCGTAGCTTTAGGATTTTTAAGAGTAAAGATTTGTGAAGTTGGACAAATCCTGAAAGTTCAATTCAAGAGAACCGAAAACGTTAATGCTTCTGCTCCCAAATATTGAACGAAGCGCCAAATAGGCCTGTGGTCACCCGAAACCGCACGAGACTAATGTTTGGTGGTAGGAAATTACTGTCCTGACTCTGGCCCGTGTAGCCTATCAGCCCGATGTCCAAAGGTCTAAACCGGGGTAGGTTTGTAACTTCACCAAGACACTAGTCTCAACCGCCTCCGAGAAGCATTCATACGTCGTGGGCGCCTAAACACCCATGCACTCGGCCGAAATCTATGCCGCCCACATTTGGGACACCTGGCATTACTGTCCTACCCCCAACCCGCAATATGTCCGAAATTTTAGATGGGGGCAAAGTTTGTAACTTTCCCCAAATTTCAAACAAGCGCGTCTCAAACTGAAACATTGTTCCCCCTTAGTTCCCCGCCTCCCTCTGTTTCCCCATTCATACTCCATGGGCGCCAAAACACCCTCTCCACCAGCCACGAAACCCCAGCCTCCTCCATCCTCCACCCCATAGCGGCCAATCCACCGCCGACCTCCTCCATCACGCCGGAGCCGGTACCCCGACGTCGTCGTCCAATGCAACCGCAACCGCAACGCCCTCAAAGACTTAGCAGCTGAAGCCGAGGCAGAGCTGCCTCCACGATGCCGGCGCTGACGTGCGCCGTACCAGAACCACTCTGACCACGCCAACTTGCGCCTCACTGCTGCCGCTCCACTATCGCAACCGTCCACCGCACCGAAGCTATTCCCGCTACGCAGTCGTTCGCCGCCTCGGATCTAGTTTCTCGCCGCCGACAGATGGCCACCGCACCACACTCAACAACTTGGCCATGGGTTCGTCCCAGGCTCCTCTGTCCTCCACAACTTCTCGTTTCCAGCGAACCACAAGAAGATCGTTGGAAAAACGGAAGGAGGACACAGCACTGCCAGCAGAAAGAGGTACTCCTCTTCCCTTATTCGTGCAAATCTTGCGTCTCTGCTCACACTGTATTCATCCCACGAAAGAAACTAGTTGAGCGTTTCTTACTGCATCTTCTTCGTGATACTAAATGCACAATGTTTCCTCCCTTTACTATTTCACCTTTGCTAGAGGTCAGTAGCCCGCCTGGATTTCAATTCAGGGTCAGTCGTACCGCAATTAAAAGAAGTAGCACCCGCTTAGGCGCTCGGAGAACCTAGTCCGCCTGTTCCCCGGGGAAGCGGCGCATCGGTGTCTATCATAGGGGTGTGGGGCGCAGGATCTGCTTGCCCCCGATCTGGAGGTCGGCGCGGCTTGAATGGATGGCCAGGGGGCGGTGCCAAGCACGGCGGTGCGGTGAGGTCGAGGGGAGGGCGCAGGCAGGGGAGGAATAGTGGGCCGGTGGTTGCTGGTGTTTCGACGAATATCATCAACACTGACTGGCTAGAGGTAGATGAAGGCGATTTGCCCGTTCTTTGTGCATCGGACGGTGCAGAAAAAATGGACTGACCTATTTGTTTTCAGTCGACTGTTATTTTCATAGAATCCTGTAGTAATTTAGTGTTCCATGCATGTTGCAGAGCTATCATATGTCTCCCGTCATTTATTTCTCACCAACCTGCTATCTGCTACCTTTACACTGTACTAATTGTGTACACACTTCACCCATACTCACACTATTTTTTTATGCATGGGTATTTCAGACTCTGACGTAGTGTTGATGAACGCAGAAAAGAAAAGACAGAAGTCGCTCCAGTGTAATTCGAAGATAAGCACTAAGCGTTTCAGCGCTCTAATGGGTGAAGTGTCAACAGTTGGAGATAGTAAACGTAGCTCTGTAGTTGATGATCTCAATTGCCACACACAATCATCCTAGGTGATTGCTTTAACTTCGTGCTGTAAAATGTGGTTGCATGTTGCATATGGTGTCTAGCTTGTATTGCTTCCAATTTGGTTAAATTGCATCTCCTTACTTTACACATTATACCTTTGATAATGACATGCCTTCCTGTTTTTGATACATACTACATATGTCTATTAACCATGTTCGTACATCAAACTAATGCTCTTTTGTATCCCTCGTCAATCACTTGTGATGAGACAGTCACCCGAGTGGGTTACTGTGAGACGCCCTACTCGTTTAAAGAGTGCAGTGTCATCCTCCCCACATGAATCTCAAGAAACAGCAAGGCTAAATGAAGATAGTCAACGTAGCTCTCTAGTTGATCACCGCAATTCCCAAACACCACCAACGCAGGTGCTTGCTCTTACTTGGCAGTGTGATATGTGGTTGCATGTTGCATATGGTGTCTACCTTGTAATGCTTCTAATTAGGGTAAATTGCATCTGCTTAGTTAACACATTATACCTGTGAATATGACATGCCTTCCTATTTTTGGTACATACTACGTCTTTCTATTAACCATGTTTTTACATCAAACTACTTTTCTTGTGTATCCCTCATCAATCACATCTGACGATACACCTTCAAGTTGATAGTGTAATATTGGTTGCATCTTGCATATCATTTCAAACATGTATTGCCTCTAATTTGTTGAAGTGCCACTTATAATGAGACACATCTAACTTGGTAGAGTGATTTTGGTTGGATCTTTCATATGGTGTCTAGATTGCATTGCTTCCAATTTGTTGAAATGCCTTCTGCTTAGTGTTTTTCATACATATTCCATCCTCCTACAATGTGGTTGCCATACATAAAAGTTGTGTTCGTCAGTATCATGCATCAACGAATTTGGAAGTGCGAATTTCATTCCTTTTTCTTGTGTGTTTACTTGACAAGGCAAAATCTGAAAGGACGAAGGCACACAATGATGTTGGTCCTCTGGAGCAACCGAAACAGATGATCTCTATAGATTCTCATGCTACTCGTACTGCAGTGCTAGTTCCAAATCTCATCTCTCCTACTCCACAACCCAAGGTGCTTGCTCTAACATGGCAGTGTGATATCTGGTTGCATGTTGCATATGGTGCCTACCTTGTATTGCTCCTAATTTCTTAAATTGCATCTCCTTAGCTTACACATTATACATGTGAATATGACACGCCTTCCTATTTTTGGTACATACTACATCTGCCTATCACACCATGTTCTTACATCAAACTATTGTTCTTGTGTATCCTGCATCTATCGCTTATGATGACACAGTCACGCGTGTGGGTTAATATGAGATGCAATACTCTTATAAAGAATGCAATTTCATCCTCTCCACATGATTCTCAAGAAACAGCAAGCCTAAATGAAGATATTGAACGTAGCTCTGTACTTGAAGACCGCACTTCCCCTACACCACCATCACAGGTGCTTGCTCTAACTTCGCAGTGGGATATGTGGTTGCATGTTGCATACGGTGTCTAGCTTGTAATGCTTCTAATTAGGGTAAATTGCATCTGCTTAGTTTACACACTATACCTGTGAATATGACATGCCTTCCTATTTTTGGTACACACTACATCTATGTGTTAACCTTGTTCTTACATGAAACTACCTCTCTTCTATATCCTGCATCAATCATTTATGATGAGTCACCTTTATTCGTTGCATATTGCATATTATTTCTAGCCTGTTGCCATGTATTGCTTCTAATTTGGTCAAATACATTTGTTAGGGCACCCTTTTAATTTGGCAGAGTGATATTGGTTTCATCTTTCATATGGTTTCTAGCTTGCGTTGATTCTAACAAGTTCAAGCACCTTGTGCTTAGTTTACACTTTATACATCATACATGTCAATATGTCACGCCGTCCTGTTTTTCATACATATTCCATCCTCCTATCATGCGGCTGCCTTACATGAAAGTAGTGTTCGTTAGTATCATGCATCAATGAGTTCTGAAGAGCAAATTTTATTCCTTTTTCTTGTGGGTTTGACTTGACAAGGCAAAATCAAGAAGGAGGAAGGAAAAGAGTAAGGAAGGCAATGATGGTGGTCCTTGGAGCAATGTAAACGGGGCATCTATACCGATTCTCCTTGTACTGATAGTGCACTACAAGGTCCAAGTCTCCGCTCCCCTACTCCACCATCCAAGGTGATTGCTCTAACTTGGCAGTGTGATATCTGGTTGCATGTTGCATATGGTGTCTAGCTCGTATTGCTCCTAATTAGTGTAAACTGCATCTGCTTAGCTTATACATGATACATGTGAATATGACACGCTTTCCTATTTTTGGTACATACTATATCTGTCTATCACACCATGTTCTTACATGAAACTACTCTTCTTGTGTATCCTGCATTAGTCACTTATGATGGGACACCTTTAAGTTGGCAGTGTGATATTGGTTTGCGTCTTGAATATGATTTCTAGCATGTATTTATTCTAGTTTGATGAACGCCACCTATGACAAGACAGTTTTAACTTGGCGGAGTGATATTGATTGCACCTTCCATATGGTGTCTAGTTTGCAGTGCTTCTAATTTGTTGAGTGCCTTCTGCTTAGTTACCACATCATAGGTGTGAATATGTCAAGTCGTCCATTCTTTCATACATATTCCATCCTCGTATCATGACTTTGCCTTTCATCAGCGTAGTATGCGTCAGTATCATGCATGAATGAGTTCTGAAGAGCGAATTATATTCATTTTTCTTGTCAGTATGACCTCGCAATGCAAAATAATAAAGCTGAAGGAAATTGGCAAGGTATTGGATGATGGTGGTCCTTCCGAGCAACTGAAACGGAGGTTCTCTATAGATTCTACTCCGCCATCCTCCCAACAAGATTCGCAAGACAACGCAAGGCTAGACAGTCAATGTAGCTGTGTAGATGATGAGCACATCTCCCCTACTCCACCATCACAGGTGCTTGCTCTAACTTGGCACTATTATATGTGGTTGCATGTTGTGTATGATGTCTAGCTTGTATTGCTTCTAACTTTGTTGCATCTATTTACTTTACACATAATGCCTGTGAATACGACATGTGCTCCTGTTTCTACATCAGACTATTGTTCTTACATATCCCGCATCAGTGACTTATGATAAGGCACCTTTAAGTCGCCACTTTGATATTGGTTGTGTCTTGCATATGATTTCTAGCATGTACTGCTTCTAATTTGTTGAAATGCCATACAGTTTGAACTTGGCAGAGTGATATTGGTTGCATCTTTCATATCGTGTCTAGCTTGCAGTGCTTCTAATTTGTTGAAATGCCTTCTGCTTAGTTACCACATCATAGGTGTGAATATGTCACGCCATCCTGTTTTTCATACATATTCCATCCTCGCATCATGTGTTTGCCTTTCATCAGAGTAGTGTTCCTCAGTATCATGCATGAATGAGTTCTGAAGAGCGAATTTTATTCCTTTTTCTTATCTGTTTGACTTCACAATGCAAAATCATTACAGCTGAAGGAAATTAGTCTGACAGTGGATGATGGTGGTCCTTCGGAGCAACTCAAACAGGGGGTCTCTATAGATTCTACTCCGCCATCCTCCCAACAATATTCGCAAGACAACACAAGGCTGGACAGTCAACGTAGCTGTGTAGATGATGAGCACATCTCCCCTACTCCACCATCATAGGTGCTTGCTCTAACTTGGCACTATTATATGTTGTTGCATATTGCGTATGATGTCTAGCTTGTATTGCTTCTAACTTGAGTTGCATCTGCTTACTTTACACATAATGCCTGTGAATATGACACGTGTTCCTGTTTCTAGAACATACGTGTACATGATGAGCACATCTCCCCTACTCCACCATCACAGGTGCTTGCTCTTACTTGGAACTGTTATATGTGGTTCCGTTTTCCGTATGATGTCTAGTTTGTATTGCTTCTGATTATATTGAATTGGATCTGCGTAGCTTACAACTTATACCTGCAACGATCACTAACACATAAGACACATTTAACTTTGGACTGTGATGTAGGTTGCATCTTGCATTGTCTTCTAGCTTGTACTGGTTCTAATTTCTTGAAATGGCACTTACGATGAGACACTTTTTACCTGATAGAGTGATATTGGTTGCATGTTCATATGGTGCCTAGCTTTCATTTCTTCTAATTTTGTTGAAATGCCTTCCGCTTACTGTTTTTTCATACATATTCCATCCTCCTATCATACGTGTGAATATGAAACATTGTCTTTTTTTGTATATATTCCATCCTCCTATCCTGCGCTTGCCTTACATCAAAGTAGTGTTCGTCTGTATCATGCATCAACCAGTTATGCAGAGCTAATTTTATTCATCTTCTTGTGGTTTTGACTTCATAAGGCAATATCATAAAATAGGAAGGAAAAGAGTAAGTTAGGGGATGTTGGTGGTCCTCCGCACTGACGCAAACAGAGACTTTCTAGGTTTGCCACTGCTACTGCTAATGAAGTTGAAGTCCCAAGTCTACATGATGAGTTCATCTCCCGTTCTCCACCATCGCAGGTGCTTGCTCTAAGTTGACAGTGTGATAATTGGTTTCATGTTGCATATGTTGTCTAGCCTGTATTTCTTCTATTTTGATTAAATTGCACCTGCTGAGTTTATATGTTATACATGTGCATATGACATGGCTTTCTGTGTCTAGAATACACTGCATCTATCTATCATACCATGTTCTTACATCAAAGTACTGGTGTTTTGTATCCCACATCAGTCACTCATGATTGACGCTTTTAACAAGGCAGTTTGATAGTGGTTGCATCTTGCATTGATTTCTACGTTGTACTGCTTCTAATTTTTCGAATTGCCACTTATGACAAGGCACTTTTAACTTGGCAGAGTAATATTGGTTGCATCTTTCATATGGTGTCTAGCTTGCATTACTTCTATTTTCTTGAAAATCCTTCTGCTTAGTTTGCACATCGTAGCTGTGAACATGTCATGCCGTCCTGTTTTCCTTACATATTCCATCCTCATACGTGTTGGGGATATTACCACTGGGCGTGAACCGGCCTACCTGGGCCGGGTTAACTTCATTAGTAGTATAAAGGTGATTAAGCAGATGAAGGCCCAAGGCCTGTAGTCGGTTTAGAACCTGTAGCCGTAAAACGGCTTGATATGTAAACTTGTATTGTAAGTTAGGAATAGAGAGATACCAAACGGGATACGAGTATGAATCGGTTGGGACTCTATGGACCGACGGGCGTCACCCGTGTATATAAGGGGACGACCCGGCGGCGGTTCAAGGAGAGACAACGACAACTCGAGGCCTAGGCGAAGCTTGTTTGCTCCCTAGTCATCGAAACCACATCAATCCCATCACAACTAGACGTAGGCTTTTACCTTCATTCAAGGGGCCGAACTAGTATAAATCCTTGTGTCTTTGTGTCCGCTTTAACCCCTTCAAGTTAACCCGTAGCGATGGCTCCACGACTAAGTCCTTTCACAAGGACATCTGCCATGACAAATCCACGACAGTTGGTGCCCACCGTGGGGCTATCGCACGATGGTTTGACGATCTTGGAGGGCAAGTTCAGAGGGCTCGAAAGCTATGCTGTGGGCCAGATGACCAAGAGTCGTCGCGGCAAGCTCTACATCAACGATGCAGGATGGGGTCCCGAAGCCGGCTCGATTGAGTACGGGTATCGGATCCCCTTTGGTGGCATACACGTTTTTATCGGCAAGATTGGTGAGCCTGGGCCTGAGCCGGACATCTGCACCGACCTCGTCGAGACGGCTCAGCGTGCGAGATCTACCCAGGATAAACCGGCCGTGAAGCGTGCCTTCGTGGGAGTCATCCACAGAGGAGAGCATGAGGACGAGTCAGAATACGGTAGCGAGACTGTCTTCTATTCCGGCGACGAGTCCTCAACTGGAGAGACCGAATCATTATACCAGTTGCAAGACGACCAGATTAGGGGCTGTTCCGATGGCGACAGTATTCCGGACCCCCCCAGATCAGATCAACCGGGTTGGAATATTCATGGCCGGCACGCAGGCGGCGAATCACTCTTCGACCGCAGCAGCGATGCTCTCCGGATCAGCAGCGGCAGCGGCAGCAGGGGCAGGAGGCCTTGTGCGCCCACCGGTTCAAGTTCTGTCTGACCTGTTTGATGCACTATCTGTACTTATGGCAGAGGCCAATCCGGCGGATCAGGAGGCCCATGATGCAGAGGTTGCAAAGGTGAGAGAGCAGATCGTGCAGGCCAAGGCCGACCTGGCAGCGGAGAAGGACAGGACGGCCGCAGAGCGGGCCACTTTAGACGCCCAGGCCTATAGGCTCATGCTTGACCAGAACGCATCACATGAGGTCTTGAAGCGGAAGCACAGATCACGCCTGCCGTTAGGGTTCGACCCTAGAAATCTCTTTCACACCCCGGAAGCTGGGACCAGTAATCCGTCGGGGCACCAGGAGGTAAACCGGGTTGAGGCACCAGGGCCAGGAGCGACGGCCCAACCTCGCCTGATGGAACCTCCTCGGCAGAACGTTGTGATTCCTCCGCTGGTCCAGACACCTCAGGGTCATTATTCTAATCCTATGGACAATCTTGTCGCAGCCGCTGCGCGATTAGAAGCTATCCCGATCGAAGGAGACTCTCCGCAAGCAATAGAGACGCGCCGGGTTAAGGAACTTCTCCGAACCGCTTTGATCCAGCAGGAGGCATATTCATACAGCCGCGATCGGATTCATTCCACACCTCGTCCAAGACGGAGCTACAGTAGGCGCATGGATGAACCGGTCGTATCAAGCAATGCGTGGAGCGGTGAAGCGGCCCGTGGCAATAACCCGGCAGGTGGTCTTCGCGACGCTCAGGATGTAGTGGACCGGGCCCGGGCACGAAGGGAGGCCGAGTTAGCAGCACAGAACGAGGCGGGTCAGATTACACCGGTTCGTCCTACCACCTCCGCCGGGCCAGGGGTCGCCTTTAGCTTGGGAGTGCCCTGTTTAGTCCCCGCTTTACGCAATGTGCGCCTGCCCAAAGACTTCAAGGGTCCGTGCAAGGTGCCGAATTACACCGCTGACTTATCTCCAGAAGCGTGGGTAGAGAGTTATGAGATGGCCATGGAGATGCTGGATGTGGATGAGGCCGCGTGTGCAAAGTACTTCACCATGATGCTTGAAGGCACGGCCCGTACTTGGTTGAAGAGCCTACCGCCTAATTCTATCAGTTCATGGGCCCAGTTGTGGGCCCGGTTTATCCAGAGTTTCAAAGATACGTGTAAGCAGCCTAAATCCATAGTAGACTTGGCGGCTTGTGTTCAGGAGGACGGAGAGTCAACAACCCATTGGGTACGCCGCGTTTCGGAAGTTTTGCACTCGTCTGACAGGATCAATGCTGACTCTGCAATCTTAACCCTTGAGGGCAACTGCCGGTTTAAGCCTCTAAAGTTGAAGTTGGGGCGCATGAAGCGGTTCTGTAACGACATGGGAACTCTCATGGCCGCTTTAGTGAAGTATGCTGATTCTGATAGTACCAAGGATCCCGAGACTGACGATGACGAAGCAGGGAAGGGAAAGAAGAACAACAACTCCAAGGGGCATCAACACAAACCGGCGGGCCATGGGATCGGAGGCAAGCGTAAAGCGGATGGCAGCATGGACTTTGTGGCTAACACTAATGCGCAGGACAAGGGTCAGTGGCGCAGAGGTAAAGCGGCGAATCGCAGTGGAGCTCCGAATCCTAACCCGGATCGCTTAAACTATTTGTTGAATCAGCCTTGTCCAAAACACGGGACGAAGGAGGCGCCGGCTAACCACCTTTGGAAGGACTGTTACATTATGCAGGAGTTTAAAAATTCTAATGCCTTCTGGTATGACCATGGGTCAGGTGGTGGCTCAGGGTCCGGTTTCCATGGGCCGGGTCACGATGGAGCTTCCGGTTCAGGCTTCAATCAGGGCGGTCATAACAACCGGAATAATCAGAGCAGTCAAGGAGGTTACAACCAGCAGCAGCAGCAGCAGTCGGGTTATCAGAGCCATCCAAAACAGTTGAACAATGGGCAGTATCACGTTTTCACAACCAGTTTGGATAAGCGCGACCGGAAACTTCACATGCGAGCAGTGAATTCTGTTGAACCGGCCGTACCACGTTACTTACGTTGGTCAGAACAGCATATCGTGTGGAGCAGGGAGGATCACCCACCCCAGGTTGACAATCCGGGCCAGTTGGCGTTAGTGGTAGACCCTCAGGTGGGAGGTTATAAATTCACCAAGGTGCTCATGGATGGAGGGAGCAGTATTAACATCCTATACTATGAGACATTCCGACGCATGGGGCTAACAGACAAAAATCTCAGACCGTCTAATACGGTGTTCCATGGTGTGGTGCCTGGCAAATCAGCATATCCTCTTGGTAAGATAGCCCTGGAGGTGGCCTTTGGGGACGAGCATGATTCCCGATCCAAAACACTAACCTTTGAGGTGGTGAAGATCCGGAGCCCGTATCACGCCTTATTTGGCGGCCGGCTTATGCCAAATTCATGGCACGGCCTTGTTATATCAATTTGTAGCTCAAGATGCCGGGTCACAAAGGGACAATAACGGTTCATGGGAACCGCAAGATCGCTTTGGAATGTGAGGAAGGTGATGCGGCCTATGCAGAGTCGGTTTGTGCCACGGAGGAGTTGAAATATTATAGGGACAATGTTGATCCGACGGATGTGACCCCTTTGAAGAAGCCGACTACAGAGCATGATTCAGATCTGAAGATCAAATCGGCAGCTGAGACCAAGCTTGTTGACTTCGTGCCCGGCGATTCGTCCAAGCAGTTCACTATCAGTGCCAACTTGGACCCTAAATAGGAAAGCATGCTCATCGAGTTCATCCGTGAGAATCGGGACATTTTTGCATGGAAGCCTTCTGACATGCCAGGTGTACCGAGGGAACTCGCTGAGCACACTCTTAATGTTGATCCTAAGTATAAACCAGTAAAGCAGTTTCTACGCCGGTTTAACGAAGAAAGGCGCAAAGCTATTGGAGAGGAGGTGGCCAGGCTCTTAGCAGCTGGTTTTATCATTGAAGTGTTCCATCCAGAGTGGCTTGCTAATCCGGTGCTGGTTCTTAAGAAAAAAGGCACTTGGCGTATGTGTGTGGATTACACAGATCTTAACAAGGCTTGTCCAGCGGATCCTTTTGCCCTCCCCCGCATTGACCAGATTATTGATGCCACGGCGGGTTGTGAGCGTTTGAGTTTTTTGGATGCGTATTCTGAGTATCATCAGATCAAAATAGCGGTTAAGGACCAGGAGAAGACGGCATTTATTACTCCCTTTGGAGCCTTCTGCTATGTATCTATGCCTTTTGGGCTCAAGAGCGCCCAAGCCACTTATCAACGGTGTGTACAGAACTGCCTGCATAAACAGATCGGCCGTAATGTGCACGCCTATGTGGATGATATTGTAGTCAAGTCAAGGCAGAAGGAGACGCTGGTTGATGATTTGAAGGAAACCTTTGACAACTTGCGGGCTTACAAGATGATGCTTAACCCGGCCAAATGTGTCTTTGGTGTTCCGGCAGGCAAGTTAATGGGCTTTCTTGTGTCCAACAGAGGAATTGAGGCTAATCCGAAGAAGATTACGGCTATCACCTCCCTGGCTAAACCGAGGTGTATCAACGATGTTCAGCGTTTGGCGGGTCGGATTGCCGCGCTGAGCCGGTTTATCAGCCGCCTCGGAGAGAAGGCCATCCCTTTATACCAGATGCTGAGAAAGACAGATCAATTCATCTGGAGTCCGGCTGCTGATGAAGCGTTGGAGGACTTAAAGCGGCAATTAGCCAATCCGCCCGTTCTTGCAGCTCCGGTCGACAAGGAGCCGTTATTGCTATACGTAGCGGCCAATGCTCGCGCAGTTAGCATGGCTATTGTGGTAGAACGCAAGGAGGCGGGCAAGGAGTATCCGGTTCAGCGGCCGGTTTACTATATCAGCGAGGTGCTTATTGAATCCAAGCAACGATATCTGCATTGGCAGAAGCTGGTATATGGAGTTTTTATGGCAAGCCGGAAGTTGAAGCAATATTTCCAAGGGCACCCCATCACAGTGGTCAGTTCAGCTCCCTTGGGCGATATCATACAGAACCGGGAAGCGACTGGCCGGATTGCCAAGTGGCCTATAGAACTTGGGCCGCACGGTTTGAAATACGTACCTCGGACGGCGGTGAAGTCTCAAGCACTGGTTGATTTCATCAATGATTGGACTGAGTTGCAAGCACCAGAGGAGAAGCCAGATCACACATATTGGACTATTCATTTTGATGGATCCAGGCAATTGGAGGGCTCGGGGGCTGGAGTCGTATTAACTTCCGCACGAGGTGATAAGTTTTGTTATGTTCTCCGCTTAATGTTCCCTTGTACTAATAATGCAGCTGAGTATGAAGCTTTGCTCCATGGTCTCCGGATGGCTAAAGAGATGAATCTAAGTCGAGTTAAGTGCTTCGGTGACTCGGACCTTGTGGCTCAACAGGTGTCTGGCACTTGGGATTCTAAAGACCCACTTATGGCCGCATATCGTCGTGAGGTGGATATTGTTGCGGGTCACTTCAAGGGTTATCAGGTGGATCACGTGGATCGTCGAAAAAATGAAGCAGGGGACGCTTTAAGCCGGTTGGGCTCTCAGCGTAAACCGGTCCCGCCTAATGTTTTTCTTGATGTGTTGCACAACCCGTCAGTCAAGCTCCTGGATGAAGCGGATTTGGCTATTCCTGATCCAGAGGCTCAATTGGTGGCAGCCCTGCATGTTATACCGGATTGGACAGTTCCTTATCTTGCGTACATGAACCGGGGAGAGTTGCCAGAGGATGAGACTCTAGCCAGGCAGATAGTCCGACGATCCAAGTCTATGACCATTGTCAATGGCGAATTGCATCATTGCAGTGTATCCGGGGCGTTTCAACGCTGCGTCTCTCCTGAGGAAGGCTGTGAAATTTTACGAGAAATCCATGAAGGGGATTGTGGTCACCACGCCGGTTCAAAGTCTCTGGTGGCTAAGGTGTTTCGTCACGGGTTCTACTGGTTGACAACTCATGCTGATGCGGAGGACTTGGTTAAACGGTGTGATGGCTATCAGAAATTTTCACGGCGTGCTCATGTGCCGACTCAAGAGTTGAGGATGATTCCAATTACTTGGCCGTTTGCAACATGGGGGCTAGATATGGTCGGACCTTTTAAAAGGTCCAAGGATAAGAAAACCCACCTTTTGGTGGCAGTTGACAAATTTACCAAGTGGGTTGAAGCGGAGCCTGTTAGCAAGTGTGATGCAGCTACAGCGGTGCAGTTCTTTAAAAAGGTGATTTTTCGGTTTGGCTTTCCACACAGTATCATTACTGATAATGGTACCAATTTGTCCAAGGGCGCTATGAAGGAATTCTGTGAGCGTGAGCACATTCGACTTGACGTATCGTCAGTGGCTCACCCCCGGTCCAATGGGCAGGCAGAACGAGCTAATCAAGAGATCTTGCGAGGCATCAAACCCCGGCTTATGGTTCCATTGCAAAGAACACCGGGTTGTTGGGTTGAAGAGCTACCGTCTGTGCTATGGAGTATCAATACTACGCCCAACCAATCTACAGGATACACGCCGTTTTTCATGGTCTACAGAGCAGAGGCGGTTCTCCCTAGTGATATCCGGCATGATTCGCCTCGTGTAGCGGCTTATGTTGAAGCGGACAATGAGACAGCACGGCAAGATGCTTTGGACCTATTGGATGAGGAGCGTGACATAGCAGCTGCCCGCTCGGCGATTTATCAACAGGATCTTCGTCGCTATCACAGTCGCCGGGTCAGAACCAGAGCTTTTCAAGAAGGAGATTTGGTGCTTCGACTCATCCAAGACCAGACAGATATGCACAAGTTATCCCCACCTTGGGAGGGGCCCTTCGTGGTCAGCAAGAATCTGCACAACGGGTCGTACTATCTGATTGATATTCGAGAGCATAAAGACTCACGCACATCAGAGGAGGAGACCAACAGGCCGTGGAACATAGCTCATCTTCGGCCTTACTACACCTGAGCCATTGGCTCTATCTATGTACATATTATGACAGTGTATATATTATCTTTGATATAATAAAACCGGAGCCTCAGCTAAAGCGGTGTCTCTGTCCTTTCATATCATATGTGGTTACATGGAGTTGTCTTGTCTTAAAGCGGCCTCCGGTTTACCCCTTGAAATTTGCTTTTCAAAAAAGCTTTATGATATCACTTGGGGGCTTGGTCGTGTCCGAACCAATGCAACACCTCTTGATAGGCGAAAGCCACCAGATCACTTGGGGACATGGTCAAGTCTGAACCAGTCATGCCTCTTGCTCGGCCTAAGGCCATAGAATCACTTGGGGGCTTGGTCGAACCCGAACCATTGCCATGCCTTTTGATCGGCATAAATGCCATGGTTTCATTTGGGGACCTGGCTGACTTGAACCATCGCCACACCTATTAGGGGGCTTGGTCCTGTCCGACCATGGTAACACCATCTGATCAGCTCAGTAAAGCATATTTTTGCAAACGATTTTATCATTGCCTTTGCTTCCATATTTCTTTTATGACTATTCTTCAATTTTTGTTGTGTTTTATATAAACTGACAGCACTCTTTAACCGCTTCATCTGACGGAATTCGGTTCATTTTTTAATCCGAAGAAATATGCCCGGTTTAAACTTTCCTGTTAACATCATGGAGTAGCAGGGGGGCTTACAATGACCCAGCACGGTTTACATGGCTAAGCCAATTTCATGCCCAGCGATGGCGGGTATTTTGTATCGCATATTTGATTATATGTCTTAAATACATTAATAATATATACATAAAGGTCATAAATCGGCTGGCGGTATAACCATCATCGCAGTTCAAGATTTTCTGATTGCAGGAAATATAAATTGAGGATTTCAAGCAAAAGCATCAGTACTTATGCACGAAGACATATTTAAAGCAACAGTATTTGCTATTCTATTACAAGGAAATGCGGTGCCCAAATAAGATCATTGTTGTTCTGGCGGATCATAATAAAGCAGATATTTAAATCGGCTTCCGGTTCAAGCCTGTTCATCGCCCCGGTCTGATGGTTGTGGGTCGTCCCGCGCCGCTTCAACTTCCTCATCTCTATCCATTGGCTGGAAATCAACAGTGGTCCAGTCCATTCCCATTAAAGCTTTGAAGACAACCTCTTCATGGATCAGAGAAGACAGTTCAATATCAGGAGCATAAGTATGCTTACGGATTGGAGGAATCAGATTCTCCGCTTCAGGAATTGGTGCAGCCACTTGTTTGTTCTGATCATTATATTGATCTTGATAATGCGACAAGTCTGCCTCTTCAGCCAATTGACAAGCCAGAGGGCGCACTTCACGGTTTATCACCCTCAGATCATCTTCATTGAACTCTGAGCAATCTTCCTTCAAACTGCGATAGCCTTGAGCTGCTTCAACAGGATCGAAATCCGGCACCCATGCTTTTGCCCGGATCAAGGCATTAATTGCTCCAGTTCGAGCAGCAGATTTCTTCAGTTCTTCAATTCGGGCAGGAAGCATTGACAACCTCTTCAGAGTATCTTGGATCAAAGTGGGTGCCGGATTGTTATGAGATGCAGTGGTGATGATCCGCTGCGCTCCGGTATAGAACTGTTCAATTAAGGTGTAGGCAGCTTTCAACTTCTTCTGAACATCTGACCCTAAGTGACCAATGCGTGTACCTGCAACAAGACAGGAAAGATCACAAACCGGATCTATTATAAGATGGCCAAAGTTGTCAAAGAAACCAAAAGGAACTTACCAAAGATAGCAGCGGTCATGGCATGCACTTGCCGCTTTACGGCGGTCAGCTCATCTACACCGGTTTAAGGGCAGCTTCAGCGTTTTCAGCTCTTTTTATTAAAGCGGCCTTCTCAGTGGCCCAATCAGCCCGCTCCTTCTTGAAGCCCTCCTTCAGCTATTCCGTGATGCTAAAAGCGGTGGTCAATTCCTCCCTTGCTTTGTCGGTTTCGGCTTGTTGGGTTTTCAAAGTTTCTTGCAGATCAGTAATCCGGTCCTCTTTGATCCTCACTTCAGCCTGCATCAAGACAGTGCTTGGCTTTAAACAAACGGTACAAGAATTTGAAGTACCAACCACATAACAAGTTATACGCTTGATACTTGGGGGCTAATGCATCTTCAATCTTCATCTGTTACTAAATCGCAAAGTCCCAAGCTCAATACAGGTATTCAACTTGGCACTTGGGGGCTAATGGCTATTTGCTCAATTATGTTCTGATGTTAGAATCTTTATTGGAGTCCCGGTTTAACTATGCTAAGTTGAACCGGCCCTTGGGGGCTACATTGATGGATTTCAAAGTATTGAGGACTATATTGAAGTCCCGGATTGAAGAAGGTTACAAACCGGCCCTTGGGGGCTAGGAGGATTAATAGAGTGGCAGTAATTAAAGAAAGAAGAAGCACAAGGAAGTTACCTCAAATTTATCTCTCGTCATCTTTACCAGACTAGCTTCACAGTCACGACTAGTATATAGCCGGTTCAAGTAACCAGAATGAAGATCTTGGGCACTCAGAGCAGCATACGTTTCCAGATCAACATCCCATTTGCCTTTGTTCATGGCAGAAGAATCTTCTTTCACAGTATGCTTAGCTAAAGCGACAGGATTCCCTGGTTCAAAGCGGCCTACGCCGGTAATTACAACGTCATCATCCTTGGACTCGCCGGTTTGCGTTGGTGCTATCGGTTTATCGGCAGGTTTTGAAGGACTGCGGGATTTTTCAATCCAGACGGGGCTGGTAGGCTGGTCAACAGGGACTGAAGTATTAATAGGCCTCTTCTCAGTAACACTGTCATCTTGCAAGGGAGGGTCACTGGGAACATCTTCATAAACGAACGCTTCAAGATCTGGTGCTTTATCCTGTTCAGGGGCAACATCTTCCTCGGCCGCTTTATCCAGACGGGCTTTCTTGCTCGGTTTGGGTTTAGCCCTGAAAGAGAAACAAGGAGTCAAGGAACAGCATAAGTTATAACATAGTATACTAGAAGCATATGTTCAGCCTAGCTTACCCAAGAACCGTTTTCAGTGGTGGCAGCTGAGTGGCCGATGATTCACCAGAGGATGAATGAGAAGTAACCTGATAATCGGAGTCGGACGGATTAAGAGGTTGATGGATGAAACCCGCTTTAGGATAGAAATTAATAAGAAGGTTGGAGACCTCTGAGCGGCGTTTTCGAACCAGACTGTCCGGTAAACCGGCGGAGGTAACTACCTGGCCGCTGTGCCGGTTTGTGCGGCGAGCTTCATGTTGTTGAGTCTTCATAAGAAATTTGGGATCCAAGTAAGCAAGAGGATGAGAAAATTGAACTTTTCGGTTTGCCTGGCGAAGTTTTGGCAAAGGCAAAGGATCTGAATCGGATGAGAGAATAGTTACCTCAACGACATCAGCATTACTGGCTTCAGCGTCGTCCTGACAAGTATCATCATCAATAAGGCGTGTAAAAAGTAAGCCTAGTGAATCAAGTTCTACCTCAAGGTCCGAATTACCCACATCATCATCAATAGCCGGATCAGATGAAGCGGTGGTTTTCCTCTTTTGAGCAGGCCTCTTGACAACCTTCGAGTCTTTGGCCGGGTTGACCGTTCCGTTTTCTCTAGTTTTTCTTGTGGAAGCTTCTTGCTCCAAAACGGATTATCACCCTGAGTAAGCAGTAGTTGATGTTATACAGAAATAGCAATAACAGGTTCAGTAAAAAATGCAATCAAAATCTTACAGCTGGCGGTTTGTTGATAGCACTGAAAGGGAGCAGGCCGGTTTGAGCGCAGAGGTGTTCCGGTTTGTTCAACATTTTCTTCACAGCCTCTGTGACTTCATCATCTGAGAGCTGGATGTTGGTGTGTCGGAGTGGGTCATCGATGCTACCAGTATACTTACACATTAAACCGGAGTGTCGGCTCAGAGGCAGTATGCTCCAGGATATCCAACAGCGTGCAAGATCTATTCCTGTCAAACCGTTGGCCATGAAGGCTCGGAGCTTGGACAGTTGCGGAGCATATTTACTTCTCTCCTTGGCACTTAACCTTTGCGGGAAGGGGTGTGTGTTGCTGAGCCGCTCCGGACGAAAGCCAGGCAGAGGATTTTCATCATCAGGGGAGGTATCTTTGCAGTAGAACCATGTTGAATTCCACTCCTTGGGGTGACTGTGTAGTCTGGCGTGGGGATAAGTGATCTCTTTGCTTTTCTGAATTGCCATACCGCCCAATTCGGTATTGGGGCCATCAGTGAATTCTGTGTGGCGGTTTAAGTGAAAACAGTCTCTAAACAATTCAACTGAGGGCTCCTCTTGAAGGTATACCTCACAGAGCACTTGGAAGTGACATAGGTTGGTAACAGAATTGGGGTCAGTATCTTGCGGGCGGAGCTGAAAATTGGCTAACACATCCCGGTAAAATTTAGAACCGGGCGGCTTGAAGCCCCGGGCTAAATGATCTGCAAAGATCACAACCTCTCCCTCTTGAGGTGTGGGAGGACATTCATCACCAGGAACCCTCCAGTGGATAGTATCTTTGCTGTCTGAAGCGCCGATCAAGGCTAAATTATCCAGCTGGGTTTCTGTGACGCGAGAAGGAACCCAGTTGCACTCATATACTTGTTTGGCCATGGTGAGATCTACAAGAAATAGGTGATTCCGGTTCAAGAATATGTTGGATAAAAGAAGGTGCTGGTCTGAACAATGTTAAACCGGAGGCAGTACATTTAAACCAGATTTCTATGAGGAGGCATCATATGGATAAAGAGTTCTGGCGGTTCAACAAGGGGACTAATGGTATATACCGGTTTATTAACTTTTTCTATATTAAGTTAAACCGCCTGATCTAAACATTGAAAGCAATTGAGGTTGCGGATGGCTAAGTATGCAGAAACAGGTTTCACAAGGTCTTATTGCAGCAATGGATGTGAAGCAAGTTCAGAAAAACAGAAAATGTTCAAAAGATTAAAGCGGAATGGAAGTGAATCAATGGGCAGGTATGTAGATGAGATCTATGGACCTGAGCATGAAACTACAGGCGGATGCTAAAAAGCTGCTGCTAATCAGAGCAGGGTTTCACAGATTTATCCAGGAATCTGGGTACGAACATGAACAAGTGATGAACACGGCAAGAACACGAAACCCTAGAACAGATCTATGTTAAGAAGAACAGAAGGCTTACCAGAATCAAGGAAGACGCGGAAAGCTACCGCAATGCTCTGGTGCGTTCAGGTTGATGCAGCGGCCCAAGACGGTGCAGAGGTCAACGGCGGCGGCAGAGCTCCAAGGCTGGCGACGCGAGGAAGACAAAGAGAAAGGGGACAAGGGGGAGAAAGGAAATGACCCTTCGGTCCTATTTATAAGGCAAAAGACGTGTGTCAGGCGCGCGAATCCAGGAGCCAAAAATTTCGGAAGTGGAGCTGCTGCCTTGGGTATCGCAGATCTATTAATAAAAGAAGGTGTCATAAATGTTAAACTTCGTGATGACGTCATGCCGGTTTACAGCAACCAGAGATGATGATGACATGGCGGTTTACCAATTACCAAAAGATGTTGAAGACAAAGATTTTTGTGAAGGATTGACATGAACCAGTTCAAATCAATCTGGGGCCTAATGCTGGGGATATTACCACTGGGCGTGAACCGGCCTACCTGGGCCGGGTTAACTTCATTAGTAGTATAAAGGTGATTAAGCAGATGAAGGCCCAAGGCCTGTAGTCGGTTTAGAACCTGTAGCCATAAACCGGCTTGATATGTAAACTTGTATTGTAAGTTAGGAATAGAGAGATACCAATCAGGATACGAGTATGAACTGGTTGGGACTCTATGGACCGACGGGCGTCACCCGTGTATATAAGGGGACGACCCGGCGGCGGTTCGAGGAGAGACAACGACAACTCGAGGCCTAGGCGAAGCTTGTTTGCTCCCTAGTCATCAAAACCACATCAATCCCATCACAACTAGACGTAGGCTTTTACCTTCATCGAAGGGACCGAACTAGTATAAATCCTTGTGTCTTTGTGTCCGCTTTAACCCCTTCAAGTTAACCCGTAGCGATGGCTCCACGACTAAGTCCTTTCACAAGGACATCTGCCGTGACAAATCCACGACAGTTGTCTTACATCAAAGTATTGCTTATCTGTATCATGCATCAATGAGTTTTGAAGAGCGATTTTATTCTTTTGTGTTGTGGGTACGGCTTGACATGGCAAAGTCAAAAAAGAGCAAGGAATATAATATAGTAGGGAGTGTTGTTACTCGTCGGGTGAAACAGAAAAGGATCTGCCGTTGAGATTCTGCTGGTACTTATAGTGCAGTAGAAGGTCCAAGTCCACTGGCTAAATCTACAAATACAGTATCACCTGCTCCACCAGCTGCAGCATCCACTTTAACTATACCAGCATCTCAACGAGTTACTCGTTCGTTTGCTCCATAACTGGCCAGTTCCCAAGCTGCCTTCACACCTAACACTACTTCCGAAGCACTGCTGACACAAGAGGACTTGGCAAGATCAGATGAACCTCATGAGCATCAACACCAAGACGGTACCTGACCGAGTCAAGTTGCAGTTGCATGCTCCTTTATATGTAATCTCACAGTTTGATGTACACTAACACTTTCCGTATTCGTTGTTGAACTAGTACCACGGCGCAACCGGAAACAGACATCAAGGATAATGCTTGACAGATTAACAAAATCTAAAGGAGGAAGAATGGAGATCCATTTTGAGGCAGGTTTAAAAAGGCCACGTGATGCTACAGAGTCAACCAAGTTAGTATCAGAGGCAGCTGTTGCCGTTAGGTGTCATGCATGTATCCTCCCAATGTGGATCCAGTACAGGAATGAGAAAGACAATACCTAGTTTAACACCTTCCTTGACCATTTATCCGTAAGTAATGTTATTCATCGCAATTAGTAATATTGTCTTGCTCTGTCCCATACTTTCTAGCTTCCTCCTAATAAGACTCACATTCTTTTTTCAACAGATGAGGTTCAAGTTGGATCCGAAAGATGATGCAACTAAACAAGCATGCACTCATGTTTTTCAGTCTGCTCTGCGACAATATCGGTACCACCTTAGAAAATCTCACTTTGAAGGCAAGACTAACAATGAAATCGCCCAAACATCTCCAGTGAAATATATTACAGATGAAGACTGGACAGCCCTCGTTAAACACTGGTCTGATCCAAAGTATCAGGTAGGCTATATATATTTGAATAGACCACATATTGAACTTTTATTTATGTATGTGCCTTACAAGTGTATCTTCTTCTAGGCTAACTGTTTGAAGAACAAAACCAACCATTCTAAAGTGAAATTCCAACAGACAACAGGATCTCGTAGCTATATTGCACACTGCGAGGCTCTTGTAAATAGCTGCTACTTCCTTCTTTTTTTTGTGCCATATTATCGTATCTATATTGACTTGTTCCAAATACAGAGGAAGGCCCGTGTGGACCAAAAAGAACCTGAACCGAATGCAGTGCAAATCTTCAAGGATTGCCACACCAGCAAGATGAAGGGCATGAGAACACCAGTTCAAGCCGCTGTTGTAAGTCCTTACTCATCCTGCCTTGAACTGATTGGTACTATGATGTGTTCATTTAACTACTTGGTTTGCAGCCAATGTCAGTTACTCTGTTCACTTTTATACACAGTTGTCTTAATGTATTATTTCACCTCACATGGTTTAAAAGAGATGAAGGATATTCTTTTGGTCTTGATATGTAATCTAGTTGTTATGTTCACGTGCGCACACAATGATAAAATAGCATGATTGTTTATATATGTTTGCCCATGACATGAATGATGTCATACTATGTTCATCCTACTTTAAACCATGTCTCTTTATCCTTAGATGTAAACGAATGTGAGGAAATAGACAATACAGTAGGCATGCTACATGGACATATGTTCCGAAAGTAACTTTATTATGTAGTTGGCACTACAATACATGCTAATGTATTACAGTAGTTCACCAAAATAAGTTATGTATAAACATTTAACCTACTTTTTTTGTTTTTGTCTCATTAGTAACTTATCTGGTACACTAATCTACAAGTTCAAACTTTCAGGAAGCTATGGAACAAATGATTGAACAGCCACAACCACCTGAAGGTGACGAGGCTACCACAGGCACAATGTCACCTCTTGCTGCAGTGCGTTAGTATCTCTCCACTAATAGTGCAAAAAGCACCTTCCTGCGTAATTCTGGGTTGGTTGTCAAGGTAACCTCGTCCAAATCGCCTCCTGAACAAAATCTTCCTGCTAGACTGAGTGATATATCTGTGCTCCAGACACAAGTCCAATCCCTAATGGACGTCGTTTCGGAAACAAGAATAGTGGTTGACAAATGTCGTCAAGATATGAATGGTTTTGAAACCAGACTATCAGACACTCGCTTCATTGTTCAAGAGCAATGGTGGAAAAAAGGTGAAGATCGTGCTGCTCCATCAGATTCTACAGCCTGAAACATTAGCACTCAGGTCAAATGATCTGTGCCTCTATACATCTGATGGTGCTTTTATCTGGAAGGACTGTAAACTTTATGCCAATAGGCCTTTTGTTGTATGGTTGGAATTTATTTTGTTGTGATACAACATTTATGATGCAGCCACAGGCTGCAGTAATGACGACGCTATTTTTGTATAGTGTAGGTTTATCTTAGTAATGTATTCGGCTGAAAGCTTCGTAGGAGCCTAACATGCCAACATTTGTCGGGCCCATTCCAATTGGGCTAAAAATGATTACGGGCCGAAATTGGCATGTAGCCCACTAAAAATATCTGGGCCTAAATCAGCATAAGCTTTCATATTTTTCTGGTAGGCATGTGCCCATAGTGGGCCTTTAACAGGCCTAAACATAATTTGGGCCCTCAGTAAAAATAGGCCGTTTACAGGTGCAAATATCTCGAGCCCATAAAAACATGGGCCTTTAATAGACAGAAAGTGAGATTGGGCCCTGATTGTGCCAAATAACCCACTGGTCTTAGCAGGCCGAAATGGTGGCCCATTAACAATGCAGATCTTTGACAGGCCGAAATTTGGACGGGTCTTAAATGCGCCGACCTAATACACGGGCCTTTAACAGGCCGGAACTTCGGTCGAGCTAGTTTATCGTCATTTTTATATGGGCCGTTAATGGGCCCGATATGACGTTGGGCCACATATAGCCCATGGTTTTTGTTCGGCGTTAACACGTCGAAAATGACAACAGGCCGAAAGTGGCCCAAATCTATAGTGGGCCTCTAACAGGCCGAATGTCGGACATGGCTGAATATGACCCAAATACTTCACGGTCATTAATGGGCCGAAAGTTTTGATGGCCTGTAAATGGGCCCAAATGAAGAAGGACCTTTAACAGGCCAGAAATACACCAGGCCGTAATTCGGCCCAATTACTTAGTGGACTGTTAACGGGCCAGAAGTGACCATGGGCCGCGTTGATGACAAGTTTAGGACAGGCCGTTGACGGGCCGATTTGACAGAGAATGTTGGGCCTTTAGCTAGGCCAGCCCATTATGGTCTACAGAATCTTGTGGGCCTTTAGCTGGGCCAGCCCATTGTTGTCCGCAAAATCTTATGGGCCTTTAGCTGGGCCGGCCCATTATGGTCTGCAAAATCGTGTGGGCCTTTAGCTGGGCTGGCCCATTATGGTCCACTAAATTTTCTGGCCTTTAGCTGGGCCGGCCCATTATGGTCTGCAAAATCTTGTTGGCCTTTAGCTGGGCCGACCCATTATGGTCCGCTAAATCTTATGGGCCTTCGGTTGGGCCAGCCCATTTAAACTTTATGGGCCACTTTTGGGCCGGTCCACGTGTCAACATATCATAGGCCCATCTCGACCGTTGGATGAGTGACACCTGTGCTAACGCGGAGCTGACGCGTGGATCCGTCAGCCAATGAGAATTTTACACGTGGAAAATTGGCATTGGTCGTGGCTGTTAGCGGGTTATCGGATCCAAAAACCGAACCCAATAGATTAATGGCGGTTAACGGCGTCC
Source organism: Triticum timopheevii (assembly GCA_963921465.1). NCBI lineage: Eukaryota > Viridiplantae > Streptophyta > Magnoliopsida > Poales > Poaceae > Triticum > Triticum timopheevii. The sequence goes on from OY997264.1 coordinate 330,469,301, forward strand.
CGTTACGGTGGATGCCACATATCGGTCACCCTTGACGAAAGCACTTCTATGACGCGCGATTTATCGTCATGGAAGTGGACACTTCCATGATGATAATTTTGGTAATTTCATGGAACACTTCTATGACAGCACAGGTATGACTATCTTGATTCTGTCATAAATCATCATGGATGTACATGCATGACAGAAAACGCGACCTACTGTGACAAACACGTATCATCACAGAGGTGCATTTTTTTGTAGTGGTAGCTACCGACGTGTGTCTTCGCACTGTGGTTGTCCTCGGCCTCCAGCTACTCGTTCACGCGGAGCGTGCAAGCACTCTGCACGGACGAGAGCACCACCCGTTCAAGTCGAGGACGTCAGATTCCGCCTGTAGGAGGGCCTCGATGGCAGTGGCATCCGCTCGCTCCGCGTCAAATTGAGCCTCCGCCGCCCGGTTCAAGTTGACGACATCCGGTTCCACCTGCAGGAGGGCCTCGACGGTAGCAGCATCCGCGCGCTCCGCGTCGAGTTGAGCCTCCGTCGCCCGGTTCAAGTCAAGGACATCCGGTTCCGCCTGCAGGAGGGCCTCGATGGCAGCGGCATCCACGCGCTCCGCGTCAAGTTGAGCCTCTGCCGCTCGGTTCACATCCACGACTTCTGGTTCTGCCTACAGGAGAGCCTCGATGGCAGTGGCATGCGCGCGCTCCGCGTCGAGTTGAGCCTCTGCCTCCCGGTCCTCCTTTAGTATCGCCAGGTTGAACCGCTGGTCCGCCTGCACCATGGGGGGCCCGGACGCTGACACGAAGTTGACGTCCATCGTCTCATAACCATCGGGGGCCTTCTGCGCCGCGACCTCCGCCATGAACATTGGATCGGCTTCCTCCTCCTCGTAGCTTGGCTACAGAGAACTCGGGGATTGGCCCGCCGCAATGCGAGCTTGGGAACGGAGGTCTGTGGCACCGACCTCCGCCGCGATTTCTGCGCGGCATTCCGGCATTAGCATCTTGTAGTACGTGATCTTGCGGCGCACCATGGCTTTTTGGTGAACTAGGGGACGCTTGATGCCGGCTAGGGGATCAAAAGGTGGGGGAATGGGCTGGAGAGGAGGTGTGGTTTTGGGGCAGTAACTGGCGTAGGCCGAGCAGCGAAGGTTCTGGTGTGAATAGTGGTTCTGGCCGAGCAGCAAAGGTCAATAGGTTTTGACTGTACATCGCTCTTGTCGCATTCCCGTTGCACCCCGGCACGCTGGACAGTCGACGTTGTTCACTGAATGGTATGTGCTTCGTCTTGGGTTTTCGCTCGCTTGTGGGATCGCTGTTGAAAGAAAACCGACGTCCCTCCCCCTCCCCCGCCCGCGTCATTTATACTATCACTCCCTCCATTTTATGCGGAGTAAATAAAAACAGAGGGAGTATACTACGGATGAGGATCCCCTGACGTGGCCGAACCCATTGAGTAACTGACATGCGGGGCCTAGCAAGTGTGGGTCCGCCAGTAAGTGACCGAAAAGGAGGGTAAGGCAGGGATCCTACGTCAGAGGATCCAGTTCCACTACTACTCCCTCCTTCCATCTACAGGGCCTAATGCATTTTTCGAGGCTAATGACCAAATGTTAGAGTAATAATATATGACATGCAACTTACACAAAGCATGCGGTCAAATTCGTATGTGAAAGGAGCTTCCATTGATATAATTTTCACATTATACATCTCATGTACTATTAATCTTGTCAATAGTCAAAGGCGGTTTTGAAAAACACATTAGAGCATGGTTAATAATATAGCCAGCCGATGGCTATAAGGAACTGCCATGTCATCTATAGCCATCATCTATATGCACTCATACAATAGTGTGGGCTATAAGGTTGGCTATTTCCCGCAAAAAATTAATATAAAAGGTTGGCTATTGTATTAGTACTTTTTCCCATCTCCTCTCTACTATCTCTTTCTTCATATTTATTGTATTTACCTAGGAATGCGTACATAGCTAGGCTCTTGCATGAGAGCTCACTCCCCTTACTTTTTCACATCTCTCTCCTTCACATCGGCAAGAGTGCCATGTAAGTTGGCTCTTAATGGCTATTAGGTTGGCTCTAAGCATTTAATATTTGCATGAGCAAGGTATATGATTGGAAGAGAATTGCATGCATACCTTTTTTCTTGATCTATGTGTTATGGCCGGGCTGTAGAATGTAAGAGCCCGCTTCACTCTCTCTTCTCTCTTCTCACTCCTCCAAGTAGAATTTTAATGACATGACAAGTATTATAGCCTGCTGACTAGGCCTTATTATTAGACTTGCTCTTAGGCCCTATATAAATGGAAGGAGGGAGTACTATGAGCACCGCATACTCTACTACAGATGTTGTCAATACTCCACTAGTACTATTGGACAGGGAGCTTAAAAAAGTTACTATTGTATTGGCTATACGAGGCGAAATCCTAGTAGGAAGAGCATGCGCGAGAACAAGCACATTCAGGTGATTGAAAACAAATTGGAAACCATCTCTGTTTGAATACAAATCTAGGAGTACGTACGAAGCAAACAATATTGATTGGGCGTTGTTGAATGTTAAAACTTTTTTCTGTAAGTTTGATCAAAGTAGAGATACTTTGACTACACATAAAACTTATATGTAAACTAGAAAGAATCCGGGGGAGTATATTGTACGTTCAAAAGCAAAACGAACATTGAATACCCTTTATATATGATTTGCGGATGCTATGATCACCGGTTCAAAATTTTGAATCCGCCTTAGGTATCACACATGCACCCACTCGTTTTCTCTCGATTTCATCTCGGGGTCCGGAGATCCATTAAAAGAGGACTAGGGTGGGTACAATACGTTCGTTCCACTTATGAAAGTACAATATACTCCCTATGATCCCCACAGACCCCACCCCGGGTCATTTCTATCATTCTATCATAGAAATATACCAAACCTTTATCTTCTTGCACGACACACAATTGATCTCTCAAACATCAATCGATCTCGTCAAGATGTGTCGGGGCATGAACCGAATGGGATGTCAAAACTAAGATGGGAAGCAACACGTAGTGGAGGCAAAGTGAAACTTTAAATGAATCGTTTGTTTGTATGGATGTCGTACAAATTACAACATTGGAAATACAAGCGAATGATACTCGGCAGAATGTTCAAATGATGCATGCGGGAGGATGGACTTGACCGGAGGGCGGCATGATCGATGGAGAAGAGGGTTGGAGAGGAATGAGAAATAAGCAATGCGACATGATTATACTTGAACGGCTCAAATAAACAATAAGTTATCTTGTTTTCCCTTCCGTCCTGGTCACGGAGTAAGATACTCCCTCTATTTTTATTTACTCCGCATATTAGGTTTGACTGAAGTCAAACTTCATAAATTTGAGCAAGTTTATAGAAAACTAGCAAGATGCCCGTGCCTTGCACGGAACATCAAGATCTTTTGGGAGAAAAGGATGAACGAGGGAAGGCCTTATCTGCAAATGTGGAGAGGAGTGCGGGTAAATTGTCATAGTTTCCATCCTATCCGTTAGATATAGATCGGACGGCCTATATTGCAGGATGGCAGGCACACCATCATCACCAACTCTTCTTTTTATGTACACTAGCAAGATGCCCGTGCGTTGCATGGAACATCAAGATGCATTTGTATGAGTAGTTTATCTTGTGGGAGAAAAGGATGAATGAGGGAAGGCCTTATTTGCAAATGTGGAGAGGGGTGTGGGTATCTTTTTGCAAAATTGCCATAGTTTCCTTCCTATCCGTCAGATATTAATCAGACGGACTCTTATAAAAAAAATAGAGTTGGTGATGATGGTATGCCTGCCATCCTGCAATATAGGCCGTCCGATTTATATCTGACAGATAGGAAGGAAACTATGGCAATTTTGCAAAAAAGGTACCCACACACCTCTCCACAATTGCAAATAAGGCCTTCCCTCGTTCTTCATTTTCTCTCACAAGATAAACTAGTCATACAAATGCATCTTGATGTTACGTGCAACTCATGGGCATCTTGCTAGTAAGAGTAGAAATATGAACATTTACAATAGAAAATATATATGATGTGAAAGTATATTCAATAATGAATCTAATGGTATTGATTTGTTATTGTATATGTTATTATTTCTGTCTATGAACTTTGTCAAAGTTTACAAAGTTTGACTTTCAGCAAAGCTAAAATGCGGAGTAAATAAAAACAGAGGGAGTACGTAGGGACTAGTATAGTTACTACTACCGGAAGATGGTAAGTTGGACCCCTAAATGTGGGCACGAACCGGGCACACCTCAATTATTCTTTCAAACAGTTGGACACCAACATTTAGCACACCATCCGTCTACTTAATCAAGTGTTACACTTCACTACGTGAAAAGGAAAAGGGTGGCACCATACCCAAAACCACCACACTTGGGGATAGGGTAACAACTTGGTACTATACCACATTTGAACCAGGGCACAAAAACCACCTGTTCTGCGCCTAATGCGCAACATGGAGCACTGACGCTTGAATATGGCCGGGAAAACAGGGAGACCGACATGTGGGGCACACCTGTCGGGACGACGTGGCACAGACTAGTCCAATGGAGGAGGTGGCCCATGACCTCCGCGCCACCGGCAACCGTTCATGTGGGTCGTGGGGGCCAGCAACGTGGCGCAGCTCCAGCACCGCCTCTGGATAGGGCCACCGCGGTGAGTGACACGCTCATCGTCGCTGGACACGGTCGGTTTCAGTGTGCCGAGGGTGGCGTTAGCGCTGTGGCACGACCAGCAGATCAACACCCGGCTCGTCGAGGATGCACGGGGTGCCGAAGTGCGCGCGCACCGTGACGCGTCCGCGGAGTGGTGTAGCGCGGCCAACTGCATCCCCAGGACCTGAGACCATGCCGGGTCGTCTTGCTTTTTCAATGACATGTGGGGTCGCATGTGAGAAAAGGGCATCTCCAACGTTGCCACGACCGCAGCTGACTACCCTGGCACACCAAAAACCCTCGTCCCTCGCACCGTCGCGCGGTGCGTTCCCAGCTGGTGCCAACTGCCCGCATTCATGTCGTCCGTCCGTATGCTGTCGTTAATTCTTGACGACATACCAGAGGTCGACATCAATTGCTTCAAGATGCATGTGCATCTTATTCTTCCGGTAGGGGTAATCAGTGCCATAGGAACAAACTCCGGCGACTTAATGACCCGCCCGGACGCTTTGGCCTCATCGGAATGTCCTACTTAAAGCGGCAATGCCTAGCTAACCTCCACATCATAGCACATCGTCCTGCTACCTGGCACCACATCCGCCATGGCCGCGATTGCTAACGCTCTGCGGGAGAGCTTTGTCTTCGGGGATGAAGCTTGAGGTCGCCGCCCTCGCTCAAGTCGCCGCTCACGACGCAATACCGGCATAGCCAGACACGACCGCACAAGCGGTGGCCACGATGGCGGCCGACGACGGGAGCACCGTCAGCCACGCGTCCTACTTGCCGCTGGCCAACGTCCGGCACTGCCGAGGTCAGGGACTCCTCCGAGGATTAGTAGGGCACTGTGTGCCAATTGGTCGGTCCGCCTCCCGTGTTCTACTCTTCCTCGCCGAAGACTGCACCTTCGTCTTGAGCCTCGCCCCTGTACATGGAGATCGCAGATGGAGGACGTCAGTCGCCGCTGTAGAATAGGTTTAGGGTCGGGTTTCTTTATTTTTCTGTCCTATAAAAGTTCGAAATGTAATGAAAATCTGCCATGTTATCATTAATCTCGGCCGGTGTATATGAACTCTCAGAATAATATAGTATATTGTAGGAGTACTAGCAAGATGCCTGTGCATTGCATGCAACATCAAGATCTTATGGGAGAAAAGGATGAACGAGGGAAGGCCTTATCCGCAAATGTGGAGAGGAGTGCGGGTAAATTGTCATATTTTCCTTCCTATCCGTTAGATATAGATCGGACGGCCTATATTGCAGGATGGCAGGCACACCATCATCACCAACTCTGCATGTTATTGAGCCGAGAGAAAGCTAACATGGAAAGTAAATAAACACATAGGGTCTGCATACACAATTTATCTTAGGCACTCCAATAGTACGTCTACTACACATTCACGCATTTCACATCTTTCTACATCTACAGGAACCTATGAAAGGGTTAACGTAAATTGCCTCTCTCTCTCCTCCCTGATTTTCATGGTGGTGGGCCCCTCCCTCCCCCCAATCTACAATCAACAGCTCATACGTTTCACATTACGTTAATTACATAACTGGGATTACGTAGGTGTAGCATTACTCATCCAAAAAGAACCAACAAAGCCAACCTCCCAGCATATCGCGCGGGAAAAGACTTGGCCACGCCGTTTTAGTCGGGATTACCGGAGTACTAGTAGTAGTATCGATGGATCGCGCTAAGCATCAAGTTTTTTTTGAGGGGGTGTAGGACCTTGAAATATGTCTAGAGGGGGGTGATTAGACTACTTGACTAATAAAAACTTAACCTTTTCCCAATTTTAGAGTTTGGCAGATTTTAGCTACTTTAGGACAAGTCAAGCAATCATCACACAATTCAAGCAAGCATGCAAATAGTATATAGGCAGCAGAAATTAAAGCATGCAACTTGCAAGAAAGTAAAGGGAAGGCTTTGGAGGATTCAAACGCAATTGGAGACACGGATGTTTTTGGCGTGGTTCCGATAGGTGGTGCTATCGTACATCCACATTGATGGAGACTTCAACCCACGAAGGGTAACGGCTGCGCGAGTCCACGGAGGGCTCCACCCAAGAAGGGTCCACGAAGAAGCAACCTTGTCTATCCCACCATGGCCGTCGCCCACGAAGGACTTGCCTCACTAGCGGTAGATCTTCACGAAGTAGGCGATCTCCTTGCCCTTACAAACTCCTTGGTTCAACTCCACAATCTTGTCGGAGGCTCCCAAGTGACACCTAGCCAATCTAGGAGACACCACTCTCCAAGAAGTAACAAATGGTGCGTTGATGATGAACTCCTTGCTCTTGTGCTTCAAATGATAGTCTCCCCAACACTCAACTCTCTCTCAATGTGTTTGGATCTGGTGGAAAGAAGATTTGAGTGGAAAGCAACTTGGGGAAGGCTAGAGATCAAGATTCATATGGTAGGAATGGAATATCTTGGCCTCAACACATGAGTAGGTGGTTCTCTCTCAGAAATGGTAAGTTGGAAGTGTAGGTTCGTTCCGATGGCTCTCTCCACGAATGAAGAGGAGGTGGAGGGGTATATATAGCCTCCACACAAAATCTAGCCGTTACACACAATTTACCAAACTCGGTGGGACCGAATTGTCAAACTCGGTGGGACCGATTTAGTAAACCTAGTGACCGTTAGTGAATTTCGATGGGACCGACATGCATCTCGGTGAGACCGATTCGGTTAGGGTTAGGGCATAACGTAATCTCGGTAAGACCGACTACACAAACTCGGTGAAACCGATTTGGTAATAAGCTTAACAGAGAGTTGGTCAGGTAAACTCGGTGGGACCAATTTGCTCTTTTCGGAGAGACCGAAATGTTACAAAAAGGAAACAGAGAGTTTACATTGCAATCTCAGTGGGACCGATCGCTCACTTCGGTTAGACCGAAACGTTACGAAGGGAAACAGAGAGATTGCAACCCCATCTCGGTGAGGCCGAGATCCCTATCGGTAAGACTGATTTGCTTAGGGTTTGTGGCAGTGGCTATGACTTATGGAATCGGTGGCGCCGGATAGGAAGTTTCGGTGTGACCGATTTTGGCTTTGGGTTTAGGTCATTTGTGGATGTGGGAAAGTAGTTGAGGGTTTTGGAGCATATCACTAAGCACATTGAAGCAAGAGGCTCATCAAGCAACACCTCATCCCTCCATGATAGTATTGGCTTTTCTTATAGACTCAATGTGATCTTGGATCACTAAAATATAAAATGAAGAGTCTTGAGCTTTTGAGCTTGAACCAATCCTTTGTCCTTAGTATTTTGAGGGATCCACTTTCATCATCCATGCCATGCCATTCATTGAGCTTTCCTGAAATAATAGTCTTGAAATAGTATTAGCTCAATGAGCTATATGTTGTTATTAATTACCAAAACCACCAAGGGATAGTTGCACTTTCAATCTCCCCCTTTTTGGTAATTGATGATAACATATAGATCAAAGCTTCGACAAATGATAATAAGATTGAATAACATCGTCGCTTTGAGAAGTATGTGATAAGCAAGAGCTCCCCCTAAATTTTTGCATAGTTTAAGATTTGCTTTGGACTGCAAATGCACAATGAATTAGGCTCATGGGTTACTCTTCCATGTCACATACATCTTGGTGGAGCGCTCAAAATAATAAACAATGAATACATGCACTCATCACCAAGCATAGTGAGTGATCACATAAGATAGATAGGATAATATCAAGCGTGCATAAGTGTAGCTTATGATCAAACACATGATCATCAATGTCTCACAGGCATAGCATCTCAACCAAAAACAAACATAGTTTGAAAAGCCACCAAATAAAGCAAGAGAGAATAAAAGCAACACTCTCTCTCGAAGCCTATGATCTATACATTTTTCTCCCCCTTTGGCAACAAGTTACCAAAAAGTTCATAGAAAATGCATAGTGCTAGATCGTCTCTCAGGCTTGATCTTCTGGTGGTGGTGTAGAGATGGCTCGTTGGACGAAGGCTTTAGTTGAAGTAGAGGGTCCTGTAGGAGTTGGTGCTGGAGTTAGTTGCACTGGAACTGTTGGGGCAGTAGCTGGTGCTGAAGTTGTAGATCTATTGTCTGTCACTGGCACTGCAATTGACCTCTGGGCTCTGGGCACTCTGGCAAACACATTGGTGGTTGTCTTGCCCTTCCTCTCCTGCATGTCATCCTGCAGCTTCTCTACAACTGACTGAATCTCAGTTACCTTGACATCTAGATCATAGAACTTTTGTTCCATGATTCTCTCCAGGCTCTCCTAGTTTTGAGTTAGGGTGGCCAACCCCTTCTCAATCCTCAGAGATGATGCTATCAAGTAACCAAGCTGCTCTTGTTTGGTCTTCAAGAAATACTCAGATGCCTCCCCTTGAGTTGGCATCTTGGCAGCCTTCTCCTTCTTTGCCTTCTCCTTCTTCTCCTGAGCTTGGATAGATTGTGGATCATCTTCATAAATGACAACCTCATTGTCCTCAAAGTCTGGATAAATTGGAAAATGTTCCTTATCCAACTGATATTTCCCTATGCCCATCTTGGAGTTGATCAATTCTTGAATTTGAGGTGCATATCCATAGCTCCTCTTCTGATCTGCTGCAGTCCTCTTGATTGTCTCAATGATCAGGCTCATGACTTTGAATTTCTGGGGCACATCAAACACATGCAGCATGTTGATGGCATGCCCTCGGATCATGTTGTGGTCACCTGACTTGGGCAACAAAGTGTGCCTCAGGATCCAATTGATAGTTGCCAATCCTGACAACAGAAAATGAACTGATCCAAACTTGTGAGTCTCTACAGCCTTGTCAGGAATTTCCTTGTACATGTGAGCCATTGAATTGTGACCCAACTTCTTCTTGGCATATATGTCCAAGTCATCTTCTTCTTCCTTGGGGGCATTGATCAAACTTGCCCATTCTTCAACAGTGGATTGGTACCTAGTACCCTCAGACATCCACACAATTCTACCATCTGGATAAAAGTGTGCTGTGGAGTAGAACTGCATGATAAGCTCATCATTCCAGTTGGTGAACTTTTGTCCAACAAAATCTGCTACTCCACAAGCAATAAAGCTCTCCTCCACTCCAGGGTAGTGCTGCTCATTCTCCCTGATGAATTTCCAGTCAACCCACCTCATATCACGGACAATGGGCTTCTTGTCCAACAGAATGGTCTCATAAAAGTCCTGTTGTTCCTTTGTGTGGAACCTGTAGTCAACATCAGTTCTTCTTCTTGAAGCATATGGATCTTCCATCCTCCACAGCCTCAGCCCTGAATCCTTCTTGATTCTCATGTCCTCGGCCACAGGATGGGCATCATTGTGGTCTGGTATCTTGGGCTTGAGCTTTCTGAGGACTTGTCCTTCTTCATCTTCATCTTCTGCAACATTTGGCACTGGGGCCTTGTTCTTTTCAGCAACTGGAATACTCCTAGTATTCCTCTTTGGAGCTAGCTTGGCCTTGGAGGCAGCTTTGGGTGCATCTTTGGGCTTGGATGTTGCAGCCCCTGACCTGATTGCATCTCCCATAAGCTTAGCTGCCTTAGGAGCAGGTGCAGCATCCTCTTCCTCTTCATCAGAATCCCTTCTCATTGAGGGCATTCCAAGGACCTTGGCAGTTGTGGTTCTAGCTCTCTTGTTTTTCTTGTCCTGATCACCATCATCCTCTGATTCAATTGTGAACTTCATGGTTGCACCAGTGGGGACTTTCTGAGGTTTTGATGGTGGCTCTTTCCTTGCAGGTGCCTGTTTGGGTTGAGCTTGAGCTGGCACTTGAGTGGACTTCCTGGCCTTTGGCATTGGAGTTCTCTTGGCAGGAACTTTCTTCTTTAGGCCTGGCTTTGTGCTTTGTGCAGAGCCATACTCTTTCTTGAGCACCACTTTCTTGGAAGTGGCCTCATCCTCCTCAGCTTTGTAATCCTCATCTTCTGAGTCTGAGGTTCTCTTCTTCCTTTGCCTAGTTGCAGCCTTAGGCAAGTTGCTAGGAGTGCTTCTGCTCCCATCATCTGAAGTTGAGGGACTAGTGCCCTCACTCAAGTCCATGTGCTCTTCAGACCTATTCTGGCTGTCACTCTGATCAGACATACTGCAAAAGCTGACTGCTGACCCTGTGAAGAGTTATAGATGAGATAGAATAGATGAGCATCACAAAATGCAGAGATTTTTGCAAAAGAATGATTCAAAAGTTCAGTTTTAGTTTTCCACAGAAAGCATTTCGGATCAACCAAATTTCAAACTCGGTGATACCGAAGCAGTTTTGGAACCTAAACTGATGATCTCGGTTGTACCGAGTTTCAGTTCGGTGGCACCGAGACTGCTAGGGTTTCACAGAATCTTCAAATCGGTCGCACCGATTAGTAATTCTCGGTCAAACCGAGAGTCACTAGTGCAATGGCATACGCCAAATCGGTGAGACCGAGTTTTTCAACTCGGTGGGTCCGAGATGGTTTCGGCGGAAACCTAACCCTAAAAATTTGAATCACATCTAAACTACGGACTATTTGGTTGGATAGAAGAATCTCAATCGTGGCAAGAATCAATATGTAAACAATGTGCTAGGAATCAGACGTGGATAGCACAAAGATCAAGTCCATACCCTAACTTGGCGGTGAACTTGCTATGGTGGCAATGGCGGGACGATTTCCGTTGAAGGCGACGAAGACCAGCGACAGGAGGCTGCTGGCGGCGAGGAGACGATCCGGAGACCACGATGGCAGAGCGAGCTATTGCGCGGGCGAAGGGTTTCGGAGAAATTTCCAAACTTTTGCCCGTGGCTATATATAGCCCGACCCTGTCGGTGTGACTGAGTGGAACAACTCGGTGGCACCGAGATGCATAACTGTGTTCAGCTATAGCAAATCGGTGAGACCGAAAAGTTCAAATCGGTTGCACCGAGATTGAAAACTCAGATCAACTTGGTGATCTCAGTAGGACCGAAATGGAAGAATCGGTCAGACTGAGAATCACAAAGAGGTTTTGGAAGTTTAAGTCTATGATGAATCGGGGACTCCGAGTGCTCCTCACACAGAGTGGTTCGAATCTGACTTGATCAAATTTTGTGATGTAGCATGAATAGAGTTTGAGATGAGAAAAGCATAGATAGCTAAAGAAGATTCTTAGGCATTCTTGTCCATCCACTTGGCAAAAAGAAAAGAAACCAAACAATCAAAACAACAAGTGGATGTCCTTGAATGAGAAAAATATGCATGAACATGCTCACACAATAAGATAGCAAATTAAATATGTGGCAAAGCATGCACAACAATTTCTAGCATCTATCAAGCAATTTGGCGATGACTAGGTCATCTATATATGAGTATATTGACTTAGGAGTCAAATGAGAACATTTGATCATAGGCCATACTCATCGTTTAAGCTCAAGTGGGGTTACCACTTTTACATAATGCATTAATGTGTTCACACCATTAGAGTTGCTTTGACTCAATTCTTAGAGTTAAGCTCCCCCTAGATGTGAGATCCCCCCTTAGAGGGATGAACTAACCTTGGGTTTTGTCGATGATGGCTTCATGTAGATGTTGAAGATGTAGATGCTCAATGTTGATGTAGATCATTTGGAGCAATCCTTTGGAGTGAGTTGCACTTTCAAGTTACCTACATGGGTTAGTCCCACAAGGAACAAACAAGAATATCCATAGACATAGAGTGATGCACACACACACAAGAAGATGTCCATGAAATCATTAGGTTACCTTGTCCCTTGTCTTACCAACATGAGGGTTTGTGACTCCTTGAACTAGTGCAAGATGTGGAAGTTGATTGCACTTGTTCTTGCCAAAATGATAAGAGTGAAAAATGTTGGCGGAGTCACCCTCAATAACTCTCTAGTTCTTCTTCTTCGGGATCCACATCATCTTGATGGGAATCCTTGGAGTTGTAGTTGTACTTGATGAAGTAGAACTTGACGTAGTCTTGGGGACCCACTTGAACGAGGCTTTGGGTGCTTCTTCAAATGCATCAATCTCTTCTTGAAGCTTGTCCTTGCCTTTGTTCTTGTGGTCTTGTGGTGGAAGATCATCTTGAGCTTGTGTTCCCTTGAAGGAAGTAGGATCATACTTCTCTTGTTGAGGAACAAACTTCATCTTGGGGTATTGATCTTCTTCCCACTCAACTCCATTGGCATTGAACTTTCATTCAAAACCAACACCTTGATTCTTCCGGTGCCTTCCTTGCTTGCGTACAATTTCCTTGAATTGCTTACTCCCGCCAAGGCTCTTGTAAACACCTTTCTCTATAATTCCCTTCAATAAGCTATTTTCTTGCTCAAGTGTAACTTGGCTAAGAGAATCATTAGTGGAATTAAGAGAACTACTAGAAGCAACAATATTGGATTTAACATTATTATTGTTACTACTAGAGGAAGTATCTTTCTTGTGCTTGTTATTAGACTTGACTTGAGGCATGTAAGTAGATAAGAGTAAACGCTTGGCAATGTAAGAAGAACTTTTCTTGCGAAGATCATCATTTATTGCTTTTAAGAACTCATGCTCTTGCTCAAGATTGAGCTTTTCAAAGCGTAACTTCTCATGAGCCCTTAACAGTTCTCGATGATCTTCGTAGATAGTTTCATGAGCTAACTTAAGAGAGTTTAATTCTTTAGTTAGAAGCTCAATCTTCTCCTTATCATTGTCATTTGTTTTAGCGTGATTAGCATGATTAATTGACGTTTCATCATAGTATTCATCACTAGAGTTGTCAACAAGTAAATCATCATCCACAAGCAAGTCATCTTCATCACTATTGAAATCAACATACTCAGGATGTGTTACCTTTGGACCTTGGCCATGAAGCATCTTCCAACACCTTCATTTGGTGAATCAAATATGTCGTAGGAGTTGGTTGACACAAGTTCTAGACCGACAACACCTTCATCTTGAGTATATTCGGAGTCGGAGTGATAGCTTCTCTCGGAGTGATTGTCGGAGTCGGAGCCGGATACCCATTCACCAACATGAGCTTGATGTCTTCGTTTTGTGTACCTCCTTGATGACTTGTCCTTCCTTTCTGAATCCTTGCTTCTTCGTGAGGGTCTTCGTTCATAACGATCATCTCTACTCCTCCTCTCTCTCGGTGGTGATTCTTCTCTTTTGCTCCTTCTTCTTGGACAATCTTCTCTTCTTTTGTAGGGTGTCATACACTCATTGGAGTAGTGTCCGGGTCTCCCACAATTGTAGCAATTGCGCTCTCGACTAGAAGATCTCTTGTCATTGTAAGACCTTGATTTGGAGCTTCTTTCTTTGCTTCTACTCTTGTAGAATTTGTTGAAGTTCTTCACCATTAAGCTCAATTCTTCATTGAAGGTTGGTTTCTCACTTGATGATGTGGGGGCTTCACTTGAGGCTTTGTAAGCACCACTTGACTTGTTGTGAAGTTCCTCCTTATCCTTGAGTGACATCTCATGAGCAACAATCCTTCCAATGACTTCCGTTGGCTTGAGATCTTTGTAGTTTGGCATCATTTGAATCAATGTGCACACGGTATCATACTTTCCATCCAATGCTCTTAAGATCTTCTTGATGATGAATTTGTCGGTCATCTCTTCACTCCCTAAGCCGGCAATCTCATTTGTGATAAGAGCAAGCCTAGAGTACATTTCAGCGACACCTTCACCATCCTTCATTTTGAACTTGTCAAGCTGACTTTGGAGCACATCCAACTTGGATTCCTTGACGGACTCGGTACCTTCATGCATATCAATCAAAGTATCCCAAATTTCCTTTGCATTCTCAAGACGGCTAATTTTGTTGAATCCTTCGGGGCACAATCCGTTGAAGATGATATCACAAGCTTGAGCGTTGTATTGCAACATCTTCAATTCTTCCGCATTAGCTTCACGGTTTGGTTCTCTCTCATTGAAAAATTCACCTTGCAAGCCAATACAAATAATTGCCCAAACGGCAGGGTTATGTCCAAGGATATGCATTTTCATCTTATGCTTCCAACTAGCAAAATTAGTACCATCAAAGTAAGGACCTCTATGGTGATAATTTCCCTCGCTAGATGCCATACTCTCCTAGGTTGTGAAACCAAGGCTATGACCACCAAAAGCTATGGAAATCAAAGCAAATGGAGACCAAAGCTCTGATACCACTTGTAGGACCTTGAAATATGTCTAGAAGGGGGGTGATTAGACTACTTGACTAATAAAAACTTAACCTTTTCCCAATTTTAGAGCTTGGCAGATTTTAGCTACTTTAGGACAAGTCAAGCAATCATCACACAATTCAAGCAAGCATGCAAAGAGTATATAGGCAGCGGAAATTAAAGCATGCAACTTGCAAGAAATTAAAGGGAAGGGTTTGGAGGATTCAAACGCAATTGGAGACACGGATGTTTTTGGCATGGTTCCGATAGGTGGTGCTATCATACATCCACGTTGATGGAGACTTCAACCCTCAAAGGGTAACAGCGGCGCGAGTCCATGGAGGGCTCCACCCAAGAAGGGTCCACGAAGAAGCAACCTTGTCTATCCCACCATGGCCGTCGCCCACGAAGGACTTGCCTCACTAGCGGTAGATCTTCACGAAGTAGGCGATCTCCTTGCCCTTACAAACTCCTTGGTTCAACTCCACAATCTTGTCGGAGGCTCCCAAGTGACACCTAGCCAATCTAGGAGACACCACTCTCCAAGAAGTAACAAATGGTGCGTTGATGATGAACTCCTTGCTCTTGTGCTTCAAATGATAGTCTCCCTAACACTCAACTCTCTCTCAATGGGTTTGGATCTGGTGGAAAGAAGATTTGAGTGGAAAGCAAGTTGGGGAAGGCTAGAGATCAAGATTCATATGGTAGGAATGGAATATCTTGGCCTCAACACATGAGTAGGTGGTTCTCTCTCAGAAATGGTAAGTTGGAAGTGTAGGTTCGTTCTGATGGCTCTCTCCACGAATGAAGAGGAGGTGGAGGGGTATATATAGCCTCCACACAAAATCTAACCGTTACACATAATTTACCAAACTTGGTGGGACCAAATTGTTAAACTCGGTCGGACCGATTTAGTAAACCTAGTGACCGTTAGTGAATTTTGGTGGGACCGACATGCATCTCGGTGAGACCGATTTAGTAAACCTAGTGACCGTTAGTGAATTTCGGTGGGACCGACATGCATCTCGGTGAGACCGATTCGGTTAGGGTTAGGGCATAACGTAATCTCGGTAAGACCGATTACACAAACTCGGTGAAACCGATTTGGTAATAAGCTTTCCAGAGAGTTTGTCAGGTAAGCTCGGTGGGACCGATTTGCTCTTTTCGGTGAGACCAAAATGTTACAAAAAGGAAACAGAGAGTTTACATTGCAATCTCGGTGGGATGGATCGCTCACTTCGGTTAGACCGAAACGTTACGAAAGGAAACAGAGAGATTGCAACCCCATCTCGGTGAGACCGAGATCCCTATCGGTAAGACCGATTTGCTTAGGGTTTGTGGCAGTGGCTATGACTTATGGAATCGGTGGCGCCGGATAGGAAGTTTCATTTGTGGATGTGGGAAAGTAGTTGAGGGTTTTGGAGCATATCACTAAGCACATTGAAGCAAGAGGCTCATCAAGCAACACTTCATCCCTCCATGATAGTATTGGCTTTTCTTATAGACTCAATGTGATCTTGGATCACTAAAATATAAAATGAAGAGTCTTGAGCTTTTGAGCTTGAACCAATCCTTTGTCCTTAGTATTTTGAGGGATCCACTTTCATCATCCATGCCATGCCATTCATTGAGCTTTCCTGAAATAATAGTCTTGAAATAGTATTAGCTCAATGAGCTATATGTTGTTATTAATTACCAAAACCACCAAGGGATAGTTGCACTTTCAATCTCCCCCTTTTTGGTAATTGATGATAACATATAGATCAAAGCTTCGACAAATGATAATAAGATTGAATAACATCGTCGCTTTGAGAAGTATGTGATAAGCAAGAGCTCCCCCTAAATTTGTGCATAGTTTAAGATTTGCTTTGGACTGCAAATGCACAATGAATTAGGCTCATGGGTTACTCTTCCATGTCACATACATCTTGGTGGAGCGCTCAAAATAATAAACAATGAATACATGCACTCATCACCAAGCATAGTGAGTGATCACATAAGATAGATAGGATAATATCAAGCGTGCATAAGTGTAGCTTATGATCAAACACATGATCATCAATGTCTCACAGGCATAGCATCTCAACCAAAAACAAACATAGTTTGAAAAGCCACCAAATAAAGCAAGAGAGAATAAAAGCAACACTCTCTCTCGAAGCCTATGATCTATACATTTTTCTCCCCCTTTGGCAACAAGTTACCAAAAAGTTCATAGAAAATGCATAGTGCTAGATCGTCTCTCAGGCTTGATCTTCTGGTGGTGGTGTAGAGATGGCTCGTTGGACGAAGGCTTTAGTTGAAGTAGAGGGTCCTGTAGGAGTTGGTGCTGGAGTTAGTTGCACTGGAACTGTTGGGGCAGTAGCTGGTGCTGAAGTTGTAGATCTATTGTCTGTCACTGGCACTGCAATTGACCTCTGGGCTCTGGGCACTCTGGCAAACACATTGGTGGTTGTCTTGCCCTTCCTCTCCTGCATGTCATCCTGCAGCTTCTCTACAACTGACTGAATCTCAGTTACCTTGACATCTAGATCATAGAACTTTTGTTCCATGATTCTCTCCAGGCTCTCCTAGTTTTGAGTTAGGGTGGCCAACCCCTTCTCAATCCTCAGAGATGATGCTATCAAGTAACCAAGCTGCTCTTGTTTGGTCTTCAAGAAATACTCAGATGCCTCCCCTTGAGTTGGCATCTTGGCAGCCTTCTCCTTCTTTGCCTTCTCCTTCTTCTCCTGAGCTTGGATAGATTGTGGATCATCTTCATAAATGACAACCTCATTGTCCTCAAAGTCTGGATAAATTGGAAAATGTTCCTTATCCAACTGATATTTCCCTATGCCCATCTTGGAGTTGATCAATTCTTGAATTTGAGGTGCATATCCATAGCTCCTCTTCTGATCTGCTGCAGTCCTCTTGATTGTCTCAATGATCAGGCTCATGACTTTGAATTTCTGGGGCACATCAAACACATGCAGCATGTTGATGGCATGCCCTCGGATCATGTTGTGGTCACCTGACTTGGGCAACAAAGTGTGCCTCAGGATCCAATTGATAGTTGCCAATCCTGACAACAGAAAATGAACTGATCCAAACTTGTGAGTCTCTACAGCCTTGTCAGGAATTTCCTTGTACATGTGAGCCATTGAATTGTGACCCAACTTCTTCTTGGCATATATGTCCAAGTCATCTTCTTCTTCCTTGGGGGCATTGATCAAACTTGCCCATTCTTCAACAGTGGATTGGTACCTAGTACCCTCAGACATCCACACAATTCTACCATCTGGATAAAAGTGTGTTGTGGAGTAGAACTGCATGATAAGCTCATCATTCCAGTTGGTGAACTTTTGTCCAACAAAATCTGCTACTCCACAAGCAATAAAGCTCTCCTCCACTCCAGGGTAGTGCTGCTCATTCTCCCTGATGAATTTCCAGTCAACCCACCTCATATCACGGACAATGGGCTTCTTGTCCAACAGAATGGTCTCATAAAAGTCCTGTTGTTCCTTTGTGTGGAACCTGTAGTCAACAGCAGTTCTTCTTCTTGAAGCATATGGATCTTCCATCCTCCACAGCCTCAGCCCTGAATCCTTCTTGATTCTCATGTCCTCGGCCACAGGATGGGCATCATTGTGGTCTGGTATCTTGGGCTTGAGCTTTCTGAGGACTTGTCCTTCTTCATCTTCATCTTCTGCAACATTTGGCACTGGGGCCTTGTTCTTTTCAGCAGCTGGAATACTCCTAGTATTCCTCTTTGGAGCTTGCTTGGCCTTGGAGGTAGCTTTGGGTGCATCTTTGGGCTTGGATGTTGCAGCCCCTGACCTGATTGCATCTCCCATAAGCTTAGCTGCCTTAGGAGCAGGTGCAGCATCCTCTTCCTCTTCATCAGAATCCCTTCTCATTGAGGGCATTCCAAGGACCTTGGCAGTTGTGGTTCTAGCTCTCTTGTTTTTCTTGTCCTGATCACCATCATCCTCTGATTCAATTGTGAACTTCATGGTTGCACCAGTGGGGACTTTCTGAGGTTTTGATGGTGGCTCTTTCCTTGCAGGTGCCTGTTTGGGTTGAGCTTGAGCTGGCACTTGAGTGGACTTCCTGGCCTTTGGCATTGGAGTTCTCTTGGCAGGAACTTTCTTCTTTAGGCCTGGCTTTGTGCTTTGTGCAGAGCCATACTCTTTCTTGAGCACCACTTTCTTGGAAGTGGCCTCATCCTCCTCAGCTTTGTAATCCTCATCTTCTGAGTCTGAGGTTCTCTTCTTCCTTTGCCTAGTTGCAGCCTTAGGCAAGTTGCTAGGAGTGCTTCTGCTCCCATCATCTGAAGTTGAGGGACTAGTGCCCTCACTCAAGTCCATGTGCTCTTCAGACCTATTCTGGCTGTCACTCTGATCAGACATACTGCAAAAGCTGACTGCTGACCCTGTGAAGAGTTATAGATGAGATAGAATAGATGAGCATCACAAAATGCAGAGATTTTTGCAAAAGAATGATTCAAAAGTTCAGTTTTAGTTTTCCACAGAAAGCATTTCGGATCAACCAAATTTCAAACTCGGTGATACCGAAGCAGTTTTGGAACCTAAACTGATGATCTCGGTTGTACCGAGTTTCAGTTCGGTGGCACCGAGACTGCTAGGGTTTCACAGAATCTTCAAATCGGTCGCACCGATTAGTAATTCTCGGTCAAACCAAGAGTCACTAGTGCAATGGCATACGCCAAATCGGTGAGACCGAGTTTTTCAACTCGGTGGGTCCGAGATGGTTTCGGTGGAAACCTAACCCTAAAAATTTGAATCACATCTAAACTACGGACTATTTGGTTGGATAGAAGAATCTCAATCGTGGCAAGAATCAATATGTAAACAATGTGCTAGGAATCAGACGTGGATAGCACAAAGATCAAGTCCATACCCTAACTTGGCGGTGGACTTGCTATGGTGGCAATGGCGGGACGATTTCCGTTGAAGGCGACGAAGACCAGCGACAGGAGGCTGCTGGCGGCGAGGAGACGATCCGGAGACCACGATGGCAGAGCGAGCTATTGCGCGGGCGAAGGGTTTCGGAGAAATTTCCAAACTTTTGCCCGTGGCTATATATAGCCCGACCCTGTCGGTGTGACTGAGTGGAACAACTCGGTGGCACCGAGATGCATAACTGTGTTCAGCTATAGCAAATCGGTGAGACCGAAAAGTTCAAATCGGTTGCACCGAGATTGAAAACTCAGATCAACTTGGTGATCTCAGTAGGACCGAAATGGAAGAATCGGTCAGACTGAGAATCACAAAGAGGTTTTGGAAGTTTAAGTCTATGACGAATCGGGGACTCCGAGTGCTCCTCACACAGAGTGGTTCGAATCTGACTTGATCAAATTTTGTGATGTAGCATGAATAGAGTTTGAGATGAGAAAAGCATAGATAGCTAAAGAAGATTCTTAGGCATTCTTGTCCATCCACTTGGCAAAAAGAAAAGAAACCAAACAATCAAAACAACAAGTGGATGTCCTTGAATGAGAAAAATATGCATGAACATGCTCACACAATAAGATAGCAAATTAAATATGTGGCAAAGCATGCACAACAATTTCTAGCATCTATCAAGCAATTTGGCGATGACTAGGTCATCTATATATGAGTATATTGACTTAGGAGTCAAATGAGAACATTTGATCATAGGCCATACTCATCGTTTAAGCTCAAGTGGGGTTACCACTTTTACATAATGCATTAATGTGTTCACACCATTAGAGTTGCTTTGACTCAATTCTTAGAGTTAAGCTCCCCCTAGATGTGAGATCCCCCCTTAGAGGGATGAACTAACCTTGGGTTTTGTCGATGATGGCTTCATGTAGATGTTGAAGATGTAGATGCTCAATGTTGATGTAGATCATTTGGAGCAATCCTTTGGAGTGAGTTGCACTTTCAAGTTACCTACATGGGTTAGTCCCACAAGGAACAAACAAGAATATCCATAGACATAGAGTGATGCACACACACACAAGAAGATGTCCATGAAATCATTAGGTTACCTTGTCCCTTGTCTTACCAACATGAGGGTTTGTGACTCCTTGAACTAGTGCAAGATGTGGAAGTTGATTGCACTTGTTCTTGCCAAAATGATAAGAGTGAAAAATGTTGGCGGAGTCACCCTCAATAACTCTCTAGTTCTTCTTCTTCGGGATCCACATCATCTTGATGGGAATCCTTGGAGTTGTAGTTGTACTTGATGAAGTAGAACTTGACGTAGTCTTGGGGACCCACTTGAACGAGGCTTTGGGTGCTTCTTCAAATGCATCAATCTCTTCTTGAAGCTTGTCCTTGCCTTTGTTCTTGTGGTCTTGTGGTGGAAGATCATCTTGAGCTTGTGTTCCCTTGAAGGAAGTAGGATCATACTTCTCTTGTTGAGGAACAAACTTCATCTTGGGGTATTGATCTTCTTCCCACTCAACTCCATTGGCATTGAACTTTCATTCAAAACCAACACCTTGATTCTTCCGGTGCCTTCCTTGCTTGCGTACAATTTCCTTGAATTGCTTACTCCCGCCAAGGCTCTTGTAAACACCTTTCTCTATAATTCCCTTCAATAAGCTATTTTCTTGCTCAAGTGTAACTTGGCTAAGAGAATCATTAGTGGAATTAAGAGAACTACTAGAAGCAACAATATTGGATTTAACATTATTATTGTTACTACTAGAGGAAGTATCTTTCTTGTGCTTGTTATTAGACTTGACTTGAGGCATGTAAGTAGATAAGAGTAAACGCTTGGCAATGTAAGAAGAAGTTTTCTTGCGAAGATCATCATTTATTGCTTTTAAGAACTCATGCTCTTGCTCAAGATTGAGCTTTTCAAAGCGTAACTTCTCATGAGCCCTTAACAGTTCTCGATGATCTTCGTAGATAGTTTCATGAGCTAACTTAAGAGAGTTTAATTCTTTAGTTAGAAGCTCAATCTTCTCCTTATCATTGTCATTCGTTTTAGCGTGATTAGCATGATTAATTGACGTTTCATCATAGTATTCATCACTAGAGTTGTCAACAAGTAAATCATCATCCACAAGCAAGTCATCTTCATCACTATTGAAATCAACATACTCGGGATGTGTTACCTTTGGACCTTGGCCATGAAGCATCTTCCAACACCTTCATTTGGTGAATCAAATATGTCGTAGGAGTTGGTTGACACAAGTTCTAGACCGACAACACCTTCATCTTGAGTATATTCGGAGTCGGAGTGATAGCTTCTCTCGGAGTGATTGTCGGAGTCGGAGCCGGATACCCATTCACCAACATGAGCTTGATGTCTTCGTTTTGTGTACCTCCTTGATGACTTGTCCTTCCTTTCTGAATCCTTGCTTCTTCGTGAGGGTCTTCGTTCATAACGATCATCTCTACTCCTCCTCTCTCTCGGTGGTGATTCTTCTCTTTTGCTCCTTCTTCTTGGAGAATCTTCTCTTATTTTGTAGGGTGTCATACACTCATTGGAGTAGTGTCCGGGTCTCCCACAATTGTAGCAATTGCGCTCTCGACTAGAAGATCTCTTGTCATTGTAAGACCTTGATTTGGAGCTTCTTTCTTTGCTTCTACTCTTGTAGAATTTGTTGAAGTTCTTCACCATTAAGCTCAATTCTTCATTGAAGGTTGGTTTCTCACTTGATGATGTGGGGGCTTCACTTGAGGCTTTGTAAGCACCACTTGACTTGTTGTGAAGTTCCTCCTTATCCTTGAGTGACATCTCATGAGCAACAATCCTTCCAATGACTTCCGTTGGCTTGAGATCTTTGTAGTTTGGCATCATTTGAATCAATGTGCACACGGTATCATACTTTCCATCCAATGCTCTTAAGATCTTCTTGATGATGAATTTGTCGGTCATCTCTTCACTCCCTAAGCCGGCAATCTCATTTGTGATAAGAGCAAGCCTAGAGTACATTTCAGCGACACCTTCACCATCCTTCATTTTGAACTTGTCAAGCTGACTTTGGAGCACATCCAACTTGGATTCCTTGACGGACTCGGTACCTTCATGCATATCAATCAAAGTATCCCAAATTTCCTTTGCATTCTCAAGACGGCTAATTTTGTTGAATCCTTCGGGGCACCATCCGTTGAAGATGATATCACAAGCTTGAGCGTTGTATTGCAACATCTTCAATTCTTCCGCATTAGCTTCACGGTTTGGTTCTCTCTCATTGAAAAATTCACCTTGCAAGCCAATACAAATAATTGCCCAAACGGCGGGGTTATGTCCAAGGATATGCATTTTCATCTTATGCTTCCAACTAGCAAAATTAGTACCATCAAAGTAAGAACCTCTATGGTGATAATTTCCCTCGCTAGACGCCATACTCTCCTAGGTTGTGAAACCAAGGCTATGACCACCAAAAGCTATGGAAATCAAAGCAAATGGAGACCAAAGCTCTGATACCACTTGTAGGACCTTGAAGTATGTCTAGAAGGGGGGTGATTAGACTACTTGACTAATAAAAACTTAACCTTTTCCCAATTTTAGAGCTTGGCAGATTTTAGCTACTTTAGGACAAGTCAAGCAATCATCACACAATTCAAGCAAGCATGCAAAGAGTATATAGGCAGCGGAAATTAAAGCATGCAACTTGCAAGAAATTAAAGGGAAGGGTTTGGAGGATTCAAACGCAATTGGAGACACGGATGTTTTTGGCGTGGTTCCGATAGGTGGTGCTATCATACATCCACGTTGATGGAGACTTCAACCCACAAATGGTAACAGCGGCGCGAGTCCATGGAGGGCTCCACCCAAGAAGGGTCCACGAAGAAGCAACCTTGTCTATCCCACCATGGCCGTCGCCCACGAAGGACTTGCCTCACTAGCGGTAGATCTTCACGAAGTAGGCGATCTCCTTGCCCTTACAAACTCCTTGGTTCAACTCCACAATCTTGTCGGAGGCTCCCAAGTGACACCTAGCCAATCTAGGAGACACCACTCTCCAAGAAGTAACAAATGGTGCGTTGATGATGAACTCCTTGCTCTTGTGCTTCAAATGATAGTCTCCCCA
Source organism: Triticum timopheevii (assembly GCA_963921465.1). Taxonomy (NCBI): domain Eukaryota; kingdom Viridiplantae; phylum Streptophyta; class Magnoliopsida; order Poales; family Poaceae; genus Triticum; species Triticum timopheevii. The sequence goes on from OY997264.1 coordinate 330,493,072, forward strand.
ACACTCAACTCTCTCTCAATGGGTTTGGATCTGGTGGAAAGAAGATTTGAGTGGAAAGCAAGTTGGGGAAGGCTAGAGATCAAGATTCATATGGTAGGAATGGAATATCTTGGCCTCAACACATGAGTAGGTGGTTCTCTCTCAGAAATGGTAAGTTGGAAGTGTAGGTTCGTTCTGATGGCTCTCTCCACGAATGAAGAGGAGGTGGAGGGGTATATATAGCCTCCACACAAAATCTAACCGTTACACATAATTTACCAAACTTGGTGGGACCAAATTGTTAAACTCGGTCGGACCGATTTAGTAAACCTAGTGACCGTTAGTGAATTTTGGTGGGACCGACATGCATCTCGGTGAGACCGATTTAGTAAACCTAGTGACCGTTAGTGAATTTCGGTGGGACCGACATGCATCTCGGTGAGACCGATTCGGTTAGGGTTAGGGCATAACGTAATCTCGGTAAGACCGATTACACAAACTCGGTGAAACCGATTTGGTAATAAGCTTTCCAGAGAGTTTGTCAGGTAAGCTCGGTGGGACCGATTTGCTCTTTTCGGTGAGACCAAAATGTTACAAAAAGGAAACAGAGAGTTTACATTGCAATCTCGGTGGGATGGATCGCTCACTTCGGTTAGACCGAAACGTTACGAAAGGAAACAGAGAGATTGCAACCCCATCTCAGTGAGACCGAGATCCCTATCGGTAAGACCGATTTGCTTAGGGTTTGTGGCAGTGGCTATGACTTATGGAATCGGTGGCGCCGGATAGGAAGTTTCATTTGTGGATGTGGGAAAGTAGTTGAGGGTTTTGGAGCATATCACTAAGCACATTGAAGCAAGAGGCTCATCAAGCAACAACTCATCCCTCCTTGATAGTATTGGCTTTTCCTATAGACTCAATGTGATCTTGGATCACTAAAATATAAAATGAAGAGTCTTGAGCTTTTGAGCTTGAGCCAATCCTTTGTCCTTAGTATTTTGAGGGATCCACTTTCATCATCCATGCCATGCCATTCATTGAGCTTTCCTGAAATAATAGTCTTGAAATAGTATTAGCTCAATGAGCTATATGTTGTTATTAATTACCAAAACCACCAAGGGATAGTTGCACTTTCAATCTCCCCCTTTTTGGTAATTGATGATAACATATAGATCAAAGCTTCGACAAATGATAATAAGATTGAATAACATCGTCGCTTTGAGAAGTATGTGATAAGCAAGAGCTCCCCCTAAATTTGTGCATAGTTTAAGATTTGCTTTGGACTGCAAATGCACAATGAATTAGGCTCATGGGTTACTCTTCCATGTCACATACATCTTGGTGGAGCGCTCAAAATAATAAACAATGAATACATGCACTCATCACCAAGCATAGTGAGTGATCACATAAGATAGATAGGATAATATCAAGCGTGCATAAGTGTAGCTTATGATCAAACACATGATCATCAATGTCTCACAGGCATAGCATCTCAACCAAAAACAAACATAGTTTGAAAAGCCACCAAATAAAGCAAGAGAGAATAAAAGCAACACTCTCTCTCGAAGCCTATGATCTATACATTTTTCTCCCCCTTTGGCAACAAGTTACCAAAAAGTTCATAGAAAATGCATAGTGCTAGATCGTCTCTCAGGCTTGATCTTCTGGTGGTGGTGTAGAGATGGCTCGTTGGACGAAGGCTTCAGTTGAAGTAGAGGGTCCTGTAGGAGTTGGTGCTGGAGTTAGTTGCACTGGAACTGTTGGGGCAGTAGCTGGTGCTGAAGTTGTAGATCTATTGTCTGTCACTGGCACTGCAACTGACCTCTGGGCTCTGGGCACTCTGGCAAACACATTGGTGGTTGTCTTGCCCTTCCTCTCCTGCATGTCATCCTGCAGCTTCTCTACAACTGACTGAATCTCAGTTACCTTGACATCTAGATCATAGAACTTTTGTTCCATGATTCTCTCCAGGCTCTCCTAGTTTTGAGTTAGGGTGGCCAACCCCTTCTCAATCCTCAGAGATGATGCTATCAAGTAACCAAGCTGCTCTTGTTTGGTCTTCAAGAAATACTCAGATGCCTCCCCTTGAGTTGGCATCTTGGCAGCCTTCTCCTTCTTTGCCTTCTCCTTCTTCTCCTGAGCTTGGATAGATTGTGGATCATCTTCATAAATGACAACCTCATTGTCCTCAAAGTCTGGATAAATTGGAAAATGTTCCTTATCCAACTGATATTTCCCTATGCCCATCTTGGAGTTGATCAATTCTTGAATTTGAGGTGCATATCCATAGCTCCTCTTCTGATCTGCTGCAGTCCTCTTGATTGTCTCAATGATCAGGCTCATGACTTTGAATTTCTGGGGCACATCAAACACATGCAGCATGTTGATGGCATGCCCTCGGATCATGTTGTGGTCACCTGACTTGGGCAACAAAGTGTGCCTCAGGATCCAATTGATAGTTGCCAATCCTGACAACAGAAAATGAACTGATCCAAACTTGTGAGTCTCTACAGCCTTGTCAGGAATTTCCTTGTACATGTGAGCCATTGAATTGTGACCCAACTTCTTCTTGGCATATATGTCCAAGTCATCTTCTTCTTCCTTGGGGGCATTGATCAAACTTGCCCATTCTTCAACAGTGGATTGGTACCTAGTACCCTCAGACATCCACACAATTCTACCATCTGGATAAAAGTGTGCTGTGGAGTAGAACTGCATGATAAGCTCATCATTCCAGTTGGTGAACTTTTGTCCAACAAAATCTGCTACTCCACAAGCAATAAAGCTCTCCTCCACTCCAGGGTAGTGCTGCTCATTCTCCCTGATGAATTTCCAGTCAACCCACCTCATATCACGGACAATGGGCTTCTTGTCCAACAGAATGGTCTCATAAAAGTCCTGTTGTTCCTTTGTGTGGAACCTGTAGTCAACAGCAGTTCTTCTTCTTGAAGCATATGGATCTTCCATCCTCCACAGCCTCAGCCCTGAATCCTTCTTGATTCTCATGTCCTCGGCCACAGGATGGGCATCATTGTGGTCTGGTATCTTGGGCTTGAGCTTTCTGAGGACTTGTCCTTCTTCATCTTCATCTTCTGCAACATTTGGCACTGGGGCCTTGTTCTTTTCAGCAGCTGGAATACTCCTAGTATTCCTCTTTGGAGCTTGCTTGGCCTTGGAGGTAGCTTTGGGTGCATCTTTGGGCTTGGATGTTGCAGCCCCTAACCTGATTGCATCTCCCATAAGCTTAGCTGCCTTAGGAGCAGGTGCAGCATCCTCTTCCTCTTCATCAGAATCCCTTCTCATTGAGGGCATTCCAAGGACCTTGGCAGTTGTGGTTCTAGCTCTCTTGTTTTTCTTGTCCTGATCACCATCATCCTCTGATTCAATTGTGAACTTCATGGTTGCACCAGTGGGGACTTTCTGAGGTTTTGATGGTGGCTCTTTCCTTGCAGGTGCCTGTTTGGGTTGAGCTTGAGCTGGCACTTGAGTGGACTTCCTGGCCTTTGGCATTGGAGTTCTCTTGGCAGGAACTTTCTTCTTTAGGCCTGGCTTTGTGCTTTGTGCAGAGCCATACTCTTTCTTGAGCACCACTTTCTTGGAAGTGGCCTCATCCTCCTCAGCTTTGTAATCCTCATCTTCTGAGTCTGAGGTTCTCTTCTTCCTTTGCCTAGTTGCAACCTTAGGCAAGTTGCTAGGAGTGCTTCTGCTCCCATCATCTGAAGTTGAGGGACTAGTGCCCTCACTCAAGTCCATGTGCTCTTCAGACCTATTCTGGCTGTCACTCTGATCAGACATACTGCAAAAGCTGACTGCTGACCCTGTGAAGAGTTATAGATGAGATAGAATAGATGAGCATCACAAAATGCAGAGATTTTTGCAAAAGAATGATTCAAAAGTTCAGTTTTAGTTTTCCACAGAAAGCATTTCGGATCAACCAAATTTCAAACTCGGTGATACCGAAGCAGTTTTGGAACCTAAACTGATGATCTCGGTTGTACCGAGTTTCAGTTCGGTGGCACCGAGACTGCTAGGGTTTCACAGAATCTTCAAATCGGTCGCACCGATTAGTAATTCTCGGTCAAACCGAGAGTCACTAGTGCAATGGCATACGCCAAATCGGTGAGACCGAGTTTTTCAACTCGGTGGGTCCGAGATGGTTTCGGCGGAAACCTAACCCTAAAAATTTGAATCACATCTAAACTACGGACTATTTGGTTGGATAGAAGAATCTCAATCGTGGCAAGAATCAATATGTAAACAATGTGCTAGGAATCAGACGTGGATAGCACAAAGATCAAGTCCATACCCTAACTTGGCGGTGGACTTGCTATGGTGGCAATGGCGGGACGATTTCCGTTGAAGGCGACGAAGACCAGCGACAGGAGGCTGCTGGCGGCGAGGAGACGATCCGGAGACCACGATGGCAGAGCGAGCTATTGCGCGGGCGAAGGGTTTCGGAGAAATTTCCAAACTTTTGCCCGTGGCTATATATAGCCCGACCCTGTCGGTGTGACTGAGTGGAACAACTCGGTGGCACCGAGATGCATAACTGTGTTCAGCTATAGCAAATCGGTGAGACCGAAAAGTTCAAATCGGTTGCACCGAGATTGAAAACTCAGATCAACTTGGTGATCTCAGTAGGACCGAAATGGAAGAATCGGTCAGACTGAGAATCACAAAGAGGTTTTGGAAGTTTAAGTCTATGACGAATCGGGGACTCCGAGTGCTCCTCACACAGAGTGGTTCGAATCTGACTTGATCAAATTTTGTGATGTAGCATGAATAGAGTTTGAGATGAGAAAAGCATAGATAGCTAAAGAAGATTCTTAGGCATTCTTGTCCATCCACTTGGCAAAAAGAAAAGAAACCAAACAATCAAAACAACAAGTGGATGTCCTTGAATGAGAAAAATATGCATGAACATGCTCACACAATAAGATAGCAAATTAAATATGTGGCAAAGCATGCACAACAATTTCTAGCATCTATCAAGCAATTTGGCGATGACTAGGTCATCTATATATGAGTATATTGACTTAGGAGTCAAATGAGAACATTTGATCATAGGCCATACTCATCGTTTAAGCTCAAGTGGGGTTACCACTTTTACATAATGCATTAATGTGTTCACACCATTAGAGTTGCTTTGACTCAATTCTTAGAGTTAAGCTCCCCCTAGATGTGAGATCCCCCCTTAGAGGGATGAACTAACCTTGGGTTTTGTCGATGATGGCTTCATGTAGATGTTGAAGATGTAGATGCTCAATGTTGATGTAGATCATTTGGAGCAATCCTTTGGAGTGAGTTGCACTTTCAAGTTACCTACATGGGTTAGTCCCACAAGGAACAAACAAGAATATCCATAGACATAGAGTGATGCACACACACACAAGAAGATGTCCATGAAATCATTAGGTTACCTTGTCCCTTGTCTTACCAACATGAGGGTTTGTGACTCCTTGAACTAGTGCAAGATGTGGAAGTTGATTGCACTTGTTCTTGCCAAAATGATAAGAGTGAAAAATGTTGGCGGAGTCACCCTCAATAACTCTCTAGTTCTTCTTCTTCGGGATCCACATCATCTTGATGGGAATCCTTGGAGTTGTAGTTGTACTTGATGAAGTAGAACTTGACGTAGTCTTGGGGACCCACTTGAACGAGGCTTTGGGTGCTTCTTCAAATGCATCAATCTCTTCTTGAAGCTTGTCCTTGCCTTTGTTCTTGTGGTCTTGTGGTGGAAGATCATCTTGAGCTTGTGTTCCCTTGAAGGAAGTAGGATCATACTTCTCTTGTTGAGGAACAAACTTCATCTTGGGGTATTGATCTTCTTCCCACTCAACTCCATTGGCATTGAACTTTCATTCAAAACCAACACCTTGATTCTTCCGGTGCCTTCCTTGCTTGCGTACAATTTCCTTGAATTGCTTACTCCCGCCAAGGCTCTTGTAAACACCTTTCTCTATAATTCCCTTCAATAAGCTATTTTCTTGCTCAAGTGTAACTTGGCTAAGAGAATCATTAGTGGAATTAAGAGAACTACTAGAAGCAACAATATTGGATTTAACATTATTATTGTTACTACTAGAGGAAGTATCTTTCTTGTGCTTGTTATTAGACTTGACTTGAGGCATGTAAGTAGATAAGAGTAAACGCTTGGCAATGTAAGAAGAAGTTTTCTTGCGAAGATCATCATTTATTGCTTTTAAGAACTCATGCTCTTGCTCAAGATTGAGCTTTTCAAAGCGTAACTTCTCATGAGCCCTTAACAGTTCTCGATGATCTTCGTAGATAGTTTCATGAGCTAACTTAAGAGAGTTTAATTCTTTAGTTAGAAGCTCAATCTTCTCCTTATCATTGTCATTCGTTTTAGCGTGATTAGCATGATTAATTGACGTTTCATCATAGTATTCATCACTAGAGTTGTCAACAAGTAAATCATCATCCACAAGCAAGTCATCTTCATCACTATTGAAATCAACATACTCGGGATGTGTTACCTTTGGACCTTGGCCATGAAGCATCTTCCAACACCTTCATTTGGTGAATCAAATATGTCGTAGGAGTTGGTTGACACAAGTTCTAGACCGACAACACCTTCATCTTGAGTATATTCGGAGTCGGAGTGATAGCTTCTCTCGGAGTGATTGTCGGAGTCGGAGCCGGATACCCATTCACCAACATGAGCTTGATGTCTTCGTTTTGTGTACCTCCTTGATGACTTGTCCTTCCTTTCTGAATCCTTGCTTCTTCGTGAGGGTCTTCGTTCATAACGATCATCTCTACTCCTCCTCTCTCTCGGTGGTGATTCTTCTCTTTTGCTCCTTCTTCTTGGAGAATCTTCTCTTCTTTTGTAGGGTGTCATACACTCATTGGAGTAGTGTCCGGGTCTCCCACAATTGTAGCAATTGCGCTCTCGACTAGAAGATCTCTTGTCATTGTAAGACCTTGATTTGGAGCTTCTTTCTTTGCTTCTACTCTTGTAGAATTTGTTGAAGTTCTTCACCATTAAGCTCAATTCTTCATTGAAGGTTGGTTTCTCACTTGATGATGTGGGGGCTTCACTTGAGGCTTTGTAAGCACCACTTGACTTGTTGTGAAGTTCCTCCTTATCCTTGAGTGACATCTCATGAGCAACAATCCTTCCAATGACTTCCGTTGGCTTGAGATCTTTGTAGTTTGGCATCATTTGAATCAATGTGCACACGGTATCATACTTTCCATCCAATGCTCTTAAGATCTTCTTGATGATGAATTTGTCGGTCATCTCTTCACTCCCTAAGCCGGCAATCTCATTTGTGATAAGAGCAAGCCTAGAGTACATTTCAGCGACACCTTCACCATCCTTCATTTTGAACTTGTCAAGCTGACTTTGGAGCACATCCAACTTGGATTCCTTGACGGACTCGGTACCTTCATGCATATCAATCAAAGTATCCCAAATTTCCTTTGCATTCTCAAGACGGCTAATTTTGTTGAATCCTTCGGGGCACAATCCGTTGAAGATGATATCACAAGCTTGAGCGTTGTATTGCAACATCTTCAATTCTTCCGCATTAGCTTCACGGTTTGGTTCTCTCTCATTGAAAAATTCACCTTGCAAGCCAATACAAATAATTGCCCAAACGGCGGGGTTATGTCCAAGGATATGCATTTTCATCTTATGCTTCCAACTAGCAAAATTAGTACCATCAAAGTAAGGACCTCTATGGTGATAATTTCCCTCGCTAGATGCCATACTCTCCTAGGTTGTGAAACCAAGGCTATGACCACCAAAAGCTATGGAAATCAAAGCAAATGGAGACCAAAGCTCTGATACCACTTGTAGGACCTTGAAGTATGTCTAGAAGGGGGGTGATTAGACTACTTGACTAATAAAAACTTAACCTTTTCCCAATTTTAGAGCTTGGCAGATTTTAGCTACTTTAGGACAAGTCAAGCAATCATCACACAATTCAAGCAAGCATGCAAAGAGTATATAGGCAGCGGAAATTAAAGCATGCAACTTGCAAGAAATTAAAGGGAAGGGTTTGGAGGATTCAAACGCAATTGGAGACACGGATGTTTTTGGCGTGGTTCCGATAGGTGGTGCTATCATACATCCACGTTGATGGAGACTTCAACCCACAAAGGGTAACCGCGGCGCGAGTCCATGGAGGGCTCCACCCAAGAAGGGTCCACGAAGAAGCAACCTTGTCTATCCCACCATGGCCGTCGCCCACAAAGGACTTGCCTCACTAGCGGTAGATCTTCACGAAGTAGGCGATCTCCTTGCCCTTACAAACTCCTTGGTTCAACTCCACAATCTTGTCGGAGGCTCCCAAGTGACACCTAGCCAATCTAGGAGACACCACTCTCCAAGAAGTAACAAATGGTGCGTTGATGATGAACTCCTTGCTCTTGTGCTTCAAATGATAGTCTCCCCAACACTCAACTCTCTCTCAATGGGTTTGGATCTGGTGGAAAGAAGATTTGAGTGGAAAGCAAGTTGGGGAAGGCTAGAGATCAAGATTCATATGGTAGGAATGGAATATCTTGGCCTCAACACATGAGTAGGTGGTTCTCTCTCAGAAATGGTAAGTTGGAAGTGTAGGTTCGTTCTGATGGCTCTCTCCACGAATGAAGAGGAGGTGGAGGGGTATATATAGCCTCCACACAAAATCTAACCGTTACACATAATTTACCAAACTTGGTGGGACCAAATTGTTAAACTCGGTCGGACCGATTTAGTAAACCTAGTGACCGTTAGTGAATTTTGGTGGGACCGACATGCATCTCGGTGAGACCGATTTAGTAAACCTAGTGACCGTTAGTGAATTTCGGTGGGACCGACATGCATCTCGGTGAGACCGATTCGGTTAGGGTTAGGGCATAACGTAATCTCGGTAAGACCGATTACACAAACTCGGTGAAACCAATTTGGTAATAAGCTTTCCAGAGAGTTTGTCAGGTAAGCTCGGTGGGACCGATTTGCTCTTTTCGGTGAGACCAAAATGTTACAAAAAGGAAACAGAGAGTTTACATTGCAATCTCGGTGGGATGGATCGCTCACTTCGGTTAGACCGAAACGTTACGAAAGGAAACAGAGAGATTGCAACCCCATCTCGGTGAGACCGAGATCCCTATCGGTAAGACCGATTTGCTTAGGGTTTGTGGCAGTGGCTATGACTTATGGAATCGGTGGCGCCGGATAGGAAGTTTCATTTGTGGATGTGGGAAAGTAGTTGAGGGTTTTGGAGCATATCACTAAGCACATTGAAGCAAGAGGCTCATCAAGCAACACCTCATCCCTCCTTGATAGTATTGGCTTTTCCTATAGACTCAATGTGATCTTGGATCACTAAAATATAAAATGAAGAGTCTTGAGCTTTTGAGCTTGAGCCAATCCTTTGTCCTTAGTATTTTGAGGGATCCACTTTCATCATCCATGCCATGCCATTCATTGAGCTTTCCTGAAATAATAGTCTTGAAATAGTATTAGCTCAATGAGCTATATGTTGTTATTAATTACCAAAACCACCTAGGGATAGTTGCACTTTCAGGGGGCGAAGCACCTAGTTTAAAAGGAAAAAGGGGGTACGCTCATAGCACCTCTGTCGCAGTCACATTACACCGCACACACGTTCGGTCCTGCACACGGCTCACGCAAACGGAACGCGCTTTGGCTTGCCTCTTCACTGACACATGGGATTGCACTTGTAGAAACCGACCATGTGCCAAACTCCCCCCGCCCACCGCGCGAAACCCCCCACCCCCAAAAATTCCCCCCAAATCCCAAATTCGACCGCCCTTCGGCCAACTAGCCAATAATATTCCCCAAACCCCCTCCCTCTCCACTCCATTCGCTCCGCCAAAGCCGCCCTCCCTGTCGTGCCGATACGTCGGCGCCGCGGTTCATTGAGGGGACGCACGGTGATCCTCTCCACTCCCACAGTATGCTCTCATAGACTACCGTCCTCGAGCCGCGCTACCACTGCTGGCGACGTTCTTGTGGAGGCGCACAGCGGTCAGAGCCGCCACCGCTGGCGATGTTCGTGTGGAGACGCACGGCGGTCAGCTTCTCCCACGATACGCGCATTCTAGACTGAGGCCCCATGCATGTCGGTGTAGCGTTGAATGTTAGCTAATAGACGTTGTTAATCTCACTGTTTGACCGAAGTAGTTTACAGTCAATATGCTCAGCTTAAGAAGCTTCCTTGCCCTGCTATGCACTCAATCTGCTTAGCTGAGATGGCATGCCAAGCCCGATTAGTTGCTAAAATATCTTGCCATATATTTATTGTGACGTAGATTGCCATGGTCTAGTAGCCAATCTGTAAGGTGAAATAGCTCTACACCGTTTTATACTCGATCTTTGTTGCTGCGATGGCCTTCGATAGTTCGATGGTTGTGTGCTCGGCCTCATTGACTGCTGAAGCAGCCTGCCATAATTTAGCACTCAAATATGTTTGCTGAATTAGCTTGAAATATATTTCGTTACTTAGATCTGCTCATCCAAATATCTTGCCATATCTTTAGACATCGAGATAGGTATTTTTTTCTGGACTTCATAAAAATGCATATATGTTTTTCCTGTAATATCTAGTAGAAGAACTAATTTGTATGTCTAACAGATGGATAGGACTTGGATAAGCTTTGCTCAAAGATTCTCTGCTGCATATGTCGAGGGGGTTGAAAACTTCATGAACTTTATCAAAGCTGAGTATGGTGGTCCAAAATCAGATGTGCTCTGCCCGTGTAGCAGTTGTATGAATTCAGTTATAAGACCCCGGTCAACTGTGCAAAATCATCTACACTTGTATGGAACGTCGGTCACATATACTAGGTGGGTTCATCATGGTGAAGCTGTGAATGTTAATGTTACTGACTACGTGGAAGCAGCAGATCACCATATTGATAAGCCTGATGCTCAGGTGGAAGAGGAGGAGGAGGTGGTGGTGGCGGAGCCAGTGAGTTTGACCAACATTGAAACAATTCTACAAAATGCTCGTGCATTTCGTGAACTTTCACCTGCAGAAGAAAAACGATGGGCCCGCATGTTGGAACAATGCAACGTGGCTGTCACCCCAGGAAATAAGCTATCGGTATTCTTAGCTATGGTCACCTTTCTTCAGGTGAAGACATCTGAGCGGATGACCAACAAATAATTCGATGTGATGTTGGCTGCTTTCCGCAAAGCTTTCCCAGATGTGTCTGAGCTGCCACACACCTACAGTAAAATGAAGAATTTCCTTCGTGCAGTTGGAATTGGATATGATATGATCAAGGTTTGTAAGAATAATTGTGTTCTGTTCTGGAAGGATTATGCCAACTTAAGTGAATGCCCGAAATGCAAATCATCAAGATGGAAAGATGGCGATGCTGTGAAGAGGATTCCTCATAATGTTCTGAGACATTTTCCAATTACACCAAGATTGCAGAGGTTGTTTCATGATGCTGAAACAAGAGAGGATATACTGTGGCATTCTAGGAACTAGGAGTACAGAGATCAGAATGTAATGAGCCATCCATCACATGGTAGTGAGTGGAAAAGCTTCAATCAGAAACACAAAAGTTTGCTGCTGACCCGAGAAACATTAGACTTGGTTTAGCTTCAGATGGATTTGACCCATTTGGCCACCAGAGCGCCACATATAGCACGTGGCTAGTGCTTGTTATCCCTTACAACATGCCTCCAAATGTCTGCACCAAAGAATCAAACTACATGATGGCCTTGCTCATCCCAGGTCCAAAAAGTCCTGGAAAGAATTTTGATTTATTCATGGATCCTCTTGTGGAGGAACTTCAACAGCTATGGAGGGGTGTTCTCACTCGAGACCTATATAGCAGCCCACCAGTTGGTTTCTTTCTGCGTGCTGTTATAATTTGGTGCATCGACGATTATCTAGCTTTGGGCACTATGTCAAGGCGAACGACACATGGTTACAATCCATGTGTTCGCTGTGACAGGAATCCGCTGTCATACGCAATACTTAGCAGGATCTATTACATTGGACACTGTCGTTTCCTTGCCAAAGACAAGTCGTGTCCTACAAAATACCGAAGACATGTGTTCAATGCAAAGCATGAAAACCGTGATGCGCCAAAGAGGCTCACCGCTGATGAGTTGCAAGTGGAATTAGAGAAGGTCAGGCATATTACACAAGGAAACCATCCTGATAATGGTAGCGGGAAAAGGAAGCGTGGCAGGGTAGAGGAGATATTATTGTTTACTTGCAGGTCCACTTTGTGGGACTTGGAGTATTGGAAAGATTTGGATCTACGGCATAATCTTGATGTGATGCACATCGAGAAAAATTATATGTGACAACATTATCGGCACACTTCTTAATATTGAAGGCAAGATGAAAGATACCTTAAAATCTAGGATTGATTTGACACACCTGGTTATCAGAAAGGATTTGCAGGTGCAAGATGAAGGTAAACCACGGGATATGGCACCAGTTGTGTACGTCTTGGACAAGGCAAAAAGTAAAGAATTCTACGAGGTCCTGTCACGTGTGAGATACCCACATGGATTTGCTTCCAACCCTGAAAGGAGATTCAGTGCAGATGGAAATAAGGTACAAGGGTTGAAAACTCATGACTGCCATGTCCTACTTCAAAGGGTTTTACCTGTTATCCTTAGAGGATTGGGTCACCCTGACTTATACAGAGCAGTTGCAGAGTTGGGACAATTCTTCAGAGAACTCTGCAGTAGAAATATCAGGGTAGATGCTTTGGAGCGTCTTAGAGACAAGATACCAACTATCCTATGCGACCTTGAGAAGATATACCCTCCAGCCTTCTTTGATGTGATGGTGCATTTGGCTGTTCATCTACCTGATGAGGCACTACTTAGAGGTCGAGTACAGTGTGGCTGGATGTACCCTATTGAAATGCGGCTCGGCACTTTCAAGGGCTATGTTAGGAACAGAGCTAGACCCGAGGGTTCCATTGCAGAGGCCTACATTGCTATAGAAGCGTTGACATTCTGCTCAAAATACATTGAAACAGCTGATCAGCTTAGCAAAGAGGTGGGTGAAGACAATCTCGGGCTCAATGTTTTCGATTATAATGTTCGAGTTACAGGGAAGAGTCAACAAGAGGACAAACCTAAAGATTTGGACAAAATGGTTTGGTATGTGTTGAATAACTGTCGTGAGATACTACCTTATATCAAATAAGTGCTAAGTACTGCAGCTTATACTTCGTAATCTACTAAACTTGTTGCACATTCTTATATATTTAGATGTTTGACGCGATCACTATGTTGTGCAGAATATACAAAAAGGATTTACTGCCGCAAAATCCAAGAAACATTGACAAACTAGTTATGGCAGGATTTGTGAAATGATTCAAGAGCCATGTAAGCTGTTGAATTGCACTGTCAGTTTTTTAATATATTGAGTACATAAGATGATCAGCTTGTCTATTTTCTAACCATAGGTTAAGAAGATGCGGGAGGATAGGCAGGCAGTTGACGATGCCCTTTACGCACTAGCAATGGGTCCTGATACTCGGGTAAGACAATATGAATCTTGCGTTGTTGGAGATGTGCGCTACAACACCCTTGCACACGATGCAGGTGGGAAGACACAAAACAGTGCCATCATGAGCACGGATACATATGGTAGAGAGACAACTGAAATGTATGCTAACATAACAGACATTGTTCAGTTGCAGTATATCTCCAGCTTCGGGGATCATCAGTGTGTGGTTCTGTTGTGCTGTCGTTGGTATAACCTGTTTTCGAGGATCGCAAAACCCAGAGCTGATGATTATTTCAAATCCATCAATGTCAAGGCGGCGTACCAGACCAGCGAGCCTTTTATTTTGGCAAATCAAGCAACACAGATATTTCTCTTGGAAGACACATTTGCACGTAGCGATGACTGGAGAGTATTGCAAAGTTTTGAGCAGAGGAATACGTTTAATGAAGTTGCACAACAAGATGATGCTTACACTGTTCCTGATGTACAAGATTCCATAGATGTTCCTAATATCTTTGAGAACCATCACGTCAATGACGCTGGCGAAAAGATTGCCTATCGTGCTGTGGACATACAAGAGTTGATCAAGAAGAAGCCAACGTTCGAGGACATTGAGGATGAAGAAGAAGATGACACTCTGGGGAATTACGATTCAGACTGATACACATGGCGAAGATGTTGACGCTGCTGCTGCGGATGATGATTAGATTGCTTTTTGTCGTATTTGCCTGTCAGAAGACGTTTTTTATCTACTATGTGAAATTGTGTTTGCTATGACAACTGAAACCTGATGAGCCTGTTGTTTAGTATTTTGCTGTGAGAACATCACTTGTTATGTATGTTCATTTGTGTTTGGTGATTGTATGACGACTAAAACATGATGATATTATTGTTTAGTTGTACTCATATTTGGTTGTGAAACTTGAATTTGATGACATAGTTTGTTGTTGGACTGCAATTTGCTCGACGTCTTCGAATGGAAACAAACCTGACCCGACAGGGCCTCTGCTAATTTATCTATTTATTACCAAAAGGGCATATGCTATTTATTTATTTACGAGAAAAAGGGGATGCCCCCCAATTTCTTTTAATAGGAATCATTAGATGTTCACAACACTACACCCAGCCTGCTACACAGGTTTCATTTATTACTAGTTTCAGCAAAGTGCTCATGTCATAGCCACTCAATACATCACGAGTGCTACATACACTGCAAATAAAGAGACAATCATCCTATAGAGCACATCGATTTTGCTCATTATCTTCACAAGCTCTTTCATCTCCTCATTGCTGTCAAGGTCGTTCAGCAGCTATTGCTTGGCCATGATCAGAGGAACTGCATCTTTAACCTTGTGCTCTGCACCTTCCTCTTCTGTCGTTCCTTCAGTTACTAGTCCAACACCCCAACCTGCTAGTAGTGGGATTCCTCGGCTAACCAAATAATCAGCGTAGTTGCGTTCCCCCACATCAGCAAGTTTCCAGAAATGCAAATCGCATGAATCTTCCTTTTTCTGCACGAATCAAATTGGAAGATCATCAACCAAACTATTAAAAATATCAACAACTGAAAGCAGCAGAACAACACTTAAACATATTATTACCCCATGATTCGGGCATTTGTAGAAGACTCGGCCAGGGTTGAGGATTGTGGTTGAGACGCGACGGATGACTCTGCGTGATTTGCAGCAGTGGCACCACACCAACGGCAGTGGGTTGCGATGAGCAACCGGCTGTCATGCATGTGCCGGCGGGGGTGTAATGAGACCCACAGGCAATGGTACGGGTGGCGACTTGGCGCATATCTGGTTGTTGCCTGCTGAAGAGCAGGTGGACGAGCAGCCAACGGACATGGTTGCTGTGGCCAGAGCTTTTGATGCTAGGCAGAGTAAGTAGAGAAGAGGAGAAGCGAACGTTGGATATGTCAGTTTCATTACTTTTAGAGTAGCATAGCACCATATATAGTCATAGTCTAGGTTTGGATTCAAACTAGCTACAGGAGCACGTCTCTCTTATTACTCAAACTCAGTTGTCTCTTTACTGGTACACTAGCTTGTTATGTACGCCTTCTCAAGTCTTTGATTTTCTTTCTTTTTTTGCGAGGAAGGAAGGGGGAAAAAATTGAGATTTCCTGGGACTCGAACCCAAACCTCTCGGTTGAAAACCAAGGGTGCTAGTCACTTATGTGGCGGATGTTCCCTGGGAGGAGGACAACAGACGAACGCATTTTCCTCACAGTTTTAGTTGCGACGCAAGATCGAACGGTCGCAGTTTCGGGATTGTTATCAGGCGAACGAGCCCAATTTTTCTTTTCTTCCTATATATAAAAAGTATGCTACTTGGTGTCAGCTTAGTCAACAAACGGTTGTGCCAACCTTGACCGTTGGATTGACATTCAACGTCTGTCGTGTTTCTTCAGTCTCTTCTTCCTCCAGCCGCCAAAGCCAAACCAGCGCCGGCGGGACTGCCTGCTCCCGCCTCCCACGACTAGCTGTGCTGCCGCGCACGCATCATGGCCACATCGCACCCTAAAACCCCGCGCATCTTCCCCATCTCCTGTTCGTTCCCGTCTGATGCCTCACCATCATCCTCTGCCTTGGTTCGCTCGCTGCGGCGCCGCCCTCCGATGTTGTCAACATGGTCAACAACCGAGAGGAATAAGGAGATGACTGTACATGGTGAGGATGACAGTAGGGACCCAGCAGCGCACACAGTAATTTTGTTTTTCGGGATGGAGAAGGGTATCAACTGGGTTGTTCGGGAGCTGTGGCCCGTCTAGCACATGACCAGCCCAGTTTTTTTTCCTTTCTGAAAATGGCTAGCCCAGCTATTTTGTTTTTTGCAGAATAACCAACATAGGCCTACTTGTTTTTCTACACCCTGCTGGGCCGAAAATCTTTCAACACGAGGAGGGATGCATTTTGCCCAGAAAATGGGCTATAAGTAATAAGAAATGGGCTATAAGTAATATTAAATGGGCTGTAAAATGAAAAAAAATACAGCAAACAGGCAATTAGTTCCAAAATACTTTTTATTTTGGATTTTGATATTTTAAATTTCATTCTTTTTGTGCGGGCAAAATTCCATTGGATTTAAATTAAGGTATGTTTAGTTTTTAAATTAATTTGAATCTGGCTAGAAATTTCGGGCTATATACTGTTTGGGACGGATTTGGAGGCTGCTTGTGTGTCTACTAGGTTGACGTGTACGAAAGGCTTTGTCAACTTAGTCCACAAACAATTCTAGCAGCAGTGACCGTTGGATGTTAAAACAACGTCCGTGCTGCTTCTTCAATATCTGATCTTCTTGCTCCAGCCGCCCAAACCAGCGCTGGTGGGACTGCCTGCTCCCGCCTCCCGTGGCCGGCTCTGCGGCCACATATGCCACACCGCCCCACCCTACTCCATTGCTGGCCAGGCCATTCCTCTACTCACCCACACCTCCTGTTATTTTCCGGTGACGGCAGCCAGACCAGTAAACCCTCGTACTCCCACCGCGTGGGCAACCACTGCCGAAACTTCCCCGGCTCCGTGTCGTTCCCTTCCTAGGCCTCGCCGTCGTCCACCGCCCTGGTGCTCTTGGCACGCCGTGGTCAACGTGGTCAATGAATGACATCCAACGGACATGGACTGTAGGAGAGGCTGACAACTGGGTCCACGGCCGCACACAAGGAAATGCCTCCCTATTACGCGCAAAATAATGATTCCTTGACCTGACATTTGGGACCCACCGGAAGGGCCTCTGTATTACGCGAAAAAAACGCCCCCCCCCCCCCCCGCTGACAGGTCGGACCCACCAGCTATATATTCGCACGCAAGGAAGTGCCTCCTTATTCGCACACAAAAAATGAATACTTCCCCTACTAGCTAGGACCCAACATAGTGGGAGGCTGACATGAGGGCCTACTGAGTTGACGGGAACGGAGGGCTTTGTCAACTTAGTCAATATGAACGATTCTAGCTCCAGTGACCGTACGATGTCCATCCAACGGCCGTAGTGCTTCTTCAACCTCTGGTCTTCTTGCTCCAGCCGCCGAAAGCAGCGCCGGTCGTGCCGCCTGCTCCTGCCTCTCGTGGCCGGCTGTGCTGCCGTGGAGGCCCCACCGCCCCCTACTACTCTCACCGCTGGCCAGGCCCTGCGGTGACGGCAGCCTCACACCGCAGCCGAACCAGTGAACGCTCGTACTCCTCTCCGCGTGGGCATCCACTGTTGCGTCTTCCCCGGCTCTATGTCATCCCCTTCCTAGGCCTCGCCGTTGTCCCCCGCCTTGGTTCTCTCGATGCGGCGTGCTCAATGTGGTCAACGGACGACTTCCATCGGAAGAGTACTGTACGTGGAGAGGCTGACAGCTAGGTCCACGGCCGCAGCAAAGAAGTGCCTCCTTATTACGCGCAAAATAATGATTCCTCCACCTGACAGTAGGGACCCATCGTCACAAAAAAAACATTTCCCCCCCCCCCTGACTGCAGGGACCCACCAGCTACATCTTTGCACTCAAGGAAGTGCATGACAGTCGGGACCCACCCGGTCGAAGCGTCCGTAGCGTTGTCATTCTAGTCACAAACGTGTACGTACATACGATTGGTCTGTCTGCAGGCTGCAGCGATGAGCCCTGGCCGTGCAAGGAAGGGCACGTGTCGTATTAGAGGCGCGCATGTGTCGTAGTAGAGGCGCGCACATAGCATGTAGACGTACGTACATCGGCCAGGGTGCAAGAAAGTAAACACGGCCACGTACGTACATACGGGCAGGGTCTCGAATGCCTACTCGCGCATACGTACGGCCAGGGCTCGTGTACATGGTTGGGTCAGAATGGAGAAACTATGTCGTTGCCATGTTCATGGGGAGCCAACGGAGGGCGTCGTGTTCATCGAGAGGCAACGGAACGCGTGCTGTTCATCGGGAGCCAACCGGCTTGGACGGAACAGGTGATGGAAACGAGGTCTGGCGTACCGCGGAACGGAATAAACGGCCTTGGGTTCGACCGGCCACGGTGGAAACTGGATCCTATTCATCGGGAGGGGTCTGCCGTACCGCAAAACGGAGGAAATGGACCTCCTACGGTGGAAACGGGGTCCTGTTGACCGAGAGGAGTGTGGCATATCGCAAAATGGAGGAAATGGACTTGTGTTGGAGCGCTATGGTCGAAACAGGGGTCCTGTTCATCGGGAGGGGTGTGGCGTACCATAAAACGGGACTCCACGGGATATTGTTCATCTCCACCATTGACCTCCTCCAGCCTCCACGGGCTATTGTTCATCCACCGTCGACCTCCTCCAGCCTCCACCTATGACTGTTCATCCATGGACTCCTGTTCATCCAACCTCCACCGCGCGCTCTTCCGTCGGCTACTGTTTAACCAGCCCTCCCCACAGGGTCCTGTTCAACCACCCCTCCACGGTCTACTATTCATCTAGCCCTCCACCGGCTACTGTTCAACCAGCCAACCATGGGGTCGTCCTGTTCATCGAACCCTCCACGGGGTCCTCTTCATCCACCCCTCCACTGGCTCGATCGATCGGGGTTCTGTTCATCCAGCGGCAACGGCCTCTACTACCACGGGGTCCTGTTCATTCAACCCCCCACCGGAAACTGTTCATCCAAACCCCCAACAACGCTCACTGTTCATCAAGGAAAGGAGGCAGCAGTGTTCGATCGGCTTCAGTTAGCAGCAGTAGCGAAGGGATCGATCGATCGCTCGGGTTCAGTAACGCGTAGCCTGCAGTGCAATCGCTCGGGTTCAGTTCGAGCCCAACGCCTCTCTCGGATTCAGTTAGAGCCCAATGCCTCGCACACACGCACGTACATACGAGAAAAACGTGCATCCCTCGGGCCCCGACCACCCACTGTAACCGGGAACTCCCCAATATTTTCCTCGCCCTCGCTTCTACCACGGGTTTTTTCATCATGGACGGCCCAAGGAATGTCATGGAGCTGCGTCTCCGGCCCGCCCAGGACGAAAAGCCCATTTTCTGTCATGATTTTTTGTCATAGAATTAGGACCCCACCACATCTATGATGATACCGGGTTTTGTCACAATTATCGTCATAGAAGTGTCATAAGTATGACAGAAAAAAATTCGTTCGGCCCAAAATGTCACGGAAGTGTCTTTTTTTGTAGTGTGTGCATGTCGCTTCAGAGAAGCCGCGACGATCGGACGTCTAGTTCGACCACGCGTGGACTTATATTTTCCTTCTTTCCAATTCAACCATGCGTCCACCACCCTTCATTACGATCTCCCCCTCCTCTGCCTCTCGATCCTCCTCCTCGCCCCTCAGTCCTCCTCCTTAGCGCTGCGACGGCGTGATCCCACACCCTGCGTTGCTGGTGTAGGTGATGTACCACAATCTTCAGCCCCTCTGCCGCAACCCCGGTCCGCCAACCACCCACAGCCAATTAGGAAGGTGTTGTTTCATCATGGATCTACACTTAGGTTGGGATATGTCAAAAAATTATGCCTTGGTCAACTGTTGGTCAAAGTAGCTGAAATGTGGCCAGTTCTGAACTACATGTCACAGAAACCTCCATGCGATCCTCACTTTAAAACAATTAGGTTATACTCTTGTCTCGAAACATAAGTAGTGATGGGATTGGTTGATGAGACGGCTGATCTATGTCAGTCTCGATCTCACATTCCGATCTTCAGATCGGGTGATCTCAGCATCTTTCATTTTACCGGACAATCTGTCAAGGGTTTGTCCACGCCAGAGTAGGTCCAACATAACTATGCCGCTTTTGTTCAAATGATAAGCATAGAGATTTGACTATGTAAATTAAACAACCTTGCATCGCGACACCTTTGCCAGTTGGATCCGCCCTACATCAGATCCACACCCAAGGGGGTGAACGAGCCCTGCCGCCGCTGGCCGGGCTTCACCTAGTCACGCCCTCTAGCGGTGGTAGTGGAGGGGAGGAGCAGGAGGTGGGGCGCTGGGAGGCGGCTAGCGATCTCTCCCGCCGCTTGCGAGGGTGACTCGGAGGGTCCTCCGCACCACAGTAGGTCCAACATAATCATGTTGCTTTTGTTTCAACGAAAATAATAGAGATTCAACTATGTCAATTATCAACCAAACAAATTTAGTTTTGAGTTTTACTTATTGGCATATCACACATTTGTTAAAAAACAAAAAATGTATTCTGATAAGGCCAATGCCATGTCTCTTCTTTACATATTCATTTTCAGATGTAAAAAATCTTCAAGTCTTGGACCGTCGCCTCGTCTTATCCGCCCCTTCATTATGTATTCACTAGCAAACATGCCCGTGTGTTGCAACGGGAGGAAAATAATCATCCCTCGCGCACAGACCGACAACATTAACAAATTTCCTAAAATGTTTCACGGTGCCACATGACAAACAACATGATAAGTGGTGTTAGACAAAAATATAATGATGAGATGATTATTAAAGTGTACTCAAGGTGTTTCTAATCCATTAGATAACAGAAATATCTACCTAGTTGCCGCTATCTCTTTATGCCTCTATTGTCGTTACTCCTTGGTGATGCCCAATAATTATTGCATTAGGATGAAAATAACAAAATACATGTTAGTACTCGGTGATAGCATATGCATAAGAGCTTATTTTTGTCTTGATGGTATATGTGTTTACAACTGTAATCAAGTCAAGACTTAATTTGGTTGCAAACATATTACATAGCTTCACCAAAAACAATCAAACATGCATTCCAAATATCAAGATTGCATATCAATATCTTTATATAACTCTCAAACAATATGAAAATCAACGTTAAGTCACTAATATTGATTAAAGTTGCATGCTAAACATAATTTGGAAATTATTAACATGCAAGAAAATAACATATTTGAAAAGTACACATTTTTCTAAGAGATTTTTATATATAACATGTTAGATTTGGAGTTGCGGTTAAAAAGATATGAATATTTTAAAAAGCTTTTAAATCTGCCGGGAAAAAAGGGACAAGACGGACACTCCAACCTGGGGTCCCCAATGCTAAAGCGGGGTGCTCTATCCACTGGGCTTTCTCAATTCTTGTGATATATTGTAGGACTTAACATTATTGAGCAAAGTTGCCAGTAGCATATAACAGAAAAAACCGCGCGATGGATCAGGCCAACTTCACCGCGCGACCCCAAACGGACGTCTGTTTTGTCTGGATTCTGTCCGTTTGGGTAGGGGGATGGGGTCGCGTCCGGGCCTGTCCTGGGATGTGGTGGCCGTGCGCCCAGCGCGCGGCTGCATCCTTTTGCCCCATCTCGTCCGCCAGGGCCTAAAAATGCCCATATTTTCATATGAAAACAAGTTTAGTCGTCCAAAATATTAATTGTTTGAAAATTAAAATAGTTTTACAACCCAATCGAAATTGTCTCTAATAAAGATAGTTTTACAACCAAATCAAAATTGTTTTGAATGAACATAAAACGAACCAATACATCTATCGGTTGCCAATATGCTCCCAGACGTGCTCAACCAAGTCATTTTGAAGAGCCTTATGAGTGTGCCAATCACGCAGCTCATGATGGAATTGGCAGAACTGATCAAACGTGGCCGGTTCTTGATGCAGGGGCTTAACATTGTCACCTTGATAGTCAAATCCTTGGTCGAAGATACTATCGTCACGCTCGTCCTCGACGATCATGTTGTGCATGATCACACAAGCAGTCATCACCTCCCAAAGCTTCCTTTCATCCCATGATAGTGCAGGGTATCGAACGATGCCCCACCGGGATTGAAGCACACCAAAACCACGTTCCACATCCTTTCTAGCACTCTCTTGCATTTGGGCAAATCTCTTTCTCTTCTCACCTTCAGGCTTCGAGATAGTCTTCACAAAAGTTGACCACTGAGGATATATACCATCAGCTAGATAGTATCCTTTGTTGTACTGGTGGCCGTTGACCTCAAAGTTGACAGGTGGGGAGCGGCCTTCTGCAAGCCTCGCAAAGACTGGAGAACGTTGCAGCACGTTGACATCATTGTGAGAACCTACCATACCGAAGAAAGAATGCCATATCCAGGGATCCTGCGATGCCATAGCTTCTAATATGATAGTGCACTCACTGACATGCCCCTTGTACTGGCCCTGCCAAGCAAATGGACAGTTCTTCCACTCCCAGTGCATACAATCTATGCTGCCAAGCATGCCTGGAAAGCCTTTAGCTGTGTTGGTCGCCAATAATCTCTCTGTATCAGCGGCAGTTGGCTGCCTCAAGTACTCTGGGCCAAACACCTCGATCACAGTTTGGCAGAACTTGTACATTGACATCAGACATGTTGTCTCGCTCATACGCACGTACTCATCCACCAGATCGCCTGGAATTCCATAGGCAAGCATGCGGACGGCCGCGGTGCATTTCTGGTAAGAGGAGAAACCAAGCTTGCCAAGGGCATCCGTCTTGCACTCGAAGTATGGGTCATGAGAAACCACTCCCTCTCGAATACAATTGAACACATGCCTTGTCATTCGAAAACGGCGACAGAATTTATCCGTCTTGAAGAGCGGTTTGTTGGAAACGTAATCGGCATAGAGCAGGGCATGGCCTCTCTCCCTGTTGCGGTTCAGGTTTGGAGCACGGCCAGGGACTGACCCCCTGTACCGAGGAAGCTGCCGTTGAATGTGGTCGTGAACAACCAGTGCAGCCACCACAAGATCTTCATCATCCAATGACGAATCGTCCGATGAACAAAGGAAGTGGTGAAAGAAGAACTCGTCTCCACTGTCCATACCTTTGTGGGCAAAATGTCGACCACCTTGCGGTCGTGGTGGCGAAGAGGACACGATGATCACCTCGACCCAGCAGGGGTGGTTGCCGGCCGGCTACTGGCCGCTCTGGAGCCGTCGAAAGCTGCCGCGGCCGCCGTGGTACATCGCCGGCGGTCGTGTCTCCTCTGCCACCGGCAAAGGCGGCGACGACAAAACCTCCTTCGATCGACGGCCAAAACTACGGCGAAAGCGCGGGCGTGGTGGTGGCCATGTCTACACATGGTTTGGTATGGACGGTCGGGGGCTGCACGGTGCGGAGGCGGCCGGAGAATAGCGGCGGCACCGGCGGCGGGGCGGGGCGGGAGAGGGAGGGTTGAAGCATTGGGAGGGAGGGACTGCTAGTGTCCCCGATAGGCGGGCCACGGGGGGACAAGGGCGTGCGTCACGGCCGTCCGCGCGCGTCCGTTTCACTCCAAACCGAGCGCAACTTTGGGCCGGGGATGGGTCGAAAACGGACGGTTTTCGGAAATTTGTCCGTTTGAGGCCGCGCGCTGGGCCGCGCTATTCGTCCGTTTTATCCAAAACAGACGCACCCGGACAAGATGGGGTCGCGCGGTGGAGTTGGCCTCAGATGCCCTGTCTTTCTGGTGGAGCGCGTAGGACTCGCGCGATGGATCAGACGCGCGTCTGGTGCGCCCCGCGAGATCTCCTCCCCATTTCCTTGGATCATTTTTTCTGTTTTCTTCGCTCCTTCTTTCCCATGATCTGGTGCCCCTTTTCCTCTTTCCTTGTTCCGTCGCTGCCCCACCCGAGCGCTGGCCGCATCCAGCAGCCACATCATGGCGGCGCGACGAAGAAGCCCGCACCGGCGCCTCCCTGCCACTCTCCTCTCCCACTAACCTTGCTCCGCCACCTGCTGCTCGGCGCCTTCCGCCCTTCGGCCTCCTCCTCCTCCCTGGATCTCGGCTGGTCGATCCTGCCCGTGGGCGCGTGGCTGGACCACCCGACACCTCAACTCCGGCGCCAATCGGCTCTGCTTCGGCTCTTCCACCATCCTGCTCGCGTGCCCGGGACTCCCATGCGCTTCAGTGCAATGCCATGCAAGTCGTCCCTCTGCTCAACGCCGCCCGGACTGGCTCGCCTGCCTCCCATCCGACCTACGACCTCCACTGACTTGCTGCTACTACCTCCACAACAACAAAGGTATGATTATTCCCCCCCTTTTCCCTCTGTATTTTTCATTGCAAGTGTAGCAAATTCTGATTTTGCTGTTTTTGTGAAGAGCCAAACCCTTTTGGCCTGTAGGATTGCTTGCCTATTTGCTGCTGACTTGCGCCATTCTTCAGTCATGCAGTCCATGTCTTTTTTCCCTTTGGTGTACGCTCTGCCGCGCCGGGGAGTGAGGGCTCAACTCATGTGTTGTTTAGAATCTCTTCAATGCAGTACTGCTGACAAAGTGCATAGCTGATATCCCTATATAGATTAGGAGGAAAAAATTACTCTGAAGTTTAAACAGTGGAGCAGAATGCTATCACCAACAGGCGATAAGGCCACAACAGCAATCCTAATTAGGATAGCATGCAAAGATGAGAATATATGAAGAACTGAAAAGAGATAAGGAAAAAAATACGTGGTTACATTTGTCATATAAGCCAGGGGATTTTTTATACTGCTTTGTTGCCTGCATAAATAAGCGGGGAAGCACAAGAGAAAAACATAAGAGTCTTATGTAGTGATGAAGTATTCTGTACATGACCAATTTCACCAAAAACGCAACAGCATACTGTACCTCATAGATATTAATTTTTCTGTTTAAATCCCGTCGTTCAACATGGCAACAAATTGGGTTGTGTTTGATTTTTTTTTCAGAAGCCCGCATATCAAATGCCTCAGCATATTTATCCCGTAAAGCAACTAGTGCATCATTCATATAATCACGAGTCAACTATTAAAGAAAGTAGAGATACCAAGTCAAAAAAGAAAGTAGGGATAGGACCTAGATGCCACTGATACAGACTAAAAATTTAGAGACTGAAATCGCAAACTAAATCCATGCAATTTGTTTGCTCCTTCTGTTTTAAATGGTGTAGGCCTTGATGAAGCTGTTGAAGCCGTTGAAGGTGGTGAGGCAGACGTACTGGATGTCATCGATGCAGAAATTACAATGCCAAAAATTACAGTACCTGAAGAGATCACTAGTTGGTGCAGAAAGGATGGTGAAGGATCCAGCATTGATGTTTCAGTCATAGAAAATATAAAACCTGTTGAGTTTGAAGATGTCTAGTTCGAATCTGATGATGATACGGATGATGATGAGGCTTACGTAAATGATGGCCATGTTGCTCCTTTGGGACAAGAAGAATCGAATGATGACCAGGGGTTCTTTGTATAGTTTTCAATCTATTGGTAAGGTGCTTTTCACATGTTTAAGCCATGAATATAAGTTCCTGAACTTTTTTGATGGTTACCAACAAGTGTTATCTCTCCTAAAGTTTAATCTGATGTGAAACAGGTTCAAACAAGGCACCCCTGCATAGTTTCATCTTATGTGGCAAATGAGAACAAAAGCTAGTGCCCAGCACTAACAGTTTGGTGACGAAGAGAAAAGAAGAGTACTTGTTGTTCTTTTAGTGATGTTGCTATTTTGAGAGTGATGCTATGTACACACTGTTGCTATGAACTGTGGTTTTTAGAGTTGTCGCTATTTTCATTACTTTGCGGTCAACTTATGGTCTTTTGTGTGAACAATCTATACAAGCATGGCTGCTAAAACTTGTGTGCTTTCATGTTGAAACTTGTGTTATATATCTCACTGAGATGGTTTGTTATATCCTACTAAAATCTTGTGTCATGTGTCCTTATGTATATATCTTGATTTAGTGTTGTTGATTTGCTGATGAATTCTTGCTGGAAATTAGGCTGGGATGCAACTGTTATGCTGCTCAATTGGTGGCTGACGAACTGTTTAAATGGAGCCCGGGAGTGTTCAAAAATAGCTAGTATGCAGCCTTGCATAAATACATACAATCACATCAAGCAAGATGCAGAAAAATTAGGAAGAGAATGTGTGTTGCTCAGTGCTCACGACTCACCTTTGTGAGAAGGGCACTGAGCTTGCCGTCTTTCCGGTGCCGAGGATGACCTTGCTACCGGAGGAGGTCAGTAGGGCGAGTGAAGGGCATCTGCGAGTGTGCAACGCTCCGCACACGCGTAAGTGAGCGTTCCTCCATGTTGTGGTACCACCGATGTCCACTTTGCAAGATATGTGACTAAAATGCAACTTAGGTGCTAGTTGTGGTAACTAATGTGTTAATACCTCTATAAACTAGTATGCCCCATTAATTAGATCCTGAGAAAAATAGTATAATAAATCAAGGAAAAAATCATGAGCACTACAGAGAATATTGTTGCAATATTCTGCTCCTTTTTGGCAACACTAGAGGATTGTTGCATTGTGTTGTACGTATTACCATGGATGCTCAATTTGTCGCAATATATAATAGTTATTGCAACAAAACAAATGTGAGGGAAAAAGTCACCCTATTACAACCAATTCATGCTTTGTTGCAATACGAAGCCATGTTTTTTGCAACAGTATCTGTGACTTGCGCCACATGTCAGAATTGTTGCAATATATGTCTAAAATATTACCGCAAAGATGTAATTTGTTGCAATACCTAGCCGCTATTGCAACAAAATGACCAATTCATGCAACGGGACAGAACTGTTGCAATAGCACTACCATATTGCAATGGCGATGCAGTTTGTGGCGATACATGGCTTCTATTGCAACAAAATGAGTACTTAGCGCGATGAAATGAAATTGTGGCCATATGGAGATCCTGTTACCACGAACTGGAATTTTGTGGTAATATACCACTTAATTGCAACAAAAGATAGTTGTAGCAATAATTTTTGTTGCAATAGACCGGAATCCTTGTAGTGGTTACTTATGCATAATGCCTGGTCATGATCATTGTTGCTCTCTAGCTAGCCGCTTCCCAATCTTAATTGCTAGCCTTCGCCTGTACTAAGTGGGAATTCTGCTTGTACATCAAAACCTTGAACCCAAAGTTATTCCAGATGAGTCCACCATACCTACCTATATACGGTATTACCCTGCCGTCCTAAGTAAATTTGCATGTGCCACCTCTAAAAACTTCTAAACAATTGTTTGTTTTGTGTGCCTGGATTGTTCATGGAACGACAGGAGGTAGTCGATATCTTCTGTGCTAAGCGGGTTATCCTCAGGTCGAGTGTTTATTCACTCGCCATCGCACAAGGAAATGGGCAGTAATAGGGATGCCCAGTCCCAAACTGCAAACATGAAAAGAGTTCATCTCTGAAATAATCAAACAAAAACTCCCAATGGAGTCAAAACATTTACTTTCCGCTTACGAACCGCCACTAGCGTGCTTAGCATGGAAGATGTTGATAACTGACGGTTGTGAAGTGAATGAGAAGGGGGCATGTCTCAAAATTATCATTTATCTCTGTTTTAAAAATTGAGCTCTGGCACCTCTGCAAATCACTGCTTCCCTATGTGAAGGGACTTTCTATTTACTTCTATGTTGTGTCACCACCTTCTAAAAACAAGCGCCAGAAACTGAGTAGAGCATAGCTGTCATGATTTATGCATTGTGTATAGCTAATGTTGGGTGCATCATGACCGAATCTTTTCTACCATGAATTACAATGTTTAGTCACTGCTTGAACTTTGGAGGTGCTCTGCATTTATGTTTTGCAGTCTCAGAAAGGGCTAGCGAGATACCACTATTGTCATATTATATCATGGTTGTTTTGACAACATGTTGTTGTTTGAGATATCTTATTATTGCTCGCTAGCTGATTATGTCATTGATATGAACCATTATAATCTTTAAGATTTATTGTTGACATGGTTAGTTATAATGTTGGCTGAAAACCTGGGTGCTGTTTAAGCTTATTTATGCAAACAAGAGCAAAAGAGTTCGTAAAAGTTTTTCTTTCTCACTTTCAGTTTATCAACTGAATTGCTTGAGGACAAGCAAAGGTTTAAGCTTGGGGGAGTTGATACGTCTCCAACGTATCTACTTTTTCTCACGCTTTTCCTCTTGTTTTGGACTCTAATTTTCAGGATTTGAATGAAACTAACCCCGGACTGACGATGTTTTCAGCAGAACTACCATGGTGTTGTTTTTGTGCAAAACTGGAAGTTCTCGGACTGGAACGGAACTTTGTGAGGATTTTTTATATCAATAATAAAGATTTTTTGAGCCAAGACTCACCAGAGAGGGGCCCCTGGGTGGGCACAACCCACCAGGGCGCGCCCCCTCTCCTGGCGCGCCCAGATGGGTTGTACCCACCTGGTGGCCCCGCTGACGACCCCCCTGATACTATAAATCACACTATTCCAGAAAAAAATCAGGGAAAAAGAATTATCGCGATCCACGAGACGGAGCTGCCGCCAAGCCATGTTCTTCCTCGGGAGGGCAGATCTGGAGTCCGTTTTGGGCTCCAGAGAGGGGGATCTTCGTTCTTCGTCATGACCAACCAATCTCCATCGCCAATTCCATGATGCTCCCCACCGGGAGTGAGTAATTCCTTCGTAGGCTCATTGGTCGGTGAGGAGTTGGATGAGATTCATCATGTAATCGAGTTAGTTTTGTTAGGGCCCGATCCCTAGTATCCACTATCTTCTTAGATTGATGTTGCTATGACTTTGGCATGCTTAATGCTTGTCACTTTGGGCCTGGGTGCCATGAACTCAGATCTGAACCGTTTATGAATTCATCATTATATCCATGTTTTAGATCCGATCTTGCAAGTTATAGTCACCTACTACGGTTATGATCCGACAACCCCAGAGCCACAACAACCGGGCTGAAAGGATCGACGGATGTGTCTAGAGGGGGGTGAATAGACTCTTAACAAGAAAAGTTGCAGTTTTTATTTTCTTCAAGTTAAGGTAGAGTTTTAGCACATGTTTAAACATTCACAATACATTCAAGCAAGCATGGCAAGAGTATATGAGTAGCGGAAAGTAAAGCATGCAATTTACGAGAATGTAAAGGGATGGGATTGGAGTGTGCAAACGCAATTGGAGACACAAAGATTTTTAGCGTGGTTCCGATAGGTGGTGCTATCATACATCCACGTTGATGGAGATTTCAACCCATGAAGGGTAACGGTTGCGCGAGTCCATGGAGGGCTCCACCCATGAAGGGTCCACGAAGAAACAACCTTGTCTATCCCACCATGGCCATCGCCCACGAGAGACTTGCCTCACTAGGGAAGATCTTCACGAAGTAGGTGATCTCCTTGCCGGTACAAACTCCTTGGTTCAACTCCACAATCTTGACGGAGGCTCCCAAGTGACACCTAACCAACCTAGGAGACACCACTCTCCAAAAGGTAATAGATGGTGTGTTGATGATGAACTCCTTGCTCTTGTGCTTCAAAATAGTCTCCCCAACACTCAACTCTCTCTCTCAGATTTGGATTTTGTGGAAAGATGATTTGAGTGGAAAGCAAGTTGGAGAAGGCTAGAGATCAACATTTATGTGGTTGGAATGGAATATCTTGACCTCAACACATGAGTAGGTGGTTCTCTCTTAGAAAATATATGCTGGAAGTGTAGGCATGTTCTGATGGCTCTCGTCACGAATGAAGAGTGGGTGGAGGGGTATATATAGCCTCCACACAAAATCTAACCGTTACACACAAATCACCAAACTTGGTGGGACCGAATAATGAAACTCGGTCGGACCGATTCAGTTCATAATGTGACCATTAGGCATTTCGGTGGTACCGATATGATCACTTCGGTGGGACCAATGTGCTAGGGTTAGGGTAAAACCTCATCTCGGTTTGACCGATTACACAAACTCGGTGGGACCGATTTTTGTAATAAGCTAACCAGAGAGTTGGTTAGGCAAACTCGGTGAGACCGATTACAAATCTCAGTAAGACCGAAATTATTGCAACAGGCAACAGAGACTTTGCAAGCCCATCTCGGTGAGACCGAGATCACATCGGTGAGACCGAAAGGGTTTCTGGCAGTGGCTATGTCAAGTGAACTCGGTGGCGCCTGATAGAATGTTTTGGTGGGGCCAAGTATGACTTTTTGGTTTGGGACATATGTGGATATGAAAAGTGGTTGAGGGTTTTGGAGCATATCACTAAGCACTTTGAGCAAGCAACCCATTAAGCAACACCTCATCCCCTTTTAATAGTATTGGCTTTCCTATGGACTCAATGTGATCTTAGATCACTAAAAGTAAAATGTAGAGTCTTGAGCTTTTGAGCTTTAGCCAATCTTTTGTCCTTAGCACCTTGAAGGGGTTCCACATCCTCTTGTCCACGCCACTCCATCTGTTGAACTTGTCTAAAATATTCTAGATAAGACATTAGTCCAACAAGAGATATGTAGGCATTAATTACCAAAACCACCCAGGGAGCACTTGTGCTTTCAGTCTCCCCCTTTTTGCTAATTGATGACAACATACATCAAAGCTTTAGATAAATATATAGAGAATAGCAAGTAAAGCTTTGAAAAGGCATGTAACATGCATAGCCCCCCCCCCCCTGCATGTATGCAATCATGTCAATATGGAATGTAAGAGCATGTGAATGCATAAACATGACAGAGCAAGCAATGTGTTACATGTATCTTGGTTATATGCATCAGAGCAAATGATGTGAATATATGAAGTTGTAACTTCATGTTCATGATTCCTTCTTGCAAACAATATGTACATTTAGCAAGAAATCATCATGCACATGAGTGTGATGCATATACTTACCTTGTGATCTTGAGCTGGCTTAGGAAGAGATGAACCTGAGTAAACAAGGTTAGAGTAACACAGATACAACTACTAGACAGAGCAAGCAAAAGAACCACGAAAATACCAAGACTGGGATGACATGTAGAGAGTGAGTACTAGGTACTCTAGTTTGATATAGACATGTCCCCAAAGATAAAAAGATATACAATGAATTCAAGATTTCCTTCCCTAGCGGTCTTCCTCCCCCTGAATCTTATACTGGATAATGGGAGAAAATAGGGAAACAAAATCAGAGCAAAACAGACCAGATCACAAATCATAACACAAATTGACATGTCTTTCCCCTCTAAAAGACATGTGACTTTTCTCCTCTTGAACACCAAGCATCTGGGGCCTTTGATGTGATTATCTCTCTCTCTCCCTTTTTCTCTCTCTCCCCTTTTGAAATGAATAAGCTTTGATGTGATCTCTCTCTCCCCCTTTGACATCAATTTCCAAGAAGAGATCTTCTGGAGTGTGAGTCAAAATAGGTTTGGTCCTTGAGTCACAGAGCAAAGTAGCATATAGAATATGATGCTGGTAGAGGACAAGAATCATTGAGTGGTGCTAGAACAAAAGTGCAGGAACAAGTGGCAAATTGTCTTATCTACAGTGAAGTCGGTGACACCGAGTTATATTTTTCGGTTGCATCAAAATGGTTCGGTTTGACCAAAAGTGATAGATCGGTGTGACCGAGTTCAACACAGTGAAAGAGCAATTTTCACCTCAGCTCACTAGGCAAATAAGATCTTACAAAGATTTGCAAGGAATTAAATGAAAGATTTGCAATGAACTAGATGCAGGGAATGCAGAACAAAACAGAGAAAAGAAAATCTAGATGAAGTTTTATTTATTAAAGGAAGGGGAAACAAAAATGCAAGGGACAAATGCAAAAACTCAGAAACACTAGAGAACTTCATCTAGAATTGGGCGGTGACAAAGTCACCTATGTTAGAGTATATTGACTGAGGAGTCAAGTGAGAACACTTGATCATAAGTCATACTCATCGTTTAAGCTCAAAATGGGGTTACCATTTTTTGATTAAGCATTTTGATGTATTCGTATCTTGTTGAGCTACTTTGACCCATGGCTTAGGGTAAAGCTTCTCTAAGATGGAATATCATACCTTGGGCGGTGGTGTTGAACTTCATCATGTAGTTGAACTTGTGTGGAGTGCTCAAGGTTGATGTAGTGCATCAATGGTTGGGAGCACCACTTGTAGTTTGAGTTCATCTACCTACATGGGTTAGTCTTGCAAGGAAGAGGACTTGTGTATCCAACATGACAATCATGAAATTTGATACCAAATGAAATTTGATATATAGAATTTGTCAAAGGATATGTTGAAGGGTTTCATGCTTCCTTGTCTTCAACCACCATGGTGTAGAAACTTGGCGATGTAGAGATTGCTCAAGATGTGAGTGGATTGCAATCTCATGGATTTAGATTCATCAAAGTACCTAAAAGGGTTAGATAGCATGCAAGGGTACAAATGTATCTGAGACACATGATCGTCATCATAAGAGAAAAAGTCAAGGATTAGTCATAGGCTCATGCCTTGCATGTATCCAAATGGAGTTCCTACTAAAAGTTTGAAGCATCAATGATGTTCAGTTCACCTCTCAAACGGCAAAATACTTTCTCATCAAGCAGTTTGGTGAATATATCTGCCAATTGCTTATCAGTATAGACATGCTTAAGATCAATGTCCCTTTAGCAACATGATCTCGAATGAAATGATGACGAACCTCAATGTGCTTAGTTCGAGAATGTTGCACGGGATTGTGAGCAATCTTAATAGCACTCTCATTGTCACAAAGCAATGGAACATGTTTCACATAGATCCCATAATCCTTAAGAGTTTGGGTCATCCAAAGTAATTGAGCACAACATGAACCAGCGGCAATGTATTCCGCTTCGGCGGTGGATAAGGATACCGAGTTTTGTTTCATGGAGGACCAAGACACAAGAGATCTACCAAGAAATTGACAAGCACCCGAAGTGGATTTTCTATCAACCTTGTCACCGGCATAGTCCGAGTCGGAATAGCCCACAAGATCAAAAGAAGACCTTTTAGGATACCAAATGCCAAAATTTGGTGCACGTATTAAGTATCTCACTATCCTTTTCACAGCCTTAAGATGATATTCTTTGGGGGGCGCTTGATATCGTGCACACATGCACACACTTAGCATAATATCAGGACGGGAAGCACATAGATATAACAATGAACCAATCATATAATGATAAACCTTTTGGTCAACCGATTTGCCATCCTTGGTCAAGTCAAGATGTCCACTAGTAAGCATGGGGGTTTTCATACCTTTGCTTTCTTGCATGTTGAACATCTTGAATAAGTACTTGGTGTACTTTGTTTGAGAAACAAAGGTGCCTTCCTTAGTTTGCTTGATTTGCAAACCAAGAAAGAACTTGAGTTTACTCATCATAGACATCTCAAACTTCTTTGACATTAGCTTCCTAAACTTTTCACTAAAATGAGGGTTAGTCGAACCAAATATGATATCATCAACATAAATTTGGCACACAAATAATTCACCATTAACCCTTTTAGTAAAAAATAGTACAATCTATTTTTTCAATCTCAAAGCCTTTTTCAATAAGGAACTTGGTCAAGCATTTATACCACGCTCTAGGAGCTTGTTTAAGACCATAAAGAGCTTTATGAAGTTTGTAAACATGGTTGGGTTTCTTAGGATTGACAAAGCCGGGAGGTTGTTAACATAAACTTCCTCCTTAATTTCACCATTTAGAAAAGCACTTTTAATATCCATTTGGTACAAGGTGATATCATGGTGATTAGCATAGGCAAGTAAGATGCGGATGGACTCAAGTCTAGCAATGGGGGCATATGTCTCACCATAGTCCATATCTTCGACTTGAGTGTAGCCTTGGGCGACGAGACGTGCTTTGTTGCGGACGACTTGACTATCTTTGTCTTGCTTATTGCGAAACACCCATTTGGTACCAACGATGTTGTAGTTGTTGTCGGGCTTGTCAACCAATGTCCACACTTGATTTCTCTCAAAGTTGTGTAGCTCTTCATGCATGGCATTTATCCAATCTGGATCTTCCAATGCTTCTTCAACCTTCATAGGTTCAATACTAGAGATGAATGAATAATGTTCAAAAAAAATTAGCCAAACAAGTTTTAGAGCGAGTGATTCTCCTGGTTAGGATATCATTGAAGATTTGCTCGACGGGATGGTCTCTTGAGACTCTTGCTCGAACTCGTGAGAGCTTTTGCTTGGGTCGGGGTGGAACATCTTCTTCATCATCTTGTCCTTCTTCTTGGCCTTCTTCATTGTTGACGTTGTCATTCTCTTGTCAAGGTGGAGAAGGAGGTTGATGAGGTTCATCTTGATGCACTTCCTCGTTTTCTTCATCTTGGTGTGTCCCACTTGTGGATGCTTCCATGTCAACTCTTGGTTCACCTTGACGTGAGGTAGAAGCTTCCACTTGGACGGACGAGGTACTCTCCTTTACCTCCATTGGACGAATCTTGCCAATAGACAAGTCTTGGATTGCTTCTGAAGGATCTTTATCTCCTACATCAATTGGCAATTGCTCTACTTGCCAGCCGTTAGATTCATCAAACTTCACATCTACCGTCTCTTCAACCTTTCGGGTGAAATTGTTGTAGACATGGTAAGTGTGAGAGTTTGAGCCATAACCAAGTAGGAAACCCTCATGAGATTTAGGAGCAAATTTAGAATGACGTTGTCAAGAATGTAACACTTTGAGCCGAATACTCGAAAGTATCCAACTTGGGGTTTGTTACCAGTGAGGAGCTCGTATGTCGTCTTGCTGAGTAGCTTGTGAAGATACAAGCGATTTGTTGCATGACAAGCCATCTCAACCACTTCCGCCCAAAATTGTTTGGAGTCTTGTACTCATCAAGCATCGTTATGGCCATCTCAATAAGAGTCCAGTTCTTCCTCTCAACAACTCCATTTTGTTGAGGTGTGTACATGGCCGAGAACTCATGTGAGATACCTTCTTCGTCAAGAAAGGTATCCACATTTGCATTCTTGAATTCCGTTCCATTGTCGCTTCGAACCTTCTTGATCTTCACTTCAAATTGATTTTGGGCCTTCCTAGCGAAGTTCTTGAAGATCTTTTGGACCTGCGATTTATCATCAAGAAAGAACACCCATGTAAATCTTGAAAAATCATCGACTATGACTAGACCAAATGAGTTACCACCGAGACTTTTGTAGGCATTGGGACCAAAGAGATCCATATGAAGTAGCTCGAGCGGTCTTCTCGTGGTCATGATATTCTTCACGGGGTGAGTTCCTCCAACTTGTTTTCCTGCTTGACAAGCACTACACAATCTATCCTTGTCAAATATAACATATTTTACTCCAAGGATATGATCACCTTTAATAAGCTTATCAAGATTTCACATGCCCACATGACCTAACCTTCTATGCCACAACCAGCCTTTCGAGGATTTAGCAATTAAGCAAGTCCTAGATTGAACCTTTTTAGTGAAATCAACAATGTAAAGATCACCTCTACGTATACCGGTAAAGACCATTTTATGATTGTCTCTACGAAACACTTGGCAATCTACTTCAGTAAATAGGACATTGAAACCAAAGTCAGCAAGTCTAGATACGGAAAGTAAATTGTATCCAAGAGATTCACCGAGCATAACATTTTGTATGGAGCTATCATGTGAGATGGCCACCTTACCAAGGCCAACCACCTTACCCTTTGAGTTATCACCGAAAGTGACATACTTTCGAGGGCCATCGTTTTCAGCAAGCTCACGAAACATATCCTTATCTCCGGTCATATGATCGATAAATCCACTATCAAGGACCCATTCCTTTCCTCCAGCCATGTAGCCGCGAAGATTTTCCATAAGACCAAAGTGTCTCATAGACTAATCGAGATCAAAGTCACTATCATCATCTCCATCATAGTATCCATGTTCAACATCATCTTGTGATGGATCAATTCCTAGAGATAGTGATTCATTAGAAGTATGACTGTAACAATGTTCATCTCTATGGATTCTAATGACTTCAGAAATGATGTTGCTAATAATTCCAACATCGACTTTGGCACGCATGAGGTTAGTAAGCTCAAATAGATAATCACCAAACTTAGGATCACTAGTACTCATCCCATTCAAGGCAATAGACTTATGGAGAATCTCATCAAGATTTTTCAAGGAATAATTTGGGAATCGTTACTCAAGAAATCTCCATATGGTGTAAGCACAATCAAGAGCAGGTAAGCTAGCAATCAAATTTTTGGGCAATCCTCTAATGATAAGATTGATAGTTCTAAGATTGTGAATCATGTCAAGATCCTCATCGGGAGTGGGATGCAAAGGATCACTACAGGGAATGCAAGGACTAGTAATGTACTTGTTCAAGTGATATTCATTGAAAATCTCAAGCATCTCATATTTCCACTCATGAAAGTACTCTCCATCAAGAATAGGCACTCTACGTATAAGACTCCCCAACATAGACTCATCCATCTTCCACCAAAGGTGTTTAAACCAAAGCAATGGAGACCAGTGCTCTAATATCAATTGAAAGGATCAAGAAGAGGTGTCTAGAGGGGGGGTAAATAGACTCTTAATAAGAAAAAGTTGCAGTTTTTATTTTCTTCAAGTTAAGGTAGAGTTTTAGCACAAGTTTAAACATTCACAATACATTCAAGCAAGCATGGCAAGAGTACATGAGCACTGGAAAGTAAAGCATGCAATTTGCAGGAATGTAAAGGGATGGGAGTGTGAAAACGCAATTGGAGACACGGAGATTTTTGGCGTGGTTCCGATATGTGGTGTTATTGCACATCCACGTTGATGGAGACTTCAACCCACGAAGGGTCCATGAAGAAGCAACCATGTCTATCCCACCATGGCCATCACCCACGAAGGACTTGCCTCACTAGGGAAGATCTTCACGAAGTAGGCAATCTCCTTGCCCGTACAAACTCCTTGGTTCAACTCCACAATCTTGACAGAGGCTCCCAAGTGACACCTAACCAACCTAGGAGACACCACTCTCCAAAAGTAATAGATGGTGTGTTGATGATGAACTCCTTACTCTTGTGCTTCAAAATAGTCTCCCCAACACTCAACTCTCTCTCTCATATTTGGATTTGGTGGAAAGATGATTTGAGTGGAAAGCAAATTGGAGAAGGCTAGAGATCAAGATTTATGTGGTTGGAATGAATATCTTGACCTCAACACATGAGTAGGTGGTTCTCTCTCAGAAAATATATGCCGGAAGTGTAGGCATGTTCTGATGGCTCTCCTCACGAATGAAGAATGGGTGGAGGGTATATATAGACTCCACACAAAATCTAACCATTACACACAAATCACCAAACTCGGTGGGACCGAATAATGAAACTCGGTCGGACCGATTCAGTTCATAATGTGACCGTTAGGCATTTTGGTGGGACCAATATGATCAACTCGATGGGACCAATGTTCTAGGGTTAGGGTAAAACCTCATCTCGGTTTGATTGATTACACAAACTTGGTGGGACCGATTTTTGTAATAAGCTGACCAGAGAGTTGGTCAGGCAAACTCGGTGAGACCGATTACAAATCTCGGTAAGACCAAAATTATTGCAACAGGCAACAGAGAGTTTGCAAGCCCATCTCGGTGAGACCGAGATCCCATCGGTGAGACCGAATTGATTAGGGTTTCTAGCAGTGGCTATGAAAAGTGAACTTGGTGGCGCCAGATAGAATGATTAGGTGGGGCCGAGTTTGACTTTTTCGTTTGGGACATATGTGGATATGAAAAGTGGTTGAGGGTTTTGGAACATATCACTAAGCACTTTGAGCAAGCAACCCATTAAGCAACACCTCATCCCCTTTTAATAGTATTGGCTTTCCTATGGACTCAATGTGATCTTGGATCACTAAAAGTAAAATGTAGAGTCTTGAGCTTTTGAGCTTTAGCCAATATTTTGTCCTTAGCACCTTGAAGAGGTTCCACATCCTCTTGTCCATGCCACTCCATCTGTTGAACTTGTCTGAAATATTCTAGATAAGACATTAGTCCAACAAGAGATATGTTGACATTAATTACCAAAACCACTGAGGGAGCATTTGTGCTTTCACAGGCCCACTCTCGGTGATGACCGTAGTTTGAGGAGTTCATGTATTCACTATGTGTTAATGCTTTGTTCCGGTTCTTTATTAAAAGGAGGCCTTAATATACCTTAGTTTCCAATATGGAACTCGCTGCCACGGGAGGGTAGGACAAAAGATGTCATGCAAGTTCTTTTAATAAAGATACCTGCCTACATTATATCGATGAACTGGAGCTAGTGTCGTATCGCCTAGGTTCTAATTGTCTCATGATGAATATCATCCAACAAGTCACCGATCCAATGCCTACAAATTTATCCTTATTGATCTTGCTGCATTACTACTTCTATCATCACTGTTACACTTGCTACAAAATTACTGCTATCGTTGTTACTGTTACCGTTGCTGTTGTCACAATTATCAAAACTATCAAACTACTTTGCTACTGATCACTTTGCTGTAGATAATTAATCTCTAGGTGTGGTTGAATAGATAACCCAGCTGCTAATACCTTCAAATATTCTTTGGCTCCCCTTGTGTCGAATCTATAAATTTGGGTTGAATACTCTACCCTCGAAAACTTTTGCGATCCCCTATACTTGTGGGTTATCAACATCCTTTTGCAAAAGATTTGTGAGGGGCCTAGAATTTTAAAAAGTGTTTGATAAATCTCCTACAGAAACCAGCATGACCTAAGAAACTACGAATACCTTTGATATCTTTAGGACATGGCATTTTCTCAATTGCATCAACCTTAGCTTTGTCCACTTCAGTACCTCTTTCAGAAATTTTATGGCCCAAAACAATACCTTCATTAACCACAAAGTGGCACTTGTCCCAATTCAAGACAAGATTCGTTTGCGCGCATCTCTGCAAAACTCGATCAAGATTGCTTAAACAATCATCAAAAGACTTCCCATGAACCGAGAAATTATCCATGAAAACCTCAACAATCTTTTCACAGAAGTCAGAGAATATAGAAGTCATACATCTTTGAAAGGTAGCAGGTGCATTGCATAAACCAAAAGGCATACGTCTATAAGCATATGTTCCAAAGGGATAAGTGAAAGTGGTCTTTTCTTGATCAAGTTAAGAAACAGGTATTTGCGAAATATCAGAGTATCCATCAAGGAAGTAAAAAATGTGTGTGCTTAGACAATATTTCTAGCATTTGATCAATAAAAGGCAGAGGGTAATGATCTTTTCTAGTTGCTTTGTTTAATTTTCTAAAATCAATTACCATTCTATAGTTTGTAACAATTCTTTGTGGAATAAGTTCATTCTTATCATTAGGAACAACAGTAATGCATCCTTTCTTAGGGACACAATGAACATGACTTACCCATCTACTATCAGCTATAGGATAGATTATACCTGTTTCTAGAAGTTTTAATATTTTCGTTCTTACCACTTCCTTCATCTTCGGATTTCACCGACGTTGGTGATCAACAACGGGTTTAGCATCAGGTTCCATATTAATCTTGTGCTAACATAGAGTGGAACTAATGCCCTTTAAATCATCAAGAGTATACCCAATAGTAGCTCGGTGCTTCCTGAGAACTTTCAATAATCTTTCTTCTTCATGTTCTGAAAGTTTAGCACTAATAATAAAAGGATATATCTTGTTTTCATCAAGATAAGCATATTTCAAAGTGTTTGGCAATTGTTTTAATTCAAACGCAGGATCACCTTTAGGTGGAGGTGGACCTCCTAGAGTTTCAAAAGGTAAATTGTGTTTAAGCAGAGGATGTTGTTCAAAGAAAATCTTATCTATTTAATTTCTTTCATGCATATGTAAATCATTTTCATGGTCTAGCAAATATTGTTCTAAGGGATCAGTAGGAGGCATAGCAATAGAGGCAAGACCAATTATTTCATCCTTACTAGGCAATTATTTTTCACAAAGCTTTCTATTAAACTTGGAAAAATTAAACTCATGAGACTCATCACCAAAGCTAACACCGACAGTATGTTTCTTATAATCTATCTTAGCATTAACGGTGTTCGGGAAAGGTCTACCAAAGATAATGGGACAGAAGTCATCTTGTGGGGAACCAAGAACCAGAAAATCAGTAGGGTATTTTATTTTCCCACACAAGACTTCCACATCTCTAACAATCCTAATTGGTGAAATAGTATCTCTATTAGCAAGTTTAATAGTAACATATATTTCTTCTATCTTTGAGGGTGCTATGTCATTCATAATCTCTTGATATAAGGTAAAAGGAATAACACTCACACTAGCACCTATGTCGCATAATACATGATAACAGTGATCTCCTATTTTAACTGAGACAACGGGCATGCCAACAATGGATCTATGATTATCTGTTTTATCAGGTTTGACAATTCTAGTAGCTTCATTACAGAAGTAAATAACATGCATATCTGCATTTTCTTCCAGGAGATCCTTAACCATAGCACACTAGGTTCTACTTTGATTTGTTCATCAGGTTTTGGTGTTCTAATACAACTTTTGTTAACCACAGTTGAAACTTTAGCATGTCCCTTTATCCTAACAGGGAAAGGTGGTTTCTCAATATAAGCAGTAGGAACAATTGGATCAACATTATAAATAATAGTTTCCTCTCTAGCTAGTACCGGTTCTTTTTCTTCTTTAATTGGTGGGTGATATTTGAACCACTTCTCCTTAGGGAGATCAACATGGGTAGCAAATGATTCACAAAAGGAGGCTACTATCTCAGAGTCAAGTCCAAATTTAGTGCCAAACTTTTGAAAAGCATCGGTATTCATAAAAGATTTAACACAATCATACTCAAGCTTAATACCCGGCTCTTTACCTTCATCAAGTTCCCAATCTTCAGAGTTGCGTATAATTCTTTCCAAAAGATCCCACCGGAATTCAATAGTGTTCTTCATAAAAGAACTAGCACAAGAAGTATCAAGCATGGATCGATCACTATGAGAAACCCGAGCATAAAAATTCTAGATAATAATTTCTCTTGAGAGCTCATGATTGGGGCATGAATATAACATTGACTTAAGCCTCCCCCAAGCTAGAGCGATACTTTCTCCTTCACGAGGCCAAAAATTATATATGTAATTCCGATCACGATGAACTAGATGCATAGGATATTTTTTTGGTGAAACTCCAATTTCAATCGATTCCAATTCCAAGATCCAATATCATCACATGGCCTATACCATGCCAATGCTTTTCCCTTCAAAGATAAAGGGAAAACCTTCTTCTTAACTTCATCTCCGGGTAAACCTGCAAGCTTAAACAATCCACAAATTTGTTCCACATATATCAAGTGCATATGAGGATGTTCAGTTCCATCTCCTGCATAAGGATTAGCTAGTAGATGTTCTATCATACCAGAAGGAATTTCATATTCAATATTTTCAGTAGGTGTAGTAGGTTGAGGGGTAGCTAATTGTGGTTCCGGTCGATGTGAAGATACCCTAAACAAACCCCTCAAAGGATTTTTTTTTTTCATAGTAGCAAGTGACAATAAATTTCAGTACACTATACAAATGTTTCCTTACCAAATTCCACTTACCAAAGGCGCTTCACTCCCCAGCAACAGCGCCAGAAAATAGGCTTGATGACCCACAAGTATAGGGGGTCAATTATAGCTCTTTTCGTTAAGTAAGAGTGTCGAACCCAACGAGGAGCAGAAGGAAATGACAAGTGGTTCTGCAAGTGCTGAAATGGTAAGTAATAGAGTAGTTTG
This sequence comes from Triticum timopheevii, assembly GCA_963921465.1. Lineage (NCBI taxonomy): Eukaryota > Viridiplantae > Streptophyta > Magnoliopsida > Poales > Poaceae > Triticum > Triticum timopheevii. The sequence goes on from OY997264.1 coordinate 330,534,799, forward strand.
ATAGCAAGATAATTTGTAACGAGCAGGTAACGATAATAGTAACAGAAGTGCAGCAAGATAGCCCAACCCTTTTACGGCAAAGGTCAGGCCAAAACAGTCTCTTATAGTAAGCAAAGCGTTCTTGAGGGTACACGGGAATTTCATCTAGTCACTTTCATCATGTTGATTCGATTCGTGTCAGCTACTTTGATAATTTGGTGGACCGGTGCTTAGGTGCTGTTCTTACTTGAACAAACCTCCTACTTATGATTAACCCTCTCGCAAGCATCCGCAATTATGATTAACCCATTCGGTCCCTTACGGAATAGCGCATAAACTAGGGTTTAAGCTTCTATCACTCTCGCAACCCATCATCTAATAACTACTCCATAATGCATTCCCTTAGGCCCAAATATGGTGAAGTGTCATGTAGTCGACGTTCACATGACACCACTAAGGGAATCACAACATACATACTATCAAAATATCGAACACATATCAAGTTTGCATGATTACTTGCAACATGATTTCTCCCGTGACCTCAGAAACAAAAGTAACTACTCGCAAATGATAATCATGCTCAAGATCAGAGGGGTATTAAATAGCATATTGGATCTGAACATATAATCTTCCACCAAATAGACCATATAGTAATCAACTACAAGATGTAATCAACACTACTAGTCACCCACAAGCACCAATCTATAGTTCCGGTACAAAGATTGAACACAAGAGATGAACTAGGGTTTGAGATGAGATGGTGATGTTGAAGATGTTGATGGAGAGTTCCTTCCCCGAGATGGGAAAGTTCTTGGTGATGATGATGACGATGATTTCCCCCTCCGGGAGGGAAGTTCTCCCGGCAGAATCGCTCCGCCGAAGGGCAAAAGTGCTCCTGCCCAAGTTCTGCCTCGAGACGGCGACGCTCCATCCCGAAAGTCCTCTCCTTATTTTTTTTTCTAGCTCAAAATGACTTGTATACTAGAAGATGGGCACGGGAGGTGGGCCGAGGAGAGCACAACCCACCAGGGTGCGCCCAGGTGGGTTGTGCCCACCTGGTGGGCCCCCTCTAGTACTTATTGGCTCCAATATTCCTCATATATTCCATAAAAATTCTCCGTAAAGTTTAATTTTGGAGTTGTGCTGGATAGGTAGCCTGATGTAGCTTTTCCAGGTCTGGATTTCCAGCTGCCAGAATTCTCCCTCTTTGTGTGTACCTTGCAAATTATGAGAGAAAAGGCCTTAGAATTACTCCAAAAAGCATTATTATGCATAAAAACATCATAAATAACAGTAGGAAAACATGATGCAAAATGGACGTATCAGAAGTTCACTTATATCTTTTAGAGTATGAATGAAATTATCATTGAAAGTGAGTTTGAAGAGGTCAACTTTAGATATTATTCATCCACTATTTCAAAGTGTGACACAATTCATGTGGATTACATTATTATTAAAAGTGGGTTGGAAGAGGTCAAACTTTAGTCATTAGTATTGATCCCACTACCTTGGAGAATCTCTCATTGAATAAGTACGATCATTTACTCTTGTGCTTCATTTATATCTTTAGAATAAAATTTATGAATGAATTGAATGTCATGTGCTTCATTTACTATATGTATTTTCACAAGTAACATGCATCCTTCGCTTAATCCGTTAAAATAGAAGTGATACTATAATAGTGCATATCTTTAATTAAGTAAGGGAGTTACATTATAATGACAATGGTCATTAGTTTTATTAAGTTGAATGTATCATGTTGTGGTGGTAATTATCTCCCAGGAAGGACGGATGATTGACTTGGCACATGTGTTACACATTGATAAATTCCAATTTAGCCTTGGTTGTATTCAGGTTTGTCATGACTATATTTTCTCAATAATATTACTATTAGAGAATGCATGATTGTGGTTTTTGTGCTTGGTAAAGTGGATGCGCCTTGTACTTCGCTAGCATTTTCCTGTACTAAGCGGAATTACCACTTGTGCATTCAATTATTGAAATTAGTTTATGCCACAAAGTGTTCACCATACCTACCCTAATATATATGGTATTGCACCATCATTCCAAGTAAATTTGCGTGTGCCACCTCTAAACTTTGAAATAAGCTTCTGTTTTGTGTGCCCATACAACTCATGGAGCCGGTGGGGTAGTCATTATCTTCCATGATAAATGTGGTTGACTCAGGAGGAGAGTGCATTCGACTTGTAAAAAATTATGAGAGAGGCTGGTTATAGGGATGTCCAATCCCAAATAAATTATTATTATTTTGAAAAAAGGACACCCCATTGAAAGTTGAAGTTGTCATGCACCCGTGGATTCAGCTAGCCATGCTTTGTGTTAGTATGGTTGAGGGGAAGTGTAAAACATGGGAACCACCATTAACGTGTTTAGCATGGAAGATATTAATCTTTGTCATTAAACCGTTGACTGGAAAAGTACACCTCCCAAAATAACATTATCTCTATTTTAAACCAAATGAACTCTGGCATATGTTAATCTCTGCTTCTCTCTGTGAAAGACCTATCTATTTATTTTTATTGTTAATTCAATTCCATCTCTTGTTCTTGCGCCACAGATTGATCACAGGGGATCACTCTTAGATTTGCATACATTCTTCTAACAGTAATTTGTTGAGCATTGTATAAGTATGATGGTTATCTTCAAATTGGGGTACCTAGTCATAGTCTGTACTTGGTTGTTACTTTATGTTTGTAATATAATCTTGAAATATTCATGAGATACTTCATTACCAATTTATGATATGTTGAACTTAATGGAATGATGCTACTTGTTATTAGAATTATCATTGCCTATGTGATCAAAGGTTTGTTCTATTCTAGAATTCACACTTTAAAAACTATTCTTTTTATCATCTACCTACTCGAGGACGAGCAAAGATTAAGCTTGGGGATGTAGATACGTCTCCAACGTATCTATAATTTTTAAGTATTCATGCTATATTTGCACCATTTATTAATGGTTTTGGTGCACTTTTATAGCCTTGGTAAGTATTTCTATTAATCTAGTGCCGAGTGCCAGTTCCTGTTGTGTGCATGTTTTTGATTTATAGAAAATCAATATCTAGGAAGGTCAAAACAACCTGGATATGATTTTTTTCTGGAATATATATGTGATTTTGGGGCAAAGGAATCAGCACAAAGCGATGCCCGCGCCATGGGCCCTTGTGGCTAGCCCTTAAGTCTGTTGGGGCCCTTCTTTAGCTGCAAGAAAGGAGATTTCTGGAGGAAAGTCCCCTCAATATTTCAGCCCGATCAGAGTTACTGATCTCCTGCTATAAAAATACGGTGTTCTGCTAGAAAACAGAAGCAAAAGCATAAAGAAATAGAGAGAAGAGATCCAATCTCGAAGGGGCGCCCACCTCTCTGGGAGCCATGGTTGCCAAGTACCAGAGGGGAGAATCTCTCCCCATCTGGGAGGGCATGGAGGAAGAAGCGGGAGGGGGAGCCTCTCTCTCTCTCTCTCTCTCTCTCTCTCTCTCTCTCTCTCTCTCTCTCTCTCTCTCTCTCTCTCTCTCTCTCTCTCTCTCTCTCTCTCTCTCTCTCTCTCTCTCTCTCTCTCTCTCTCTCGGCGGCGGAGTGCCGCTGGGGAACCACCATCATGGCGACCGTCTTCATCAACGTCATCGTATTCACCAACATCTTATCACCTTTGTCACCTATTTTCAGCGGTCCACTCTCTCGCAACCCGCTGTAATCCCCTACTTAAACATGGTATTTTGATTATATGAATTATTATCCAGTGATTTGTGTTATCGTTATTATGTCTGAGTAGATTATTGTTGTTCTATGGGTTAATTGGTGAATTGTCATGATTAGTTTGAGTTGCTTGTGATTATGTTACAATCATTTGGTGCCCATCATATGAGCTCACGTGAGGATCACATCTTGTAGGGCTAGTAGTATTTTCTTGAACACAGTACAGACGTAAGTGCTCATATATTCGTGCATACACATATGATACATCTACAACGTATCTACTTTTCCTAACACTTTTCCTCTTGTTTTGGACTCCAATTTGCATGATTTGAATGAAACTCACCCCGGACTGACGCTGTTTTCAGCAGAACCACCATGGTGTTGTTTTTGTGCGAAATAAAAGTTCTCGGAATGGAACGAAACTTTGTGAGGATTTTTTATATCAATAAAGAGAATTTCTGGAGCCAAGAACCACCGCAGGGGGCACCTAGGTGGTCACAACCCACCAGGGCGCTTCCTCCCTCTGAGCGCGCCCAGGTGGGTTGTCCCCACCTGGTGGCCCCACAGACCCTGAAATCGACACTATAAAATACTATTTTTTGGAGAAAAAAATCAGGGAGAAAGAATTATCGCGTTCCACGAGATGGAGTCGCCGTCACCTCATGTTCTTCATTGGGAGGCCAGATCTGGAGTCCGTTTGGGGCTCCGGAGAGGGGGATCTTCATTCTTCGTCTTCACCAACCCTTATCCATCGCCAATTCCATGATGCTCCCCAATGGGAGTGAGTAATTCCTTCGTAGGCTCGCTGGTCGGTGAGGAGTTGGATGAGATTCATCATGTAATCTAGTTAGTTTTGTTAGGGCTCGATCCCTAGTATCCACTATGTTCTGAGATTAATGTTGCTATGACTTTGCCATGCTTAATGCTTGTCACTTTGGGCCCGGGTGCCATGATTTCAGATCTGAACCGTTTATTTTATCACCATTCTATCCATGTTCTAGATCCTCTCTTGCAAGTTATAGTCACCTACTACGTGTTATGATCCGGCAACCCTAGAGTGACAATAGTCGGGACCACTCCCGGTGATGACCGTAGTTTGAGGAGTTCATGTATTCACCGTGTGCTAATGCTTTGTTCCGGTTCTCTATTAAAAGGAGGCCTTAATATCCCTTAGTTTCCAATTGGACCCCGCTGCCACGGGAGGGTGGGACAACCGATGTCATGCAAGTTCTTTCCATAAGCACGTATGACTATTTACGGAATACATGCCTACATTATATTTATGAACTGGAGCTAGTGATGTAACGCCCTAGGTTAGAACTATCAATGATGAATATCATCCAACAAATTAACGATCCAATGCCTACGAATTTATCTTATTTTGTTCTTGCTAAGTTACTGTTGCTATTGTTAATGTTGCACTTGCTACAAAATCACTGCTATCACTGTTACTGTTACTATTACTGTTGTCACTATTATCAAAACTATCATACTAATTTTCTACTGATCACCTTGTGCAGATAATTAATCTCCAGGTGTGGTTCAATTGACAACTCAGCTGCTAATACTTCCAAATATTCTTTGCCTCCCCTTGTGTCGAATCTATAAATTTGGGTTGAATACTCTACCCTCAAAATCTGTTGTGATCCCTGGTACGTCTTTGTCATATCAATAATCTTTTATTGTTTCGTGCCAATATTATACAACTTTCACATATTTTTGGCAACTTTTTACATGATTTATTGGACTAACCTATTGATCTCGTGCCCAGTGCTAGTTCCCGTTTTTCATAGCGCAGAAAACCCATATCAAACAGAGTCCAAATGCAAAAAAAAATTACAGAGAATTATTTTGGAATATATGTGATTTTTGGGAGTTGGAATCACCGCAAACGGAGGCCCACATAGCCCACAAGACACCAGGGCGCGCCAGAGGCCCTGGCGCGTGGTGGTGGGTTGTTCTCCTCGAACGTCGGTTGGAGTTCTACTTCGGGCGCAAGGAGGCTTATATCCGGAAAAAAAATCGTGTTAAAATCTCAGCGCAATCGGAGTTACGGATCTCCTCGAATATAAAAAACGGTTTTCGGCCAGATCAGAGGAGCACGAAACAAAAGAGAATAGAGAGGGAGATCCAATCTCGAGGTTCTCCCGCCCCTCCGCCGCCATGGAGACCAAGGACCATAGGGGGAACTCTCCTCCCATCTAGGGGGGAGCCCAAGGAAGAAGAAGGAGGAGGGGGCCCTCTCCCCCTCGCTTCAGGTGCCGCCGGGGCAACGATCAGGACGACAATCTACATCAACAATCTTGCTACCGTTAACACCAACTTTCTCCCCCTCTATGCAGTGGTGTAACACCTCTTCTCCCCGCTGTAATCTCTACTTAAACATGGTGCTCAACTCCATATATTATTTCCCAATGATTTATGGTTATCCTATGATGTTTGAGTAGATCCGTTTTGTCATGTGGGTTAATCGTGATCTTGGTTGGTATGATTGTATATTTTATTTATGGTGTTGTCCTACAGTGCCCTCCGTTCTCGTGCAAACGTGAGGGGCCCCCGTTGTAGGGTGTTGCAATATGTTCATGGTTCTCTTATGGTGGGTTGCAAGAGTGACAGAAGCTTAAACCCGAGTAAGTGGGGTATGACGTATGGGAGTAAAGAGGACTTGATACTTAATGCTATGGTCGGGTTTCACGACCTTGATGATCTTTAGTAGTTGCGAAGCTTGCTAGGGGTCCAATCATAAGTGCATATGATCCAAGTAGAGAAAGTATGTTAGCTCATGCCTCTCCCTCATATAAAATTACAGGAATGATTACCGTTACTTGTTATCGATTGCCTAGGGACAAATAACTTTCTTGTTGACACAAAACCTTTTACTAAACACCTAAATTTTATTATCTTGCAAAGTATTTCTAGTTTTGTTCTTGCAAAGTAGTTCTAGCATCGCACCTACAAAATAGTTTCATACTTGTTTTCGATAAAGCAAACGTCAAGTGTGCGTAGAGTTGTATCGGTGGTCGATAGAACTTGAGGGAATATTTGTTCTGCCTTTAGCTCCTTGTTGGGTTCGACACTCTTATTTATCGAAAAAAGCTACAAAAGATCCCCTATACTTGTGGGTTATCAAGACCTTTTTCTGGCACCGTTGTGGGGGAGTTATAGCGTGGGGTGAATATTCTCGTGTGTGTTTCTTTGCTTTATCACCAAGTTGTTTTTATTTCCTGTTATAAGTTGTTCTCTATCTTTAGTTATGGATATGGAACACGAAACACCAAAAAAATTAGTTGTACTTGCTACTCATGGAGATGGGGAACCTCCTAAATCCCTCGATGCTCATTATGTGAAAGATATTATGCACTACTTTGATAATCCTGAGAAAACCCCATTCAACTTGATAATGGGAGTAACGTTGGATCAACGTGAATACTTTAGGGATTATCGCTTGACACAAAAAGGGAAACTTTTATGGGATCAAATTTATATGTTGCATTGGTATGCTCGGGATCTATGCTTGAGAGATGATTATACTTGTTGCTCTAGAATGAATGCTCCACATCTTCCCTTTTCATGCAAATTTAATGATAATGAAACCTTAGCTTCTTACGCTAATGGTATATATAATTACTATGATGTGGAACAAATAGAAGAAGTTGTTGCATTTAAGGGTGCACATGAAATTGAATCTTTCTTTAAAAGGTTTGAAGATTTAGATGATTCGCTTTATAGACCTGAAAATCTTGCTATCCTTAAATATTGCTATGACAATTATAAATACAATTACGATGTTGATGTATTTATTGAGAATAACTCCGCTGTCCAAGAAGAGATTAGTATTTTGCAGGAGTCTATGGAAGAATAAATTCATGAAACTGTGAGCTCATTGGATGAAAAGGATGATGAGGAGGGCGAAGAACAAATGGAGGCAGAGCGGATTAGCTACCCGTGCCCACCTTCTTTTTTTTGACCCTGTGACCGTAGAACAATTGTTCTATGGTATATTTTCATTAATAAATATTTACAGAATACATAAAAAAAAGTCAAGTCGAGCTTCAACCAATACCAGCTCTAGGAAACATCATCATAGAGGTTACAAATTTAATTCAGTCCAAGCTCTAATCCTGTCTGCTTTCCCTTGCTTGGCCCTCATCTGACATGCCCATAAACCTTCTTGTAGGTAGAATTTCCAGTTATCAATGCTTATGGCTGCCCTCCTGAAAATTTTATCTTTCCTGATACTCCAAGTAGCCCAACATCCCATGATAATGATCTCTAATCCAAAAGTTGGAGGTAGCTGAGACATAGCAAGTAGGATTTCATCATAACTTGAGATACCTCTCTGTCTATTTGGAATTACGCTATCCCAATAGGAAAGAATGAAGGGACAATTCCAGAAAAGATGCTCGGAGGTTTCATCTGTCTGATCTTGACAGAGAGCGCATTCAAAACTAGGGAGTTGCATCAAGCATCGTTGGAGCATGTTTCTGGTGTTGTTTCTGCTAATGAGAGTAACTCTTCAACTCATACATTATTTAATGCCCCTTCGTTCTTACTGAAGGATGAATGTTATGATAATTACTATGATCCCGTTGATTCATTTGAAATATCCCCTTTTGATGAACTTGATGCTTGTTATGCTTGTGGCCAAGATGACAATATGAATTATGCTTATGGAGATAAACTTGCTATAGTTCCTTATGCTAAGAATGGCATTGTTGCTATTGCACCCACACATTATAGTCCTATTATCTTTTTGAATTCTCCCAACTACACTATAACAGAGAAGTTTGCACTTATTAAGGATTATATTTATGGGTTGCCTTTTACCATTGCACATGATGATTTTGATGAATATATTATGCATGTGCTTGCTGCTCCTATTTGCAATTATTATGAGAGAGGAGCTACATCTCCGCCTCTCTATTTTTCCAACACGATAAAATTGCAAGAAACTGCTTATGCTATGTATTGGCCTTTACTTGATGTGCATGAATTGTCCTTGTATGACATGCCGATCCATAGGAAGAGAGTTAGACTTCGTCATTGCTTGATATATGTTGCTTTGTGCTCACTACTAAATTCTAAATCATTGCTAATTAAAATTGGCTTTGATATAACTTGGGATCCGGGTGGATCCATTACTTGAGCACTTTATGCCTAGCTTAATGGCTTTAAAGAAAGCGCTGCCAGGGAGACAACCCGACAGTTTTAGAGAGTCATTTATTTCTATTGAGTGCTTTTATAAAGTTTAAAAACAAAAAAAATATAGAGGGGAACACAAAAATTTTCAAAAAGGAAAGTGAAAGTGAGAGAGACAAGCATTGTTGAAGAGGGGGAACTCCTTGAACTTTGTTCATGCTCACGGAAACTTTGTGGATCTTAATTACAGAAACTTTTCAAAAAAAAATTATCCCCTTGTACAAATCCATTGTATTATAAAAGAATGTGCCAAGATTTGCATTTAGGATGATTAGATTGCTTGTTGGTTTGTGCGGTGGAAAACAGAAACTTTGGCTGTAGTGCGCGATTTTAAATTTTTTACTGGAACGTCAAACGGTTCTGAAACTTTATGTACTGTCTTTATATACAAATTGTTTATTTTTCCCAATTTTTTCAGAATTTTTAGATTTACAGAAGTATGGTGGATGTTCAAATCTTTACAGATTGTCCTGTTTTCATAGATTGCTGTTATAGCTTCATTATTTGCGTATGTTTGAATTCTTGTTGAAGCCTCCTTGACTTGGGGCCATAGAATTGTGATAGCATACAGTGGGTAATGTTTGTTTATAATTATAAAATAATGTTACAGCAGTACATGATGGGATTTCATTGCCATATTCACTAACCCCGCCACTAAAAGTTCGGTTAAGTTTTGTGTGGATGAAGTGTTTGAAGATCGATGAGGTCTCGATGTAAGGAGAAGGAGGAGAGGCAAGAGCTCAAGCTTGGGGATTGATACGTCTCCGCCGTATCTACTTTTCCAAACACTTTTTCCCTTGTTTTGGACTCTAACTTGCATGATTTGAATGGAACTAACCCAGATTGACGCTGTTATTTTTGTGCAGAAATAAAAGTTCTCGGAATGACCTGAAAATCAATGGAGATTATTTTTGGAATTAATATAAAATATTGGCGAAAGAATCAAGGCCAGGGGCCCCACATCCTCTCCACGAGGATGGGGGCATGCCTACCCCCTGGGCGCGCTCCCGCCTCGTGGGCCCCCTGGTGCTCCACCGACCTCAACTCCAACTCTATATATTCACGTTCGGGGAGAAAAAAATCAGAGAGAAGGATTCATCGCGTTTTACGATATGGAGCCGCCGCCAAGCCCTAAACTCTCTCGGAGGGCTGATCTGGAGCCCGTTCGGGGCTCCAGAGAGGGGAATCCGTCGCCATCGTCATCATCAACCATCCTCCATCACCAATTTCATGATGCTCACCACCGTGCATGAGTAATTCCATCGTAGGCTTGCTGGACGGTGATGGGTTGGATGAGATTTATCATGTAATCGAGTTAGTTTTGTTAGGGTTTGATCCCTAGTATCCACTATGTTCAGAGATTGATGTTTCTATGACTTTGCTATGCTTAATGCTTGTCACTAGGTCCCGAGTGCAATGATTTTAGATCTGAACCTATTATGTTTTCATGAATATATGTGAGTTCTTCATCCTATCTTGCAAGTCTATAGTCACCTACTATGTGTTATGATCCGGCAACCCCGAAGTGACAATAATCGGGACCACTCCCGGTGATGACTGTAGTTTGAGGAGTTCATGTATTCACTATGTGTTAATGCTTTGGTCCGGTACTCTATTAAAAGGAGGACTTAATATCCCTTAGTTTCCAATAGGACCCCGCTTCCACGGGAGGGTAGGACAAAAGATGTCATGCAAGTTCTTTTCCATAAGCACATATGACTATATTCGGAATACATGCCAAGATTATATTGATGAATTGGAGCTAGTTCTGTGTCACTCTATGTTATAACTGTTGCATGAATAATTGCATTCGACATAATTCTCCATCACCGATCCAATGCCTATGAGCTGTTCACATATTGTTCTTCGCTTATTTACTTTTCCGTTGCTGCCGTTACAATCAGTACAAAACTATCGTTGTTACTTTTGCCACCATTACCGTTACTTCCATACTACTTTGCTGCAGATACTAAGTTATCCAGGTGTGGTTGAATTGAGAACTCAACTGCTAATACTTGAGAATGTTCTTTGGCTCCCCTTGTGTCGAACCAATAAATTTGGGTTGAATACTATACCCCCGAAAACTATTGCGATCCCCTATACTTGTGGGTTATCAAGACTATTTTCTGGCGCTGTTGCCGGGGAACATAACTCTATTCTTTGAGTTACTTGGGATTTATATCTGCCGGTCACTATGAGGAACTTGAAAGACGAAAGAACTAAGATTTATCCCTCAACTATGAGGGGAGGTAAGGAACTTCCATCTAGCTCTGCACTTGATTCACCTTCTGTTTTGAGTAAGCTTGCGACACCTAAACCTGCTTCTGCTATTAATTCTAATATGTCGCATGTTATTGATGATGCCTCTTCTCCTATGCATGATACTTATGATGAAACTACTTCTATGCTTGATACTACTGTGCCACTTGGTAAATTTCTTGATGAACAACTTGCTAGGGCTAGAGAGAATGAAATTACTGAAACTGATAATATTGATGAAAGTGATGATGAAGATTCTCCCCCTAGATATGAATTGCCTGTTGTGCCTGAGGGTTATGTTATGGATGAAGAAACTGCTAGAGACTTTCTTGCCTGCAATGATAGAAGTGATCTTAAGAAATTATTAGCTAAGCTGAAAGAAAAATCTCTGAATGCTACAATGAAATATGATCCTGCTTATGCTACTTCACCTATCTTTGTTACTGATAAGGATTATGATTTCTCTGTTGATATTGAGATAATTACTTTGGTTGAATCCGATCCTTTCTATGGCTATGAATATGAAACTGTTGTGGCACATCTTACTAAATTGAATGATATAGCCGCCCTGTTCACTAATGATGAGAAAACTCGCTACTACTATATCCTTAAATTATTTGCGTTCTCATTAAAGGGTGATGCTAAGATATGGTTTAATTCTCTTGATCCTGGTTGTGTGCGTAGTCCCCAGGATATAATTCATTACTTCTCTGCTAAATATTTCCCCGCTCATACGAAACAAGCTGCTTTAAGGGAAATATATAATTTTGTGCAAATTGAAGAAGAGAGTCTCTCACAAGCTTGGGGGAGGCTTCTCCAATTACTTAATGCTTTGCCTAATCATCCTCTCAAGAAAAATGAAATACTTGATATCTTTTTTAATGGACTAACCGATGCTTCTAGAGACTACCTGGATAGTTGTGCTTGTTGTGTTTTCAACGAAAGAACAGTTGATCAAGCTGAATTGCTATTGAATAATATGTTGACTAATGAAAATAATTGGACACTTCCTGAACCAACTCCTAAGCCAACTCCGAAGAAAAGGGGTATTCTATTTCTCAGTCCTGAAGATATGCAAGAGGCAAAGAAATCTATGAAAGAAAAAGGTATTAAAACTGAAGATGTTAAGAATTTACCTCCTATTGAAGAAATACATGGTCTTAATCTGCCGCCTGTGGAAGAAATACATGGTATGGATAACTCGACACAGGTAGTAAAGGTAAATTCTCTCTATAGATTTGATGAAGGTGATATTCCTCGTTATAAGTCTGCTAGCCGATGCTTAGATGAGTTTGATAATTTTATTGTCAAACAAGAAAACTTCAATGCTTATGTTGGTAGACAATTGAAACACAATGCTTATATGATGGAACACTTGAGTGATTATATGTCTAGTTTTAAAGGTGAACTCAAACTTATTAGTAAACATGCTTTTATGGTTACCACTCAAGTAGAACAAGTGCTTAAAGCTCAGAATGATTTGCTCAATGAATTAAATTATAAGAAAAATGACTTTGCTGTTAGTGTTGCAACTAGAGGAGGTAAAGTGACTCAGGAACCTTTGTATCCTGAAGGTCATCCTAAGAGAATCGAGCAAGATTCTTAGAGAACTAATGTAGATGCACCTAGTCCTTCTAAAAAGAAGAAAAAGAAAAATGATAGGACTTTGCATGCTTCTAGTGAACCTGTTGTTGACAAACCTGAGAATCCCAATGATATTTCTATTTCTGAAGCTGAAACACAATCTGGTGATGAACATGAACCTAGTGATAATGCTAATAATGATGTTCATGTTGATGCTCAACCTAGCAATAATAATGATGTAGAACTTGAACCTGCTGTTCATCTTGATAACCCACGATCAAAGAATCAACGTTATGATAAGACAGACTTTGTTGCTAGGAAGCACGGTAAAGAAAGAGAACCATGGGTTCAGAAACCCATGCCATTTCCTCCCAAACCATCCAAAAAAGGATGATGAGGATTTTGAGCGCTTTCCTGAAATGATTAGACCTATATTCTTGCGTATGCGTTCGACTGATATGCTTAAAATGAATCCTTATGCTAAGTATATGAAAGATATTGTTATTACTAATAAGAGAAAGATACCAGAAGCTAAAATTTCCACCATGCTTGCTAATTATACTTTTAAGGGTGGAATACCTAAGAAACTTGGAGATCCAGGAGTACCAACTATACCATGCTCCATTAAAAGAAACTATGTTAGAACTGCTTTATGTGATCTTGGAGCCGATGTTAGTGTTACACCTCTCTCTTTATATCGTAGACTTGATTTATATAAGTTGACACCTACTGAAATATCTTTGCAAATGGCCGATAAATCAACTGTTATACCTGTCATCATTTGTGAGGATGTGCCTGTTGTAGTTGCAAACGTTACTATTTTAACAGACTTTGTTATTCTTGATATTCCCGAGGATGATAGTATGTCTATTATTCTTGGAAGACCCTTTTTGAATACTGTAGGGGCTGTTATTGATTGCAATAAAGGCAATGTCACTTTTCATGTTAATGGTAATGAGCATACGGTACACTTTCCAAGGAGACAACCTCAAGTCCACAGTATCAATTCTATTGGAAAAATTCCATCGATTACTATTGGAGGTTTTGAATTTCCTCTTCCTACTATCAAAAAGAGATATGATATTCTTATTGTTGGGGATGTGCATATCCCCATTGAGGTAACATAGTGCTATTCAAAATTTCTCTCGTTCCATGTTATTCGGAATGAGTTTGTTAATAAGACTTGATCAACCTTGTTAGTGGATTCCTTTTGATGAGCATGAGATGGATGAAATTAGAAAGCACAACCTTCTGTATCCTCCTTTTACTTTCTGTAATTTAGATTAAATAAAGCAAAAATAGTATTTTCTGTCTGTTTTCTAAATTATCCGTGCAATAAAAAATACCCCGAAAATAAAAGTTCTCCAAATGCCCCGAAAATGAAATATAATTTTTTCTGGAATATTTGAGAATATCTGGCACTAAGAACACCTCAGGGGGAGCTGGCACCTGGCCACGAGGGTCCAGGGCGCGCCCACCCCCCTGGGTGCACCCCCTGCCTCGTGGGCCCATGGTGGCTCCCTCCACTTATTCCAGGCACCACACACTCCTTCTTCCTCCCAAAAAAATCACCAACCAGCTCAAGCACGAGTTCTTGCTCATTTTGCTGCGATTTTCGATTTCCTTGCTCAAAGCTCCACTCATAAAACTGCTTTGGGGGATTGTTCTTTGGTATGTGACTCCTCCAATGGTCCAACTAGTTTTTGTTCTAGTGCTTTATTCATTGCAAATTTTTGCTGCCTAGGTGACCCTGTTCTTGAGCTTGCATGTCAAATTTTTATGGTCCCAAGTAGTTCTAATGCATGATATAGTCTCTAGGCACTTGTGGGAGTAGTTTTTTTTAACAGAAAGACTGTAAGGGATACCCCTACAGTATAATTGGTGCAACAAACCCAAATTGCAAGTACCATGCCTTGAACCTGGGTGGGTGGGAAGGCATCAGCCCCTTCCCACCACTAGGCTATGCCTTAGTCTGCCTTGTGGGAGTAGTTGCTATCAATTTTGTTGAGTTTGGTTCACTTTTATTTTGAAGTTACTAAAAATTTCAGAAATTTTTAGAAAATGATGAAGAGATTTTTGAGGGGCTCATCGAGCTGAAGCTCGAAGGACAAGCAAAGCGAGGAGGATAAGAGGCCCAAATATAATCTCCCTCGCACCGCGAAAGTTTGGCCGTGTGAATGGCCTTGTGATGAGTTCTTAACAGCGGCCGGGATTCATGATGATTTCTATTCTTTGGTTGAGAATGCGGGCCTCACCGACTTCCTCCACGACCAGTGTGAACTGTATCTCTTACTCACTAATATTTTCATGCAAAACTTTCATTTCCATGCTAGGAGATCACCACCTTCAGTGGAATTTTATTTATATGATGGGCATAAGGAGATGTCCCTTCCTGATTTTTGCCGGGTTTGTAAGATACCCCTTACTGGCAGCATAGAGGAACCACATCAGAATGATGTGGAAGGGTTTATTGATATGATTGTTGTAGGGGAAACTAGGAAAGTCTTCGATGCAAGAATTACTAGCATACATTTTCCGGTTCTGCGTTACTTTGCGATATTTGCTACTAGATGTTTAATTGGTCGCAGAAACTGTGGAAATCTTAGTGCCCCTGATATTGTTATTTTGGGCCATGCCTTGTTTCGCGATAACTCTTTTAGCCTAGGCACTATCGTTGCCAAACGGTTAAGTCTTAACCGCACAAAGGGTCCCATCTTGGGAGGTATCTTCGCCTCGCGCCTTGCTTCACACTTTAACATGACTATTAGGCATTATGAGAAAGAAGAAAAGTTGTTGCCTCCTGTTTTTCTAGATTATAAGAGTATGGTAGCACATGATTTTATCGTTAAGAATAAGGAAAAGACGCTTAAGTACAAACTGATATTTGATAAAATTCGCCTTGAGATTGTTACTTTGCCTGCTCCTTCTTTGTTTGACTTATCTACAGGCAAGTACCTTGTTCAGCCGGAGGCATTTCATGCATACCAGAACCCCGCACCAGCTACAGAGCCAGAGCCGGAACCACAATTTGATCCTTCACGACAGTTTGTTTACCAGTGGTATCCAGAGGAGATTGCCAACCAGTGGCAATCCGAGGCTCCTTCTTAGTACGACCCCAACTACAACTTTGATCCATGGCAGTAGACCAACTTAGGCCAAAAGCCTAAGCTTGGGGGAGTACGTATTTCTCACCGACATTACATTCATGCTCACACACTCATTCTTGTTGTTGGTGCTCATACTTTTTCACTGTAATATCCATGCTAGTTTATTTTCTTTTTCTCGCTTTCTTCTTGTGTGTTTGATAAACCTTAAGAAAAACAAAAAAAATTAGTTGTAGCTTCTAGCTAGTTTACTTTCCATGCTTGTAGTAGTAATAATAATAAAAAAACAAAAAGATTTCTCGTTCTTTTTTTTGCTTGTTGGGAGTTTTCCCGTGTAAATAGTTTTATTTCTTTTCTTTTCTTTGGGGGTCGAGAGGAGAAGACCATAATGAAAATGTTGAAGTGGCTCTTATATGCATTATTGTTGATTTAACCAAGAGCCCATATTACCTTGTCCTCTCCTTTGTATTGAATGCCTGCAGATTCCAGCTTAGTCCAATGCACGTGCACTATTACTATTATCCACATCGTTCGGTCGTGCAAGTGAAAGGCAATAATGACAATATATGATGGACTGATTGAGATGAGAGAAGCTGGTATGAACTCGACCTCTCTTGTTTTTGTAAATATGATTAGTACATCATTCTTTGTTCAGCCTATTATAAATAAACATGTTTGCAATGAAAATTAGAGATTATAGTTGCTTATGCCATGCTTAATTTGCTAGGAGTTTATAATGGTTTACCTTGCGTGCCAACATGCTATTAAAATGGTTGTGATGTGGTATGATAGGGTGGTATCCTCCTTTGAACGATTCAAGTGACTTGACTTGGCACATGTTCACGCATGTAGTTGAAACAAAATAAACATAGCCTCCACGATATTTATGTTCATGGAGGATTATATCCTACTCATGCTTGCACTAAATGTTTATTAATTCTAATGCATGTTCATGACTGTTGTCGCTCTCTAGTTGGTCGCTTCCCAGTCTTTTTCTAGACTTCACTTGTACTAAGCGGGAATACTGCTTGTGCATCCACTTCCATAAACCCCAAAGTTATTCCATATGAGTCCACTATACCTTCCTATATACGTTCCAAGTAAATTTGTATGTGCCAAACTCTAAACCTTCAAATGAAATTATGTTTTGTATGCTCGAATATCTCATGTATCAACTAGGGTTGTCTGTATCTTCCATGCTAGGCGGGTTATTCTCAAGAGGAGTGGACTCCGCTCCTCACTCACGAGAAAATGGATGGTCACCGGGATGCCCAGTCCCATGCTTTATGCAAATAAAATCGAAATAATTGCAAACAAAACTCCCACCGGACTCTTGTTAGTTGGAGGCACTCGTTGTTTCGAGCCAGTCATGGATTGATGCTTGTCGATGGAGGGGGAGTATAAACTTTACCATTCTGTTTGGGAACATCCTATAATGTGTGTAGCATGGAATATATCAAGATCTCTCGGTTGTTATGTTGACAATGAAAGTATGCCGCTCAAAATATTTTTTACCTCTATTTCAAAGTCGAGCTCTGGCACCTCTACAAATCCATGCTTCCCTCTACGAAGGGCCTATCTATTTACTTTTATGTTGAGTCATCACCCTCTTATTAAAAAGCACCAGCTGGAGAGCACCGCTGTGATTTGCATCCATTACTATTAATTTATATTGAGTATGACTATGACTGGATCTCTTTTACCATGAATTACAATGTTTAGTAAGTCCTTGATCTTTAAAGGATCTCTACATTTATGTTTTGCAATCTCAAAAAGGGCTATAGAGATACAATCTTGTCATATCATATCATGATTGTTTTGAGAAAGTGTTGTCATCCTAGATTTATTATTATTGCTCGCTAGTTGATTATGTCATTAACATGAGTAAACCTGAGACGTAAGTGTTATTGTGAATATGGTTAGTTCATAATCTTTGCTGAAAACTTGAATGTTGGCTTTACATATTTACAACAACAAGAGCAAACATAGTTTGTAAAAAAATTTCTTTATCACTTTCAGTTTATCAACTGAATTGCTTGAGGACAAGCAAAGGTTTAAGCTTGGGGGAGTTGATATGTCTCCGTCGTATCTACGTTTTCAAACACTTTTGCCCTTGTTTTGAACTCTAACTTGCATGATTTGAATGGAACTAACCCGGACTGACATTGTTTTCAGCAGAATTGCCATGGTGTTATTTTTGTGCAGAAATAGAAGTTCTCGGAATGACCTGAAAATCAACGGAGATTATTTTTGGAATTAATAAAAAATACTGGCGAAAGAATCAAGGCCAGGGGGCTCACACCCTGTCCACAAGGGTGGGGGTGCGCCTACCCCCCGGGCGCGCCCCTGCCTCGTGGGCCCCCTGGTGCTCCACCGACCTCAACTCCAACTCTATATATTCACGTTTGGGGAGAAAAAAATCAGAGAGAAGGATTCATCACATTTTACAGCACGGAGCCGCCGCCAAGCCCTAAACTCTCTCAGGAGGGCTGATCTGGAGTCCGTTCGGGGCTCCGGAGAGGGGAATCCGTCGCCATCGTCATCATCAACCACCCTCCATCACCAATTTCATGATGCTCACCACCGTGCGTGAGTAATTCCATCGTAGGCTTGCTGGATGGTGATGGGTTGGATGAGATTTATCATGTGATCGAGTTAGTTTTGTTAGGGTTTGATCCCTAGTATCCACTATGTTCTGAGATTGATGTTGCTATGACTTTGCTATGCTTAATGCTTGTCACTAGGGCCCGAGTGCAATGATTTAAGATCTGAACCTATTATGTTTTCATGAATATATGTGAGTTCTTGATCCTATCTTGCAAGTCTATAGTCACCTACTATGTGTTATGATCCGACAACCCCAAAGTGACAATAATCGTGACCACTCTCGGTGATGACCATAGTTTGAGGAGTTCATGTATTCACTATGTGTTAATGCTCTGGTCCGGTACTCTATTAAAAGGAGGCCTTAATATCCCTTAGTTTCCAATAGGACCCCGCTACCACGGGAGGGTAGGACAAAAGATGTCATGCAAGTTCTTTACCATAAGCACGTATGACTATATTCGGAATACATGCCTACATTATATTGATGAACTGGAGCTAGTTCTGTGTCACCCTATGTTATAACTGTTGCATGAATAATCGCATCCGGCATAATTCTCCATCACTGATCCAATGCCTACGAGCTTTTCGCATATTGTTCTTTGCTTATATACTTTTCTGTTGCTGCTGTTACAATCACTACAAAACTATTGCTGTTACTTTTACCACCGTTACCGTACTTCCATACTACTTTGCTACTAAGTACTTTGCTGGAGATACTAAGTTATCCAGGTGTGGTTGAATTGACAACTCAACTGCTAATACTTGAGAATATTCTTTGGCTCCCCTTGTGTCGAATCAATAAATTTGGGTTGAATACTCTACCGTCGAAAACTATTGCGATCCCCTATACTTGTGGGTTATCAGGGATGCCCAAGGCACCCCAAGTAAATATTCAAGGAGACTCAAGCGTCTAAGCTTGGGGATGCCCCGGAAGGCATCCCATCTTTGTTCAACAAGTATTGGTATGTTTTCGGATTCGTTTCGTTCATGTGATATGTGCAAATCTTGGAGCGTCTTTTGCATTTAGTTTTCACTTTTCTTTTATGCACCTTGCTAGTATGAGATAGTCCATGGTTTATTTTTAGAATTCTCATTGCACTTCACTTATATCTTTTGAGTATGGCCTTGTAGAATGCTTCATGTGCTTCACTTGTATCATTTGAAGTTTGGATTGCTTGTTTCTCTTCACATAGAAAATCATTATTTGAAGAATGCTCTTTTGCTTCACTTATATTTATTAGAGCATGGTATTTTGTAGAGGAATTATTCTCTCATGCTTCACTTAGATCTATTTAGAGAGTCAACAAGAATTAGTCAATTGCATGGTTAGTCATAAAATCCTACATAGAACTTGTGGATCATTGAATATGATATGTTTGATTCCTTGCAATAGTTTTGCGATATAGAGATGGAATATGTGGGAGGTACTAGTAAATGGTTGTGTTTAGTAAGAATATTGGTGTTAAGGTTTGTGATTCCCGAAGCATGCATGTATAGTCTCTCGTTATGCTATGAAGTTGGAGCATGATTTATTATTTATTGTCTTCCTTATGAGTGGCGGTCGGGGACGAGCGATGGTCTTTCCCTACCAATCTATCCCCCTAGGGGCATGCGTAGTAGTACTTTGCTTCGAGGGCTAATAAACTTTTGCAATAATTATATGAGTTCTTTATGACTAATGTGAGTCCATGAATTATACGCACTCTTACCTTTTTGCAATTTTCTAGCCTCTACGGTACCGTGCATTGCCCTTTCTCACCTCGAGAGTCGGTGCAAACTTCGCAGGTGCATCCAAACCCCGTGATATGATATGCTCTATCACACATAAGCCTTATTATATCTTCCTCAAAACAGCCACCATACCTACCTATTATGGCTTTTCCATGGCCATTTCGAGATATATTGCCATGCAACTTCCACCGCTTCCGCCTGGTGACTTGAGCATTCATTGTCATATTGCTTTGCATTATCATATAGCTGACATAGTAGTTGTGGCTCATCCAGCGTTCATCATTTTTCATACATGTTATGCTAGATCATTGCACATCCTGGTACATTGCCAGAGGCATTCATATAGAGTCATATTTTGTCATAGGTATCCAGTTGTAATTTTTATTTCTTTTGAGTTATAAGTAAATAGAAGTGTGATGATCATCATTATTCATTTTTAGAGCAGTGCCTGAGTGAGGAAAGGATGATGGAGACTATGATTCCCCCACAAGTCGGGATGAGACTCCGAACAATGAGAGAAAAAGAAAAAGAAAAAAAGAAAAAAAATAAAGAAAAAAAAAAGAAAAAGAAAAAAATAAACAAAGAGAGAAGGGGCATTGTTAGTATCCTTTACCACACTTGTGCTTCAAAGTAGCACCATGTTTTTCATATGGAGAGTCTCCTATGTTGTCACTTTCATATACTAGTGGGAATTTTTCATTGTAAGATTAGATGCACACCCACTTAGTTTTCATATTGATCTTTCATACACTTATAGCTCTTAGTGCATCCGTTGCATGGCAATCCCTACTCCTCCCGTTGATATCGATTGATGGGCATCTCCATAGCCCGTTGGTTAGCCGCATCAATGTGAGACTTTCTAATTTTGTCTTCTTTATATTTACCCCTATCATTATACTCTATTCCCCCAGTAGTGCTATATCCATGGCTTGCGCTCATGTATTGCGTGAGGATTGAAAAAGCTGAAGTGCGTTAAAAAGTATGAACCAATTGCACGGCTTGTCATTGGGGTTGTGCATGATAAATACTTTGTGTTAAGAAGACAGAGCATGACAAGACAATATGATTTTGTAGGGATAGCTTTTTTTAGCGTTGATAGTTTGAAAGACATGATTGTTTGTTGGGATGCGTGAGTATTGATGTTTATGTAAAATTATAGACTATTGCTTTGAATCACTTATGTCTTAATATTCATGCCATGATTAGATATATGATCAAGTTTATGTTAGGTAGCGTTCCACATAAAAAATTATCTTTTTTATTATTTACCTGCTCGAGGACGAGCAGGAATTAAGCTTGGGGATGCTGATATGTCTCCGTCGGATCTATAATTTTTGATTTTTTCATGCCAATATTATACAATTCACATATTTTGGCAACTTTTTATATGGTTTTTTGGACTAACCTATTGATCCAGTGCCCAGTGCCAATTCATGTTTTTTGCATGTTTTTGTATCACAGAAAATCCATATCAAACGAAGTCCAAATGCAATAAAAATTTACAGAGAATTATTTTGGAATATATGTCATTTTTGGGAGTTGGAACCACCGCAAATGGAGGCCCACACAGCCCACAAGACATCAAGGTGTGCCAGAGGCCCCTGGCGCATGGTGGTGGTGTCGGTGTCAAAACCGGCGGATCTCGGGTAGGGGGTCCCGAACTGTGCGTCTAGGCGGATGGTAACAGGAGACAAGGGACACGATGTTTTTACCCAGGTTCGGGCCCTCTCGATGGAGGTAAAACCCTACTCCTGCTTGATTGATATTGATGATATGGGTAGTACAAGAGTGGATCTACCACGAGATCAAGGAGGCTAAAACCCTAGAAGCTAGCCTATGGTATGATTGTTGTTGTCGTGTCCTATGGACTAAAACCCTATGGTTTATATAGACACCGGAGAGGGCTAGGGTTACACAGAGTCAGTTACAATGGTAGGATATCTACATATCCGCATCGCCAAGCTTGCCTTCCACGCCAAGGAAAGTCCCATCCGGACACGGGACGAAGTGTTCAATCTTGTATCTTCATAGTCTTGGAGTCCGGCCAAAGATGATAGTTCGGCTATCCGGACACCCCCTAGTCCAGGACTCCCTCAGTAGCCCCTGAACCAGGCTTCAATGACGACGAGTCCGGCGCGCATATTGTCTTCGGCATTGCAAGGCGGGTTCCTCCTCCGAATACTTCATAGAAGATTTTGAACACCAAGATAGTGTCCGTCTCTGCAAAATAAGTTCCACATACCACCGTAGAGAGAATAATATTTACACAAGTTCAATCTGCTAACGTATTTCGTGGCGTGACATCACACCGCGGCCAAGCCTTTATTCGAATCATTTTTACTGTTCCACCTCAGCACGTTTAACGAAGCCGTTTCCTTGGCACGTCTTGTCAAAGCAGAGATCGTGTCCCCTTATTCTGGGATTCTCATCAATACGGGCATGGGTAACCCAACCGCGCCATTGATTACGGCGCTTGGGAGATAAGCGGGTTTTACCAGGCTGGTGGGGACGCATAGTTTCGTCCGTCCATATAAGGGGATAAGGATCCACCTTTTTACCTACGCCTCTTCCTCCTTTGCTTATCCATTTCCGCTCACTCGAGCTCCAACGCCCAAGCCCGCACATCTCGCCTCAACCTTCCCCAGTCATGTCTGGAGTGGGAGGCAAGTGGATGGCCTCCTCCGTCACGGAGGGGCATATCAAAAAGCTGCGAAAGGCCGGATACTTATCCGGTGACATCGCGCATCGGCTCCCCGACGAGGCGCAGCTCATCCCCACCCGGGCCCCATGAGAGGGTGGTGTTCCTCACCCACTTCCTCCGCGGACTAGGTTTTCCACTTCACCCATTTGTCCGGGGGCTCATGTTCTACTATGGCCTGGATTTCCACGATCTAGCCCCGAATTTCATCCTCAACATCTCGGCGTTCATCGTCGTGTGTGAGGCCTTCCTCCGCATCCAGCCCCACTTTGGCTTATGGCTGGAGACCTTCAATGTCAAGCTGAAGGTAGTGGGCGGCCACCAAGAGGAGTGCGGAGGTGCCATGGTGGGCAAGATGCCCAACGTCCTATGGCTCGTGGGCTCCTTTGTGGAGACCATAAGGGGGTGGCAATCGGGGTGGTTCCATATCACCGAGTCGCGTGACCCCGAATGGGCAGCGGCCCCCGAATTCAGATCTGGCATCCCCACACGGCTCACCTCCTGGAAAGAGAAGGGCCTATCATGGGGTGATTCGGAGGAGCTGACCGGACTCCAATCCAGCATCCAAACTTTGGTGAACAAGAAGCTCAAGCTTGTCAACGTAGTCCAGGTCATGCTCATCCGCCGGATCCTCCCGTGCCAGGAGTGGGCTTTTAATTTGTGGGAGTTTGATCCGGCATAGCACCAAACCTTAAGCAGGCTCTTCGACACTACGTACGAAGATGCCTGGAAGGTGCTGTTCAAGGGCGCCGAGGCTCCCGCATCCGCTATCGAAGATCGCGGATTCAACTCGCAGCGTCCAGCCGGCGAGGTAAGCTATTCTACCCTTTACGGGACACTTGTTTTTCATAGTTTGACTCCATGAGGGATCTAAACTCCCTTTACCTTTAACAGGCCTGGCAGAAGACGTCCGGGCAGGTTAACTGTCTGGCTCCCTTGCCAGAAGACCGAGCGGATGCCCGATTAACGGGACTGCTGGCTCCGGTGCCTTATGTGGTGCCGAAAAAGAAGGCCAAGAAGAAGTCCACGGGAACTCGGAGAGTTCCTAGTGCCAGGTGTTATCGGACTCATCGTCTGATGACTCCGAGGCGGACTCCTCCCGCGAAGACAAGGAGGAGAAGAAGAAGTCTCCCCCAGCGGGGGGAGAGAAGAAAAGGAAGGAGGGTCCAAGAAGGGAAGGACCCTTCCTCCGGACTGTTCCACCAACGCCGACGACGGCGAAGAGGAGTGGCCTTTGAGGGCCAAGCCCCTGGCGAGATCGTAAGTGTCCGGATTCCAGAATAACTCATGATTTTTCTTTCGTCGCATAGTGTCTTCTAACGCCGAATACCACCATGTAGCCCGCCCAAGGACGATCTCCCCGCTTCGTCGAGCGGCTCCCTGGATTCATCGGATGTGAATAGCACTTCACTTCCGACCGCCTCCTCCCCCCGTGATGCAGACGCCGCCGAGGTGGGGTCCCAGAAGGGGCCCAGCGAGGAGGAGGTGGTCCCAGAGGTGCCGCAGGGCAACCTCCCGGACTTTGGACCGGACTCCGCTACGGAACCTTTAGTGGTTTCGGAGTCCGGCAGGCGGCCCCTTCGTAAGAAGGGCAAGACTGCGACGCCGGTGACCTCCGTCCAACCGGAGGCGCCGGATAATTTGCTGGAGGCGCTCAACGGTGCTTCCATCGAGGAGGAGCACCGCACTATCATGAGTGCGGTGATTCAGAAGGTTCAATCCGCCAAGAGCGGGCTGACTGAAGCCTGTACCATCCTTCTAACCGGCTTTGAGGTATGTGATTAAGATATGTAAAATAGTACCACATAGACAGTAGCCCCTGATGCTCAGTTCGGTGTTCGGAAAGAAAAGCCAAGCTGAGGATCTAATAAGATATACGCAGGAGTCTAACATAAGTATGTCAATATGGGAATGCAGGCTGCGCTGCTGACCTCTGCCGCACTGACTGCGGAGGTCAATGTGTTGAAGGAGAGCCTCGAGCGGTCTGAGAACGAGCTCGGCCTTGCCAAGAAGCAGCTCGAGGACAAGGAAGGTAAGTAATACCTTATTAAAGTAATACCTTATAGAAAGGATTTGGTTGCGAAAAAATGACAGGAATAACGTGAGTATTGCAGGGGCCACGAACGAGGTGGCGACCCTGAAGAAAGTGGTGTCCAAGGCCGAAAGCAATGCGGCCGCGGAACGCACTGAGCGAAAGAAGCAGGAGGCGCGGGTGGCGGAGGTACGGCAAGAGCTCTAGGCTCTCATGGAAAAACATGAGAGTTTGGAACGTGACTCGAAGACTCGAGAGTCCGAGCTTGCCTCGGCTCTTGAGAGTGCCAAAGCCGCTAAGGCCGAAGCCCAAAAATCCCTCCAGGAAATTGAGGTGATAAAAAAGATAGCGGCGGGTAAGGCATTCTTCATGCAAAGCAAGCATGTAAAAGTGAATTATATGTTACTTACCCGAATTCGGAGCTCTCCAGGAGTGTTCGCAGATCTGCTCCGTAGCGTGTCCGATGCTGCCGCGTTCTACCGAGCCGAGGAGGGGAGCTCGACGGAAAAAGTGTTCTGGTCTCAATATGCTGAGGCCGGACATCCGGTGCCCCTGAGCGACCAGCTGAAGCAGTTGGTCGAGCTCCACAAGGTGGCCGAACAGGCCATGAAGGGCCTCATAGTTCGGCTGTGGCCTAAAGAGGCCATGCCTAGGAGCTACTTCGGTCTAGTGCAGCGGCTGGTGGACGCCTGTCCATGGATTGAAGTCATCAAGCACTCCATCTGCATTGAAGGTGCCCGTCAGGCCCTTGCCCGCGCTAAAGTGCACTGGGGCAAGATGGACGCCGAGAAGCTTGTGACGGACGCGCTACCGCCGGGCAAGGAGTATCGCACGCCCGAGATGTACTATAAGGTTGTCCTGAAGGGTGCCCGCCTTATAGCGGGTGAATGCTCCAAAGATGTAATTTTTTAGTAGACTCGCATTTTGTTATCCTGTGCGCTGAAAACTTTGTTCATATGCGCTAAGCAACGCTTGTTAATTTAAAATATTACCTTCTGTGTGTTCGTTTATCAAATTTGAGAGATGGCAAGTCGTTGGCTTCAGGCCCCATGCCACGAGTGCTGGGGTGTTCGGGATAAACTTGAGCGCTCTTGTTCCCATTTTTGGGTCCTTCGAGGGAGGCGCTCAACACAATGAACGAGGCAACTGGACTTATAATGCTTGAACACTCCCACTTAGCCATAGAATTCTATAATTCTAAATTTCGGCGAAGCCCCTAGTGTTCGGAAGACCGAATTCGGGGCACTATCCATGCCTAGGCCGGACAAAGCCGGCTCCTCGCTCTAAGCGGCATAAGTCTTTAGGGACTCGAAAAGACCTCTCGACCAGCGACCGGCTCTCGCCCTATCACGACGGACAGTTTTAGCTTTCTCCACTGAGGTGCTCAGCCCAGCTCAACTGGGGCACAATCACAGTGGTTCTCCCCGTGCTACCTTAGCCAATATAACAGAACGTAAGGTACCAAAACATGGGAGCCGGGCAAACCCAACTATTGACCCAAGACATGATTCGAAGCCGATGCATATAGTGCTATAAGTTCGGGGTGCCGCACTTGTGAAAGTGTTCGGACTTATCACACCATATTTTGGGGAACTTAAGC
This sequence comes from Triticum timopheevii, assembly GCA_963921465.1. Lineage (NCBI taxonomy): Eukaryota > Viridiplantae > Streptophyta > Magnoliopsida > Poales > Poaceae > Triticum > Triticum timopheevii. Next base: position 330,561,311 of record OY997264.1, read on the forward strand.
CCCTAGTGTATTTGGCCGTACCAAAGCGTACGGATGCAACATGTCATAAGTGAACATGTATAAATAGAAAAAGGAATGCAATAATAGGCAAAAGCGATGCATTGTTTATTCAAAAAATACTGCAATGAAAGCAGAACGATACAAATAGTGCGATAAGCAAGGGATGGGACTATTTAACATGTCCCCCTCAAAGGGTAGGCTGCGGGATGGTATGTAAAACAGGTATACTGCTCGTAATAGAGACCACCTGGACATTCGATGTAGCTTTTCTGCTTCCCTGGCTGTTGCATCGTGAGTTCGGCAAGTCCACTGCCGGACAGGCCTTCTGGAAAACGGAGTCCTGAAAATAAGAAGAAAGAAAAAATGACACAATTGGGAGCCCCTGGTGTGGTTGAGCCGCACTCTGTGCATTCCGTGGTCGTGCCCCTCCCCCTGTGCCCATGGTATCTCCAGAGCATAGTTATGCACGCGTGGTACTGGTTTCGCGATTTCGCGAGGGCTGGGGTTGGGGCCGCATTGCTACGCGTGCTCGGAACGTGCCAGGTGGTCTTGTTGTAGGTTACTCCGGGCGCGCTTGACGGTGTCCGGCCGCTTAACAGCCAGACTCGAGAACTGCCTTAAGAGGTTGCTTTGTACTTCCGCCGCGAGAACCGCTGTATGCTCCTCCATTAGGAGAGAGCGTTCGGTGTTTCCATTGACCGTAATGACTCCCCGAGGGCCTGGCATCTTGAGCTTGAGGTATGCGTAGTGCGGCACCACATTGAACTTTGCAAATGCGGTTTGTCCAAGCAGTGCATGATAGCCGCTGCGGAACGGGACTATGTCGAAGATTAACTCTTCGCTTTGGAAGTTATCCGGGGATCCCAAGACCACTTCAAGTGTGACAGAGCCTGTACAGTTGGCCTCTACACCTGGTATGACGCCTTTGAAGGTCGTCTTTGTGGGTTTAATCCTTGAGGGGTCTATGCTCATCTTGCGCACTGTATCCTGATAAAGCAGGTTCAGGCTGCTGCCGCCGTCCATCAGGACTCTAGTGAGGTGAAATCCATCGACGATTGGGTCTAGAACCAATGCGGCGAATCTGCCATGGTGGATGCTAGTGGGGCGGTCCCTTCGATCAAAAGTGATCGGGCAGGAGGACCACGGATTGAACTTTGGGGCGACTGGCTCCATCGCATATACGTCCCTGAGTGCACGCTTCCGCTCCCTTTTGGGCATGTGGGTTGCGTATATCATGTTCACCGTCCGCACTTGTGGGGGGAAACCCTTCTGTCCTCTATTGTTTGGCGGCCGGGTCTCTTCCTCGTCATCGCTATGTAGCCCCTTGTCATTGTTTTTGGCAATTAACTTGCCTGCCTGCTTGAACACCCAACAATCCCTATTGGTGTGATTGGCTGGCTTTTCGGGGGTGCCGTGTATCTGGCACGAGCGATCGAGTATTCGGTCCAAATTGGACGGACCCGGAGTAGTTCTTTTGAATGGCTTTTTCCGCTGACCGGGTTTAGAGCCTCTGAATCCGGCATTGAATGTCATATCTTCAGTATTATCGCCGTTAATGCGGTGCTTGTGCTTATTGCGACGCGACCTGCCGTTGCTGTCCTTGGTATCCAAACTACCAGGGTTTTTGGTCAGGTTGTTACTGCAAGCTAGCCAGCTGTCCTCTCCCACGCAGAAGCGGGTCATGAGTGATGTGAGGGCTGCCATGGATTTCATATTTTCCTGTCCTAGGTGCCGGGCAAGCCACTCGTCGCGGATGTTATGTTTGAAGGCTGCAAGGGCCTCTGCATCTGGACAGTCAATGATTTGATTTTTCTTGGTTAAGAACCGTGTCCAGAATTGTCTGGCCGATTCGTTTGGCTGCTGAATTATGTGGCTTAGGTCATCGGCGTCTGGTGGTCGCACATATGTGCCCTGGAAGTTATCAAGGAATGCGGCTTCCAGGTCTTCCCAACACCCAATTGATTCTGCTGGCAAGCTGTTGAGCCAATGTCGAGCTGGTCCTTTAAGCTTGAGTGGGAGCTATTTGATGGCATGTAGATCATCACCGCGGGCCATGTGGATGTGAAGGAGATAGTCCTTGATCCAAACCGCAGGATTTGTTGTGTCGTCGTATGATTCAATGTTTACGGGTTTGAAACCCTCGGGGATTTGATGATCCATTACTTCGTCTGTGAAGCATAGTGGGTGTGCGGCGCCTCTGTATTGGGCTATATCATGACGCAGCTCAAACGGGCTTTGTCCGCTGTGTTCGGCCCGGCCGGAATTGCTATATCCGGCGTGACGGTTGTCATCACGTGTCGTGGGGCGCCCACGCAATCTGTAGATCGATCTTGTTTGTCTTGCCTTGTCCTCCAATATGTCTCGCAAGTCTGGTGCATTCTCCCGTGGCTTTGTACTTTTCGAGCGACGCCGGGGTGCGGCTTTAGTGGAGGGCCTAGAGACCTCTCTGTCGCAGCCACGAGGTGGCCGGTCGGCAGTATTATGCGCTGGTGATGTAGGTTTAGGTGCTTCCTCCTCTAGTCGGGGTAGCAGCTTGCGTTTTGGGTAGCTCTTGGAGGGGCGTTCGAGTTCATACTCTTCGGCCGCAAGGACTTCAGTCCATCTGTCGTCTAGCAAGTCTTAGTCAGCTCTAAGTTGTTGCTGCTTTTTCTTGAGGCTTCTTGTCGTGGCCATAAGCTTGCGTTTGAAACGCTCTTGTTCGACGGGATCCTCAGGCACGGCAAATTCGTCGTCACCGAGGCTTGCCTCGTCTTCGGAGGGAGGCATATAATTATCGTCCTCTACCTCTCTGTCTGCCGCTCTCATGAGGGCTGGCTTCTCCATCCTCCTGTCCTGAATCTTGCTGGAGGGGGTTGTCTTCGGCACTATCCGGGGTGTTATTGTCTTCGGTGCCGGAATCTCCATTTTTGCTGTGGCGGGATTTAGAGCGGCGCCGCTGACGCCGGCGCTTAGGCTGTTTCTTGGAGGGGTCATCCTCCGCTGTTCCATCGCCATTCCCATCCTTTGGGATGTTCACCATGTATATGTCGTATGACGAGGTGGCCTTCCATTGCCCTGTAGGGGCTGGGTCTTGGTCGTCTCCTGTATCGTCGTCCATACCGTCGATGTCTTCGGAGTCGAAGTCGAGCATGTTGGTTAAATCACCGACAGTGGCTACAAAGTGGGTGGTGGGTGGGTTTTGAATTAGTTCGTCGTCCGCATCCCAACCTTCCTGACCATAGTCCGGCCAGGGCTCTCCTGATAGAGAGAGAGACTTCAGTGAATTCAGGATGTCGCAAAAGGGCGAGTGCTAAAAGATGTCCGCAGCGGTGAACTCCATGATCTGCGCCCAATCGGATTGATTAGCAGGGGCGCGGAAGGTTCGGAGTCCGAAGAGGAGTCCGGCACCTTGGAGTCACGAGCTTCGCAAAGGACCGGGTTGGTATCCGGCTCTATCGCCGTAGAGGTAGCAGCCCCCGAGGCGGTGTCCAGCCACCCGTCCTCGATCGGCGCAGTCGGCTCCGAACTAAGGGTCGGAGCGGACACTTGTGCGGCCTCCAGGGCACTGTTCGGCAGCAGAGCTAGATCATGCCCATCGTGACAGTGCGGCACGCTTGGCTGTGGCTCGAATCCGTCGAAGATCAAGTCTCCGCGGATGTCAGGCGTGTAGTTTAAACTCCCAAATCTGACCTGATGGCCAGGGGCGTAGCTTTCGATCTGCTCCAGATGGCCAAGTGAATTGGCCCACAGTGCAAAGCCGCCGAATACGAAGATCTATCCGGGGAGAAAAGTCTCACCCTGGACCGCGTCGTTGTTGATGATCGAAGGAGCCATCGGGCCTAAAAGTGACGACACAGAGGAACTCTCAATGAAAGTACCAATGTCGGTGTCAAAACCGGCGGATCTCGGGTAGGGGTCCCGAACTATGCGTCTAGGCGGATGGTAACAGGAGACAAGGGACACGATGTTTTTACCCAGGTTCGGGCCCTCTCGGTAGAGGTAAAACCCTACTCCTGCTTGATTAATATTGATGATATGGGTAGTACAAGAGTAGATCTACCACGAGATCAAGGAGGCTAAACCCTAGAAGCTAGCCTATGGTATGATTGTTGTTCGTCCTACGGACTAAAACCCTCCAGTTTATATAGACATTGGAGAGGGTTAGGGTTGCACAGAGTCGGTTACAATGGTTGGAGATCTACATATCCGTATCGCCAAGCTTGCCTTCCACGCGAAGGAAAGTCCCATCCGGACACGAGATGGAGTCTTCTATCTTGTTGGAGTCCGGCCAAAGATGATAGTTCGGCTATCCGGACACCCCCTAGTCCAGGACTCCCTCAGGTGGGTTGTGCCCTCCTCGAACGTCGGTTGGAGCTCTACTTTGGGCGCAAGGAAGCTTATATTCGGAAAAAAATGTGTTAAAATCTCAGCGCAATTGGAGTAACGGATCTCCCGAAATATAAGAAACGGTTTTCGGCCAGATTAGAGGAGCACGAAACAGAAGAGAACAGAGAGGGAGATCCAATCCCGGCGCCATGGAGACCAAGGACCATAGGGGGAACTCTCCTCCCATCTAGGGGGGGCAAGGAAGAAGAAGGAGGAGGGGGGCTCTCGCCTCGCTTCCGGTGGCGCCGGAGTGCCGCCGGGGCAACAATCGGGACGACGATCTACATCAACAATCTTGCTACCGTTAACACCAACTTTCTCCCCCTCTATGCAGCGGTGTAACACCTCTTCTCCCCATTGTAATCTCTACTTAAACATGTTGCTCAACTCCATATATTATTTCCCGATGATTTATGGTTATCCTATGATGTTTGAGTAGATCCGTTTTGTCTTGTGGGTTAATCGTGATCTTTGTTGATATGGTTGTATATTTTATTTATGCTGTTGTCCTACGGTGCCCTCCGTTCTCGTGCAAACATGAGGGGGGCCCGCTGTAGTGTGTTGCAATAGTTTCATGGTTCACTTATGGTGGGTTGCGAGAGTGACAGAAGCTTAAACCCGAGTAAGTGGTGTATGACCTATGGGAGTAAAGAGGACTTGATACTTATTCTATGGTTGGGTTTCACGACCTTAATGATCTTTAGTAGTTGCGGATGCTTGCTAGGGGTCCAATCATAAGTGCATATGATCTAAGTAGAGAAAGTATGTTAGCTCATGCCTCTCCCTCATATAAAATTACAGGAATGATTACCGTTACTTGTTATCGATTGCCTAGGGACAAATAACTTTCTATTGACACAAACCCTTTTACTAAACACCTAACTTTTATTATCTTGCAAAGTATTTCTAGTTTTATTCTTGCAAAGTAGTTCTAGCATCACACCTACAAAATAGTTTCATACTTGTTTTCGGTAAACAAACATCAAGTGTGCTAGAGTTGTATCGGTGGTCGATAGAACTTGAGGGAATATTTGTTCTGCCTTTAGCTCCTTGTTGTGTTCGACACTCTTATTTATCAAAAAAGCTACAAATGATCCCCTATACTTGTGGGTTATCAATCCCCTATACTTGTGGGTTATCAAGACCTTTTTCTGGCGCCATTGCCGGGGACCACAACTATATTTGTTGAGTCACTTGGGATTATTATCAATTTATCACTATGAAGAATCTGAAGTATGCTAAGACTAAGTGTTTTTCCTCTAAGAGGAGGGGAGGTAATCCAGCTTTGCTTTGGATTCATCTTCTGTTACAAGTAAACTTGCAACACCACCACATGCTATTAATCCTGATATGTTGCAAGTTATTGATGATGCTACTTCTGCTATGAATGATGTTTATGATGATGCTAGTACCTTGCATGATGATGTTGTGCCACTAGGTGAATTTCTTGATGAACAAATTGCTAGAGTAAGATAGCATGATATTGTTGAAACTCATGATGAGCTTGAAACTGAAAATCTTGAAACACCTACTAGAACTAGTCCTCCTATATATGAAATGACTAAGGTGCCAGAAGGTTATGTTATGAACGAGGAGACAACTAGAGATATTCTTGCTTGTAAGGATATAGATGATCTAGAGAAATTATTATGCAAGTATAAAGAAAAATCTCTGAATGCTAGAATGCAGTATGATCCCAAGTTTGCTACCTCACCTATCTTTATTGATGATAAGGATTATGAATTCTCTGTCGACCCAAAGTTAATTACTTTGGTTGAATCTGATCCTTTCCATGGTTATGAAACTTAAACTGTTGTGGCACATCTTACTAAGTTGAATGACATAGCCACCCTTTTTACTCATGATGAGAAAACTCGCTATTACCATATTCTCAAATTATTTCCGCTCTCATTAAAGGGTGATGCTAAAGCTTGGTACAATGCTCTTACTCCTGGTTGTGTGCGTAGTCCCCAGGATATGATTTATTACTTCTCTGAAAAATATTTCCCTGCTCATAAGAAACAAGCTGCCTTGCAGGAAATATATAACTTTGTGCAAATTGAAGAAGAGAGTCTCCCACAAGCTTGGCAAAGGCTTTTCCAATTACTCAATGCTTTGCCTGATCATCCTTGTAAGAAAAAAATGAAATACTTGATATCTTCTATAATGGACTAACCAATGCTTCTAGGGATTTCCTAGATAGTTTTGCTAGTTGTGTTTTTAGGGAACGAACTATTGGGTAAGCTAAAAAATTATTGAATAATATATTGAAAAATTATGATGATTGGACTCTTTCCAAACCACCGCCTAAACCCACTCCGAAGAAGAGGGGTATATTATACCTCAGTCCTGAAGATATGCAAGAGGCAAAGAAATCTATGAAGGAAAAAGGTATTAAAGTCGAGGATGTCAAACATTTACCTCCTATAGAAGAAATACATGGGCTTAATACACCACCACTGCCTAAGGTGGTAGAGGTAAATTCTCTAATGAAATTCAATGATAATGATAATCCTCACAATATGCACCCTAGCCAATGCCTTTATGAGTTTGAGAATTAAATTAGAAAGCAAGATCACTTCAATGCAAATGTTATGTAACGATTGAAATACAATTATGATATGATTGCTTGCTTGAGTGACTTGTTATTTAGAATCTCAAATGATGTTAGAGGTGTGGGAAAGCATGCTTCTATGATTCAAACTCAGTTAGAACAAGTTGCTAAATCTCAAAGAGAATTGCTTGATGAAATGAATAATAATATCAATGATCAGGCTATTTGAGTAATGACTAGAGGAGGTAGGATGACTCAGGAACCACTTTATCCTGAGGGACACCCAAAAAGAATTGAACAAAACTCTCAAAGAGTTAACACTGATGCACGCAGTCCTTCTAAAAAGAAAAAGAAGAAGAAAAATGATAGGACTTTGCATGCCTCTAGTGAACTTGAAGTAGAAGAACCTCCTGATAATGATAATGAAGTTTATTTCTCTGATGCTGAAACTCAACCTAGTAGTGAACACTCACCTTCTGATAATGAAAAAGATAATGATGAGGTTCATGAAGACACTCAAACAAATAATAAAGAACCAGACAATGATGTTGAGATAGAACCTGCAGTTGATCTTGATAACCCACAACCTAAGAATACATGATATGATAAAGGGGACTTTATTGCTAGAAAACACGGTAAAGAAGAGAACTGTGGGTTCAAAAACCTGTGCCTTTTCCACCTAAGTCGACTAAAAAGAAGATGATGAAGAATTTGAACACTTTGCGGAAATTCTGAGGCCAGTCTTTTTGCGTACTCGCTTGACTGATATCCTTAAAATGCCTCCTTATGCAAAGTACATGAAAGACATCATCACCAGTAAGAGAAAAATACCAGAAGCTGAAATCTCCACTATGCTTGCTAATTATACTTTTAAAGATGGAGTACCTAAAATACTTGGAGATCCAGGAATACCAACTATACCTTGCTCCATAAAAAGAAACTATGTGAAAACTGCTCTATGTGATTTAGGAGCTGGTGTTAGTGTTATGCCTTTTTCTTTGTATAAAAGACTTGATTTGAATAAACTCACACCTACTGAAATATCTTTGCAAATGGCTGACAAATCAACTGCCATGCCTATCGGTATTTGTGAGGATGTGTGTCGGTGTCAAAACCGGCGGATCTCGGGTAGGGGGTCCCGAACTGTGCGTCTAGGCGGATGGTAACAGGAGACAAGGGACACGATGTTTTTACCCAGGTTCGGGCCCTCTCGGTGGAGGTAAAACCCTACTCCTGCTTGATTAATATTGATGATATGGGTAGTACAAGAGTAGATCTACCACGAGATCAAGGAGGTTAAACCCTAGAAGCTAGCCTATGGTATGATTGTTGTTCGTCCTACGGACTAAAACCCTCCGGTTTATATAGACACCGGAGAGGGATAGGGTTACACAGAGTCGGTTACAATGGTAGGAGATCTACATATCCGTATCGCCAAGCTTGCCTTCCACGCCAAGGAAAGTCCCATCCGGACACGAGGCGAAGTCTTCAATCTTGTATCTTCATAGTCTTGGAGTCCGGCCGACGGTGATAGTTCGGCTATCCGGACACCCCCTTGTTCAGGACTCCCTCAGTAGCCCCCGAACCAGGCTTCAATGACGATGAGTCCGGCGCGCATATTGTCCTCGGCATTGCAAGGCGGGTTCTTCTCCAAATTCCATGTATTCGCCAAATGGTGTCCGGCTTCTTATAAGCTGCGCTCCTTGGCTTCCACGTCCAATAATGGACATCTTCCACGTGTCATACGAATGCGAAAAGTCAGGGCATTTTTACATTCCACCCCCTAGCTGCGCGAATGAGCTGCCTATAAAGAGAGGCGAGGATCCAGATCCGAATCACACCATCCTCCTCCCGCGAGTATTCATCGGAGCGCATCTGACCAAAAATCCATTCCATCATGGACAGTCGACGCGGCTCCTCCTCTCGCACTCCCAGCCCTCAGCCAGGAGGTTGGGGAAGATGCTTGGTCCCGCATAGTGAGCTGGTGACGCTCCATGCTGAGGAATTTCTTCCCCCAGCCTTTATGGTTCCGGTTTGAGCCGGACTTGCCACCTACAAGGGCGGAAAGCAGGCGGAGAGCGTCCCCAATCCCTCCAAAGGAGAGCGGGCATGCTTCGTCCCTTATCTAATAAGAGGGCTCAGATTTCCCATACATCCGTTTCTCCGGGGGCTCCTGGAGTTCTATGGGCTCCAGCTTCACCACCTTACACCTGCCTCCATCCTGCACATCGCGGGCTTTGTGGCCCTTTGCGAGCTGTTCTTGGGCGTCGAGGCCCATTTTGCGCTGTGGAAGAGATTATTCTGCCTCCTACCCCGTTCTCATGAGGAGTCGATATATCAAGTGGGCGGAGCCGAACTATGGCGCATTGCCGGGACCGGATATCTATCCGGAACCCTGAAGAAGGCGTCTGAAGACTGGCCTTCGGAATGGTTTTATATGGAAGACGCCCCGCTACCAGACCCAGTTCGGATCGGCCTCCCGGAGTTCAGCAACGCTCCTCTAAAGAAACGCCTGAGTTGGCGCCCACGGAGCCCTCAACGGGAGAATGATAGGGACGTCCAATATCTGATGGGCCGAATAAGGTTATTGGCCCATTCCGGATTGACCATGATTGGGGTCATGGCCACATGCATTATGCGAGGGGTGCAGCCGCTCCAGTATAGGGGCCACCCCATGTGGGATTTCAACGGGGAGGATGACGCCACCCGTCATGGCCGCAAGGGGCCGGGATCAGCAGACGATCTGGTGAAGATCATGTCCGGCCTGTACAAAGGGGAGAAGGAGGACTTCCTCCGTGCTAGTCCATTGAACGGATTTTCCATGAACAACCCTCGGAGCTGGGTAAGCGGACGTTTGTCTAGCCGATCCATATTCCCAAAGTTAAGTGTCTCACTTTGTGATTTTGACGCAGGAACTGCGCCGGGCCGTAGAGGATATACACTGCCTGGATCCACAACCCGAGGATCCGGAACGATCCCTCGATCCGGCCTCCGAAGAGGATCCGGACATAAAGGTGGAGCTGATCGATGGGGTGTTCCACCAACTTAGCATCGACAATGCTTTGGTCGCCATTACGGCCGACTACCCCGGAATATCTCCGGTTTCCCAGGTAACTGTGACCGGAGTCCTGATACCATTACTCATCCATGCTTATCTGACCACCGTATACCAATGGTGTTCCGCAGGAGGTGCCTTCGAGGCGGGAAGCCGAACCCGTGGCGGCTGGCCAACAAGGGGCAGCTCGGCCCAGCAGGCGGAAGAGAAGTACGGCGCGGATCAAGACGTCGCCGCAATGGTATGGCGCGCAACCACGTTTCCAGGAAAGATTCCTGGAAGGCATATTAACGTTCGTGGTTTTCTTTCAGGAGAAAGAGCGCTCGCCGGACTGTGTCCGTAGAGATTGCAAATCAAGCCTCCGCCAGCCAGGCTCCAACGCCAGGTCCGGAGGGGGAGGAGAACGCAAGGTGCGCATCGGGTGCTCCTCCAGCGGAGGACGCCGACCGGTTGTCCGCCACCAGATCTAAGGTGGAGAGCGCCATAAATCACTGGCGCCGCCGAACAATTCTTCGTGACGCATGCTTCTCCTCAGAGGCGTTAAATACCTTTAATTCGGGAGATGTGCACCTCCGTGCCGCTCAAGATGGTCTAGCCAGAGCCACGGAGCAGTATGTGAGAGACATACGGGTGAGGAATTTTGACAGTTATATATGCCAGTAGCCCCCGAGACTTAAAATAGTTAGAATAATTGATTTAAGGATCATTTGTTATGCAGGATCTTACAGAGAAGAATACCCACCTATACCAGGAGCTGCAAGAGTGCAAGGCCCAACTTGAGGATGCACTAGCCGCCATGGGAGGAGCCACGGAGACCCCCTCCGGTAATATAGACTTTCGAAAGAGAAGTAGTTTGTGAAGTGCGACGTGTGCGTGGGTCTGACAATAATATTGCAGATGCTGCCGGACTAGATCCGGACAGGCAGCAGCTACTACGCCAGCTGAAGGCCGGCGAGAAGGTGCTTACAAGAGTGCGGCAGGAGAAAAATAATCTCCAAGATGCTAACACTCAGCTGGGCGAGGAACTAAAAGATGTTCGGGTCCAGCTGTCTTACTCCGTGAAGGAGAATCTGCGGCTTCGTCGTGGCATTTATAGTAAGTGCTTGAACGAACTTTTGAAAAGAAGAGTTTGGCGAGGAAGTCGATTAACAGGAATATGTTTGTAGGTATGCTCACAGGCCGTCCTGCAGAGGAAATGTCCGGTTCAATAGGTGACCAACTTCCCGAGCTGCTGCAACTGCACGAACGAGTTCGGCAGGTGATGAGTGGCGTCGCCCAGGCCTTATGGCCGTCCGTCTCCCTACCCGAAGGTCTTGGAGGGCTTGTGGAGAAGCTTCAGGGAGCACGGCGGCGCTTCCATTTGTGGAAGATATTGGCCTGCCGTCAAGGCGCCAGGGAGGCCTGGGCCATGGTGAAGACGAGGTACACAAAGGCCGACCCAAACCACATGGCCGAGGTCGGACCTGTGGGGCCCGATGGTAAGGAGATTCCTGTGAGCTTAATGTATGGCCAAGTAGAGTTGGCCGCAAAGTATTCCTAGCGGGACTGTAAACTAGACAGCCTATTAGATGGTATTGAAGAGGAATACAATCAGTCAATTTGACTATGTAATGTAAAATGACATGTAAAATGCCTTCTAGCCGGATTGTAGATCGTTTGTCATTGCGGACCTTTTCGCTTGAACCTCGGGACCCGATAGTCCGGAGTGTGTCCGAATGCCCTCGCGGTTATATAAAAAAATGGGGCATGCATGGAGACCAGGCGTAGGGGTCATTAGTGCTTTATCAGACAAGTGCCCAACTAGTTATGTTATATTACATGGTTAGTAAGAAACATCTTCCAGGGAGAATAGTTCCGTTAGGGGTTCCTTTCCCTGGGAGGCATGCCCTAAAGTGCATGTCCGAACTGCGAAAAAAGCAGGAAAGCATCTGGGGGCAGATAAATAAATAGGTAAGGAATCGTATTTTAGTTCACCGACCGAATATTCCCTTAAGAACGCTAGCTTTTGGCTTCACCCAATCTGAGGTACACATCCGGCTGACCCGGCAGTAACAATCGCAGAGGTGCTCCCTTTACCTCCTAGCCGAACAATCGGGAACGTAGGGGTAAGCAAAGGAGCCAGGCAACCCAGCTTGGCCAAAACTTAAGTCATATCGATGCATATAATGGTGAATAAAAGGTACATGCGGAAGTGTGACACATGTGTTGGGCATGAAGCCCGTATAAATAAGCTTCTGTTAAAGAAGCCCCCAGGTATAATGAGTGCGAGCAGCACGTCAAGTGTGTGCGAACAATGCGCAGATGAGCCTCCAAAGGCTTTAATAAAAAAGGAGGGAGAAAGAGAGAAATAAAAGACAGCTAAAGTATAAAATGTAGACGGAGGAAGGAGACGAACTCAGAGTCCGGCGCTAGGCGTAGAATCTTTGGAGACGGGCTGTGTTCCATGGGTTCGGCTCGAGTCGGTTGTCCGATGCGTTTCGCAGACGGTATGCTCCGCCAGTCGGGACTTGGTCGATGATGAAGGGACCTTCCAATTTGGGCTTGAGTTTGTCCTTTTTCTTGTCCGGCAGGCGTAGAACTAGTTCGCCAACATTGTAAGTTTTGGCCCGTACTTCTCTGTTTTGATATCTTCGAGCCTGCTGTTGATAGAATATGGAACGAGCTTTTGCCACGTCGCACTCCTCCTCTAAGGCGTCCAAACTGTCCTGCCAATCCAGCTCGGCTTCTCTTTCTTCGTACATGCGCACGTGAGGTGAGTCATGAATTATGTCGCAGGGCAAAACTGCCTCTGCGCCATACACCATAAAAAATGGTGTGAATCCGGTAGTGCAATTTGGCGTGGTCCGCAGCCCCCACAGTACGGAGTCGAGATCCTCTACCCAGTGCGTGTTAGATTCCTTGAGGGGCCGCACTAGTCTGGGTTTAATGCCGCTCATGATTAGACCATTTTCTCGCTCGACTTGACCGTTAGTTTGAGGGTGATAGACTGAAGCATAGTCGAGCTTGATGCCCATGTTTTTGCACTAGAGTTTAACCTCGTCGGCCGTGAAGTTTGTGCCGTTATCAGTGATGATGCTATGGGGGACACCGTAACGGTGTACTACCCCTGATATGAAGTCTATCACGGGTCCGGATTCGGCCGTCTTAACTGGCTTGGCCTCTATCCATTTGGTGAATTTATCCACCATGACCAATAGGTATTTTTGCTTGTGGGTTCCTCCTTTAAGGGGTCCAACCATGTCAAGCCCCCAAACCGCGAACGGCCAGGTGATGGGTATAGTTTTCAGGTCGGTGGGTGGCATGTGGCTTTGATTAGCAAAGAGCTGGCAACCGACGCATCGTTAGACTAAATCCTGAGCGTCTGTCCAGGCCGTTGGCCAATAAAATCCTGTACGGAAGGCCTTGCTTACAAGGGCCCGGGCTGCAGCGTGGTGCCCACCGAGTCCGGCATGGATTTCAGCCAGAAGATTTCGCCCTTCCTCTATGGAGATACACCTTTGAAGGACTCCGGTTGTGCTTTTCTTATAAAGCTCTCCCTCATGGACCTTATAGGCTTTAGATCACCGTACTATGCAGCGGGCCTTGTTTTGGTCCTCGAGAAGTTCCTGCCTAGTTAAGTAGGCTAGGAATGGTTCCATCCATGGGGCAATGGCTGCCATTATTTCGTGGGCTGAATGTGTTATTTCATTGGCAGAGCCACCGATTGTGTCAGAATGTTCGGTGTCGGGCGGTGCGGTTGGGTCCGGATTATTGTTTCCGGACTCCCCTTCCCGTAGTACGGATGGCTTGAAAAGCTGTTCCAGGAATATGTTGGGAGGGACGGCATCGCGCTTTGCGCTGATGCGTGCCAATACGTCCACCGCCTGGTTATTATCTCGGGCTATGTGGTGAAATTCTAGCCCTTCAAACCGAGCTAACATTTTTAGGACGGCATTACGGTAAGCTGCCATTTTCGGATCCTTGGCGTTGAAGTCTCCATTTATTTGGGATATTGCGAGGTTCGAATCCCCGCACACCTCTAGGCGTTTAATGCCCATGGAGACCGCCATCCGGAGGCCATGTAGAAGGGCCTCATATTCGGCTACATTGTTGGAGTCCGTGTACATTATTTGGAGTACGTATTGGACTGTGTCTCCGGTTGAGGATGTCAGGACGACGCCAGGCCAGCATTTTGGAGCCGTCGAAGTGCATGTCCAATTGGAATATGCGCCATACTCTTTAGGGAGTTCGGCTTCAGTCCATTCGGCGACGAAGTCAGCCAAAACTTGCGACTTGATAGCTCGCCGTGGTTTATATGTTATGTCAAATGGGAGGAGCTCAATGGCCCACTTTGCAATCCGGCCAGTTGCATCGCGGTTGTTTATAATATCATTAAGAGGTACTTCGGAGGCTACTGTTATCGAACACTCTTGAAAGTAGTGTCGCAGCTTCCGGGATGCCATGAACACCGCGTATGCTATCTTTTGATAATGTGGATACTGGGACTTGCATGGAGTCAGGACAGTGGACACAAAGTAAACTGGTTTTTGAAGGGGGGACTTGTGTCCGTCCGTTTCTCATTCGACGACGAGCATCGCGCTTACAACTTGATGTGTTGTCGCGATATACAATAACATTGGTTCACCCATATTGGGCGCGGCCAGGACCAGGTTTGTTGCCAATATGGCTTTTATTTCTTCGAGTCTGGCCGTGGCGGCATCCGTCCACTCAAAGTGTTCGGTGCGCCGGAGGAGGCGATAAAGGGGTAATGCCTTTTCACCCAAACGGGAGATAAAGCGGCTTAGAGCCGCCACGCATCCTGTCAATTTTTGAATTTGCTTGAGGTCTTTTGGGATATCCAATTGCGACAGAGCTCGGATCTTGGCTCGGTTTGCTGCAATTCCTCTACTGGATACAATGAACCCCAAGAGCTTTCCGGCTGGCACGCCGAAGACGCATTTTTCCGGATTTAGCTTAATGTCGTATGTTCGGGGATTGTCGAATGTGAGTCCCAAGTCGTCTACTAGAGTTTCGACAAGCTTGGATTTGACGACCACATCATCTACGTATGCCTCCACTGTTTTGCCGATCTGGTTTGCTAGACATGTCTGAATCATGCGTTGATATGTTGCACCAGCGTTTTTGAGCCCGAAGGGCATTGTGTTGAAGCAGAATGGGTCGTATGGAGTGATGAATGCCGTTGCGGCTTGGTCTGGTTCCGCCATCTTGATTTGGTGGTAGCCGGAGTATGCATCGAGGAAACACAATGAATCGTGCCCAGCGGTAGCGTCGATAATTTGATCGATGCGGGGGAGGGGGAAGGGATCCTTTGGGCAAGCCTTGTTAAGGTCCTTGAAGTCGACACATAGGCGCCAGGATTTATCTTTTTTTGGTACCATCACCAGGTTTGCTAGCCAGTCCGGATGTTTTATATCTCTGATGAATCCGGCTTCCAATAGTTTGGCTAGCTCCTCTCCCATTGCCTGTCTCTTGGGTTCGGAAAATCGCCGAAGAGCCTGTTTGACTGGCTTGAATCCTTTTAGGATGTTTAGGCTGTGCTCGGCCAGCCGGCGTGGGATTCCTGGCATGTCTGAAGGGTGCCAGGCAAAAATGTCCCAATTTTCCCATAGGAACTCTCGTAGTGCGGCATCAACGTCGGGGTTTAACTGTGCCCCAATGGATGCCGTCTTTGTAGGGTCCGTTGGATGGACTTGGAATTTGACTATTTCGTCCGCTGGCTTAAAAGAGGTGGACTTGGATCTCTTGCCGAGTATCACATCGTCCCTGTTCACGGTGGAGCGCAGCGCAGTGAGTTCCTCGGCTGCTAGGGCTTCGGATAGTGCCTCTAGGGCTAGTGCGGCTGTCTTATTTTCAGTGCGGAGCGCTATGTCCGGAACACTGGCAAGGGTGATTATTCCGTTGGGCTCGGGCATTTTGAGGTTCATGTACCCGTAATGGGGTATAGCTTGAAAAATTGTGAATGCCTCTCGTCCTAATAAAGCGTGGTATCCGCTGCTGAACAGGGCCACATGGAACGTGATCTCCTCGGACCTGTAGTTGTCCGGCGAGCCGAATACCACATCCAGTGTGATTTTTCCTGTGCAGCATGCTTCCCGACTAGGGATTATTCCTCTGAAGGTTGTGTTGCTTCGCTCAATGCGGCTCCAGTCTACTTCCATTTTTCGAAGGGTTTCCTCGTAGATGAGGTTTATTCCGCTACCGCCATCCATGAGTACCTTAGTAACGCGAAAGCCATCCACTATTGGACCGAGGACCAATGCGGCTGGTGCTCGGGCTGTTCGGAATTTAGGTTCGTCACTGGCGTTGAAGGTAATAGCCGTGTCACTCCATGGATTTATTGTTGCTATTTGGTAGACTTCAGCAAGGCTGCGGAGTGTTCGTTTCCGCATATTATTTGATGCGAAAGTCTCGAAGACTGTTAATACCGTACTGGTACTGCTGGGCTGGTTCTTTCGGGCTAGAAGCTCTTCGCCACTTTTGGCCACCTGCCACAGTATCCAACATGCTCGAAGGCTATGTGTTGGAGTGGCGCCCTCTGTACTATAGATTTTGCAGGGCCCGCTGAGCCATCCCTCCAGTACGGTTCCGTGCCCTTTAGGGGGTTTTTGCTTTTAGGTTTTTAACCCAGGTGCCTGACTATGATGCACCTTTTTATTTCGAACTAGGGTTGTGTTCGGAGCCGGATTTTCCCAAAATTTGGTTTCGGTTTTCCAGGTATGGACGCCAAGTCGGCGAAGCGTGTAATTTCGCGGCGACTTATGGCGTTCATTATTCCCTTGTCCGTGCAATTATTGCAGAAAATTGAGATTGCGCTTTCCTCACGGCAGTCCTTTGTCCTGTCCATAACCAGGAGGAATCTGGCCCAGTAATGGTGTACTGTTTCAGTGGGCTCTTGCCGGATTCGGGATAGATCGCTTGGGTTTGGGTGGGCGGGTGGAATTAAATTCGGAACCCCGTTCAATCTAAGGCTCAAGGGCCGGAAAGTTTCCGAACTTGGAAGCTTGGGTTGTTGGATGTTGTCCAACGAATCTGGCCCGCTGCCTGACTTTAGGTTCAGGGCTTGATCGACGTCCGTCCCTCCGCGGGAATCCGGCATGGAGGGGTCGGGAATTCAGACATAGCTTGTCCTTAATGTAGAAGAAGAGTCGCCGTGCTGTTCCTCCACCACAACAACGTGGTGGGTAGCTTGGGGAGAGTTGATCTCTCTCAGATCAGTTTTAGGCCCAATCTGATCGTAGTCTGTAGCGACTCCCAGGGCGGCGATGCGATCCAGGAGCTCATTTACGGAGGAGAGCTCCATCGGATCTAGCTGCTCGGCGAATTCCAAGTTGATGTGGAGATCGCTTTTGATGACCCAAGAGGTCATCGTCGGCGTGGCGGCCGAACAGGCGGTCATAAGAAAACTGCCTACCCGGATGGTTTGGCCGATGGCCAAAGCTCCTTTGGCAACGGTGCCGTCTTTAAAGACGGGACGAGGCAACCTTCCTGATTGCGACGACATAGAGGAACTCTCAATGAAAGCACCAATGTCGGTGTCAAAACCGGCGGATCTTGGGTAGGGGGTCCCGAACTGTGCGTCTAGGCGGATGGTAACAGGAGACAAGGGACATGATGTTTTTACCCAGGTTCGGGCCCTCTCGGTGGAGGTAAAACCCTACTCCTGCTTGATTAATATTGATGATATGGGTAGTACAAGAGTAGATCTAGGCTAAACCCTAGAAGCTAGCCTATGGTATGATTGTTGTTTGTCCTACGGACTAAAAGCCTCCGATTTATATAGACACTGGAGAGGGCTAGGGTTACACAGAGTCGGTTACAATGGTAGGAGATCTACATATCCGTATCGCCAAGCTTGCCTTCCATGCGAAGGAAAGTCCCATCCGGACACAGGGCGAAGTCTTCAATCTTGTATCTTCATAGTCTTGGAGTCCGGCCGACGGTGATAGTTCGGCTATCCGGACACCCCATAGTCCAGGACTCCCTCAATGTGCCCGTTGTTGTTGCTAATGTTACTATTTTGACTGATTTTATTATACTTGAGATGCCCGAGGATGACAACATGGATCTTATCCTTGGTTGACCCATCTTGAATACTGCAGGGGCTGTTATATATAGCAATAAAAGCAAGGTTACTTTTCATATCAATGGTAATGAGCATACGGTGCACTTTTCGAAGAAACAATTCCAAGTGAATGGTATTAATGTTATTGAAAAATCTCTGACAATCTCTATTGGAAGTTTTCAACTACCTCTACCTACTGTCAAAAAGAAATATGAAATGCTTATTGTTGGGGACATTCATATCCCCGTTGAGGTAACTTAGTGATTTACGAAAGTTCTTTGGTTTCATGCTAATCAAAAGTGGTTGTTAATAAGACTTGATCAACCTTATTAATGGTCATTTTTTAGAGGTATGAAGTTGATGAATCTAGTGAGCACTACCTTCTGTCCTACCTTTTGTTTTCTTTTTTTATTAGTTAAATAAAATAAAATTCCATGTTTTGTCTATTTTCTAAATTTCCCGTGCAATAAAAAATTACCCAAAAGTAAAAGTTCTCAGAATGCTCTAAAAATTTAATACGATTTTTTTTGAATATTTAAGATTTTTAGGTGCAAATAACATCAGAGGGAGGTGCACCAGGTGGGCACAACCCATCTGGGAACGCCAGGACCCCCAGGCGTGCCCTAGTGGGTTGTGATCCCCATGTGGGCCCCTCACTTATCTCTTCACACCACATCATCACCTACCTCTAGAAAAAAAATCACCATTGCTCTTTCTCACGCGTTCTTGCTCTCAAACCCACAGATTCCGATCTCTTTGCTCGAAGCTCTATTTCCAAAACTGTTTCGGGGATTGTTGCTTGGTATGTGACTCCACCGTTTTTCCAATTAGTTTTTGTTTTAGTGGTTTATATTTTGAATAATTAGCTACTCTTGGTGCTGTTGTAGATGAGCTTGCATGTTGAATTCTTAGAGTTCTAAGTAGTTTGAATGCTTGCTATGGCCTCTATGTATCCTTATGAGTAGTTGCTATCAATTTTGTAGAGTTTTGTTGAGAAAATTTGTGGACTAAAAATTTCAGAATTTTGTTCATAGGAAAAACATGAGTATTTTTTGGAAGTTTGCTTCCAAGTAGAATTCCAAGGGAGTGATTGGGGAGTCATCTGATAGTGATCTCCACACCCCAAAGATTGGCGGAGCTACGTCCATGCGAATGGCCGCATACCCCGTTCATGGAAGGGGCTGGAATCCTTCAAGAGTTTGCACAATATGCTGCTAATGCCGGCCTCACCGACTTCATTGCGGCCGAATGCGAACAGTATCATCTCCTCACAAATACCTTTGTGCAATGTTTTAATTTTCTTCCTAGGAATTATCCTCCTGAGGTGCATTTTAATTTATATGTTGAACCCCATCAGATACCGCTTACTGAATATTGTGAAATATGCTTGCTTCCTTCGGGTGGTAGTTTAGCAGAACCTAGGCCTGCAGAGTTTGAAAGCTTTTATTGCACTCTGACAGTGGGTGATGAGAGAGGGGTGTCGAGTATCAGTGCCGCTAGCTTGCATTTTCCTGTTGTTCATTATTTTGCTCTTTTCATTGCAAAATGCTTGCTTGCTAGAGAGAAGGTGGCTGCACTCAGTTCACCAGACCTTGCTGTTTTACGTCATGCACTTGAGGGCGACAACACTTATAGTTTGGGAGCTATTGTGGCACGTCGCCTTCACATTAATAAATCCAAGGGTAAAATACATGGAGGTATTTACGCCACTCGTTTGGCGGCTTGCTTTAACGTTGAGATACGCTTGCATGATTATCCTTTGCCCAAGGTTTACCTAGATCGCGCGGCCATGGATCACCACCAGTTTACTGCTGTCAATTATCCTAACATTCATATTCCATATAACCTGGTTTTTAGTGTGAGAACTCGTGATATTATTCCATTGCCTGCACTTGCTTTGTTTGATCCTATTGCCAGGAGCGGATACAGGATTATGCCTGAGGACATCATCGCCTACTGGAGCGACCGGGCTACAGCAAAGGAGGAGCCTCAGCAGTGGGATCCACAGGTGCCCGCTCCTCAGCAGTTCAACATGGGACCCCGGGTTTCTTCGACTACTGACTGATTATCGAGTTAGGCTAAAAGCCTAAGCTTGGGGGAGTACGTGTTTCTCACCGACATTACATTCATGTTCACACATTTTATTTCAGTTGTCGGTGTTCGCACTTTTTAATTGTATTATCCATGTTAAATTTATTTTCTCGCTTTCTTCTTGTGTGTTTGAAAAACTTGAGAAAAACCAAAAATATTTCCAGCTTCTTTTTGTTTTTCTTTCTAGAGTAGTTACCTATAGCACTAAAAAGAAAACCCAAAAAGATTTCCTTACTCTTCTTTTCCTTGTTGGGAGCTTTCCCGTGTAAATAGTTTTTCTCATTTTTTGCTTTTCCCCTTTATTTGCTTGTTCAAGAAAACCAAAAACTCCAAAAATATTCCAGTGTCTTTCTCTGAATTTCTTTTCTTTTTATTGAGTCGTACCGAGGAGAAGGCCACGATGAAAATGTTGAGTTGCTCTCATACACATTATTGTTTATCTAACAAAGAGCCCATTTTACCTTGTCTTCTCCTGTTGGGTAAAATGTTTGCAGATTCCAGCTTAGTCCACGGCACTCTTGCATCGTTCGGTCATGCAAGTGAAAGGCAATAATGATGATATTCGATGAACTGGCCATGGCAGAGAGAAACGGGTATAAACTCGACTTGTTCTGTTTTTATAAATATGTTTAACCTAGTATCCATGATTCAACCCATTATGATTAAACTTGTTTGCAATGACAATTATAGATTACAGTTTCTCATGCCATGTATAAGTAGCTAGGGGTGGATAATGATTTATCTTGTATATCAACATTGCGTTAAAATGATTGTGATGTGGTATGATGATATGGTATCCTCCTCCGAATGTCCGGGTGGCTTGACCTAGCACATGTTCATGCATGTAGTTGAATCAAAACCAACATAGCCTCTATGATATTTATGTTAATGGTGTTCATATCCTACTCATTCTAGTGTCCAATGTTACTTATGTATAATGCATGTTCATGACTGTTGTTGCTCTCTAGCTGGCCGCTTCTCAACCTACTTGCTAGCCTTCGCCTATACTAAGTGGGAATTCTGCTTGTACATCCAAAACCTTAAGCCCAAGTTATTCCAGATCAGTCCACCATACCTACCTATATGCGGTATTACCCTGCCGTCCTAAGTAAATTTGCATGTGCCATCTCTAAAAAACTTCAAATAAATATCATTTTTGTGTGCCTGGATCGTTCATGGAATGGCAGGAGGTAGTCGGTATTTTCCATGCTAAGCGGGTTATTCTCAGAATGAGTGTTTATTCACTCACCATCGCACGGGAAAAGGCCGGTAATAGGGATGCCCAGTCCCAATCTGCAAAAAGAATTGATCTTTCAAATCATCAAACAAAAACTCCCAACGGCGCCATAACCTTTACTTTATCGCTTGGGAACCGCCACTAGCGTGCTTAGCATGGAAGATATTGATAACTGATAGTCGTGAAGTAAACAAGAAAGGTGCATGTCTCAAAATATCATTTACCTCTGTTTTAAAAACTTGAGCTCTGGCACCTCTGCAAATCACTGCTTCCCTCTGCGAAGGGACTATTTAATTACTTTTATGATGTGTCATCACCTTCTAAAATAAGCGCCTGAACCTGAGAGACCTATTGTCATGCTGATGCATTGTGTGTAGCTAATGTTTGGTGCATCATGACTGGATCTTTTCTACCATGAATTGCAATGTTTAGTCGCTGCTTGGACTTTGGAGGTGCTCTGCATTTATGTTTTGCGGTCTTAGAAAGGGCTAGCGAGATACCACTATTGTCATACTCCCTCCATTCCTTTATCTAAGGTGTATTATTTTCAGCACGATGACCAAGGCACATAATTATGCACTAGTTAGGACAAAATTGCCCTTCTCTAATTTGTAGATTAGCGGCAAATAAATCATTTAGGCTAGGAAAGAAAGAGATACACACAATCGGGAGAGAGATAGTTTCCTTTTCTTTCTCTACAAGGAGAGATACATGCAATCAGGGGGAAAATACTTTCCTTTTTCTGGAGGGCCAAGATCGAAATTATGGAAAATTAGAACAAATGCACCTTACATTGTAGAATTTTATCAAAAAATAAATACACCTTATATAAAGGAACGGAGGTAGTATTATATCATGGTTGTTTTGATAACGTGTTGCTGTTTGAGATATCTTATTATTGCTCGCTAGCTATTGATATGAGTTAATATAATTTTTAAGAGTTATTGTCGGTATGGTTAGATATAATGTTGGATGAAAACCTGATTGTTGTTTAAGCCTATTTATGCAAACAAGAGCAAAAGAATTCGTAAAAGTTTTTCTTTTTCACTTTCAGTTTATCAACCGAATTGCTTGAGGACAAGCAAAGGTTTAAGCTTGGGGGAGTTGATATGTCTCTGACGTATCTACTTTTCCTAACGTTTTTCCTCTTGTTTTGGACTCTAATTTGCATGATTTGAATGAACCGGACTGACGTTGTTTTCAGCAGAACTACCATGGTGTTGTTTTTGTGCAAAAATAAAAGTTCTCGGAATGAAACAAAACTTTGCGAGGATTTTTTATATCAATAAATATAATTTCTAGAGCCAAGAACCACTGGAGGGGGGCACCTGGGTGGGCACAACCCACCAGGGCGCGCCCCCTCCAGGCGCGCCCAGTTGGGTTGTCCCCACCTGGTGGCCCCGCAGACCCTGACGCTATAAAATCCTATTTTCAGAGAAAAATCAGGGAGAAAGAATTATCATGTTCCACGAGACGAAGCCGCTGTCACCTCCTATTCTTCATTGGGAGGCCAGATCTGGAGTCCGTTTGGGGCTTCGGAGAGGGGGATCTTCGTTCTTCATCATCACCAACCCTTCTCCATCGCCAATTCCATGATGCTCCCCATCGGGAGGTGAGTAATTCCTTCGTAGGCTTGCTGGTCGGTGAGGAGTTGGATGAGATTCATCATGTACTCTAGTTAGTTTTGTTAGGGCTTGATCCCTGGTATCCACTATGTTCTGAGATTGATGTTGCTATGACTTTGCCATGCTTAATGCTTGTCACTTTGAGCTCGGGTGCCATGATTTCAGATCTGAACCGTTTATGTTCTCACCATTAAATCCATGTTCTAGATCCGATCTTGCAAGTTATAGTCACCTACTAGGTGTTATGATACGACAACCCCGGAGTGACAATAGTCGGGACCACTCCCCGTGATGATCGTAGTTTGAGGAGTTCATGTATTCATCATGTGCTAATGCTTTGTTCCAGTTCTCTTTTAAAAGGAGGCCTTAATATCCCTTAGTTTCCAATTGGACCCCGCTGCCACGGGAGGGTAGGACAAAAGATGTCATGCAAGTTCTTTCCATAAGCACGTATGACTATTTACGGAATACATGCCTACATTATATTTATGAACTGGAGCTAGTGCCATATCGCCCTAGGTTATGACTGTCACACGATGAATATCATCCAAGAAATTACCGATCCAATAACTACAAATTTATCTTATATTGTTCTTGCTAAGTTACTACTGCTATTGTTATTGTTGCACTTGCTGCAATATCATGCTACCACTATTACCGTTACTATTACTGCTGTCACTATTATCAAAACTATCATACTACTTCGCTACTGATCACATTGTTGCAGATGATTAATCTCCAGGTGTGGTTTAATTGACAGCTCAGCTGCTAATACTTACAAATATTGTTTGGCTCCCCTTGTGTCGAATCTATAAATTTGGGTTGAATACTCTACCCTTGAAAACTGTTGCGACCCCCTATACTTGTGGGTTATCAACACTCAGCTCTATGGACGCACACACGCACACCCTACCTCTATGAGCATCTTTAAGAGACTGAGACGGTGTGTCATCTTATATGGCTGGTAGTTTTTTAGGAGTAATACTTCTACCTTTAATTAACCGACATAGCTCGGAATGTCATCCGAGATTACACCCAACACAAAGTCTGGGGAACACGCCACCAAATCTTACAAAGTTCATCACCCACACCTACTTTAGCTAATTTGTGCGTAGCAACATTCGCCGAACGACTAACCCGGGAAACTTCGAAACTCATTTCTTGTATGCAGAAGTCCTTTAATCTCCTGTATCCACGGACCAGTTGTCGAGAAGATCATCTCCAATTGATTGATCATTTGCACCACGGCTTTACTATCCAGCTCAATATGCACTTTTTCAGCATTCATCTCTATAGCTAATTTAACAGCCTCCCTACAGGCAAGAACCTCAGCCGCTTTAGGATCAACAATACCTAGGAACCAAGCACAAGTAGGCCCCATGAACGCACCACCGTGGTCACGGGCAATAGCACCGCCACCTGCTTTCGCTCCTGTCCTGGAAGTAGCCCCATCACAATTGAATTTAATCCATCCTTCCTCACGCACAACCCACCTCTAAACCTGTTTCTCTCGGGTGGGAGGAACTTGTGGTAGATGAGTCTCCTTCCATTCCTGCATATGGCGCGCTATAGACTGCATAACATCATTCTGAGCTAGCCATAGTCCGGACGTTGCCTTAATCATAGTTGCCTGCTCATCATCCGACGCCCTAGTGAACCAGCTTAGCAGCCAGCGGGCAAGATCGCAATGGGAGGTCAGTTTGTCCAGAGGAGAATCGAGCATAACACCCCTCTCAGAGCAAAACAGCTGCCAGAATAGAGTTGCATGAGGGCACACCCAGAATCTATGAATCATTGTTTCCTCTCTCCCACAAGCAACATAGAAAATGCCCGGCTTGATACGCTGCCGGTGCAGCTCGGCACCGACAGCAAGCCCATTTTTCATCATCCTCCACATATGGATTTTAGCTTTACCCAGAGTATTAGTATCACACAGAGCCATGTACCCCTTATGTCATTGAACCATACTCAAAGGTTCTGGCTGCCCCGTTCTGCATTTTTTCATTGACATACAAAGGTGATACGCTGATACAGAAAACAACCCATTCTTAGTATAGTTCCAAGCCAAAAAATCTTCAGTACCCGGTCCTCCATCTGCAATTTGCTTAATGTCTGCTGCATCAGAGGCAGAAAACATAGCATCAATATTTTCCCAGTCCCAAGCATCTCCTTCCACATTAAGCAGGTGAGCGACCTTTGTCACCCCCATAGTGAATTCCTGGCCCAGTGGCTGAAGAGACCCATATCTAGGAATCCAATTGTCGTGATGAATGCTGACTCAAGATCCATCTCCTATCCTCCATACTAAACCCTCTGTTAACAGATCATGACCATGTAATATGCTTCTGAAAGTGAAGGACACATTTGATGGACATGTGGCCGATAGGATTGAGTCCTCCTTAAAATAACGTGCTTTGAGCACTCTGGAGCAAAGAGAGGTTGGTGTAGATAGGACCCTCCAAGCCTATTTTGCAAGAAGAGCCTGATTAAAAGCCTTCGGGTCCCAAAAGCACATTCCCCCATCTCTCTTTGCTGCACACATCTTGTCCCAAGAGATCCAATGTACCTTCCTTTCACCATTCATTGCACCCCACCAGAATTTCGAGGAGATCGAAGTCAGGTTCCGACACATTTTCTTTGTGAGGTGAAAACAACTCATTGTGAAAGTTGGTATAGCTTGCAAAGCATATTTGATTAGAACCTCTCGAGCTTTCTTTGAGAGACCTTGGCCCTTCCAACCGGTCACTTTCCCTTTAGAACTCTTTGTCACATATTTGAAAGAGCCATTCTTTGACCTCCCAACCTGTGTGGGGGAGACATAGGTACTTCTCATTCAGAGCCTCGGACTCAACACCCACAACATGCTTCAAGTGGCCTTTCCTCTCCGCTGAGCATCCCCTACCAAAGAAAATAGAAGATTTCTGAAGATTTACCTTTTGACACGAGGCCTCCTCATACCAAATCAAGATGTTTTTGAGAGTCTACATACTTTCCTCTGACCCTTCCAGAAAGATAATACTATCATCAACAAAAAGAAGTGTGTCACATGGGGGCTCATGCCCCCAAATGCCACACCCTTGATCTAATTATTTTCCCGAGCCTTCCTTAGTAAAGCAGAAAATCCCTCAACACAAAACATGAACAGATAAAGAGAAAGGGGACCCCCCTGCCGAAGACCACGCGAACGAATGAAACTCCTAGAACGCCCACCATTAATTTTAACTTTGAATCTTGCTATGGTGACACATCTCATGACCATTTCAATCCATTGAGGATCAAAACCCATTTGTCTCATCATTTGTGCAAGGAAGGCCCACTCCACCCGGTCATACGCTTTCATCATGTCCGGACACGGCGATTTCATTGTACCCATTTGGAATAGAGCAGCCTCGATCTCCTCATCAGCAAAAGGTGAAGGAAATATGCCCTAGAGGCAATAATAAAGTTATTATTTATTTCCTTATTTCATGATAAATGTTTATTATTCATGCTAGAATTGTATTAACCGGAAACATAATACATGTGTGAATACATAGACAAAACATAGTGTCACTAGTATGCCTCTACTTGACTAGCTTGTTGATCAAAGATGGTTATGTTTCCTAACCATAGACATGTGTTGTCATTTGATTAATGGGATCACATCATTAGGAGAATGATGTGATTGACATGACCCATTCCGTTAGCCTAGCACTTGATCGTTTAGTATGTTGCTATTGCTTTCTTCATGACTTATACATGTTCCTGTAACTATGAGATTATGCAATTCCCGTTTATCGGAGGAACATTTTGGGTGCTACCAAACGTCACAACGTAACTGGGTGATTATAAAGGAGTACTACAGGTGTCTCCAAAGGTACATGTTGGGTTGGCGTATTTCGAGATTAGGTTTTGTCACTTCGATTGTCGGAGAGGTATCTCTGGGCCCTCTCGGTAATGCACATCACTTAAGCCTTCCAAGCATTGTAACTAATGAATTAGTTGCGGGATGATGTATTATGGAACGAGTAAAGAGACTTGCCGGTAACGAGATTGAACTAGGTATTGAGATACCGACGATCGAATCTCGGGCAAGTAACATACCGATGACAAAGGGAACAACGTATGTTGTTATGCGGTTTGACCGATAAAGATCTTCGTAGAATATGTGGGAGCCAATATGGGCATCCAGGTCCCGCTATTGGTTATTGACCAGAAACGTGTTTCGGTCATGTCTACATAGTTCTCAAACTAGTAGGGTCCGCACGCTTAAGGTTTCAATGACAGTTTTATTATGAGTTTATGAGTTTTGATGTACCGAAGGAGTTCGGAGTCCTGGATGAGATCGGGGACATGACGAGGAGTCTCGAAATGGTCGATACATAAAGATCGATATATTGGACGACTATATTCGGAGTTCGGAAAGGTTCCGAGTGATTCGGGTATTTTTCGGAGTACCTGAGAGTTACGGGAATTCGTATTGGGCCTCAATGGGCCATACGGGAAAGGAGAGAAAGGGCCAAAAGGGTGGCCACACCCCTCCCCTTGGACTAGTCCGAATTGGACTAGGGAGGGGGGGCGCCCCCTTCCTTCCTTCTCCTTCTCTCTTCCCTTTCCTTCTCTCCTACTCCTACTACATGGAAGGGTTCCTAGTTCTACTAGGAAAGGGGGAATCCTACTCTCGGTGGGAGTAGGACTCCCCTAGGGTGCGCCATAGAGAGGGCCGGCCCTCCCCCTCCTCCACTCCTTTATATACGGGGGCAGGGGGCACCCCATAGACACACAAGTTGATCTACGGATCGTTCCTTAGCCGTGTGCGGTGCCCCCTTCCACCATATTCCACCTCGGTCATATCATCGCGGAGTTTAGGTGAAGCCCTGCGCCGGTAGAACATCATCACCGTCACCACGCCGTCGTGCTGATGGAACTCATCTCCGGAGCTTTGCTGGATCGGAGACCGGAGATCGTCATCGAGCTGAACGTGTGCTGAACTCGGAGGAGCCGTACGTTCGGTGCTTGGATTGGTCGGATCGTGAAGACGTACGACTACATCAACCGCGTTGTGCTAACGCTTCCACTTACGGTCTACGAGGGTTTGTGGACGAACACTCTCCCCTCTCGTTACTATGCCATCACCATGATCTTGCGTGTGCGTAGGAAGTTTTTTGAAATTACTACGTTCCCCAACAGTGGTATCAGAACCAGGTTTTATGCGTTGATGTTATATGCTTGAGTAGAACACAAGTGAGTTGATGCGGAGCATCCTTCCATCATCCCCATGGACTCTACATCAACACCTACAACACCACAAGGACCGATGACTCGAGCACGTGCAAGAGCTCTTGAAAGCGAGGTGACATCACTCCTCTCACAACTCTCCTTCGATTCACATGAGACATGGTTACTACCTCAAACGGAAACCCTATGCATACTCAGGTACCAAGGAGTCGACCATGAAGAAACTAGGAAGCAAGGAGAACCGGAAGCGGAAGACATGCATGAAGACGGAGAGGAGAAAGCAACAAGGACCAGAGAGGCCGGATGATCCGGACAGAGGCCCGGACGATCCGGACAGAGCCCGGATGATCCGGACCCAGGTCCGGACGATCCGGCTAACTCCACCGAAGGCAACAGAAGCTCCCTCCCGAAGCCGGATCATCCGGACCCAGGCCCGGATCATCCGGACCCAGCCCGGATGTCTGGACCGCCAGCCGGACATCCGGCCCGTCGCCGCCACCAGCCGAGCCTCCAGCTCATCCGGGTCCCCACCCGGATCATCCGGACCAGCCCGGATCATCCGGACCCTCGTCCGGATCATCCGGCCAGCGCCTGTGTGCGCGTGTTGGGCTGAGCCCATGTACCCCTTCGCCCCCCAACTCTATATATAGGACCCCATCTCCTCACTTTGAGACTTAGCGTTGATTTAGCTCGTTTTTGAGATAGAGCCTCGCTCATCTATCGGATCTCCTCCTCATGAGAGACCGCGGCCTCTTTGGAGAAGATCCTCTCGGATACAAGACCCCTTTAAGGGAAGATCCCCTCGTGGATTCAAGGCCTCCTCCGGGAGATGAACGGTTCCTTTGTATCCTTACCCTAGTTGACTATGTATCTTGTGGATCTCATGTGTGTATGTTGATCTAGCACTTGTGTGATCGATTCCTTGTTGGTTGAGTGATTCTCTCTCGTTTTCCCCGTGTTTCCCTTTGTGCTTCTGCATGTTCTTCGTGTTTCCTCTGTAGGATCCCCTCCAAACGTGAAAGATCGACGAATTACGGTTCCACCCTACATCATATGGTATCATGAGCCACGTTGATCACGTTTTTGGAGCCCCTACCCCGTGATTTCTAGCTTGATTTTGTTGTTTTCGTCCTAAAATCCGAAAATCCCCACAAAAATATCCCCAAATTTTTTTTGTGATTTGTTAGTTTTGATGATGTTTTGTTGATTTTGATCCATGGATTCGGTGTGTAACTCGTGGATCTTGTGTTTGCCCACCTTCTCCCCCTCGAAATCCATCCAAAATCCCCGAAATCGTCAAATTCCACCCCATTTTCGAGTTCTTCCCGAGCAGTTCCCGTGCGTGCTTGACCTGCCCGGATCATCCGGACCAAGTCCCGGATCATCCGGACGTGCCCGGATCATCCGGCTCCTGGCCCGGATCATCCGGCTTCCTCTGCCGAAACTGCAGTTCTGCAGTCCACCATCCACCTCCACCACCATCCACACATACATACATCCTCCCCACCCCATCCACCACCATTTCCACTTGCCAAACCCCAAGACTCAACCTCCGTACTACCATTCGAATTTGAGTTCGACAATTTGAGTGAGATTTCCATGTCCTCTTGTGTTTCGGCTATTTAGGCGCGGTGTGACATCAACAACAAACGCTCATTTTGGTCGGCTACTCATCTTCGCTACGGACGGTAACTTCGACGACATCTTTGTCATACCTTGCAATTGCATTAATAACCATCATATACCATCTTTTGCATTGCTTACCCATCGAGACTAGCCTTTGAGTGCCGGCAACGTGACTTGTGCACATTAGTTGCATACACTATATCATACATACCACCGTGGTGCATATCTCGGAATCAACTTGTGTGTCACAAAGTTGTCATCGCATACACAATTGCTATCTTGGTTCGTGAAGTTTGCATAAGAAAAGAGCTCAAAAGAGAAAGAGCCACTCAAGCTTTTCAGCAAAGAGGAAAGATAAGCAAAGAGCTTATAAGCAACAAGCATAGCATCATACAACATTAAGATTATCATATAAGATCATCTTGGATCATTGCACCGAAATACCATACATATAGCATACTTGGGATAGAGATCGTTGCATTTTTGCCTAGTAGGTTGTGCACAAGCTCCGTATCCGCCTATTGTGCAATCGTGCTAGCGTCTCTCTAGTATTGTGCAACAAGAGCATTTTCGTGGATTCCACATTTTGGCTCACTTTGGCTTGCACAATCCCATTTATCTATTTGCGTGTGTGTTTCCGTGTACCACTACTTGCTTGGTCTACTTGTTGCATATGCGAATTTGCGAATCTTCTTCAACATTTTTGAGTCAAGCTAACGATTGCAATCAATTTTGTGCCACCATCCTAACCAAGCTCCACCAAAAGCTTTTACTTGTGTAGGTGTGAGAATCGGCAAGGATCGGTACCAATAGTGCTATTTCATTGTCCGCATTTGAGTGAACTTGATTCATCTTCAACTTCGGTCAAAGGTACATTTGGTATTCGTTCTTCTCCTTCCACAACTCACAATTTTGCTTGAAATGATGGATAGGCCAAGTTCTTCTACAAATCCACTCTTCATCGAGCAAGACGACGACATGTCATCATACGTCACCAAGAGCCACTTCTTTGGCGCACAACGAGCTCTCCATCAAGAGCAACAAGCAATGAGCGAACGAATCGACAACCTCTCCACCGACTTGCGACTCTCCGAGCAACGTACAAGAGACTACTTCGACAACAAACTCGACGCGCACAAGAAAGAGAACGATGCAAGAATGGACGAGATCCGCGCCTTGTTGGTGAACCGGCGTCCTTCTACTTCCTCACACTCAAGACGGAGCCACTCAAGTCGCCATTCCGACGACTCCTTCTCCGACACAAGTACACCGTCATCGAACACTCTTCGATGAGCCGCGCGTCAAGACCGTCATGCATCTCGCAACCCGCTACACGACAAGCATACCCAAGAGCAAGTTGATGAACAAGTTCCTCGTCCTCAATCGAACCAAGTGGCGTTTGCTCAAGCTCAAGAATGACAACGTCTTCGTCACCAACAAGAACAAGAACGAGCGCGCCTACACCAAGAGCAACAAGACGCCGAGGCTCAACGTCTTCAACAACAACAATGAGAAGCACAAGCTCTTGAGGCGGAACGTGCCCTTCAAGCATCAAGTCGAGCTCTCGCCAACCACAATCGCGAAAGGCGCAATCAAGAGGAAGCCCTTCAAGAAGAAATACAAGAGAGGAACTACCATCCGTGTGCGCAACGTCAAGCCCAACAAGCTCCTCCACAAGCTCCTCAAGCTCAACCTCAACCTCAAGGTCAACAAGAGCAAGTTGATTATGGACTTCCTCCTCGCCAAGAACAACATGAGGATGATTACCCTCCACGTCAAGACCGTCATCATCAACATCGACCTCAACACAATGACGAACAACGCTATGGCAAGCTCAAGTTCACAATGCCCAAGTTCAATGGAACCAATGATCCCGAAGAGTACCTCTCATGGGCATTGAAGGTCAACAAAATCTTTCATTTGCACAACTATGAGGAAGAGAAGAAGATCGCTATGGCATCACTTGAGTTCCAAGACTATGTGCTCATATGGTGGGAACAAGTCCTTGAGCACCGACAAGCAAGAGGTGAACCTCCAATCACCACTTGGGCTCAAATGAAGGATGTCATGCGAGCAAGCTTTGTGCCCACCTACTACAACCGTGATCTCTTCAAGAAGCTACAACTCCTCAAGCAAGGAACAAAGAGTGTTGAAGAATACTACAAAGAAATGGAGATTGCCATGATTCGAGCCAATGTCAAGGAAGATGATGAGCAAACAATGGCACGATTCTTGAATGGACTCAACCATCCCATCAAGAAGATCGCCGACTTCCAACCCTACTCCAACCTCATTGAGCTCATGCATCAAGCTACAAAAGCGGAACGACAAGTGCAAGATGACTTCAAGTACGCTAAGTACTCATCCAAGACATACGGCTTCTCCAACAACCAAGCTTCAACAACTACCCCAACTTTGACATCAACCAAGCTTTCTCCAAACAACGACGACAAGTCAAGTTACAAGAAAACTTCTACAAGTTCAAGTCGTCCTCCTCCCACTACAAGCAACTCCAAGCCCTGTGCTTCATCATCTACTCCTACCGATGAGACCGTCAAGACAAGCTCCTTCAAGTGTTTCACTTGCGGCGGCCGAGGCCACAAGTCCTATGAATGCACCAACAAGCGCACCATGATACTCAACGACGATGGCACCTATGACTCAATGAGTGAAGATGAAATGGACGCTATTGAGCAAGTGGCCATGCACCGGCGCATCAACAAGGATGAAGATGATCAAGTCTTTTGTGATGAAGATACGAGCCCCGCTCTTGTTGTCTCCAAGGTCTTGACACTTCAACATCAACAAGAAGAAGACCAAAGATGCCACATCTTCCACACAAAGGCCGGCATCAATGGACGCTCCGTCAAGGTCATCATCGATGGAGGTAGTTGCCACAACTTGGCAAGCGAAGAACTATGCTCCAAGCTCCAATTGGTCAAGAAGAAGCATCCGCAACCCTACAAGGTTCAATGGCTAAGTGACTCCGACACTATACGAGTTGAGCATACGGTCCAAGTATCCTTCAAAATCGGTGCATATGAGGACACTTTGGAGTGTGATGTGGTCCCAATGACCGTTTGCCACCTCCTCCTTGGTCGGCCATGGCAATTCGACCGTGGTGTCTACCACAATGGGCGTACAAACCACTATAGCTTCAAGATGAAAGGCAAAGAATATGTCCTACGACCCATGTCTCCTAGTCAAGTGATAGCCGACAAACAAGCCACCAACCAAAGAGAGAAGAGTGAGAAAGTGAGCCACCAAAAAGTGAGTGAGAGCCAGAAGCCGAATTTGAGCGCCTCTTCGCCTAGAGAGAAAAACCTCATACTATTCGCCACCAAACATGAGATGAGAGAAGTGTGTGAGAACCCATCGAGTGTGATGCACTTTGTCCTTGTATGCAAGGATGGAGAACCAAAAACTAACACCACTCATGAGCTACCTTTGGTGTTTCAATCTCTTTTGCAGGAATTTCAAGATGTTTTCCCCGATGAGCTACCTCCGGGTCTACCTCCTCTTCGAGGCATTGAGCATCGAATCGACCTCATCCCCGGAGCGCCACTTCCAAACAAAGCTCCCTACCGTGTCAATCCCGAAGAAACCAAGGAGATTCAAAGGCAAGTACAATAACTAATCGACAACGGTCATGTACGTGAAAGCTTAAGCCCTTGTGCCGTGCCCGTTATACTTGTGCCTAAACCCGATGGAAGTTTCCGCTTATGCTCCGATTGTAGACCTATAAATGCTATCACCGTGCGCTATAGGCATCCCATTCCTCGCTTAGATGATATGCTTGATGAACTTAGTGGAGCCAACTTTTTCTCAAAAATTGATCTTAAAAGTGGCTATTATCAAATCCGCATTCATGAGGGTGATGAATGGAAAACTGCTTTCAAAACAAAATTTGGCTTATATGAATGGTTGGTTATGCCTATGGGTTTGTCGGAAGCTCCCGGAACTTTTGTGCGTCTCATGCATCATGTACTTCGTCCATACATTGGAATATTTGTTGTGGTTTACTTCGATGATATTCTTGTGTTTAGCAAAACCATGAAAGAGCATCTTGATCATGTTAAGCTTGTTTTGCAAACGCTTCGAAAGGAAAGTCTTTATGCCAACTTGAAAAAATGCACTTTTGGCGTTGACACAGTGGTTTTCTTGGGTTTCGTTGTCTCTTCCAAGGGTGTCCATGTTGATGAAACTAAGATCAAAGCAATTAAAACTTGGCCCCAACCCACCAATTTGCAACAAGTGCGAAGTTTCCTTGGTCTTGCAGGTTTTTATCGTCGCTTTGTGAAAAACTTTAGCACTATTGCAGCTCCTTTGCATGCTTTGAGTAAGAAGAATACTCCTTTTGTTTGGGGACCTTTGCAATCCAACGCTTTCGATGAGCTCAAGTCCTTGCTTACTCATGCTCCGATTCTTGCTTTGCCCAATTTTGACAAAACTTTTGAGGTTCATTGTGATGCAAGTGGTACCGGAATTGGCGGAGTTTTAATGCAAGAAAAACGAGTCATTGCTTATTTTAGTGAAAAACTCTCCGGTGCTCAACTTAACTATCCCGTATATGACAAAGAATTATATGCTTTAGTGCGTGTGCTACATGTTTGGGAACATTATCTTAGACCTCATGAGTTTGTCATCCATACCGATCATGAAACGCTTAAGTACTTGAAAGGTCAAACTAAATTGAACAAGCGTCATGCCAAATGGAGTGAATTTATTGAATCTTTCCCATACGTGATCAAGTACATTAAGGGCAAGGAAAATGTAGTTGCCGATGCACTTTCACGCATATGCACACTCGTCACCCAACTTGAGTTGAATGTCATAGGCTTTGAGCACATAAAGGATTTGTATGCTAGTGATCCATCTTTTGCACCTCATTATGCTAAATGTTTGACGCATACATCTTGGGAACAATATTACCTCAAGGATGGTCATCTTATGAGAGCTAACAAACTTTGCATACCCGAGTCTTCTCTTCGTTTGCTACTTTTGCAAGAGGCTCATGGAGGTGGACTCATGGGACATTTTGGACGCGACAAGACCTTCGCCACGCCCTCCAAGAACTACTTTTGGCCCAAGATGTTTCGAGACGTCTCACGCTTCACCACCCGATGCTCAACATGCCGCAAAGCTAAGTCAAAAGCTCAATCTCATGGTCTTTACATGCCTCTTCCTATTCCTTATCAACCTTGGGAAGACATTAGCATGGACTTTGTACTTGGTTTGCCTAGAACTCAAAATGGAAAGGATTCCGTGTTTGTTGTTGTGGATAGATTTTCTAAAATGGCACATTTCATTCCTTGCAACAAGGTAGACGATGCTTCACATATTGCAAATCTCTTTTGTAGGGAAATCTTGCGCCTCCATGGAGTACCAAAGACAATCGTCTCCGACCGCGACGTCAAGTTCCTGAGTTACTTTTGGAAAATCCTATGCGCCAAGCTCGGAATCAAGCTCTTCTTCTCATCCGCATACCATCCTCAAACCGACGGCCAAACGGAGGTGACAAACCGAACGCTCTCCACTCTACTTCGTGTGTTGATCAAGAAGAACATCAAGGAGTGGGAGGCGTGTCTACCCATCGCCGAGTACGCCTACAACCGCGCAAGACATTCTACGACCGGCAAGTCACCCTTCAAGGTCGTCTACGGCTTCAATCCATTGTCCCCATTGGACATTCTACCTCTACCTCTACAAGAGCGCACCAACCTCGACGCAAGTGCCCGTGCAAGATACATCAAGAAGATGCATGAAGAGACAAGACACACCATCGAGCGCCACGTACAACGACTCACTACCAAGCTCAACATCAACAAGCAACCCATGATCTTCAACATAGGCGATCTCGTGTGGCTACACCTTCGCAAGGAACGCTTCCCCAACGAACGCAAGTCCAAACTTCTACCTCGAGCCGATGGACCCTTCAAGGTGTTAGCACGCTACAACAACAACGCCTACAAGATCGACCTACCAAGCGACAAGTACAACGTGAGCGACACCTTCAACATCAAAGACCTCTCGCCTTTCCATGGTGATGAAGATCTAGATCCGAGGTCGGATCCTTTCGAAGGGAGGGGATATGATGCGGAGCATCCTTCCATCATCCCCATGGACTCTACATCAACACCTACAACACCACAAGGACCGATGACTCGAGCACGTGCAAGAGCTCTTGAAACCGAGGTGACATCACTCCTCTCACAACTCTCCTTCGATTCACATGAGACATGGTTACTACCTCAAACGGAAACCCTATGCATACTCAGGTACCAAGGAGTCGACCATGAAGAAACTAGGAAGCAAGGAGAACCAGAAGCGGAAGACATGCATGAAGACGGAGAGGAGAAAGCAACAAGGACCAGAGAGGCCGGACGATCCGGACAGAGGCCCGGACGATCCGGACAGAGCCCGGATGATCCGGACCCAGGTCCGGACGATCCGGCTAACTCCACCGAAGGCAACAGAAGCTCCCTCCCAAAGACGGATCATCCGGACCCAGGCCCGGATCATCCGGACCCAGCCCGGACGTCCGGACCGCCAGCCGGACATCCGGCCCGTCGCCGCCACCAGCCGAGCCTCCAGCTCATCCGGGTCCCCACCCGGATCATCCGGACCAGCCCGGATCATCTGGACCCTCGTCTGGATCATCCGGCCAGTGCTTGTGCGCGCGTGTTGGGCTGAGCCCATGTACCCCTTCGCCCCCCAACTCTATATATAGGACCCCATCTCCTCACTTTGAGACTTAGCGTTGATTTAGCTTGTTTTTGAGATAGAGCCTCACTCATCTATCGGATCTCCTCCTCGTGAGAGACCACGGCCTCTTCGGAGAAGATCCTCTCGGATACAAGACCCCTTTAAGGGAAGATCCCCTCGTGGATTCAAGGCCTCCTCCGGGAGATGAACGGTTCCTTTGTATCCTTACCCTAGTTGACTATGTATCTTGTGGATCTCATGTGTGTATGTTGATCTAGCACTTGTGTGATCGATTCCTTGTTGGTTGAGTGATTCTCTCTCGTTTTCCCCGTGTTTCCCTTTGTGCTTCCGCGTGTTCTTCGTGTTTCCTCCGTAGGATCCCCTCCAAACGTGAAAGATCGACGAATTAGGGTTCCACCCTACATCATGAGTTATGGGCGATACAAGTCATACTGCTTACCAGCATGTCATACTTTGGTTCAGCGGTATTGTTGGATGAAGCGGCCCGGACCGACATTACGCATACGCTTACGCGAGACTGGTTTTACCGCCGTGCTTTGCACACAGGTGACTAGCAGGTGTCTGTTTCTCCAACTTTAGTTGAACCGAGTGTGGCTACGCCCGGTCCTTGCGAAGGTTAAAACAGCACTAACTTGACGAACTATCGTTGTGGTTTTGATGCGTAGGTAAGAACGGTTCTTGCTCAGCCCGTAGCAGCCATGTAAAACTTGCAACAACAAAGTAGAGGATGTCTAACTTGTTTTTGCAGGGCATGTTGTGATGTGATATGGTCAAGACGTGATGAGATATAAGTTGTTGTATGAGATGATCATGTTTTGTTGAAGTTATCGGCAACTGGCAGAAGCCCTGTGGTTGTCTCTTTGTTGCATAAGATGCAAGTGCCAAATAATTGCTTTACTTTATCGCTATGCGATAGCAATAATTGCAAGAGCAATAGTTGGCGAGACGACCATGTGACGACACATTGATATAGATCAAGATGATGAAGATCATGGTGCCGTGCCGGTGACGATAGAGATCATGACAGTACTTTGGAGATGGAGATCAAAGGCGCAAGATGATCATGGCCATATCATGTCACATATTTTGATTGCATATGATGTTTATCTGTTATACATCTTATTCTGTTTTGTTTGACGGTAGCATTTTAAGATGATCTCTCACTAATTATCAAGAAGTGTTCTCCCTGAGTATGCACCGTTGCGAAAGTCCTTCGTGCTGAGACACCACGTGATGATCGGGTGTGATAGGCTCTACGTTCAAATACAACGGGTGCAAAACAGTTGCACACGCGGAATACTCAGGTTAAACTTGACGAGCCTAGCATATACAGATATGGCCTCGGAACACGGAGACCGAAAGGTCGAGCGTGAATCATATAGTAGATATGATCAACATAGTGATGTTCACCATTGAAACTACTCCATCTCACGTGATGATCGGACATGGTTTAGTTGATTTGGATCACGTGATCACTTAGATGACTAGAGAGATGTCTGTCTAAGTGGGAGTTCTTAAGTAATATGATTAATTGAACTTTAATTTATCATGAACTTAGTCCTGGTAGTATTTTGCAAATTATGTTATAGATCAATAGCTCGCGTTGTTGCTTTCATATGTTTATTTTGATATGTTCCTAGAGAAAATTGTGTTGAAAGATGTTAGTAGCAATGATGCGGATTGGATCCGTGATCTGAGGTTTATCCTCATTGCTACACAGAAGAATTATGTCCTTAATGCACCGCTAGGTGACGGACCTATTGCAGGAGCAGATGCAGACGTTATGAACGTTTGGCTAGCTCAATATGATGACTACTTAATAGTTTAGTGCACCATGCTTAACAGCTTAGAATCGGGACTTCAAAAGACGTTTTGAACATCATGGGCCATATGAGATGTTCCACGAGTTGAGGTTAATATTTCAAGCAAATACCCGAGTTGAGAGATATGAAGTCTCTAACAAGTTCTATAGCTAAAAGATGGAGGAGAATCGCTCAACTAGTGAGCATGTGCTCAGATTGTCTGGGTACTTCAATCACTTGAATCAAGTGGGAGTTAATCTTCCAGATAAGATAGTGATTGCCAGAATTCTGTAGTCACCATCACTAAGTTACTAGAACTTCGTGATGAACTATAGTATGCAAGGAATGACGAAAACGATTCCCAAGCTCTTCGTGATGTTGAAATCAACGAAGGTAGAAATCAAGAAAGAGCATCAAGTGTTGATGATTGACAAGACCACTAGTTTCAAGAAAAGGGCAAAGGGAAAGAATGGGAACTTCAAGTATAATGACAAGCAAGTTGTCACTCCCGCGAAGAAGCCCAAAGCTGGACCATGCCTGAAACTGAGTGATTACACTGCAAAGGAAATAGTCACTGGAAGTGGAAATGCCCTGAATATTTGGTGGATAAGAAGGATAGCAAAGTGAACAAGGGTATATTTGATATACAGGTTATTGATGTGTGCCTTACTAGTGTTTATAGTAACCCCTGAGTATTTGATACTTGTTTGGTTGCTAAGATTAGTAACTCGAAACAGGAGTTACAGAATAAACAGAGACTAGTTGAAGGGGAAGTGACGATGAGTGTTGGAAGTAGTTCCAAGATAGATATGATCATCATCGCACACTCCCTATACTTTCGGGATTAGTGTTAAACCTAAATAAATGTTATTTGGCGTTTGTGTTGAGCATGAATATGATTTGATCATGTTTATTGCGATACAGTTATTCATTTAAAGTTAGAGAATAATTGTTATTCTGTTTACGTGAATAAAACCTTCAATGGTCATACACTCAATGAAAATAGTTTGTTGGATCTCGATCGTAGTGATACACATATTCATAATATTGATGCCAAAAGATGCAAAGTTAATAATGATAGTGCAACTTATTTGTGGCACTGCCGTTTTGGTCATATCGATGTAAAGCGCATGAAGAAACTCCATAAAGATGGATTTTCGGAATCACTTGGTTATGAATCATTTGATGCTTGCGAACCGTGACTTTTGGGCAAGATGACTAAAACTCCGTTCTTTGGAACAATGGAACGAGTTACTGACTTGTTGGAAATAATACATACTGATGTATGCAGACCAATGAGTATGAAGGCTCGTGGCAAGTATCGTTATTTTCTGACCTTCACAAGATGATTTGAGCAGATATGGGTATATCTACTTGATGAAACATAAGCCTGAAATAGTTGAAAGGTTCAAAGAATTTCAGAGTGAAGTGGAAAAATCATCGTAACAAGAAAATAAAATTTCTGCGATCTGATCGCGGAGACGAATATTTGAGTTACGAGTTTGGTCTTCAATTAAAACAATGTGGAATAGTTTCACAGCTCACGCCGCCTGGAACACCACAACGTTATGGTGTGTCCGAACGTCGTAACCGCACTTTATTGGATATGGTGCGATCTATGGTGTCTCTTACTAATTTACCACTATTGTTTTGGGGTTATGCATTAGAGACAGCTGCATTCACGTTAAAAGGGCACCATCTAAATCCGTTGACATGACACCATATGAACTGTGGTTTAGCAGTAAACCTAAGCTGTCGTTTCTTAAATTTTGGGGCTGCGATGCTTATATGAAAAAGTTTCAACCTGATAAGCTCGAACCCAAATCGGAGAAGTGCGTCTTCATAGAATGCCCAAAGGAAATTGTTGGGTACACCTTCTATCACAGATCCAAAGGCAAGATATTCGTTGCTAAAAATGGATCCTTTCTAGAGAAGGAGTTTCTCTCGAAAGAAGTGAGTGGGAGGAATGTAGAACTTGATAAGGTAATTGTACCTTCTCCCGAATTGGAAAGTAGTTCATCACTGAAATCAGTTCCAGTGATTCCTACACCAATTAGTGAGGAAGCTAATGATGATGATCATGAAACTTCAGATCAAGTTACTACAGAACCTCGTAGGTCTTCCAGAGTACGGTCCGCACCAGAGTGGTACGGTAATCCTATTCTGGAAGTCATGTTACTAGACCATGATGAACCTACGAACTATGAGGAAGCGATGATGAGCCCAGATTCCGCGAAATGGCTGGAGGCCATGAAATCTGAGATAGGATCCATGTATGAGAACAAAGTGTGGACTTTGGTGGACTTGCCCGATGATCGGCAATCCATAGAAAATAAATGGATCTTCAAGAGGAAGACGGACACTGATAGTAGTGTTACTATCTGCAAAGCTCGACTTGTTGTGAAAGGTTTTTCGACAAGTTCAAGGTGTTGAATACAATGAGATTTTCTCACTCGTATCGATGCTTAAGTCTGTCCGAATCATGTTAGCAATTGCCACATTTTATGAAATCTGGCAAAATGGATATCAAAACTGCATTCCTTAATGGTTTTCTTAAATAAGAGTTGTATATGATGCAACCAGAAGGTTTTGTCAATCCTAAAGGTGCTAACAAAGTGTGCATGCTCCAGCGATCCATCTATGAACTGGTGTAAGCATCTCAGAGTTGGAATATATGCTTTGATAAGTTGATCAAAGCATATAGTTTTGTACAGACTTACGGTGAAGCCTGTATTTACAAGAAAGTGAGTGGGAGCACTACAGCATTTCTGATAAGTATATGTGAATGACATATTGTTGATCGGAAATAATGTAGAATTATTCTGCAAAGCATAAAGGAGTGTTTTGAAAGGAGTTCTTTAAAAGAAAGACCTCAGTAAAACTACTTACATATTGAGCATCAAGATCTATTGAGATAGATCAAGACGCTTGATAAGATTTTCAATGAGTACATACCTTGGCAAGATTTTGAAATAGTTCAAGATGGAACAGTCAAAGAAAGAGTTCTTGCCTGTGTTGCAAAGGTGTGAAATTGAGTAAGAGTCAAATCCCGACCACGGCAGAAAATAGAAAAGAGAATGAAAGTCATTCCCTATGCCTCAGTCATAGGTTCTATAAAGTATGCTATGTACCAGACCTATTGTATACCTTGCTCTGAATTTGGCAAGAGAGTACAATAGTGATCTAGGAGTAGATCACTGGACATTGGTCAAGAATATCCTTAGTGAGGACTAAGGAAATATTTCTCGATTATGGAGGTGATAAAAGAGCCCGTCATAAAGAGTTACATCGGTGCAAGCTTTCACACCGATCCAGATGACTCTAAGTCTCAATCTGGATACATATTGAAAGTGGGAGCAATTAGCTAGAGTAGCTCCGCACAGAGCATTGTAGACATAGAATATTTGCAAAGTACATACGGCTCTGAATGTGACAGACCTGTTGACTAAGCTTCTCACGAGCAAAACATGATCACACCTTAGTACTCTTTGGGTGTTAATCACATAGCAATGTGAACTAGATTATTGACTCTAGTAAACCCTTTGGGTGTTGGTCACATAACGATGTGAACAATGGGTGTTGATCATATACAGATATGAATATTGATGTTAAATCACATGGCGATGTGAACTAGATTATTGACTCTAGTACAAGTGGGAGACTGAAGGAAATATGCCCTAGAGGCAATAATAAAGTTATTATTTATTTCCTTATTTAATGATAAATGTTTATTATTCATGCTAGAATTGTATTAACCGGAAACATAATACATGTGTGAATACATAGACAAAACATAGTGTCACTAGTATGCCTCTACTTGACTAGCTTGTTGATCAAAGATGGTTATGTTTCCTAACCATAGACATGTGTTGTCATTTGATTAATGGGATCACATCATTAGGAGAATGATGTGATTGACATGACCCATTCCGTTAGCCTAGCACTTGATCGTTTAGTATGTTGCTATTGCTTTCTTCATGACTTATACATGTTCCTGTAACTATGAGATTATGCAACTCCCGTTTACCGGAGGAACATTTTGGGTGCTACCAAACGTCACAAGGTAACTGGGTGATTATAAAGGAGTACTACAGGTGTCTCCAAAGGTACATGTTGGGTTGGCGTATTTCGAGATTAGGTTTTGTCACTCCGATTGTCGGAGAGGTATCTCTAGGCCCTCTCGGTAATGCACATCACTTAAGCCTTGCAAGCATTGTAACTAATGAATTAGTTGCCGGATGATGTATTATGGAATGAGTAAAGAGACTTGCCGGTAACGAGATTGAACTAGGTATTGAGATACCGACGATCGAATCTAGGGCAAGTAACATACCGATGACAAAGGGAACAACGTATGTTGTTATGCGGTTTGACCGATAAAGATCTTCGTAGAATATGTGGGAGCCAATATGGGCATCCAGGTCCCGCTATTGGTTATTGACCAGAAACGTGTTTCGGTCATGTCTACATAGTTCTCGAACCCGTAGGGTCCGCACGCTTAAGGTTTCGATGACAGTTTTATTATGAGTTTATGAGTTTTGATGTACCGAAGGAGTTCGGAGTCCTGGATGAGATCGGGGACATGACGAGGAGTCTCAAAATGGTCGAGACGTAAAGATCGATATATTGGACGACTATATTCGGAGTTCGGAAAGGTTCCGAGTGATTCGGGTATTTTTCGGAGTACCGGAGAGTTACGGGAATTCGTATTGGGCCTCAATGAGTCATACGGGAAAGGAGAGAAAGGGCCAAAAGGGTGGCCGCACCCCTCCCCTTCGACTAGTCCGAATTGGACTAGGGAGGGGGGGCGCCCCCCTTCCTTCCTTCTCCTTCTCTCTTCCCTTTCCTTCTCTCCTACTCCTACTACATGGAAGGGTTCCTAGTTCTACTAGGAAAGGGGGAATCCTACTCCCGGTGGGAGTAGGACTCCCCTAGGGCGCGCCATAGAGAGGGCCGGCCCTCCCCCTCCTCCACTCCTTTATATACGGGGGCAGGGGGCACCCCATAGACACACAAGTTGATCTACGGATCATTCCTTAGCCGTGTGCGGTGCCCCCTTCCACCATATTCCACCTCGGTCATATCGTCGCGGAGTTTAGGCGAAGCCCTGCGCCGGTAGAACATCATCACCGTCACCACGCCGTCGTGCTGACGGAACTCATCTCCGGAGCTTTGCTGGATCGGAGACCGAAGATCGTCATCGAGCTGAACGTGTGCTGAACTCGGAGGTGCCATACGTTCGGTGCTTGGATCGGTCGGATCGTGAAGACGTACGACTACATCAACCGCGTTGTGCTAACGCTTCCACTTACGGTCTACGAGGGTACGTGGACGAACACTCTCCCCTCTCGTTGCTATGCCATCACCATGATCTTGCGTGTGCGTAGGAATTTTTTTGAAATTACTACGTTCCCCGACAAAAGGCGCAGTAAGTTTCAAATTCATATCCACCGACACTGCCAGTGCAATGTTATCCAGGAGATCATGTGCCCCAACTGAGCCCACGG
Organism: Triticum timopheevii; assembly: GCA_963921465.1. Classification (NCBI taxonomy): domain Eukaryota; kingdom Viridiplantae; phylum Streptophyta; class Magnoliopsida; order Poales; family Poaceae; genus Triticum; species Triticum timopheevii. Next base: position 330,605,178 of record OY997264.1, read on the forward strand.
AAGTGAATAAGTTTTCATAGAAATTAGCCGCTAGATTGTGCATGTCCTCATCGACCACACACCTGCTTCCATCCTCCTGTACCAGAGCTCTAACAGTATTCTTTCTCTTCCGGTGCGTTGCCCGGTTTTGAAAATACTTCGTATTTTGATCCCCCGCGAACAGCCAGTCTACACGAGATCTTTGTCTATACATTATCTCTTATATCTCATAAACCTCCCTCAGTTGTTCCTCGATATCCCGGACCTCTAGTGAGTTACCAGTAGTAGTTGCCCGAGTCTTTGCCTCAATAAGTTGCGCTTTCAGTGAAGCAATCTTGCGCCGAATGGAAGCAAACACTTCCCGAGCCCACCTCTGCATGCTCCTATCCGTAGCACTTAGCTTATCCCAAACTATAGTAAGGTTCTGAGCTCCCGAGCCAGTAGCCTCCCACGCCTCGGCAATCATTGAGTCATAGTTTTCATGTCTGGTCCATGCTTCCTCATATCTGAACGGCCGCATCGCTTTCCTTTGAGCACTTGGAGCCGTTTCCAAAGCTTTAATGAGAAGAGCCTGATGGTTCGATTCCTCAGTCATTATATGTTCCACCAAAGTCTCTGGAAAAAGCTCAAGAAAGCCATCCGAACACGTCGCACGATCAAGGCGAACCTGAATATTGTCACTCCCATCCCTTTTGTTATCCCGAGTGTACGGGTAACCGGAAAATCCCAGGTCTGCCAAGCCGCAGTCGGCCAAGCAGTCACGAAAGTCTTCCGTACAAGAAAAACACCTAGTATTTCCCCCTAGCTGGCCAGAGTGAAAAAGTGCTTCATTAAAGTCCCCAGCACAAAGCCAGGGGAGATCATCTTGATCTCTCGGAAAGCAAATAGCATCCCACAATTTTTTTCCGAATGTCCATCTTTGGCTCATCATAGAAACCAGTGAATCTACAGTGTTTACCTTCCCATATGATCTCAGCATCAATGAAATATTGGCACCATGGGCGGACAGTAACCTCAACATGATCTCTCCACCATAACGCAAGACCACCACTCTTACCCACATAATCCACAGCAACCCCATTCTGAAAACCCAAGCTCCATTTTAGCCTCTCCATAGCTTTTGCTTTCTTCTTTGTCTCAGTCAGAAAAACCACCACTGGATTGTACGACCTAATCAGGTCCCTTAATTCGCCAACTGTCGAGGCCAATCCCAAACCCCGACAGTTCTAGGCTGAGAAATTCATGGCGACCGGCGGCCCTGTTGTCCAGGGTCCGCCGAAAAGTCCATGTTTGCAGAGATGCGGTCAAACATTGTCGACGTCTTACGCCGAGTATCGTGAATAAACGCATCATTAGTCCCGTGTCTATCTGAATCACCTTTAACCACCCCAGACTTGCTTTGACCTTCTCTTTTTGTTATCCATCTCCAACATGGGTTGCCGGTGCCTATATTGAGAGGGAGCATCGTTCCTTCTTGGCTTCCTGGTATAATAGCCCCTTCGCCTACCCCTCTCTCCATGCATATCGGGTCGCCCATGTATACCAGGCCCCCCTCCTCTAGAATCCATAACCTGTTCGTCAGAGTACATCCCACCATCAAATATGACATCCTCTTTCCCCTTTCTTTTCCAATTCTTGTCACGATCACCCACATAGGAAGCCCTAAAGCTCTGGCTCAATAGCTTATCCCGCATATCTCTTTCTCTCCTATGCTCAATATCATCTCTCAGATCATACTCCCGCTCAGCCTCGGACCAGTGTCATTTGCCGCTCCTATCTGCCATGCCCTTGTCATACCTTGCAGGCCCGCCAGTGCGGTATTCAGCAGACTTGGCAAAATCAAAATGCAGGTTCCTCCTTATTGGCACATCTCTTACACTTGAATGATCAAAACGGCCTCTGGATCCAGTACTGTCACTACTACTATCCGCACCACCCACTGACCCTGCTTGGACCGGCGGGTTCCTCCCTGGGGAAGCGCGCAGCCACTCTCCCCATTGGCCGAAGGAATTCAGGGGAGGTTCACACACTCCCCCTACATGAACCACCCTACCACAGTTAAAACATAAGTGAGGGACTTTCTCATAGTGAAAGTCAAACCATGTGCCTTCACTGTCGTCTTTGGACTTCTTCGGCTTGAAACCACGGACTAAGGGTTCATAGACAGAGATCCTCGCCCTAACCCTCAGTTGAGATCTTTGAGCAAAACCATCTTTATGAACATCAACTCTGATCACCTCCCCAAGCCAGTTGCCTAGGGCTCCCAAAAGTCTCAGATCTCTTATACGAGCGCTTGCGTGTGTAAATAGGGCTGGTAGTTGATGGAAAAAATAGAATCGCCCCGCTGGTTCACCCACGCCTAGGTGATGTGGGCCGGCCCGACGTCCGGTCATTAGTTTGCCGTTTTTCTTTTCTTGTTACTTGTGATTTAGCTTTAAGAAATGTACTCCTCCTCCGGACCGAGATCTCCTGTCCTGCCACCGCCTCCACTCCTCGAGCACGGCGAGTCACCATCACCCCGTATCGCCGACGTCGGTCACCACCGCAAACCAGGTACTGACACTTCGCTCAGCCACAGATTTCCTATTAATCTCTCGCCTTCTCTGCTCCTTTTGTCGGATCTCTCCCTAGATGTTTCTGGACCTTAGATAGATAAGATTGCGACGTTTTTTTGGCTTCTGGCCAAATTAGGGATAAGATCAAACTGTTTGCTTGCCCCCGTGTGCTGATTAATTGGAGCCAAGAAACCATTAGAGCGTTGGGGGGGGGGTGCGAGCCAGCAGCGGCCTGATTGTTCCTCGGCCCTTCATCAACTGGGGTTGTTGAATTCTTTAGGCAGGGGCCTGCCCATGGCCGAGGAACAATCTGGCCCGCCGGCAGCGGACGGGGTGGTGGCGGCGATGAAGGGCCACCCGGGGTCAGGCAAGTCCACGGTGGCTCGTGCCATCGCCTCCTCGCTCCGATGCTCGCTCCTTGACAAGGACGACGTGCGGGACTGCACCCTGCACCTCGAGCGCGCCGCCGCCGGCAGCGGCATCCTCAACGACCTCTCCTACGCCGTGCTCTGGAGGTTGGCCGAGAGGCAGCTCCGGCTTGGCCTGTCCATCGTCGTCGACTCCCCACTGTCGCGCCGAGCCCATCTCGATGCTCTGGCCCGCTTGCCTGCTGCACTTGTTATCATTGTGGAATGCCGGCCAGGCAACCAAGATGAATGGCGCCGCAGGCTGGAGGAGCGTGGATGCCTCTTGGCCGACGATGGATGGCATAAGCCCAAGACGTGGGCCGACCTAGAAAGGCTTGTGGAAGGGTACCAAGGATGCACAAAGTATGACATTGGGGATGTGCCGAGGATCGTTGTGGATACAACGGACCCGACGGTCAGCACCGAGGCAATCGCTGTGAGGGTTGTGGATTTTATTAGGTCTCTTCTAGCCCGTGCGCATTAGATATGTTATAATAGATGTCGACCAACGTTTTGGTGAAGACAAGGTTCATATGTTTTCTGTCAGCAGCAAAATAGAGGATAAGTTAAGTTTCAGATTAGAATTTCATGGCAGAATGTTAAAATGATGTATATTGTATTGTTGATGCTTATGCTCGCCCTCTGTTTACGAGTGTAGCCGTTCTCAGTACCTCAAACGTGTTGCAAAATGACCCACCTATGTATTATGTTACTGATTTTCAAGCCTTTACTTGATACTTGATACATTTTGCTTCCTTCCCCATCATTAAGGTTACAATGCTAGATCATTACACAACACATTGTTTGTTTTCCCCGCAGTGATAGCTGCTTATGTCACAGTGTGTACTTAACATGAACCCTGTAGAAGTCTCTGTAATGCATTACTAGGAATTATGAATCTCTTAGGAAATAGTTAACCTGTTATTGTCAATCAAGGTTTGCAGCCATTGATGTCACTGATCTTTATTTGGTCCTGGTAACCTAAAAATGATCATATATACATGTACAGTCATAACATTTCAGTGGCTATTTTAGAAACCAGAATTGATAGCGAGAAATATCGACATTTTTCTCTTACAACTCAGATGTCCTGATTCTGAATGTGTAACATACACTTTTTTGTTTTGTGGTTTGCTATGGATAAGACGCTGGCAGCTTCCAATTTCCATTTCATTCTTGGTAGCCTGTCAAGTGGGGGCAAGTACAGTAGAAACAACCCTTTTGGTGATATGACCTAGATTGGTCATTAAGTTTTGGAACTTGTGGGTGTAAGTTTTAAAACTCGCCGGTGCAAGTCTTGTAACTTGCATCTGTGCCATCCATCTCTGATCTGATGGCCCAAGTTGATCTTTTCTATTCTTGCACCATAAGGTCTGATTCTATTGTAGTCGTCCCCTTTAAGTTGCACTGACGAAAACTTGTTTCCAGCAGCACCATGTATCTTTTTATGCTCAAAGAGGCCTAGTCATAAGAAGCAAGTTAATACTTTTTATTTTCTTTCAAGAAAACAATGAGATCAAGTTATTTTGAAATTCAAGAATTTTATGATTCGTTGGGAGGCCATATGTTATTTATTTGTACTTCAAAAGTGTTTTTTCTGCAGCACGAGGCAGTCGTGTGTTGGGAGAACGGTAGTATGTATATTGCAGTCTCAAGCATCTGAACAAATACAAAGTTGAGCACTAGGGTAGCCAGTTATATCAAGTGAGAGCAGTGATTCGGTGCCCAGGCTCATCTTCACCCGCATTTAAGAAAAAAAAATCAAAACAAATACTAGAAAAATTCAAAAAATTCCAAGCAAATTTTGCATGGTAGATAATTTGGTGCGTGAGGTTCGTCCCAAATTTCAGATCATTTGTATATCTGAGTAGCTCTAGGCAAAAAAGACAAATTTGGGGTCTGTAAAAAAGTTTACTGTTCATGTACTGTTCCTACCCAATTTGTCTTTCTTTCTGAGAGCTACTCATATGTCCAAATGATCTGAAATTTGGAGCGCAGCTCACGCATCAAATTATCTACCATGCAAAAAAGAATTGGAATTTTTTTATTTTTTTTGAATATTTTGTGATTTTTTAATGTTGAAACAGTATCAGTACTTTTCTTGTTTGTGAAGACTATCACCAGAGCCCAGACGTAACTCCCTCGTTTTGTGTTTCACTAGTCCCCGTGCTAGATGGCATCTTCTACTCTAAAACCAGGTGTGCCTATTACTTTGCAAGAGCTAGAGCCCTCCTCAGAGATGTTCAAGCAAGGGGCATCCCTCCGGGTAACAGGAATGTATGTGTGCATGTGCTTCCTTCTGAAAAGTGCAAACTTCTGTGCTAACCTTTTTGGCTTGCAATTCTTTTAGCCTTCAGTCATATGATGTGGACTCTGCAGTTGCTGTCATTCAAGATGGCAGTGCTAGACTGAAGATTGATACTCAAAACCTGAGAGACATTAGTTTCCGCAGCAATTCCACGTTCCAGTTCATCGGTGAACTCCTGATCCAGCCAAACAACGATGTAATTTTTTCTCCTTCCAGATTTTGCCAGTCAGTTTTGGTCTTAGTATCATTGGAACAATGCTACATCAAATTTGGTGCTTGCGTCCTGCAGGCGATTCTACAAGCACGTGTGGGCAGGAATGTTGATGGACTTGACCTGAACCTTTACCAGCAGTCTTTGATCATCCGACGGCAACATGAAGCCAGACTACTGAGCTCCAGGAGGCCATGATCCAAAGCTGTGAACCAGGCTCAAGGCCTCAGTTCAGTTTTTCTGAAGTACAGAGCATGTGAGAAAAGAATCACGTAACTCATGATGATCATGTTCTCCAGTTTCCTTGGCACAGATTATTCCTCGATGGCCACCTCATTCTCAAGGCTATTTAAGCTATCAGGTCCATGAGCTCATATTGGTTGAGGGTCCACATATCTGTTTCACGTTGTTTTGTGGGCTGGCATTCCCTTTCAGCTCGACAGATGTGGCTGCAGAGTGATATCCTATTATTCTGAACAATTTGGAACCTGACAGGCTGTGTGGGGGCAGATGGATGTGATGCCTACCAACCTTAGAGCATCTTCAGCCGTGCCCGCAAAACGGCCTCCCCAGGCTGGTGCGCCGAAAAAACGGCACAGTCGCGTCCCCAGAAGCCCGATTTTCGCCGGCCTGGGCCGAAATCAGCGCCGGCGGACCCAGACCGAACCCGACGCGCTCGGGGGCACTGGGACGAGTAGTTTTGGCGCGAAGCAACCGCGGGCCCGCCTAGTCAGCGAGACAGGCGCTTCCTCGCCCTCATCGCCTCGGTTCCCGCGGGAATTAATGCCAAGGCTGTCGTGTTGCTGCCGACGGTCAGCTTTGCCATTGATTCCTCACGGGCGGCGCGTCACGGGGCGGCGCGGCGTCGCCTCCCCTCCTGCCACGCGTACATACGAGCGCGGCTATATAAGCCGGCGCCCTTCTCGCCTTAGCCCACGCCACCCCCTCGCCGTTGAGCCCTCTCCCTCTGCCGTGCACCGCCGCCGCCGAGCCCTCCCTCTCCCTTTCCCGTGCGCCTCCTCCGAGCCCTCCCTCCCCTAATGGCGGAACGCTTCCCCGGCGATGAGGCGGCGGCCAATGGCTTCGGCCGCCGCTCGCTCCGCGAACAGGAGTCGTGGCTCTTGTTCGAGGCCAACATCCTGGCGCCGCCGGACATGCGCGCAAGGCCGTCGGGGTGGCGGCTCAGCAAGGGGGGAGTGCCCGTTCCGCCGTTACCCGACCCCGCGGCGCGGACCGCCTACTTCGCCGACGAGGTTGAGCTCGCGCGCGCCTCCCTCACCGATGAGCAGCGCACCCTCCCCAGTACGCCGCCGACAACCACTCGGCATGGGCGGCGTGTTGGAAATATACCCTAGAGGCAATAATAAAAGGATTATTATTATATTTCCTTGTTCGTGACAATTGCCTTTTATTCATGCTATAACTGTATTATCCGAAAATCGTAATACACGTGTGAATATATAGACCACAATATGTCCCTAGTGAGCCTCTAGTTGACTAGCTCGTTGATCAACAGATAGTCATGGTTTCCTGGCTATGGACATTGGATGTCGTTGATAACGGGATCACATCATTAGGAGAATGATGTGATGGACAAGACCCAATCCTAAGCATAGCACAAGATCGTGTAGTTCGTTTGCTAGAGCTTTTTCAATGTCAAGTATCTTTTCCTTAGACCATGAGATCGTGTAACTCCCGGATACCGTAGGAGTACTTTGGGTGTACCAAACGTCACAACGTAACTGGGTGACTAAAGGTGCACTACAGGTATCTCCGAAAGTGTCTGTTGGGTTGACACGGATCGAGACTGGGATTTGTCACTCCGTATGACGGAGAGGTATCTCTGGGCCCACTCGGTAATGCATCATCATAATGAGCTCAAAGTGACCAAGTGGTTGGCCACGAGATCATGCATTACGGTACGAGTAAAGTGACTTGCCGGTAACGAGACTGAACGAGGAATTGGGATACCGACGATCGAGTCTCGGGCAAGTAACGCACCGATTGACAAAGGGAATTGTATATGGGGTTGTTTAATCCTCGACATCGTGGTTCATCTGATGAAATCATCGAGGAGCACGTGGAAGCCAACATGGGTATCCAGATCCCGCTGTTGGTTATTGACCGGAGAGTCGTCTCGGTCATGTCTACGTGTCTCCCAAACCCGTAGGGTTTACACACTTAAGGTTCGGTGACGCTAGGGTTATTAGGAAGACTTGTATGTGATTACCGAATGTTGTTCGGAGTCCCGGATGAGATCCCGGACGTCACGAGGAGTTCCGGAAATGGTCCAGAGGTGAAGATTTATATATGGGAAGTTGTCATGCGGACACCGGAAAGTTTCGAGGGCATATCGGTATTGTATCGGGGCCACCGGAGAGGTTCCGGGGGTCCACCGGGAGGGGCCACCCATCTTGGAGGGCCTCATGGGCCGCAAGGGGCAGGGAACCAGCCCCTGGAGGGCTGGGCACCCCCCCTTGGGCCCATGCGCCTAGGGTTGGGGGGAACCCTAAAGGGGGCGCCCCCTTTGCTTGGGGGGCAAGTCCCCCCTCCCTGGCCGCCGCCCCCCCTCTAGATCCCATCTAGAGGGGTCGGCCCCCCTTGCCCCTTCCCCTATAAATGGAGGGGTGAGGGGAGGGCTGCTGTACACAACCCAAGGCGCAGCCCCTCCCCTCCCCAACACCTCTCCTCCTCCGTTACTTGCTTGGCGAAGCCCTGTCGGAGTACTGCTGCACCAACACCACCACGCTGTCGTGCTGCCATTGGAGCAATCTTCCTCAACCTCTCCTTCCTCCTTGTTGGATCAAGACGGAGGAGATGTCGTCCGTCCCGTACGTGTGTTGAATGTGGAGGTGCTGTCTGTTTAGCACTTGGTCATCGGTGATTTGAATCACGGTGAGTACGACTTCATCGTCACCCTTCCCTTGAACGCTTCCGCACGCGATCTACAAGTGGTATGTAGATGCAATCTCACTCCCTTGACTCGTTGCTTAGATGAACTCATAGATGGATCTTGGTAAAACCGTTGGAAAAATTTTAATTTTCTGCAACGTTCCCCAACAGTGGTATCAGAGCTAGGTCTATGCGTAGTTCTCTATTGCACGAGTAGAACACAATTTTGTTGTGGGTGTGGATCTTGTCAACTTGCTTGCCACTACTAGTCTTTTCTTGCTTCAGCGGTATTGTGGGATGAAGCGGCCCGGACCAACCTTACACGTACGCTTACGTGAGACCGGTTCCACCGACAGACATGCACTAGTTGCATAAGGTGGCTGGCGGGTGTCTGTCTCTCCCACTTTAGTTGGAGCGGATTCGATGAAAAGGGTCCTTATGAAGGGTAAATAGAAGTTGACAAAAATCACGTTGTGGTTATTCGTAGGTAAGAAAACGTTCTTGCTAGAACCCAATTGCAGCCACGTAAAAGATGCAACAACAATTAGAGGACGTCTAACTTGTTTTTGCAGCAATTGTCATATGATGTGATATGGCCAGAAGTTGTGATGAATGATGAATGATATATTGTGATGTATGAGATCATGTTCTTGTAATAGGATTCACGACTTGCATGTCGATGAGTATGACAACCGGCAGGAGCCATAGGAGTTGTCTTTGTTTTTTGTATGACCTGCGTGTCATTGAAGAACGCCATGTAAATTACTTTACTTTATTGCTAAACGCGTTAGCCATAGAAGTAGAAGTAGTCGTTGGCGTGACAACTTCATGAAGACACAATGATGGAGATCATGATGATGGAGATCATGGTGTCATGCCGGTGACAAGATGATCATGGAGCCCCGAAGATGGAGATCAATGGAGCTATATTATATTGGCCATATCATGTCACTACTATATAATTGCATGTGATGTTTATTATGTTTATGCATCTTGTTTACTTAGAACAACGGTAGTAAATAAGATGATCCCTTACAACAATTTCAAGAGGTGTTCTCCCCTAACTGTGCACCGTTGCTAAAGTTCGTCGTTTCGAAGCACCACGTGATGATCGGGTGTGATAGATCCTTACGTTCACATACAACGGGTGTAAGACAGTTTTACACATGCAAAACACTTAGGGTTAACTTGACGAGCCTAGCATGTACAGACATGGCCTCGGAACACAGAGACCGAAAGGTCGAACACGAGTCGTATGGAAGATACGATCAACATGAAGATGTTCACCGACGATGGCTAGTCCGTCTCACGTGATGATCGTACACGGCCTAGTCGACTTGGATCGTGTAACACTTAGATGACTAGAGGGATGTCTAATCTGAGTGGGAGTTCATTGTAATAATTTGATTAGATGAACTTAATAATCATGAACTTAGTCTAAAACCTTTGCAAATATGTCTTGTAGATCAAATGGCCAAGGCTCATGTCAACATGAACTTCAACGCGTTCCTAGAGAAAACCAAGTTGAAAGATGATGGCAGCAACTATACGGACTGGGTCCGGAACCTGAGGATCATCCTCATAGCTGCCAGGAAACAATATGTCCTAGAAGGACCGCTAGGTGACGCTCCCGTCTCAGAGAACCAAGACGTTATGAACGCTTGGCAGTCTCGCGCTGATGATTACTCCCTCGTTCAGTGCGGCATGCTTTATAGCTTAGAACCGGGGCTCCAAAAGCGTTTTGAGCATCACGGAGCATATGAGATGTTCGAGGAGCTGAAACTAGTTTTCCAAGCTCATGCCCGGGTCGAGAGATATGAAGTCTCTGACAAGTTCTATAATTGTAAGATGGAGGAAAACAGTTCTGTCAGTGAGCACATACTCAAAATGTCTGGGTTGCACAACCGCCTGACCCAGCTGGACATTAACCTCCCGAACGAGGCGGTCATTGACAGAATCCTTCAGTCGCTCCCACCAAGCTACAAGAGCTTTGTGATGAATTACAATATGCAGGGGATGGTGAAGACCATTCCTGAAGTATTTTCAATGCTGAAGTCAACAGAGGTTGAAATCAAGAAAGAACATCAAGTGTTGATGGTCAATAAGACCACTAAGTTCAAGAAGGGCAAGGGCAAGAAGAACTTCAAGAAGGACGGCAAGGATGTTGCCGCGCCCGGTAAGCCAGTTACCGGGAAGAAGTCAAAGAATGGACCCAAGCCTGAGACTAAGTGCTTTTATTGCAAGGGGAAGGGTCACTGGAAGCGGAGCCGCCCCAAATACTTAGCGGATAAGAAGGCCGGCAACACAAAAGGTATATTTGATATACATGTAATTGATGTGTACCTTACCAGTACTTGTAGTAACTCCTGGGTATTTGATACCGGTGCCGTTGCTCATATTTGTAACTCACAGCAGGAGCTGCGGAATAAGCGGAGACTGGCGAAGGACGAGGTGACGATGCGCGTCGGGAATGGTTCCAAGGTCGATGTGATCGCCGTCGGCACGCTACCTCTACATTTACCTACGGGATTAGTTATAAACCTTAATAATTGTTATTTGGTGCCAAGTTTGAGCATGAACATTGTATCTGGATCTCATTTAATACGAGATGGCTACTCATTTAAATCCGAGAATAATGGTTGTTCTATTTATATGAGAGATATGTTTTATGGTCATGCCCCGATGGTCAATGGTTTATTCTTAATGAATCTCGAGCGTAATATTACACATATTCATAGTGTGAATACCAAAAAATGTAAAGTTGATAACGATAGTCCCACATACTTGTGGCACTGCCGCCTTGGTCACATTGGTGTCAAGCGCATGAAGAAGCTCCATGCTGATGGACTTTTAGAGTCTCTCGATTATGAATCGTTTGACACATGCGAACCATGCCTCATGGGCAAAATGAGTAAGACTCCGTTCTCTGGAGCAACCAACTTGTTGGAAATCATACATACCGATGTGTGTGGTCCAATGAGCGTTGAGGCTCGCGGAGGATATCGTTATGTTCTCACTCTCACTGATGACTTGAGTAGATATGGGTATGTATACTTAATGAAACACAAGTCTGAGACCTTTGAAAAGTTCAAGGAATTTCAGAATGAGGTAGAGAATCAACATGATCGAAAGATAAAGTTCATACAATCAGATCGTGGAGGAGAATACTTAAGTCATGAATTTGGTACACACTTAAGGAAATGTGGAAGCGTTTCACAACTCACGCCGCCTGGAACACCTCAGCGTAACGGTGTGTCTGAACGTCGTAATCGCACTCTATTGGATATGGTGCGGTCTATGATGTCTCTTACCGATTTACCGCTATCATTTTGGGGATACGCTCTAGAGACAGCTACATTCACTTTAAATAGGGCACCGTCTAAATCCATTGAGACGACACCGTATGAATTATGGTTTGGGAAGAAACCTAAGCTGTCGTTTCTAAAAGTTTGGGGATGCGATGCTTATGTCAAGAAACTTCAACCTGAAAAGCTCGAACCCAAGTCGGAAAAATGCGTCTTCATAGGATACCCTAAGGAAACCAATGAGTATACCTTCTACTTAAGATCCGAAGGCAAGATCTTTGTTGCCAAGAACGGATCCTTTCTGGAAAAAGAGTTTCTCTCGAAAGAAGTAAGTGGGAAGAAAGTAGAACTCGATGAAGTACTACCTCTCGAACGGGAAAGTAGTGCAGCTCAGGAAAATGTTCCTGTGATGCCTACACCAACTGAAGAGGAAAATAATGATGATGATCAAGGTACTTCGGATCAAGTTTCTACTGAACTTCGTAGGTCCACAAGGACACGTTCCGCGCCAGAGTGGTATGGCAACCCTGTCCTGGAAATCATGTTGTTAGACAACGGTGAACCTTCGAACTATGAAGAAGAGATGGCGGGCCCAGATTCCAACAAATGGCTTGAAGCCATGAAATCCGAGATAGAATCCATGTATGAAAACAAAGTATGGACTTTGACAGACTTGCCCGATGATCGGCGAGCGATAGAAAACAAATGGATCTTTAAGAAGAAGACGGACGCGGATGGTAATGTTACCATCTATAAAGCTCGACTTGTCGCTAAGGGTTATCGACAAGTTCAAGGGATTGACTACGACGAGACATTCTCTCCCGTAGCGAAGCTGAAGTCCGTCCGAATCATGTTAGCAATTGCCGCATACTATGATTATGAGATATGGCAGATGGACGTCAAAACGGCATTCCTTAACGGACATCTTAAGGAAGAGCTGTATATGATGCAGCCGGAAGGTTTTGTCGATCCTAAGAACGCTAACAAAGTATGCAAGCTCCAGCGATCCATTTATGGGCTGGTGCAAGCATCTCGGAGTTGGAACATTCGCTTTGATGAGATGATCAAAGCGTTTGGGTTTATGCAGACTTATGGAGAAGCCTGCGTTTACAAGAAAGTGAGTGGGAGCTCTGTAGCATTTCTCATATTATATGTAGATGACATACTCTTGATGGGAAATGATATAGAACTTCTGGACAGCATTAAGGCCTACTTGAATAAGTGTTTTTCAATGACAGACCTTGGAGTAGCTGCTTATATATTAGGCATCAAGATCTATAGAGATAGATCGAGACGCCTCATAGGTCTTTCACAAAGCACATACCTTGATAAGATTTTGAAGAAGTTCAAAATGGATCAGTCCAAGAAGGGGTTCTTGCCTGTGTTGCAAGGTGTGAGATTGAGCTCGGCTCAATCCCCGACCACAGCAAAAGATAAAGAAGATATGAGTGTCAACCCCTATGCTTCAGCCATAGGATCTATTATGTATGCCATGCTGTGTACCAGACCTGATGTAAACCTTGCCATAAGTTTGGTAGGAAGGTACCAAAGTAATCCCGGCAAGGAACACTGTACAGCGGTCAAGAATATCCTGAAGTACCTGAAAAGGACAAAGGACATGTTTCTCGTTTATGGAGGTGACGAAGAGCTCATCGTAAAGGGTTACGTCGACGCTAGCTTCGGCATAGATCTGGATGACTCTAAGTCACAAACCAGATACGTGTATATGCCGAATGGTGGAGCAGTAAGCTGGTGCAGCTGCAAGCAGAGCGTCGTGGCGGGATCTACATGTGAAGAGGAGTACATGGCAGCCTCGGAGGCAGCGCATGAAGCTATTTGGGTGAAGGAGTTCATCACCGACCTAGGAGTCATACCCAATGCGTCGGGGCCGATCAAACTCTTCTGTGACAACACTGGAGCTATTGCCCTTGCCAAGGAGCCCAGGTTTCACAAGAAGCCTAGGCACATCAAGCGTCGTTTCAACTCCATCCGTGAAAATGTTCAAGATGGAGACATAGATATTTGCAAAGTACATACGGATCTGAATGTCGCAGATCCGTTGACTAAACCTCTCTCGCGAGCAAAACATGATCAACACCAGAACTCTATGGGTGTTCGATTCACCACAATGTAACTAGATTATTGACTCTAGTGCAAGTGGGAGACTGTTGGAAATATGCCCTAGAGGCAATAATAAAAGGATTATTATTATATTTCCTTGTTCATGACAATTGTCTTTTATTCATGCTATAACTGTATTATCCGGAAATCGTAATACACGTGTGAATATATAGACCACAATATGTCCCTAGTGAGCCTCTAGTTGACTAGCTCGTTGATCAACAGATAGTCATGGTTTCCTGGCTATGGACATTGAATGTCGTTGATAACGGGATCACATCATTAGGAGAATGATGTGATGGACAAGACCCAATCCTAAGCATAGCACAAGATCGTGTAGTTCCTTTGCTAGAGCTTTTCCAATGTCAAGTATCTTTTCCTTAGACCATGAGATCGTGTAACTCCCGGATATCGTAGGAGTGCTTTGGGTGTACCAAACGTCACAACGTAACTGGGTGACTATAAAGGTGCACTACAGGTATCTCCGAAAGTGTCTGTTGGGTTGACACGGATCGAGACTGGGATTTGTCACTCCGTATGACGGAGAGGTATCTCTGGGCCCACTCGGTAATGCATCATCATAATGAGCTCAAAGTGACCAAGTGGTTGGCCACGGGATCATGCATTACGGTACGAGTAAAGTGACTTGCCGGTAACGAGACTGAACGAGGTATTGGGATACCGACGATCGAGTCTCGGGCAAGTAACGTACCGATTGACAAAGGGAATTGTATATGGGGTTGTTTAATCCTCGACATCGTGGTTCATCCGATGAAATCATCGAGGAGCACGTGGGAGCCAACATGGGTATCCAGATCCCGCTGTTGGTTATTGACCGGAGAGTCGTCTCGGTCATGTCTACGTGTCTCCCGAACCCGTAGGGTCTACACACTTAAGGTTCGGTGACGCTAGGGTTATTAGGAAGACTTGTATGTGATTACCGAATGTTGTTCGGAGTCCCGGATGAGATCCCGAACGTCACGAGGAGTTCCGGAATGGTCCGGAGGTGAAGATTTATATATGGGAAGTTGTCATGCGGACACCGGAAAGTTTCGGGGGCATATCGGTATTGTACCGGGGCCACCGGAGAGGTTCCGGGGGTCCACCGGAAGGGGCCACCCCTCTCGGAGGGCCTCATGGGCCGCAAGGGGCAGGGAACCAGCCCCTGGAGGGCTGGGCGTGCCCCCCCCTTGGGCCCATGCGCCTAGGATTGTGGGGGAAACCCTAAAGGGGGCGCCCCCTTTGCTTGGGGGGCAAGTCCCCCCTCCCTGGCCGCCGCCCCCCTCTAGATCCCATCTAGAGGGGTCGGCCCCCCTTGCCCCTTCCCCTATAAATAGAGGGGTGAGGGGAGGTCTGCTTTACACAACCCAAGGCGCAGCCCTTCCCCTCCCCAACACCTCTCCTCCTCCGTTACGTACTTGGCGAAGCCCTGTCTGAGTACTGCTGCACCAACACCACCACGCCGTCGTGCTGCCGTTGGAGCAATCTTCCTCAACCTCTCCTTCCTCCTTGCTGGATCAAGACGGAGGAGACGTCGTCCGTCCCGTACGTGTGTTGAACGCGGAGGTGCTGTCCGTTCAACACTTGGTCATCGGTGATCTGAATCACGGCGAGTACGACTCCATCATCACCCTTCCCTTGAACACTTCCGCACGCGATCTACAAGTGGTATGTAGATGCAATCTCACTCCCTTGACTCGTTGCTTAGATAAACTCATAGATGGATCTTGGTGAAACCGTAGGAAAAATTTTAATTTTCTGCAACGTTCCCCAACATGGCGTACTTTGAGCGCCGTCAGGAGGAGAGGCTGGCGTCCATCAACGGGGCGCCGATGGTGGGCGGCAGACAGAACAGCGAGGGCTGCCGCGTTTGGTGGGGCGTCCCCGGCTGCACGCCCGGTGGCATGTCGGCACACCTTGAGGGCGGCAACGAGCCGCCACTGACATACCCTCTCCCGGCGGCCGCGGCCCCGGCCCGCCGCTGACGCGCCGGGCAATGGCTGCCCAGGAGGTTCGTCTCTTCGTCGTCTTCCTCCTCCTCGTCGCGGTCTTCTTCCCACTCCTCCGGCTCTCCGGCGCTGCTTGGCGTCCTCAAGACCGAGCCCGCGGCGGAGACGCCGCTCGGCCGGCGCACTCGCAGCGTCGGCATCGTCATCAACAAAGGCGGCTGGCGCGCCCCCTCGTCGGCTCCTCCGTGGTTCGTCAAGCCGAAGACGGAGCCCGGCGAGGTGGCGCTCGACGACGATGCGGCCCTGAAATGGGCGCGCAAGGACTTTCTCAAGATGGAGAGGGAGCGCCAGGTCGCCGCACTGCGGCGCTTCGAGCAGCACCGCCGAGGAGTTGTCTACCTCGACGACAGCGACGATGACGCGCCGCCGGCACCTATCCGCCATGGCGACACCGGACAGGGGTGCAGCTGGGACGGCCGCGTCAAGGAGGAGAAGGCCGCCGACGCCGACGACGGCGACGACGACGACTACTCCGTGTTTAGCGATTTCTTTTCTTAGTTATATTTGTTATGTAAACGCATCAAACATGTAATATATGCCAAAGATTGCCGAAATTTAGCCGTGTTTAACCGAACTTCGCCGAACGTTTTTTTTTTAAAATTAGACGCGCCTGGGGCGGCCCTGGGGACGGCGACTAGGTGGCAACTCGCCCCCAGGCCGGGTTTTTTTTTGTGCCGGCTCGCCCCCGAGCGGCGATTTTAGGCGCCCCCTGGGGCTAACGGCTGGAGATGCTTTTAATTTCTTTTAGTTAGTGATGTCACTTCAGACTAATTACCGCTGGAGGCACATAAACCATGGAGAACTTACACGAGGAGCCGTATAATGGGAAGGTGTATATACACCTGATGGTGGGAATTAAGAAAAAAGTCAATAAAGTTCAGAAGTATATTTTGAATAAACTTGACTTTTTTTCATTAGTATATATATTTTCACGAATAAAACCCAAGCGTTGACAAGTCACGAAAAATTGAATCTTTTGCCCCACTTTTCTTCTTACTTTGGTGATGGGAGGGGCCGGGGCCACTTGTCAATGAGACAAGTATGGGCAAATCATCAAACCCCATGTAAAGTGAGACAAAAGATTCAATCTCATAAGCGAAATTGCATAGGAGCACCTGCAGGCGCACCTCCCTGTTATCTCACCATTGAACATGCATTGGGATATGTACCACTATATGTATGAGTGTATTCTTTAGTTTTAGTCTACTTTATGGGATGTATTCTCTGCACAATCTTCCCTGTCCTGGCCCACTTGCAGCATGCTTCTGTTCCAGCTCCCAACTACCAACCATGGTGGCCGGTGGAGAGCTGGGCTCGTGGACGAAAATCCACGCACGGCGGTGGGGGCACAGCAAGCTCGTACTACAGCCGCGCTACCGTGTTCGCGCCCACTGCTAGCAGCGATTTATACTGCAGCATGTGGTTCTACTTCTGGCAGAAGCAGTCCTTGATGGCATAGAAGCAGCTTGGACTAGTTGATGATGTAGTATCCGGCTATCCGCTAGCCGCCGGAACGCATGGCATGGTGTATGTTGAACATATTATGTGCATGTATCTGTTAGGATAATCTTCTACCAGCCCCGCCTCTAGTTTTCTTGTATAGATGAGGCTGAGGGCTGTCCTTGTATTTATATATACGTGCACCGTGCACCCGATCAATACATCGAGAATTGCATTGCCTTCAACATGGTATCAGTTTTTTTTTATTCTAAACCTAGCTTCCGCTCCTACCCTACCCTAGCCGTCGCCGCCGCAGCCCCCCCCCCCTGCAGCAGCCGCCGCCGCCACATCTCCACGGTGCCCAGCCCCATGCTGCCGCGCGCGCCCCCACATCCCGAGCCCCCTCCTCCCTCCCGACCGCCACCCCTATCTCCCGATCGCCAACCATCTCCCTCCCGATTGCCTCCCACCACCCCGCCGCCTTAGGACGCCACGCCACCACCCAAACCCACTCGCGCTGCCGCCCCCCTTCGGTCGCCGCGCCACCCACGGATGGCCTCTCACCACGCCGACACGTCCCTCCCCTCCAACCCCTTCGAAGGTCCGGCCCCTCCCCCGGTGGAAGTCGTTCGCGATCTCGACATCTTCGCCCGTGTGCCCGTCATCCTCGACTACGCCACCTCCACCTACTACGTCTAGAAGACTTACTTCTCCCTTGTCTTCCGCGAGTACCACCTCATCGATCACGTTGATGGCTCCGTTGACTCCGACCTCATGTTCGCGGACGACAACTGGCTGACCATCGACGCCACCATCACCCGCTGGCTGTACCAAACCATCTCCAAGGACATACTCCACACCATCGTTTGCGACACTGATGACGCGCAGACGGTGTGGGCGAAGCTGAACGGGCTCTTCCTCGACAACTGTAACACCCACGATGCCGCTATATCTCTCACGTGTCGAGGCACGACTTAGAGGCATAACCGCATGGTGATTTTGTCGCAAGAAGGGTCATCTTCACACAATCCCATGTAATGAACAAGAATGGGATAAAGAGTTGGCTTACAATCGCCACTTCACACAATGAACATATAATTCATACATCATTCAGAGCACACACATAGTCCGACTATGGACGAAGCCAAAAGAAAAGAAGATAACCCAACTGCTAGATCCCCAGTCATCCCAACTGGGCTCCACTATTGATCAACATGAAACAAAACATAGAAATGACCAAGATCCTCATTGAGCTCCCATCTGAGCTCGGTTGCATCATCTGCACTGGTATCATCGGGACCTGCAACTGTTGTGATAGTATCTGGTGAGTCACGAGGACTCAGTGATACGTCTCCAACGTATCTATAATTTTTGATTGTTCCATGCTATTATATTACCTCTTTTGGATGTTTATGGGCTTTATTTTACACATTTATATCATTTTTGGGACTAACCTATTCACCGGAGGCCCAGCCCATATTGTTGCTTTTTTGCTCATTTCAGAATTTCGAAGAAAAGGAATATCAAACGGAGTCCAAACGGAATGAAACCTTCGGGAGCGTTATTTTTGAAACAAATCTGATCCGGAGAGCTTGGAGTGCAAGTCAAGAAGCCTCCGAGGGCCCCACGAGATAGGAGGGCGCCCCCCCTGTAGGGCGCGCCCCCCTGTCTCGTGGGCCCCTCGGGCGGCCACCGACATACTTCTTCCTCCTATATATACCTACGTACCCCGAAAACATCCAGGAGTACCACAAAACACAATTTCCACCGCCGTAACCTTCTGTATCCGCGAGACCCCATCTTGGAGCCCTTGCCGGCACTCTGCCGGAGGGGGAAGCAACCACGGAGGGCCTCTACATCAACATCCTTGCCCCTCCGATGAGTTGTGAGTAGTTTACCACAGACCTACCGGTCCATAGTTATTAGCTAGATGGCTTCTTCTCTCTTTTTGGATCTCAATACAATGTTCTCCCCCTCTCTTGTGGAGATCTATTCGATGTAATCTCTTTTTGTGGTGTGTTTGTCGAGATCCGATGAATTGTGGGTTTATGATCAAGTTTATCTATGAATAATATTGGAATCTTCTCTGAATTCTTTTATGTATGATTGAGTTATCTTTGCAAGTCTCTTCGAATTATCAGTTTGGTTTGGCCTACTAGATTGGTCTTTCTTGCCATGGGAGAAATGCTTAGCTTTGGGTTCAATCTTGCGGTGTTCTTACCCAGTGACAGAAAGGGTTGCAAGACACGTATTGTATTGTTGCCATCGAGGATAACAAGATGGGGTTTATATCATATTGCATGTGTTTATCCCTCTACAGCATGTCATCTTGCTTAATGCGTTACTCTGTTCTTATGAACTTAATACTCTAGATGCAGGCAGGAGTCGGTCGATGTGTGGAGTAATGGTAGTAGATGCAGGCAAGAGTCGGTCTACTTGTTATGGACGTGATGCCTATATACATGATCATGCCTAGATAATCTCATAACTATGCACTTTTCTATCAATTGCTCGACAGTAATTTGTTCACCCGCCGTAATACTTATGCTATCTTGAGAGAAGCCTCTAGTGAAACCTATGGCCCCCGGGTCTATCTCTTATCATATTTGCTTTCAATCTAATTTATTTGCATCTTTACTTTTTTGCATCTATATTATAAAATACCAAAAATATATTTATCTTATCATACTATCTTTATTAGATCTCACTTTCGCAAGTGGCCATGAAGGGATTGACAACCCCTTTATTGTGTTGGTTGCGAGTTCTCAGTTTGTTTGTGTAGGTGCATGGGACTTTTGAGGAGCCTCCTACTGGATTGATACCTTGGTTCTCAAAACTGAGGGAAATATTTACGCTACACTTTGCTGCATCACCCTCTCCTCTTCGAGGAAAACCAACGCAAGCTCAAGACATAGCAAGAAGGATTTCTGGCACCGTTGCTGGGGAGGTCTTCGCTCAAATCAAGACATACCAAGTACACATCACAAACCCATCTCCCTCGCATTTACATTATTTGCCATTTGCCTCTCGTTTTCCTCTCCCCCACTTCACCCTTGCCGTTTTATTCGCCCTCTCTTTCCCAATCTCCTCCTCTCTTTTCGCTTGCCGTTTTTCTGTTTGCTTGTGTGTTGGATTACTTGTTGCCATGGCAGAAGATAATACCAAGTTGTGTGACTTCTCGAATACCAATAATAATGATTTCCTTAGTACTCCGATTGCTCCTCTTAATGATGTTGAGTCTTGTGAAACCAATACCGCTTTGTTGAATCTTGTTATGAAAGAACAAATCGCTGGCCTTCCTAGTGAAGATGCCACTACTCATCTAAACAATTTTGTTGATTTGTGTGACATGCAAAAGAAGAAAGATACGGATAACAATATTGTCAAATTGAAGTTATTATTTTCACTTAGAGATCGTGCTAAAGTTTGGTTTTCGTCTTTGCCTAAAAATAGTATTGATTCTTGGAACAAGTGCAAAGATGCTTTTATCTCTAAGTATTTTCCCCCCGCTAAGATCATCACTCTTAGGAACGATATTATGAATTTTAAACAACTTGATCATGAGCATGTTGCCCAATCTTGGGAGAGAATGAAATTGATGCTTCGCAATTGCCCTACTCATGGTTTGAATTTATGGATGATCATACAAAATTTTTATGCCGGTTTGGATTTTGCTTCTAAAAACCTCTTAGACTCGGCCGCGGGAGGCACCTTTATGGAAATCACGTTAGGAGATGCTACAAAATTGCTTGATAATATTATGGCTAATTATTCTCAATGGCACACCGAAAGATCTTCTAGTAAAAAAGTGCATGCTATAGAAGAAATTAATGTTTTGAGTGGAAAGATGGATGAACTTATGAAGATGTTTGCTACTAAAAATACTCCTCTTGATCCCAATGATATGCCTTTATCTTCCTTGATTGAGAATAATAATGAATCTATGGATGTGAATTTTGTTGGTAGGAATAGTTTTGGAAATAATGCTTATAGAGGAAATTTTAATGCTAGACCGTTCCCTAGTAATCCCTCTAATAATTATGGAAATTCCTACAATAATTCTTATGGTAATTTTAATAAGATGCCCTATGATTTTGAGAATAGTGTGAAAGAATTTATGATTTCTCAAAAGAATTTTAATGCCTTGCTTGAAGAAAAATTGCTCAAAGTTGATGATTTGGCTAGGAAAGTTGATAGACTTTCACTTGATGTTAATTCTATTAAACTTGGATCTTCTTCTCCTAAGCATGATATCAGCGAGTCTCTCAAAGTAATGAGAATTTTCATTGACAAGTGCAAGGAAAGAACCGCTAGCTTGCGTGCTAAAAAAGAAAGCTTTATAAAAGCGTGTTCTTCTAGTCTTCATGAAAATAATGATGAGGATCTTAAAGTTACTGATACGTCTCCGATTAGATCTATGTTTTGCAATATGAATTTTGATGATTATGGGAGTGATGATGAATCAACTTTGCCTAGAAGGCGTCCCAAAAATTCGGAGTCTTTAGATCTTGATGTTAAATTTGGTAAGTGAGATTGGAGAATCCTCAACTTCTAATAATATTGAACTTACTATCTCGGATTTCAAGGCATTTGATTATGATAATTGTTCTTTAAAACGGTTTATTTCCTTGTTGCAATCCGTTATTAATTCTCCTCATGCTTATAGTCAAAACAAAGCTTTTACCAAACATATTGTTGATGCCTTGATGCAATCTTATGATGAAAAACTTAATTTGGAAGTTTCTATACCTAGAAAACTTAATGATGAGTGGGAACCTACTATAAAGATTAAAATTAAAGATTATGAGTGTTTTGCTTTGTGTGATTTGGGTGCTAGTGTTTCCACGATTTCGAAAACTTTATGTGATATTCTAGGTTTCCATGATCTTGATGATTGCTCTTTAAATTTGCACCTTGCGGATTCCACCATTAAAAAGCCTATGGGAAGGATCAATAATGTTCTCATTGTTGCAAATAGAAATTTGGTGCTCGTAGATTTTATCGTTCTTGATATAGATTGCAATTTTTCTTGCCCTATTATTCTTGGTAGACCTTTCCTTGGAACGATTGGTGCGATTATTGATATGAAGGAAGGGAATATTAGATTCCAATTTCCATTAAAGAAAGGCATGGAGAACTTTCCAAGAAATAAAGTTAAATTACTTTATGAATCTATCATGTGTGCTACTTATGAATTTAGTGCCAAAGATGGCACTCGTTAGATCTATCTTTGTTTTTATGCCTAGCTAGGGGCGTTAAACAATAGCGCTAGTTGGGAGGCAACCCAATTTTCTTTATGTTTTTTGTTTTTGCTCCTGTTTAGTAATAAATATTGCATCTACCTTCTGGTTAGATGTGTTTTTATCTTTTAATTAGTGTTTGTACCAAGTAGAACCTATAGGATAACCTACGATGATAGTTGATTTGATTCTGCTGAAAAACAGAAACTTTGCGCACACGAATATAATTTTGTTAAATCACAGGAACGTGATTTTGCGTTGATTCTTATTGCTGCTGTTCAATAGACAAATTTTCCAGGACTTCCTATTTTGGTAGGATTTTTAGAGCTCCAGAAGTTTGTGTTAGTTACAGATTGCTACAGACTATTCTGTTTTTTTACAGATTCTGTTTTTCGTGTGTTGTTTGCTTATTTCAATGCATCTATGGCTAGTAAATCAGTCTATGGACCATAAAGAAGTTAGAATACAGTAGGTTTAACACCAAATTAAATAAAGAATGAGTTCATGGCAGTACCTTATGTGGTAATTTTGTTTTCTTTCACTAACGGAGCTTATAAGATTTCCTGTTGAGTTTTGTGTTGTGAAGTTTTCAAGTTTTGGGTAAACCTTTTATGGACTATGGAATAAGGAGTGGAAAGAGCCTAAGATTGGGGATGCCCATGGCACCCCAAGATATTCAAGAATAGCCAAAATCCTAAGCTTGGGGATGCCCCGGAAAGGCATCCCCTCTTTCGTCTTTGTTCATTGGTAACTTTACTTGGAGCTATATTTTTATTCGTCACATGATATGTGTTTTGCTTGGAGCGTCGTGTATTATATTAGTCTTTGCCTTTTATTTTACCACAATAATCCTTGCTGTACACACCTTTTGGGAGAAGCCTATTTGATTAGAATTTGCTAGAATACTGTATGTGCTTCACTTATATCTTTTGAGCTTGATAGTTTTTGCTCTAGTGCTTCACTTATATCTTTTAGAGCACGGTGGTGTCTTAATTTTGAAGAAATTGCTAGTCTCTCATGCTTCACTTATATTATTTTGAGAGTCTTTTAGAACAGCATGGTATTTGCTATGATCATAAAGTTGGTCCTAGAATGATGAGCATCCAAGTTGGGTATAATAAAAACTATCATAGAAAGTGAATTGGATGCTATGATCAATTTGATACATGATAATTGTTTTGAGATATGGAGGTAGTGATATTAAAGTCATGCTAGTTGGGTGATTATGAATTTAAAGAATGCTTGTGTTGAAGTCTGTGATTCCCGTAACATGCACGTATGGTGAACCGCTTTGTGATGAAGTTGGAGCACAATTTTATTTATTGTTTGTCTTCCCGATGAGTGGCGGTCGGAGACGAGCGATGGTCTTTTCCTACCAATCTATCCCCCTAGGAGCATGCATGTAGTACTTTGGTTTTTGATGACTTCTAAATTTTTGCAACAAGTATATGAGTTCTTTTGATTAATGTTGAGTCCATGGATTATACGCACTCTTTCACCCTTCCACCATTGCTAGCCTCTCTTGTACCGTGCAATTTTCGCCGGTACCATACACCCACCATACTCCTTCCTAAAAACAGCCACCATACCTACCTATTATGGCATTTCCATAGCCATTCCGAGATATATTGCCATGCAACTTTCCACCGTTCTGTTCATATGACACGCATTACTTTTGTCATATTGCTTTTTGCATGATCATGTAGTTGACATCGTATTTGTGGCAAGGCCACCTTCATAATTTTCATACATGTCGCTCTTGATTCATTGCATATCCCGGTACACCGCCGGAGGCATTCATATAGATTCATATCTTGTTCTAGCTTTGAGTTGTAAATCCATAAAAGTGTGATGATCTTCATTATTAGAGCATTGTCCTAGTGAGGAAAGGATGATGAAGACTATGATTCCCCCACAAGTCAGGATGAAACTTCGGACTTTACAAAAAAAAGGCCAAAAAGAAAAAAAAGAAAGGCCAAAGAAAAGAAAAAGAAAGGAAAAAGAAAAAAAATATAAAAATGAGAGAAAAAGAGAGAAGGGACAATGCTACTATCTCTTTTTCCACACTTGTGCTTCAAAATAGCACTATGATCTTGATGATAGAGAGTCTCATATGTTGTCACTTTCATATACTAGTGGGAATTTTTCATTATAGAACTTGGCTTGTATATTCCAATGATGGGCCTTCTCAAAAGTGCCCTAGGTCTTCGTGAGCAAGCAAGTTGGATGCACCCCACTTAGTTTCTGTTGTTGAGCTTTCATATATTTATAGCTCTAGTGCATCCGTTGCATGGCAATCCGTACTCACTCACATTGATATCTATTAATGGGCATCTCCATAGCCCATTAATACGCCTAGTTGATGTGAGACTATCTTCTCCTTTTTGTCTTCTCCACAACCACCCTTCTATTCCACATATAGTGCTATGTCCATGGCTTACGCTCATGTATTGCGTGAAAGATGAAAAAGTTTGAGATTATTAAAGTATGAAACAATTGCTTGGCTTGTCATCGGGGTTGTGCATGATTAAATACTTTGTGTGATGAAGATAGAGCATAGCCAGACTATATGATTTTGTAGGGATAACTTTCTTTAG
Organism: Triticum timopheevii; assembly: GCA_963921465.1. Classification (NCBI taxonomy): domain Eukaryota; kingdom Viridiplantae; phylum Streptophyta; class Magnoliopsida; order Poales; family Poaceae; genus Triticum; species Triticum timopheevii. The sequence continues at coordinate 330,630,242 of OY997264.1, forward strand.
CCATGTTATTTTGAGAAGACATGATTACTTTGATTAGTATGCTTGAAGTATTACTATTTCTTATGTCAATATGAACTTTTATTTTGTACTCATTTGGATCTGAACATTCATGCCACAATAAAGAAAATTACATTATGAATTATGCTAGGTAGCATTCCACATCAAAAATTCTCTTTTTATCATTTACCTACTCGAGGACGAGTAGGAATTAAGCTTGGGGATGCTTGATACGTCTCCAACGTATTTATAATTTTTGATTGTTCCATGCTATTATATTACCTCTTTTGGATGTTTATGGGCTTTATTTTACACATTTATATCATTTTTGGGACTAACCTATTCACCGGAGGCCCAGCCCATATTGCTGTTTTTTTTGCCTATTTCAGTATTTTGAAGAAAAGGAATATCAAACGGAGTCCAAACGGAATAAAACCTTCGGGAGCATTATTTTTGGATCAAATCTGATCCGGAGAGCTTGGAGTGCAAGTCAAGAAGCCTCCGAGGGACCCACGAGATAGGAGGGTGCGCCCCCCTGTAGGGCGCGCCCCCTATCTCGTGGGCCCCTCGGGCGGCCACCGACGTACTTCTTCCTCCTATATATACCTATGTACCCCGAAAACATCCAGGAGTACCACAAAACACAATTTCCACCGCCGTAACCTTCTGTATCCGCGAGATCCCATCTTGGAGCCCTTGCCGGCACTTTGCCGGAGGGGGAAGCAACCACGGAGGGCCTCTACATCAACATCCTTGCCCCTCCGATGAGTTGTGAGTAGTTTACCACAGACCTATGGGTCCATAGTTATTAGCTAGATGGCTTCTTCTCTCTTTTTGGATCTCAATACAATGTTCTCCCCCTCTCTTGTGGAGATCTATTCGATGTAATCTCTTTTTGCGGTGTGTTTGTCGAGATCCGATGAATTGTGGGTTTATGATCAAGTTTATCTATGAATAATATTGGAATCTTCTATGAATTCTTTTATGTATGATTGAGTTATCTTTGCAAGTCTCTTCGAATTATCAGTTTGGTTTGGCCTACTAGATTGGTCTTTCTTGCCATGGGAGAAGTGCTTAGCTTTGGGTTCAATCTTGCGGTGTTCCTACCCAGTGACAGAAAGGGTTGCAAGACACGTATTGTATTGTTGCCATCGAGGATAACAAGATGGGGTTTATATCATATAGCATGTGTTTATCCCTCTACATCATGTCATCTTGCTTAATGCGTTACTCTGTTCTTATGAACTTAATACTCTAGATGCAGGCAGGAGTCGGTTGATGTGTGGAGTAATAGTAGTAGATGCAGGCAGGAGTCGGTCTACTTGTTATGGACATGATGCCTATATACATGATCATGCCTAGATAATCTCATAACTATGCGCTTTTCTATCAATTGCTCGACAGTAATTTGTTCACCCGCCGTAATACTTATGCTATCTTGAGAGAAGCCTCTAGTGAAACCTATGGCCCCCGGATCTATCTCTTATCATATTTGCTTTCAATCTACTTTATTTGCATCTTTACTTTTTTGCATCTATATTATAAAATACCAAAAATATATTTATCTTATCATACTATCTTTATTAGATCTCACTTTCGCAAGTGGCTGTGAAGGGATTGACAACCCCTTTATTTCGTTGGTTGCGAGTTCTTAGTTTGTTTGTGTAGGTGCGTGGGACTTTTGAGGACATCCTACTGGATTGATACCTTGGTTCTTAAAACTGAGGGAAATATTTACGCTACACTTTGCTGCATCACCCTCTCCTCTTCGAGGAAAACCAACGCAAGCTCAAGATGTAGCACTCAGCAATCTCAAAACCCGCGAGATCAAGACTATTTAAGCTTATGGGTAGGAAGTGGTAATGAGGTGGAGTTGCAGCGAGCACTAAGCAAATATGGTGGCTAACATACACAAATAAGAGCGAGAAGAGTAGCAACGGAACGGTCGAGAAGCTAGAAGTGATCAAGAAGTGATCCTGAAACTACTTACGCACAATCGTAACACCAAGACCGTGTTCACTTCCCGGACTCCACCGAAAAGAGACCATCACGGCTACACACGCGGTTGATGCATTTTAATTAAGTCAAATGTCAAGTTCTCTACAACCGGATATTAACAAATTCCCATCTGCCACATAACCGCGGGCACGGCTCTCGAAAGTTTATACCCTGCAGGGGTGTCCCAACTTATCCCATCACAAGCTCTCACGGACAATGAAGGATATTCCTTCTCCGAGAAGACCCGATCAGTCTCGGAATCCCGGTTACAAGACATTTCGACAATGGTAAAACAAGACCAGCAAGACCGCCCGACTGTGCCGACAAATCCCGATAGGAGCTGCACATATCTCGTTCTCAGGGCACACAAGATGAGACATCCTACAAGTAAAACCAGACCTCAAGTTTCCCCGTGATGGCCACGCAGTCTACTCGGTTCGGACCAACACTTAGAGAAGCACTGGTCCGGGGGGGTTTAAAATAAAGATGACCCTTGGGTTGGCCTGCCCAAGGGAAAGTTAGTAGGTTGTTAGGCAAATGTAAAACCAATGTTGGGCCTTGCTGGAGGAGTTTTATTCAAAGCGAACTGTCAAGGGGGTCCCATAAATCACCCAACCACGTGAGGAACGCAAAATCAAGGAACATAATACCGGTATGACGGAAACTAGGGCGGCAAGAGTGGAACAAAACACCAGGCATAAGGCCGAGCCTTCCACCCTTTACCAAGTATATTGGTTCATTAATTAAATAAGAGATATTGTGATATCCCAAAATAATCCGGATCCAACATGGAGCAATCTTCAACTTCACCTGCAACTAACAACGCTATAAGAGGGGCTGCGCAAAAGCGGTAACATAGCCAAACAACGGTTTGCTAGGAAGGGTGAAAAGGTTAGATGCTGACATGGCAATATGGGAGGCATGGTAAACAAGTGATAGGTAACGCAACATAGCGATAGAACGAAGCAACTAGCAAGAAAAGATAGAAATGATATCAAGGGTAATGGTCATCTTGCCTGAGATCCCGCAAGGAAGAAGAACGAGTCCATGAAGTAGACGAAACCAACGTAGTTGAACGAATCCTCACAACTCCGGAACAAAACCGAAACTAACGAGAGAAGCAAACCGGAAAGAAGCAAACAACATGGTAAACACACAAGCATAAACATGGCATGATGCACAATCAAGTATGATGCATGTCCATTTAATGAGGCATGGCATGGCAAAGTGCAACAAACCATACTACAAGTTAAGTGGAGCTCAATATGTAACGAGTTGCATATTGGCGAAACACCACATACGATTATTTAGTTCTCTCTCGATTATGTACCCAACAGTATTAAATGTTGATTAACATGGCAAGAGGTGAGGCATCAGTAAACTAACTATTTAGGCAAGTTTAAATGAGGCCGGAAATAACAAACAACAATTCCAGAAAATCTCCATGTGCATAATTCGAGTTTGGTACTGTTCTGCCCTAAACCATATTTTATTGTTGTTAAATAGGAAAATAAAGTGCACCAAGTTAAACTAGGCATTTTTCCACCCCATTTACATATAAAGTTTATTAAAATTGTATCTGCGGTTATTTAGTTATGAAATAAAGCATTTTAGCATGGAATTTAAGCAAATTAATGCAAATAGCAAGTTCAACATTTTAAATATGGATGAGAGTAACATATTATGAAACTAGATGAAAATCTAAGCATTTTACATATATAAATTATTTTAATCCGATGCACGGTTGTGGAGTTATTAAATGCATGAACATGAGGGACTTTTTTGTAAAACAACAACTCTCTGGTTCAATGGCAAAATCGCTGGACAGAAAAAAAATAGGTTATGGGCCGAAACTGATTGGCCCAACAATGCACAGGGCAACAGTAGCTGGGCTGAGGCTCACCAGAGGGCCTTGGGCCAGCGGATCTGGTGGGCTAGGGTGGCTGAAGGGGCCCGACTGGGCCTGATCTGGAGACAACGACGCGGTCAACGCGAGTGGGAGGCTGGGCGCGTTATCCAGACGAAGCAGGGGACGAAGGGGAAGAAGAGGCACGGGACTGTGATGGCACTGGTGGCCTCCGGCGAGCTGAGGAGGTCCGGCGGTCGAGAGGCGCGCGGGATGGACGGTTCCAGACGTGTGGGGTTCAGTTCAGGGCAACGGAGGACGGAACCAGTGAACAGAGCGGAGCTCCATGCTTCGGGCGCCAGGACGAGCTCCATGCATCATTCCTGTAAGCCACAGCAGAGAGAGAGGGCTGGAGAGATTAGGGAGAGCAAGGAGATGAATAAAAGAGAGAGGGGGAGGAAGAAGGAGAGCGGGACGGCCTGGTCGCCGACAGCTCGAACCAGTGGCCGGATGGCGGGGCGCGGATGCCCGAGGATCTCCTAGACAGGGGGCTCGAGCGGCTGCAGGCGCGAACGAGCGGGAGGCTCGCAGGGCCTCGGGCGCTCGGGAAGGGTGCTGACGCGGAGAGGAGCTTGGGCAGGGGAAGGCATCCATGGGGATCGGGAGGAGCTCGGGCGCAGAGAGCGTCGGGCTCCAGATCGATGCGAGGAAGGGGCGGCTTTGGTGGTGGTTGCGGGAGGGAGGTGGTTGGCTGGTTGGATCGATGGAGGGATTGGGTGGATCAGGATGGATCCCGAGGAAGGAGAGGAGTGGATGACTGGCGGCGGCGCGATGGGACAAGGGGCTAGATTTTAGGGTTGCTGCCTAGGGATTGGTCTATATATCCAAAACGAGGGCGATCGGACCCTCTGATCATAATCGGACGGTCAAGAATAAAATGCTAGGAGAGTCCAACGAAGAAACAAAGATATTTTAGAGATGATTGGGGATGATCTAAATCCAACGGTCATGACCGAGCGGTTCGGGTTCGGGACAAATTTCGGACGCGCACAAGAGGGGGTCGGTGGCGTGCAGAGAGGTTAGGTTGTCTGACAAGAGGGAATCAAAAACACGGTTGGTGTTGGAACGGACAACGAATGCAAGAGGGGAACGTGACAACTACGAACGGATGCAAGTTTTAAGAAAACAATGCCGATGCAATGCGCATGATGCTATGAGATGAGATGCGTGACATGAACAAAATGCAAAACAAAAGACAAAAACCCAACCACGAAGGAAATAACATATCACATAGCCGGAAATGGCAAGAGTTGAAGTTATAATTATGGAAAGTTACATCCGGGGTGTTACAACACTCCACCACTACAAGAGGATCTCGTCCCGAGATCTAGGATGGCACCGGAGAGAAACGGAAGAGGAAGAGAGGAGGTAAAACTAAGTTGCTTCTTCGACCAATGAGTGAAACCAAAGAACCTTGAGAGGTTGAAAAGTTGAAAGAAAGAACACAACGAAGTTGAACACAATTGAGAGCACTGCGGTAGAAAATAGAAACAAGGAACACCATGTGAACCTTGGAGGTTGCAAAGCTATGAACGACGAGTACAATGGACAAGAAGGAATTGAAATCCCTCTGGTTGAAACGAGGTAAACAAGAAATGAGAACAAAATAATGCAAGCAGCACTCCGGTAGAAAAGAGAAGCAAAACTTGACAAAATGGGAAGAACTTGGAAAGAGGACATTACACTCCGGTTAAATGGCTAATCACGAAAAGAACACGATCCTCACAGATCGAGATGATGAGTGAAAAGAGCAACATCACAATGCCTCCGGAAGAAAGAATAGAAGATAGATCATTGGAATAACAGAATGGAGAAGAAAATGCCAACTCTCTGCCACAAATGAGCTTGGAAAGCACCCTTCCAAGAAGGTTTTAACGGAGTTGTTGGAAAACCAACACGAAACGAATAAGCTTGTAGTGGGCTTATGGAAAACTTCTCAAAATTGAGGCGAAATTCTGCCACTATGAAAACAAATACTATAATTTATAACACCAACAAGATGAAAAACTTCTTCCACCAAGATGATAGAGAGATAACTCGGACCATTGATAATCACCACAATAACAACATTCCTTAGGGAAGGCTGTAGGTGAGATATAACCCAATATAACTCCAACAAAAGATTGATTGGTTGAAAAGATCTCTTGAACGAACATAAAATGATGGATTTCAATATGTCAGTCTTGAAAACTTGTGAATCATGAAACACGAAGGAAAATTATCAAGAATGACATAACACCGCCTCAAAAGATAAGGTAGGAAGAATTGTACTTCGGATGCAAGATGAAGAATGCTTGAACTCCTCAAAACAAAACATGTGTTGGGCACCATGTTTATTGTAGAGTGTAGCTTGGCGGGTCATAACTTCGAGAGAAATCTTGAAGGACAATTGAAGAATGAAAGGAATCCTTGACGAACCACCATGTAGAGCCCCCATGGAGAACTCTGGTAAAAAAGGATGATAAAAAAGAAACAGAACTTGAAAACACAAGGTGAAGCCTTGCAATGATTTAGATGGAGCTTCGCGACGATATAACTGAGAAATCTTGGAACTCCGGAAAAGAAAAGATGAAGCATCTCGAACCGAGAAAAATGACATGATGAACAACTCTGGAAAGAAGAAACTAGATCACTTGGATGAAACAATAATAAGAATTACGTTATGCATATCCTTCACCAATTAAAATAGATGACAAGCAACGGATTTGGCATACTACTTATTCTTCTTGAGGGATTGAAGAGAGATATAGCGCAAACTTGAGAAGGTATTGATGGAACCACCGGTGGGATTTGGAAACAAGGAATGAATTGATATGATGACGAAGGAAGTGAAATCTTGAACGAACCACCATAAAAATTGAAAATGAAAGTAGCAAAGGCACAATTCACCTGGAAGAATTGGAAAATGAATGAAGATACTTGAGGGGATTTAGATACAAGAGAACAAAGAGATCACGAACTGATAAAGAATACTTGAATGAAGCACAGGAAGAATATGGAGACGAACGAAGAGGCATCAATTCAGAATCGAGAGATCTTCTGAAATAATGGCCTTCGGATGATCGAGAAAATAAAGCAAGCCTTGAAATGCGTCGGATGGGTGAAAAGAATTCTCACAATTGAAAACAATTATGAGAGGATGGCATGAAGTTAGAGCATGAATCTTCGAGAGAAGGGACAAGATTTAGAGGAAACACTTCTACGGTCTTCACATGCTGAGAATGATGACGAGAACCACCAAAATTGTTGAGGCACTTCGGAACAAAGAAGAATAGAAATGATGAACCAACGATGAAAATATTTTGAAAGCGATCTTGGAGGAAACATTTGATTGATGAGAAATCATTCTTATGTCAAACTTTGAAATGAATTTGAGAAACACTCCTGATAATTAGAAGAGTCAGGTAAGATCCTGGGAAAAAACCTATGGGTTAGGGCCCACTCAAAACAAAACACCGTTGAACGATTTTGAATAGAGATTGCACCGGTTGAATTAAATGACTTGAATGAGATAACAATCTCCAAATAGCTTGAATGGATCTTGGAGGAAAAGACGAGCCTTCTGAGATATCTTCAGCACTCCAGGGCAAATGAATAGCGAGAAGTGAATGATTAAGAGGTGCATCGGCATGAGAAAGCATTTGCAACAAGGAAAGGAATATGATCAACACTGAAAGCTTGAATTAAATCCAGCAGAAAAGAATACGAGAATGAAGAATGATGAACTGGAAGCTCGTGAGCATCTTCACGAGGGATCACCGGATCAGAACATTGATTGAAAAGAGTGAAGAGACTTCACATGAATAAATGGATACTTGATTAAAATAACTGACTCCTTGAAGAAAACAGGTGGGAGGGCGGGGAAAAACAAAGGCAACTTGGGACGGATGGAAGAAACACCGTTGATAAAAACTTAGAAATGATCTTGCGGATGTTGAAATGATCGGGTCCACTTGAAGAGAAGCACACTGGTTGGAAAAGAATTATCATGACGACCTCGATGATCAAGAAGGATTAGTATTCACATAGCAATATGAGAACACCGCTTAGGAAAGGTATGGAATCAACACTTGACTTCGAAGCAACTCGAATACCACAAATAAAACAAAACAAAGGATTTGGCTTGCATAATAAACCGGAACAAATACATATGATAGAGATTTACCCAATCCCATATCATGCATCTGTCGGAAAGATATTCTAGGAGCTACTGGAATTCCCACCTATAAACTCCCGAAACTTTTTGGTTATGCAGTCTGGTGTTGGGGATACAGGGGAAGCAATATATCTCACCCAAAACTAACAATACCTACATCCAAGCTGTATCCATCCGTCAACACATAACCAAGAAACCTTCGGAAATCGTGTACCTCAACCTTCGAAAAGCATCCGTTATACGAGCTATGGCAATACTCCCAAACTCCCACCCCAGTACTGGGTGGCGTCGAGGTTATCTCACCAACAACTGCATAAAAGAGATTTTTGATGTCGGCAAAACTCAGGTATTCCAGAACTGCAACGATAAAATTGTGACGACAACACCTTGGAGCTCAACTCTCCGAGACACTGCCACAACCCCTAAATGTCAGGACGCACCAAGAACAATGTTCTCGTCACAAGAATATCGAAACGATCCCATGATACCCGCGTGATCCTAAAAAAAATTCGTGAAATTTAAGGAGAGGAAAGACAAAACATCTACGCCAGGAGGCCTCACCAGAGCGACGAAGGGGTTGAGGAGTAAAAAGAATCCTACTCTCCGATATATATAATCCTAAGACTCAAAACATTTTTGTTCTAGACTCAACAACGTCAGCGATTCGATCAAGCAGGGGGCTCCTAAGTCGGGGATGGCTCTGATTACCAACTTGTAACACCCACGATGCGGCTATATCTCTCAGGTGTCGAGGCACGACTTAGAGGCATAACTGCATGGTGGTTTTGTCGCAAGAAGGGTCATCTTCACACAATCCCATGTAATGAACAAGAATGGGATAAAGAGTTGGCTTACAATCTCCACTTCACACAATGAACATATAATTCATACATCATTCAGAGCACACACATAGTCCGACTATGGACGAAGCCAAAAGAAAAGAAGATAACCCAACTGCTAGATCCCCGGTCATCCCAACTGGGCTCCACTACTGATCAACATGAAACGAAACATAGCAACGACCAAGATCCTCATTGAGATCCCATCTGAGCTCAGTTGCATCACCTGCACTGGTATCATCGGGACCTACAACTGTTGTGATAGTATCGGGTGAGTCACGAGGACTCAGCAATCTCAAAACCCGCGAGATCAAGACTATTTAAGCTTATGGGTAGGAAGTGGTAATGAGGTGGAGTTGCAACAAGCACTAAGCAAATATGGTGGCTAACATATGCAAATAAGAGCGAGAAGAGTAGCAACGGAACGGTCGAGAAGCTAGAAGTGATCAAGAAGTGATCCTGAAACTACTTACGCACAATCATAACACCAAGACCGTGTTCACTTCCCGGACTCCGCCGAAAAGAGACCATCACGGCTACACACGCGGTTGATGCATTTTAATTAAGTCAAAATGTCAAGTTATCTACAACCGGATATTAACAAATTCCCATCTCCCACATAACCGTGGGCACGGCTCTCGAAAGTTTATACCCAGTAGGGGTGTCCCAACTTAGCCCATCACAAGCTCTCACGGACAACAAAGGATATTCCTTCTCCCGGGAAGACCCGATCAGTCTTAGAATCCCGGTTACAAGACATTTCGACAATGGTAAAACAATACTAGCAAGACCGCCCGACTGTGCCGACAAATCCCGATAGGAGCTGCACATATCTCGTTCTCAGGGCACACCAGATGAGACATCCTATGAGTAAAACCAGACCTCAAGTTTCCCTGAGGTGGCCCCGCAGTCTACTCGGTTCGGACCAACACTTAGAGAAGCACTGGCCCGGGGGGGTTTAAAATAAAGATGACCCTTGGGTTGGCCTGCCCAAGGGAAAGTTAGTAGGTTGTTAGGAAAATGTAAAACCAATGTTGGGCCTTGCTGGAGGAGTTTTATTCAAAGCGAACTGTCAAGGGGGTCCCATAAATCACCCAACCGCATGAGGAATGCAAAATCAAGGAACATAACACCGGTATGACGGAAACTAGGGCGACAAGAGTGGAACAAAACACCAGGCATAAGGCCAAGCCTTCCACCCTTTACCAAGTATATAGGTGCATTAATTAAATAAGAGATATTGTGATATCCCAAAATAATCCAGATCCAACATGGAGCAATCTTCAACTTCACCTGCAACTAACAACGCTATAAGAGGGGCTGAGCAAAAGCGGTAACAAAGCCAAACAACGGTTTGCTAGGAAGGGTGAAAAGGTTAGATGCTGACATGGCAATATGGGAGGCATGGTAAACAAGTGATAGGTAACGCAACATAGCGATAGAACAAAGCAACTAGCAAGCAAAGATAGAAGTGATATCGAGGGTAATGGTCATCTTGCCTGAGATCCCGCAAGGAAGAAGAACGAGTCCATGAAGTAGACGAAACCAACGTCGTTGAACGAATCCTCACAACTCCGGAACAAAACCGAAGCTAACGAGAGAAGCAAACCAGAAAGAAGCAAACAACATGGTAAACACACAAGCATAAACATGGCATGATGCACAATCAACTATGATGCATGTCCATTTAATGAGGCATGGCATGGCAAAGTGCAACAAACCATACTACAAGTTAAGTGGAGCTCAATATGTAACGAGTTGCATATTGGCGAAACACCACATACGATTATTTAGTTCTCTCTCGGTTATGTACCCAACAGTATTAAATGTTGATTAACATGGCAAGAGGTGAGGCATCAGTAAACTAACTATTTAGGCAAGTTTAAATGAGGCCGGAAATAACAAACAACAATTCCGGAAAATCTCCATGTGCATAATTCGAGTTTAGTACTGTTCTGCCCTAAACCATATTTTATTGTTGTTAAATAGGAAAATAAAGTGCACCAAGTTAAACTAGGCATTTTCCACCCCATTTACATATAAAGTTTATTAAAATTGGATCTGCGGTTATTTAGTTATGAAATAAAGCATTTTAGCATGGCATTTAAGCAAATTAATGCAAACAGCAAGTTAAACATTTTAAATATGGATGAGAGTAACATATTATGAAACTAGATGAAAATCTAAGCATTTTACATATATAAATTATTTTAATCCGATGCACGGTTGTGGAGTTATTAAATGCATGAACATGAGGGACTTTTCTGTAAAACAGCAACTCTCTGGTTCAATGGCAAAATCGCTGGACAGAAAAAAACAGGTTATGGGCCGAAACTGATTGGCCCAACAATGCACAGGGCAATAGTAGCTGGGCTGAGGCTCACCAGAGGGCCTTGGGCCAGCGGATCTGGTGGGCTGGGGTGGCTGAAGGGGCGCAGCTGGGCCTGATCTGGAGACAACGATGCGGTCAACGCGAGCGGAAGGCTGGGCGCGCTGTCCAGACGAAGCAGGGGATGAAGGGGAAGCAGAGGTGCGGGACTGCGATGGCACTGGTGGCCTCTGACGAGCTGAGGAGGTCCGGCGGTTGAGAGGCGCGCGGGATGGCCGGTTCCAGATGTGGGTGGTTCAGTCCAGGGCAACGGAGGACGGAACCAACGAACGGAGCAGAGCTCCATGCTTCGGGCGCCATGGACAAGCTCCATGCATCGTTCCTGTAACCCACAGCAGAGAGAGACGGCTGGAGAGATTAGGGATAGCAAGGAGATGAATAAAAGAGAGAGGGGGAGGAAGAAGGAGAGCGGGACGGCCTGGTTGCCGGCAGCTCGAACCGGTGGCCGGATGGCGGGGCGCGGATGCCCGAGGAGCTCCTAGACAGGGGCTCGGGCGGCTGCAGGCGCGAACGAGCAAGAGGCTCGCAGGGCCTCGGGCGCTCGGGAAGGGTGCTAGCGCGGAGAGGAGATTGGGCAGGGGAAGGCATCCATGGGGATCGGGAGGAGCTCGGGCGCAGAGAGCGTCGGGCTCTAGATCGATGCGAGGAAGGGGCGGCCTTGGTGGTGGTTGCAGGAGGGAGGTGGTTGGCTGGTTGGATCGATGGAGGGATTGGGTGGATCGGGATGGATCTCGAGGAAGGAGAGGAGTGGATGACTGGCGGTGGCGTGATGGGACAAGGGGCTAGATTTTAGGGTTGCTGCCTAGGGATTGGTATATATATCCAAAACGAGGGTGATCGGACCCTCCGATCGTAATCGGATGGTCAAGAATAAAATGCTAGGAGAGTCCAACAAAGAAACAAAGATATTTTAGAGATGATTGGGGATGATCTGAATCCAACGGTCATGTCCGAGCGGTTCGGGTTCGGGACAAATTTCGGACGCGCGCAAGAGGGTGTCGGTGGCGTGCAGAGAGGTTAGGTGGTCTGACAAGAGGGAATCGAAAACACGGTTGGTCTCGGAACGGTCAACGAACGCAAGAGGGGAACGCGGCAACTACGAACGAATGCAAGTTTTAAGAAAACAATGCCGATGCAATGCGCATGATGCTATGAGATGAGATGCATGACATGAACAAAATGCAAAACAAAAGACAAAAACCCAACCACGAAGGAAATAACATATCACATAGCCACAAATGGCAAGAGTTGCAGCTATAATTATGGAAAGTTACATCCGAGGTCTTACAACAATGCCCTCGAGCGCCGCGTGTTCCTTCAGGAAGAATTTTTTGGGTGCCATCAACTTGACTCATCCATTGACGATTATTGTATGCGCCTTAAGAAACTTGCTGATGAGCTTCGCGACCTCGGGGAGCGGGTCTCTGACGATCTTCTCCTCAGACGCTCACCGCTGGCCTGAACGAAGAGTTCTGCAATGCGGCCTCCAACCTCACGTTCCTCCCGGACCCGATCGTTCCTCGGGTTGTGGCCTATCTTCGGTTGGAGGAGAGGAGGATGAAGATGGTGAAGTCCCAGGCCATGCACACGCCGCTTGCCGCGGGCACTTCCCGCGCTGCTCCTCCCACGGCTCCCCAGCCGCCGCGGCCTCCGCTGCCGCTGGTGGCCTACTTCCAGGCCCCGCCGGCGCACCACCCGCCGCCCCTGCCCCCGACTGTCGCCGGGGGTGGGGCGCCGTGGCAACAAGCAGCAGCAGCAGCACGACGTGAGGGGGGGGGGGGCAGCCGCAGCAGCAGGCGCTGCCCCCGGCTCCCTGGGCCGCCGCGACCAACCCCTGGACGGGGGTGGTCCACGCGTACACCATGCCGGTGCCGTGGGCCCTCGTCCCGGCTGGGATCCTCGGCCCCCGCCCCGGTGCCCATCAGGCGCTGCTCGCCGCTCTAGGTGGCTACCCCGCCACCGCGCTGGCGTACGCGGCCCCGTGCGGCTACACCCCGGCTCTGCCCGCCGCACCTCCTGCCGTGGCGACTGCACTTCCGCCGGCACCCTGGGATCCGGCCCTTCTCACGGCGCTTCACTCCGCTCCTACCCCCAACACATACACCAGAGGCGGCGACTGGTATATGGACTCCGGGGCTACCGCCCACATGACTTCCAACCCCGGTAACCTCAACTCCACATATCCAGTTTCTACCGCAAGTCGTATCACTATTGGGGACGGCTCATCCCTTCCCATTACTCATGTCGGCCATGGTTCTTTTCCGTCTAACTCCATGCCTATACATATGTCTAATGTCTTAGTTTCACCTGAGTTAGCCACTAATCTTGTTTCCGTTCGTTCTCTTACACGTGAAAATCCTTTAACTGTTGAATTTGACAAAGTGGGTTTTTCTGTCAAGGACGCCCGTAACCAGATGGTACTCCACCGATGTGACAGCCTGGACGGCCTCTACCCGGTGCACTCGCCCGTCACTTCCACATCAGCTCTCGTCGCTCTCTCCGCTATGGTGGACCTTTGGCATGCTCGGTTGGGACATCCAAACCCGGCCACCCTCCGTCATATTCTTAGGACTTTTTCTTTCATGTGTAATAAAACCGATGATCATACTTGTCATGCATGTTGCCTCGGCAAGCACGTTCGTCTTCCGTTTAGTGCGTCCTCATCGGTGGCGCCGTATCCATTTGAGTTGATTCATAGTGACTTATGGACATCTCCTGTTGCAAGCAATAAGGGTTTTTTTATACTATCTTGTTATACTTGATGATTTTTTGCACTATGTGTGGACCTTCCCGTTGCGGAGAAAATCTGATGCACTCTCCGTTCTTACTACTTTTTACTCCTATGTCGCTACGCAGTTTGGGCATCCCATTCATGTCTTGCAGACTGACAACGGGAAGGAGTTTGACAATGTCGGGGTTCGCACCCTCCTTGCCACACATGGCATGATTCTTCGTCTCACTTGCCCGTATACCTCGCAACAAAATGGCCGCGCCGAACGGATCCTTCGCACCCTCAATGATTGTGTGCGCACCCTTCTCTTCCACGCTAATGTCCCGCCCCTATTTTGGCCGGACGCCCTCTCCACCGCCTCTCTCCTCATCAACATTCGCCCGAGTCGTGCTCGTGGGAACTTTGCACCACATCATATCCTCTTCGGTAGCCCTCCCTCCTATGACGACCTTCGTGTTTTTGGGTGTCTTTGTTATCCTAGCATCGCCTCCACTACTCCTCATAAACTCGCACCTCGCTCCGTGGCATGCATCTTTCTCGGATACCCACCAAACAACAAAGGCTATTGTTGCTATGATCCGGTTTCTCCCCGAGTTTTCACTTCACGGCACATTTACTTTGACGAGAGGTCTTTTCCCTTTTACCAGGTACCGCCGCTGGTCGACTCTCCATCGTCACCCACGCCTCCCGGCGCCCCTCGAGGAGGTCGCTCACTTGCGCTCGGGCCCCCTGTCGCGTGTAGGCCTCCCCCCTGGTTTCGGCGCTCCCACAGCGCCTGGGCACCCGTTTGGGTCCGTGGCGTCGGACCCGGCCCCGTCACCCGCCGCCCCAGGTTTTCCTGCCTCCTCGCCGGCGGCCACGGCGCCCCCGACTCCCGTCGAGTCCGTAGCCCGGTCAGCGAGCGCATCTCCTACGCCTGACCCTGGCTCCTCGACGGTCTCACCAGTGAACCCGATGGGCTCTTCATCGACTTCGCCCTCGGTCGATCCCCCCTCACCGGCCTCCCCGGCCCCGTCGCCGGCCTCATCACCGGCCTCGCCGGCCTTGTCACCGGCCTCGCCGGCCCCGCCGGCCACCTCGGACACCCGCATGGTCACTCGTGCTCGCGCCGGCATTCACCGACCTAGCACGCGCTATTCGGTGGATGAGTATCTCCTCGCCGCCTCGACATCCGCGCCATCACCCCTCCCATCGTCAGCTCGAGCTGCGCTTCACGATCCGCATTGGCTCGCTGCTATGCAGGAGGAGTTCGATGCGCTCGTGCACAACCGCACATGGCCGCTTGTCCCGTGACCCACCCATGCCAACATCATCACTGGTAAGTGGGTTTTCCAGCATAAGACTTGTCCTGACGGGTCTCTCGAGCGCTATAAGGCTCGGTGGGTGGTATGCGGGTTCCGACAGCGTGTTGGAGTCGACTTCACCGACACCTTCGCGCCGGTTGTCAAACCGGGCAGGATTAGCGCGGCCCTTCAGCTCGCGGTCTCTCCCGCCTGGCCGGTACATCATATGGATGTGTCGAATGCGTTCTTGCATGGCCATCTCTCGGAGCAGGCCTTCTGTCAGCAGCCTACTGGCTTCGTCGACGCGGCTCGTCCTGACTACGTGTGCTTGCTCTCCTGCTCTTTATACGGGTTGAAGCAGGCCCCTCGCGCCTGGTACCAGGCCCCTTCGTTTCGAGCTACTCGCTCCGACGCCTCGTTGTTTGTCTACCACCAGGCCCCGGCGACCACTTACCTGCTCCTCTACGTCGACGGCATCATCCTGACGGCTTCCTCGCCAGAGCTCCTTCGTCAGCATACTGCTCGCCTCAGCGCCGAGTTCGCCAGTAAGGACCTCGGCCCGTTGCACTACTTCCTCAGCATTGAGGTGGTGCGATGCGCCGACGGGTTCTTTCTTCACCAGCAGCAGTATGCGCAGGACCTTCTTGAGCGGTCAAGCATGCTTAACTACAAGCCCGTCCCCACGCCTATCGACACGAAGGCCAAGGTCTCTGTGCTCGACGGCTCACCCGCGCCGGATGCGGCGTTCTACTGCTCCATCGTCGGCGCCCTTCAGTACTTGACACTCACTCGGCCGGACCTGCAGTACGCCGTCCAGCCGGTGTGTCTTCACATGCACGCTCCTCGCGACACTCACTGGAACATGGTGAAGCGGATTCTTCGGTACATCCGCGGCACCACGGCTCTGGGTCTTACGTTGATGGCTTCGCCCTCGACCGACCTTGTTGCATACAGTGACGCCGATTGGGCTGGCTGTCCGGACACCCGTCGCTCCACTTCCGGCTACTGCGTCTACTTGGGTCCCTCGCTTATATCGTGGTCGTCTAAGCGACAACCCACGGTATCCCGCTCCAGTGCCGAGGCTGAGTATCTTGTTGTGGCCAATGCCGTCGCTGAGTGCTCGTGGCTTCGGCAGCTTCTCCAGGAGTTGCTCCTTGACGTCCTGAAGGCCACCATTGTCTACTGTGACAATGTCTCTGCAGTCTACCTCTCCGCCAACCCCGTTCATCATCGTCGCACGAAGCATATTGAGCTCGACATTCACTTCGTGCGAGAGCAGGTGGCTCTTGGGCGCATCCGCGTTCTTCACGTTCCCACCGCTCAGCAGTTTGCCGATGTTAGTCCAAGGGGTTACCGACGCCTACATTTGAGGAGTTCCGGTCCAGTCTATGCGTCACTGGTGACGTATTGACTACGAGGGGTGTTGAACATATTATGTGCATGTATCTGTTAGGATAATCTCCTACTGTCCCCGCCTCTAGTTTCCTTGTATAGATGAGGCTGAGGGCTACCCTTGTACTTATATATACGTGCACCGTGCACCCGATCAATACATCGAGAGTTGCATTGCCTTCAACAGTGTCGACGTGCAGGGCAGACGTGGTGTCAGTGGCTGTGGCAGTGCAAGACGCGGGCTCGGACGACGGCTAGGATGGACGTAGTCTTCGTAGTTCCTCTTGGCTTGTTCAACGCTTGGAACATGACAAACAAGTGGAGCTGAAAACTGAGGAAGAAGGTGCAGAAGAAGGGGACGATGAACAGTGGCTTCACCGAGAGTGAGGCACGAGCTTGTGTTGGACTTGTCAATGGAGAAGGCAAGCCTTCTGGTGTTTCTTATTATCATACTGGAGATACAGTCGTCGCAGTAGATTAAATGGCCGTCTTTAATGCTATGTACTCAACACCTAGCTGTCTGCCCAATTTATTGCCCTGAACAGGTGCACAATGTGCCTGTGTACGCTTCGGGGATGTATTCACCTATACATCGAAAAATGCACTGATCCCGAGCTAGCAGCGCAGTGGCAGTGATTCAGGTTAGGTGCGCACCCGAGTGCTCTTCGTTCGCGTCCTCTCATAAGTCACTATTCACACTAATTTGATCCAATCCCATGTGTTTGCTCCTTCAGCTGGCCCAGTAAATTATGAAACGTGCAGAAAAAAGGGGCTAGTCCCAATTGGCTACTTTTAGAAAAACATTGGCATTAATGAATTTGTCATGTAAAAATAATAGTGCATAGTAAGTTGCAAAAAAAGTCATGTTCCGAAAACAAAAAATTGTGAAATTGCACTATTAAGAATTACAATTGCGCCGAACCAAGCTGTGGTTGGATGGTTAGGAGGACAGTGGTATCCCCGCCATCAGAGTTTAAATTCTGGTGCTCGCATTTATTCTGTATTTATTTCAGGATTTCCGGCGATGCGCGTTCAATCAGAGAGATGTTCCCGTCAACTGCGAGGTGCCTACGGTGACTTCGTAAAATCTCAAGATGATATGCCGGCATAGTCTCTTGAGGTGCTCATAAGGGTAGGGTGTGCGTGTGTGCATTTATATGGGTGATTGTATGTGCATATATACGAGCACTTGCGTCTGTAGTGTGTTAAAAAAACTACAATTGCGATTTAACAAACACATACAATTATGATTTTAAAGTACAAATATTTTCTATACCCACGGCAATTTTGCCATGGCATTTGATGTTAAGTTAAGAAACTTGTCATGTTCCGGGACCCTATTATCCAGCGTACGTTAGCATGGAGCGACCCCCACCGCCCGGCGCGAACGATCGTTTCGGCTCGTATGGGCTTGCTGGCCTTAAAAAGCTGGCCAATCCCAGCCCATTCATAAGAAAAAAGTGCCACACAGTTTCGGCTCTGCCCATAAGCCCAGTTAGCTTTTTTTTAGAAAAAAGGCCTGCAACAAAAAAAGGCCGAATTGTCATGATCTGAATTATGAAAAACTGCCATGCTAAATTTGAAAAACTGACATGTTCAAAAAAGGAAAACATGCCATGCCATTTAAATTTAAAGTGTCGAACTCTAAAATAAAAAAGGACATCCTCTTTTTTTCAAAAAAAAATGGCATCCTCTTAATAATAAAAATGCCATGTTATTGATTATTAAAATGGCATGTTCTTTAAAATAAAAACTGCCACGTTAATGATAAATAAAAATTCCATACACTTAATAATACTGCCATCCTCTTAATAATAAAAATGCCATGTTGTTGATTACTAAACTTCCATCCTCTTAAAATTAAAAATGTCATGCTCTTAATAATAAAACTGCCATGTTATTGATAATAAAATGTAATACTTTTAGTAATAAAATTTTCACCCTCCTAATGATAAAAATGCCATGTTTTGATTATTAATCTACCATCCTCTAAAAAATGCCATGTTTAGAAAACATCCCCTCTAAAAATTAGGGTTTTTTACTTTCAAAAATGAAAAAAATATAGGATTTTGGATACTTTTTTCAAATGAATAAACGAATTTAAGAAACGGTTCACTCAAATAAATAAAGAAAATTGAACAACTATTAATGAACCCTAGCTTCAGCCCAGTGGTGAGTGTCATTGCCACTACTACGGGAGGTGGCGAGTTCGACTCCCTTCAGCTGAGCAACGCATCGCTCAGGATTTTTTGGAAAAATAAAAAAAAGGGAAAGCTCGCCAGGGATCCGTTCGTAGCGTACGACTTCAGAGAGCTGATGTGGCGTTAGCCATGCTTCAAGATCCTGCTACAACAGTGAAGGCGTTTGCCAGGGTTGGGCTCCTGGCGAATGTTCGTTAAATAGCATTTCTGCTTACATAATCATTGCAAGGGCTTTTTCTTTGCTACTCCCTACATACCATATTATTTGATGTTCTGGCTTCAACATTTTTTTCAAACCATAATTCACGTCCTAGCATGGAGATCCTATTTTTCATGTGGGTCCGAGAATAGCGAGTAAACGTGCACCCCCATCCTCCCTATCCCTTGCATATGGGCCGGCCCATATTCAGATTTTTGACGTGCATCTTCTCCCATTAGTTTTGGGAAGGTTCTAGAACCTCCCTGAATGGTTTTCTTTTTGTGTTTTCAGGTTTTCTTCTTATTTTCTATTACGCTTTTCCCTTTTAATTTTACAATTTGTATTTTTTTTAATTCGGGAATACCTTTTGAAATTCGTGCACATATTTTGAATCTATGAGCTGTTGTTTAATTTTAGAAAATTGAAAACTCGCGAATATATTTTTGAATTGGTGAACATTTTTTGAATCAGTGAGCATTTTTGAATCGACATTTTTTTGAATTTTGAGAATATTTTTTTAAATTCACAAACATCATTTATTTCGTGAAATGATTTTGAATCGAAGGACATTTCAAAAGTAATGGAAACGACTTTTTAAATTCGTGAAAATTTTTGTATTTAGCGAACATGTTTTCAAATTTTGGAACAATTTTGAAATACTATAAATTTTTTGTATGGACAACCATTTTTTGAATTGACTAACATTTTTCGAGATTCGTTATTTTTTGAAATTTAGGAACATGTTTTGAATTTTGCAATAAGTATTGAATCATTAACATTTTTGCAAGAACTCTCGTTTTTTAAATTTGGGAAAAAAATTAAATTCATGAACATTATTTTGAACTCGATGAACATTTTTTGATTTCATGAACATTGTTTGAATTCACATACATTTTTTAAAATTTCTACACTAGCAGACTGATTTATGAAAAATGACTCAAAACTAGTAAAGAAAAATCACATAATTGAAAAACTAGACTAGTAGCCTACTTCATCCGGGAAAAACAACAAATCGAGTGAGTGAGTTGGCCCAATGCGTGCGCCAGCATGCGTGTTTGCTCACTATCCAGCGCACTATGCGCTAAATAGGGGGTCCCATCCTAGTGTACCACACTCATCCTTTTCTGTGCGTGTCCAATTTTGCCCCCGACTTTCCGAAATCACCTCGCTTCTCATGCACTCTCCCTCCCCCGTTTCCAATTTTGGAGCATTCAGTCACTTTTTAGGATTGTGAGCGGCGACAAAGATATTTTACCACTTTCCTTAGTCTGTTGGATGTTTTCTTAAACGTGAACAAATATGCATAGAAGGAAGTAGTTTGAATCGACATTGCATATGTCGGGAAGAAAACGCCATGTTGTTGGTTGGACCATGTTTAACACATTGGTTTGTGCATCTTATGCTCGTTGTTGCTTTTAAGTGTCTATTGTTAGATATTTATAAAGTGTTTCATTTAGACCATCCATTCTCTTCATTCCTCATAGTAATAATTATTTGATGGCAACTGATCACCATCACGCCACTGACGCGTTGCCCCTCATGTCTGATCCATGCATTGTTGTATCTGATGGTTGGGGATCCCGAAAACGTGATGTACATCATCGGTCTCGGGAGCTTAGCCCGAAGAGACCTCACGACCCGGCCTTCCCGGAATGCAGCACACGATAGAGCGGCTGATGTGGGACCAGTTCCCCGACCCCAAGCAGTGGACACAACTCTGCATCGACATCATGTGCAAGGTGGCATTCGATGAGAGGTTGCGCTTCCTTGGTGGCCAAAGCAAGCCAACGATGGATGTGATTTACTAGGCAATGGAGTACGTGGAGCCGATGGACCCGGTGCAGGCAGAGCGTTGGTGCGACTACAAGGCGTGGAATCCATCTCGCCTGGGTCTCATCCGCCCCAGTAAAGGGCCGCTCACCTCTCCCTACTTTGATCTCATCCTCAGCAAGTGCAGGTGTTGTGCAAGGAGCTTGTGTTCCAGTCCTACGTGGACACCGTTTTTGATAAAAGGCGATTTTATTAACTCAGAATGTAGCATTAAGTGGATACAAAGCATTATGAGCAACACTCGGCCTTTGCAAAACTAGGATGCACACGACCAAACACCAAAAGTCTGACAACCAGAAGAAAACAAAAACTGACAAATCGGCAATAGTAGAGTACTATATACCGACATTGTGCCTATGTCGAAAGGTGAGTGAACTGATCCGGAGGTTATGTTGCCACCCATGTTGGGTAAAAACTTCCATAGCCACCTGCTCCAACCGTTTACACACCGCCTTGAACAACGGTTGGACCTCCGCTCGTTGTAGCATAGACCACGTACGAAGTGAGTGCGTACAATAAAAAATAGCCTACAAAGGAGAAGTATTTTTGTCACTAAAAACAAAATCATTTCTACGTAGCCAAAGTGACCATAGTAAGGCATACGCTCCCGCCCTCAATAGCGTTTTTGAACCTATTTGAAATACCGTCCAACCAGTGACCAAAAATATTGGCAACACTTGTGGGTGGATATAACTTGACACTATTTGGATAACTGACCACGTAGAACGTGCAAAGTTGCATTGAAAAAAGAGGTGTCTGATTGTCTCATCATGAGTACAAAAACAACAGTTCTTACTCCCTTGCCAATTGCGCCGTGCGAGGTTGTCTTTGGTTAGCACAACTCCCCTACGAAGATACCACATGAAGATTTTAACTTTTAATGGTATCTTTGACCTCCAGATTTTCTTATTATTACTCATCGGTACCTCAGAATGCGTGAGCGCATGATACATAGAGGCTACGGTGAAAGACCATGATGTAGTAAGGTTCCAGCGAAACACATCCCGGTCTTCTGTCAGGCTAATCGCATCCAGACGGGACAAAATATTATGCCATGACATAAGTCCGGGACCGATCAAATCCCGCCTGAACGAAATATTCGGGGGGGGGGGGGGGGGGGGATGAACTGAGCACCTATGCAATAGTATTATTCTTATAGCGAGCAATGTTGTACAAGGATGGACATTTTTCTCGGAAACTGGCACCGCCTAGCCAGATGTATTCCCAAAAACGAATCTATGACCCGTCCTTTATCGCGAAAGACCCAAAGTGAAATAGATGTTTCTTTGCTGCCACTAGGCCAGCCCAAAAGTGTGAGTCGCCAGGTTTCCAATATGCCTGAGACATCACCTTTTGGCCTATATACTTGTTGCGAAGTATGGTTTGCCAAACACCATCCTCAGTAAGAAGTTTGAACAACCATTTACTAAGGAGAGCCTCATTCTTGACCTGCAGGTCATGAATTCCAAGGCCACCTTGGCCTTTCAGCCTACAAACCACACTCCATTTGGCTAGTCTGTATTTTTCTTTTCCCCGTCTCCTTGCCAAAAGAGTCTGGATCTGAAATAGTCTAGTCTTTGCAGGACCCCTTTTGGGAGTTGAAAGAAAGAAAGCATATAGGGAACCATATTTGTGAGGACGGAGTTAATCAAAACTAGCCATCCACCAATAGAGAGCAGCTTGCCTTTCCAGCTGCTCAACCGTTTCTCTAACCGCTCCTCTACATGCTTCCACTCCGTAATGGTGAGACATCGATAATGAATCGGTATTCCCAGATATTTAATCGGGAAATGGCCATGTGCGAAACCAAACAGGCCAGCATAATTGGTCAATGTCGGTGTCAAAACCGGCGGATCTCGGGTAGGGGGTCCCGAACTGTGCGTCTAGGCAGATGGTAACAGGAGACAAGGAACACGATGTTTTACCCAGGTTCGGGCCCTCTTGATGGAGGTAAAACCCTACATCCTGCTTGATTAATATTGATGATATGGGTAGTACAAGAGTGGATCTACCACGAGATCAAGGAGGCTAAACCCTAGAAGCTAGCCTATGGTATGATTGTTGTAATGGATGTTATGTCCTACGGACTAAAGCCCTCCGGTTTATATAGACACCGGAGAGGGCTAGGGTTACACAGAGTCGGTTACAATGGTAGGAGATCTACATATCCGTATCGCCAAGCTTGCCTTCCACGCCAAGGAAAGTCCCATCCGGACACGGGACGGAGTCTTCAATCTTGTATCTTCGTAGTCTTGGAGTCCGGCGGACGATGATAGTCCGGCTGTCCGGACACCCCCTAGTCCAAGACTCCCTCAGTAGCCCTTGAACCTGGCTTCAATGACAATGAGTCCGGCGCGCATAATGTTCGGCATTGCAAGGCGGGTTCCTCCTCCAAATAATCCAGAGAAGATCATGAACACCAAGATAGTGTCCGGCTCTGCAAAATAAATTCCACATTCCACCGTAGAGAGAATAAAATGTACACAAGTTCAATCTGCTGACGTATTTTGCGGCATGACGTCACACCACTACCAAGCCTTTACTTGAATCGTTTTTTATTATACCGTCTCAGTGCGTTTAGCGAAGCGGTTTCCTTGGCACGTCTTGTCGAAGCAGAGATCGTGTTCCCCTTATTCCGGGATTCTCATCAATACGGGCGTGGGTAACCCAACCGTGCCCGTCGCCACGCCTCCTCTATCGAAGGCGAGTCCCGAACGGTCACGGAGATGGCTCTTGGTATTCTCCCTCTTTATAATAGGACAAGACTCGTTTCTTTTCTTCAATCTTCCACCGAATCTTCTCCTTGCTCCAAGTTCCAACACCCAGAGCCCTAGATTTGAGCGCTTCGGACCTTCAACAATGTCCGGTTCCGACCTTCAGGGCCGGTGGATGCCCTTCTCCATTACGGAGGAGGACGTGCTAAAGCTGCGAGAAGCCAAGTACCTGTCCTACGAGATTTCGCACAGGTTGCCCGCCGAAGGGCAGGCCATCCCCACCCCCGAGCCCGGCGAGTATGTCATCTTCGTATCCCACCTCCGTCGGGGTTTAGGCTTCCCGACGGATCCTTTTGTGAGAGGGCTCATGTTTTATTACGGGTTGGAATTCCACGACTTGGCACCGGAGTCCATCCTCCAAATCTCCACATTTATCGTCGTCTGCGAAGCCTTCCTCCGCGTCACTCCCCACTTCGGCCTGTGGCTGAAGACCTTCAATATGGAGCCGAAGATGATCGGGGGGCGTCAAGCAGAGTGCGGCAGGGCGGCCGTAAGCAGGAGGGCCGATGCCCCGTGGCCCGCGGGCTCCTTCCAAGAGGAGCTCGGCTTGTGGCAGCAGGAGTGGTTCTATATCACCGCTCCAAAGGGCAGCAGGCAGAAGCCGCCGCCTCCATTCCGCTCGGGACCTCCGCGACGATTGATGTCGTGGGTCAACCAAGGGCTCAATTGGGGGCCGTCAAAAGACGTGCCCCTGTTGCAGGGGCAGATTCGAGACCTCCAGGCGAGGGAGGTCGATCTGGTCGTGGTGATGCAGGTTATGCTGATTAGGCATCTCCTCCCCTGCAAACGCCGTCCTCTCTGGCTATGGGAGTTCAATCCGGAGGGACCACGGATTCTCCAACACTTCATGGGTACGACACCTGTGGAGATGTACAAGTTATTCTTCGGACCGCAGGCGGCGTGTCCGGAATTGACCGAGGATGCCAGCCTAAGCTGCAATCGCCCGGATACTCAAGTAAGTAGCTCAGTGTTCGGACACACCGTTTGTTTGCCTTTATACAATTTCGGCTTTTAACCCATTGTCCTTCAACAGGAGTGTATAGCGCAAGCAAAGCTGATACGGTGTCCGGCCCCCCTCCCAGAGACCGCGCCGGAGCCCGTGCTGGTCAGAATGTTGGAGGTCGCGCCTTCAGAAGAAGGCGAAGGGGAAAATAGAAGAGCTATCACCTTGCCCAAGGGGGCGCTTGAAGAAGGGGGGATCGAGAATCCCTCCCTCCAGGGGGAGAAGAGGACCGCCTCCGAAGACCCGGAGGCCAAAGCCTCTAAGCGGGAGAAGAAATCTTCACCGGAGGGTCCTGTGTCCGGGAAGGTCCCGGCCGCACAATCTTTTCCAAAGAATCAGCCCTCCAGCGAGCCGTGAGTAGAAAAAGGGGAGTTCATTAATAAGAAACATCCCTATTTGTGCTTCTGAGGATAACCGAAATTTTTACCTTGTAGTTCGGATCTGCGACCTTCTCAGATGAGCTCGTCTTCGGGGGATCTTCGTCCGGAGATGATGGAGAGTGAGACGCCTCCGTCTGCTGCACCGTCGGATAGGGCGGACGAGCCTGAAGTGTCGTCACAGAGGGTGTCCCCGAGCCTGGCAGAGCCAAAGAGTTCGGCACCGACTAGTGTTCGGCCGGGGGAGCTGAAGGATCTGCTTGAGAGGGCGTCCATCTCAGAAGATCACCGTGCATTGATGAGCATGGTGATTGGAAGGATTTCTTCCGCTGAAAGCGGATTGCATAATGCCGTCAGGAGTTTGCTGGCGGGGTTTAAGGTACGTAAAAACGACGCACCTTTTTGACAGTTTTGCACATGAAAGTGCGCCCTGTATAGATAGTAGCCCCTGAGACTCGGTAGGTTGTCGAAAGCGACAGCGTGCCGAGGATCAAAATCGCAGGTATTGAGTGTCGCCTTTCCTATGCAGGTGGCGGATAGTCCGGGGGCTAGCTGGACTGATGGAGTTGCTGAATTAATGCGGCAACTCGATGTTGCGGATGTAGACATCGCGCTAGTCAACAAGCGACTTGACGAGTCGCAAGGTAAGTTGTCTCTCCGCAGTCACCTATTTAAGTGAGTCAAAGCCCACCTCTTATAATATTTATGCTTGACGCAGATGGTGCTGCTGCTGCGGAGAGCCTTCGGGCAGAACTTGCTCAAGCCAAGGAGCAGGCCAGAAGGAGTGATGCGGCTGCCTCGAGGACGGCCCAAGAGTTAGAAGCCGAAAGGGCTGCACACTGCCGCAGCAGGGAAGAGATGGCCGAATTGGCCGTTAAATTGAAGGATGCTACTGACCGCAATGAGGCTCTTGAAAAGGAGCGCCTATCGGAGCGAGAAGACCTGGGGAAGGCCACTGCCGAGGCCAAGGATGCCCGTTCTGCAATGCGGGCTATGAAGGAGGAGCTGCGCCAAGCCGGAGACATTGTGGCTGGCAAGCCTTTTCTGCTACGTCGCCGGTTTACAGATCCAAATTATGCCCAGCTTGGCCAGCTGTGGGGTCCGGAGGATCCATATATGGACTTGGCGGCAAGTGCGGCGGATGCCGTTGTGCACTTCCGGAGTCAGAAGGATCACAAGACGGAAGAGTTGTTTTGGTCTCTATTCCATAGTCTGGATCGTTCACTTCCGCTGACCGATCGGTTGGCCGAATGGGCTGAGCTGAACAGGTTGTCCGGACTTTCCATGACGGATATCGTGACTCATGTCTGGCCAGAGAGGCCCAAGGCGACGAGCTATTTTGGCTTATTGCAGCAATTTCTTGGGGCGGTGCCGCATATCAAGGAGATGAAGCGGTCAGCCTGCATAGAAGGTGCGCGGATGGCCCTTGCCCGTGTGAAGACACATTGGACAGAGATGGATGCCACCGCTGTTGCAACCCAGGGTTCGGACGAAAGCCGGTTACCCGCCGAGCACTATTTTGGGGAAGTTATGTGTGGTGCTCATGTAATAGAGTCGCAGTGCTCGAAAAATGTCACGTTCAAATGAACGTTGTATTTTGGAAAACAATGGTTATGATGTAATCGCTTTTTATACTTGTGCGTTCCAAGTATTGAAATATCTCCTATGCGGACGTTTATGTATACCTGTGTATAACCTGAAAGATGGCAGTCTTTGGCTTCAGCCCCCACGCACAAGGTGCGGGGGTGTTCGCAAAAATAGCGCATTGTCACACTTAATTCGACGTCTCGGTCCTGTTGAGGAGGTGGTAGCGTAGCAAACGAGGCAACCGGACTATGATGCTTTATCACTTTCACTTAGCCATTGGAGTTCGAGGGTGGGGCTACGATATAGCCCCTGGGGGCACCGCGCTCTCCGAATTCGTGCGTGTGTGCCTGACCGGGAAACGGTCCTTCGTCAAAGCGGGGGAATTCTAAACATTCCGGTGGTCGATCGAGTGGTTGACTAGTCTCTCGCTGTATCATGACAGTCAGTTTTCGACTTTCTCTACTGAGGTGCTTCGCCCAGCCAAACTGGGGCACAATCGCAGTAGTTCTCCTGGTGCCGTGTTAGCCGATGATACGGAACGTAAGGTAGCAAAACATAGGAGCCGGGCAAACCCAACATTTGACCAAAGACATGATTCGGAGCTGATGCATATAAGGCCTAACTCGAGACGCCGAACACTCCCTAAGGTGTTCGGTCTTTATAATAATGGGCAGAACAATGCCCTAAGCCCCTAGTGTCCAGGTATGGGCAGGGTCCTCTGACGCGGCCGATGCCAAAATGTCAGGATCCACTCTGGATATAATGAGAAACCAGGGGATTATAGCAACAAGAGACAGTAAAAAAGGTTTACGCAGGGTCTTAATCTGAAAAGAATCCTTGCGACGGGTCCCTACTGCACGTCTGCGCCTGTGTCTCCGTTGTGCCGTTATCCTGGACGGGTGTGCACGTTGTTCATCTGTAAAAAGAGAGGAACTTAGTTTGAAAGGAAATCGTGCGAAAAAAGTATATGAAAAATGTTAATAAGTAAAGCGGAGTCTATTTTAGCTCGTTGTTGCTTATACGCACAGCCCCTTGCGAAGGGGTGTGCGGCTAGGGAGCCGCTAGCTTACTTATGCCGGACTCGTCTAGCCGTGTCTGGGGTCTTTAAATGACCCTCGTAATGAAATGATGCCACGTGGACCGGGCATTTTAAGTGTGAGAGACGCGTAATGTGGTATGGCATTGAAGCGGACAAAAGCTTCGCGTCCCAATAGTGCTTGATAGCTACTTTTGAATGGGACGACATGAAAGATTAGTTTTTCGCGTCGGAAGTTGTTGGGTGACCCGAACATAACTTCTAGTAATAAGGAGCCTGTGCACTTGGCGTAAGGGCCTGGCGTCACTCCTTTAAAGGAAGTGCGGCTATGTCGAATTTTACTAAGGTCTATCCCCAACTTGCGGATTGTGTTTGGATATAGCAGGTTTAAATCGCTGCCTCCGTCCATCAGGACTTGTGTAAATTGTAGTCCGTCAATTATAGGATCCAATATGAGGGCAGCCCATCCTGCATTTCGAACGCTTCTGGAATAATCCAGGTGGTCGAAAGTGATTGGTTTTGATATCCAATCTCGATGTTCCGCTGGGTTGGACCGTGCGAGACCCATTTTAGCGGGTGCCACATTGTTTTTCCGTATTATCACATGAAGTGAGTTTACTACTTTGACTTCTTGTGGGAAAGTCTTTTGTTTTCCGGTGCTCTGCTGGTGGGGTTTATCATCGTCCTCGCTAGATGCGTCGAGCCCCTTGTGTTCGGCGTTGAGTCGGCCGGACTGTTTGAAAACCCAACAATCTCGGTGAGTGTGGTTTGCAGGCCTTCCGGGGGTACTGTGGATTTGACATATCCGATCCAAAATTTTGTTTAAGTTGGATAGCTCATCACTGTTATCCTTAAGAGGCAGTGTTTTGTTGTTTGGCCACGAGCTTTTGAATTCGGCGTTGACCGCCGTGTTCTTTGGGCTTTTCTCTTTATTCCGGCGCTGATCCTTTCTGCGCCGTGATTTTCTATTTCCATCTCTGATCTCGGATGTACTTGGGTCGCTGGTGCTGCATCTTGCTAACCGGCTATCTTCCCCCGCGCAAAAGCGGGTCATTAGGCTTGTTAGCGCGGACATTGTCCTCGGCTTCTCTTGGCCGAGGTGTCTGGCGAGCCATTCGTCTCGGACGTTGTGTTTAAAATCTGCTAAGGCTTCGGCGTCTGGACAGACGACTATTTGGTTCTTTTTAGTAAGGAACCTGTTCCAGAATTTGCGTGCTGACTCTCCGGGCTGTTGAGTTATATGACTTAGATCGTCTACATCCGGAGGGCGGACATAAGTCCCTTGAAAATTTTCTCTAAACGCGTCCTCAAGCTCTTCCCAACTTCCAACAGTGTTTTCTGGGAGGCTTTTGAGCCAATGACGGGCTGGCCCTTTGAGCTTGAGGGGTAAATATTTTATGGCATGGAGATCATCTCCTCTAGCCATGTGTATGTGTAGTATATAATCCTCTATCCAGACTCCAGGGTCTGTTGTTCCGTCATAAGCCTCTATGTTTATGGGTTTAAACCCTGCTGGGAATTCATGATCCAGCACCTCATTGGTGAAACATAGTGGGTGTGCGGCGCCCCTGTATTTGGGTGTACCGCTGTCTTCGAACACTTGACGTGTTTTGTTGCTTCCTGGGGCCCTATTTTTTGGCCCGTAAATGGACCTGGCTGGGCCATCTGTTTTCCCGGGGTCGTGAGTCGGTTTGTATGCGGCGCCGCTTGTAGATTTTGGCCTATCATCTGGCCGTCTATCCGGCCAGGCAGCCTCTTTGTTTTTTGACTGTGGGGGCTCTATGGCTTCCTCGTCAAATTCTGGGAGCAGCTTGCGCTTCGGGTAGCTCTTTGATTGATGGCCATTGCCGTATTTGTCTGCGGTTTTGAGCACTTTGCTCCACCTCCTTCTGAGTATGTCTTCCGCTGTTTTGAGCTTCCGTTTTTCCTTCTTCAAACTTGTTGCAGTGGCGACAAGTATTTTCCGAAGGTTCTAATTCTCCGGTGGTGTGTCTGGCGTGAGGTCGTCTGGACTGTTGGTTTCGCCGGGCATGGATTGATTATCCGACTCGTCCTGTTCGGACGGTTGCTTGGCTGCATGTTCGTCGTCCACTGGTTTGCCCTGCTCTATTGCTGGGTCATTAGGAGTGCTGTTGTTGTTGAGGCGGGACTTAGGGCGGCGTCTGCATCGCCGTTTTGGTTGTTTATCGGCGGGATTATCCTTTGCCGCGCCCCGTTGGTCCTCGTTATCGCTTCCTTTTGGGGTATCCACCATATATATATATCATGTGTTGGGGTGGTCTTCCAGTGTCCTGTGGGTGCTGGTTCTTGTTCGTCTCCGGCATCGTCGTCCATACCGTCAATGTCATCGGAGTCATAGTCTAGCATGTAGGTTAGATCGTCGACAGTGGCTACAAAGTGGGTGGTGGGTGGGCTCTGAATTTCTTCGTCGTCCGCATCCCAACTGCCCTGGCCGTAATCCGGCCAGGGCTCTCCGGATAGCGAGAGATGCTTTAGTGAATTTAGGATATCGCCAAAGGGCGAGTGCTGAAAGATGTCCGCGGCGGTGAACTCCATGATCGGCGCCCAATTGAATTCGATTGGCAGGGGCGCAGGAGGTTCGGAGTCCGGCAGGGAGTCCGGCACCTCGGAGTCACGAGTTTTACAGGGGACAAGGTTAGTGTTCGGCTCCATCGCCGTGGAAGTTGCAGCCCCCGAGGCGGTGTCCAGCCACCGGTCCTCGATCTGCGTGATCCGCTCCGGACCAAGGGCCGGTCTGGATTCGTGTGCGGCCACCAAGGCACTGTCCGGCGGCAGAGCTAAATCATGCCCATCGTGACAGCGCGGCGCGCTCGGCTGTGGCTCGAGTCCGTCGAAGATCAAGTCCCCGCGGATGTCGGCCGTGAAGTTTAGGCTTCCGAACCTGACCTAACGGCCAGGGGCGTAGCTTTCGATCTGCTCCAGATGGCCAAGTGAATTGGCCCGCAGTGCGAAGCCGCCGAATATGAAGATCTGTCCGGGGAGAAAAGTCTCACACTGGATGGCGTTGTTGTTGATTGAAGAAGCCATCGAGCCTATCAGTGACGACACAGAGGAACTCTCAATGAAAGCACCAACGTCGGTGTCAAAACCGGCGGATCTCGGGTAGGGGGTCCCGAGCTGTGCGTCTAGGCAGATGGTAACAGGAGACAAGGGACACGATGTTTTACCCAGGTTCGGGCCCTCTTGATGGAGGTAAAACCCTACGTCCTGCTTGATTAATATTGATAATATGGGTAGTACAAGAGTGGATCTACCACGAGATCAAGGAGGCTAAATCCTAGAAGCTAGCCTATGGTATGATTGTTGTAATGGATGTTATGTCCTACGGACTAAAGCCTTCCGGTTTATATAGACACCGGAAAGGGCTAGGGTTACACAGAGTCGGTACAATGGTAGGAGATCTACATATAAGTATCGCCAAGCTTGCCTTCCACGCCAAGGAAAGTCCCATCCGGACACGGGACGGAGTCTTCAATCTTGTATCTTCGTAGTCTTGGAGTCCGGCGGACGATGATAGTCCGGTTGTCCGGACACCCCCTAGTCCAAGACTCCCTCAGTCGCCCCCTCAACAACTTCTCCAAAGCAGAAAAGATCACTTTTATGGAAGTTAAATTTAAGACCCGACATTTGCTCAAACGTTGATAGCAAGAGTTTCAGGTTTCGAGCCTTGTCCGAGTCATTTTCCATAAAAGAACTGTGTCATCGACATATTGCAGAATAGAGGGGCACCATCCACAAGGTGTGGAACTACTCCTGCAATCTGTTCGTCCTGCTTGGCGCACTCAATCAGAATGGCCAACATGTTAGCAACAATGTTAAATAACATTGGGGACATGGATTCACCCTATCGTAGTCATTTTTTTGTATGAAAGTAATGGCCTACATCATCATTGACTTTGATGGTCACGCTACCTCCAGTTACAAAATTTTGGATCCTCTGACGCCATTTATCGGAGAAACCATGCATCCTTAAGGCCTGCTGGAGGAAAGACCATTTAACCTTATCATAGGCTTTTCAAAGTCAATTTTGAATACTACTCCAGTCATGTTTTTTTGGTGCATCTCGTGAACGGTCTCATGCAGGATTACTACGCCATCAAGTATATTCCTTCCTTGCATGAACGCCATTTGAGATGGCCGGACAACATGGTCAGCTATCGAGTTTAACCTATTCGTAGCTACTTTGGTGAAAATCTTGAAGCTGACATTAAGTTGGCATATGGGTCTATATTGTTGGATCCGTTCAGCCTCCTTAATCTTCGGCAACAAAACAATCTCGCAAAATTCAGCCTGAATAGTCAAGTCGGCCGGTGTGAAGTCAACTGAACAACTCCAAAAGGTCAGACTTGATGATATCCCAGAAATTATGATAGAATTCTGCGGGGAAGCCATCTGGTCCTGGAGCTTTGTTATGTTCCATTTGGAACACCGTTGCTCTCACCTCCTCTTCTGAGAAAGGTGCCGCGAGGAAGTCATTCTCTTATGCTGTGACTTGAGGAATATCATATGTTTAGTTCTCGTCAAGGGTGAAATTGCCTTCATTTGGCGGCCCGAACAGAGATTTGTAGTAGCTGGTGATATACCTTTTGAGCTCCTCATGACCTTCAATCCGCCCTTCATCTTGTTGGAGACTATAAATACGTTTCTTCCTATGTCGACCATTGGCGACCAATTGGAAGTATCTTGTATTACTATCTCCCATCAAGATGAAATCAGCTGTGGATCTTTGGTAATAGTTGATTTCCTCTTCTCACAAGACGTGCAACCTTCTAATTGGATTGATTAATCAATCTCTTGTTCAGATAAGATGTGCGTCTCTGCAATTTTGTCAAGGTCATCAGTAATGGTAGAGAGACGCTGTTTTTTTATACATCCCATTGGTGTGCTTCGCCCATCCAAAGAGGTGTCGCCTCATGGCCCTTAGTTTCCAATAGGACCCCGCTGCCACAGGGGGGGTAGGGTAGGACAAAAGATGTCATGCAAGTTCTTTCCATAAGCACGTATGACTATTTACGGAATACATGCCTACATTTTGTTTATGAACTGGAGCTAGTGCCGTATCGCCCTAGGTTATAACTGTCTCATGATGAATATCATCCAACGAGTCACCGATCTAATGCCTACGAATTTATCATATATTGTTCTTGCTAAGTTACTACTGGTTCTACTGCTACCATATCACTGCTATCACTGTTACTGTTACCGTTACTACTGCCGCTATCATCAAAACTATCATACTACTTTGGTATTGATCACTTTACTGTAGATAATTAATCTCTAGGTGTAGTTGAATTAACAACTTAGCTGCTAATTCTTTTGAATATTCTTTGTCTCCCCTTGTGTCAAATCTACGAATTTGGGTTGAATACTCTAACCTCGAAGACTGATGCGATCCCCTATACTTGTGGGTTATCAAGACATTTTTTTGGCGCCGTTGCCCGGGAGAATAGCTATATTTGTTGAGTCACTTGGGATTATTATCATATTATCACTATGAAGAATCTGAACGATGCTAAGACTAAGATTTTCCCCTCAAAGACGAGGGGAGGTAAGGAACTGCCATCCAGTTCTGCTTTAGATTCACCTTCTGTTATAAGTAAAGTTGCAACTCCACAACATGCTATTAATTTTGATATGTCGCAAGTTATTGATGATACTACTTCTTCTATGAATGCTACTCATGATGATGCTAGTACCATGCTTGATGATGTGCCACTAGGTGAATTTCTTGATGAACAAATTGCTACAGTAAGACAACATGATATTGTTGAATCTGATGATGAACTTGAAACTGAAACTACTGAAACACCTACTAGAACTAGTCCTCCTAGATATGAATTGCCAAAGGTACCAGAAGGTTACACTATGAGTGAGGAGTTAACTAGAGATATTCTTGCTTGTAAGGATAGAGATGATCTAGAGAAATTATTGTGCAAGTATAAAGAAAGATCTCTGAATGCTAAAATGAAATATGATCCTGAGTTTGCTACTTCACCCATTGTTATTGCTGATAAGTATTATGAATTCTCTGTCGACCCAGAGTTAATCACATTGGTTGAATCTGATCCTTTCCATGGTTATGAAACTGAAACTGTTGTGGCACATCTTACTAAGTTGAATGATATAGCTACCCTTTTTGCTCATGATGAGAAGATTAACTATTACTATATTCTCAAGTTATTTCCATTCTCATTAAAGGGTGATGCTAAAGCTTGGTATAATACTCTTGCTCCTGGTTGTGTGCGTAGTCCCCAGGATATGATCTATTACTTCTCTGAAAAATATTTTCCTGCTCATAAGAAACAAGCTGCCTTGCAGGAAATATTTAAATTTGTGCAAATTGAAGAAGAGAGTCTCCCACAAGCTTGGGGGAGGCTTCTTCAATTGCTTAATGCTTTGCCTGATCATCCTCTTAAAAAAATGAAATACTTGATATCTTCTATCATGGACTAACCGATGCTTCTAGGGACTTCCTAGATAGTTGTGCTGGTTGTGTTTTCAGGGAACGAACTATTGAGCAAGCTGAAGAATTTCTGAATAACATATTGAAAATTAAGATTATTGGAATCCTCCTGAAGCACCTATTAAACCCACTCCGAAGAACTTGGGTATATTATATCTCAGTCCTGAAGATATGCAAGAGGCAAAGAAATCTATGAAGGAAAAAGGTATTAAAGCCGAGGATGTTAAAAATTTACCACCTATCGAAGAAATACATGGGCTCGAAGCACCACCACCACCCAAGGTGGTAGAGGTAAAATCTTTAATGAAATTCAGTGATAGTGATGATCCTCGTAATAAACATCCTAGTCAATGCCTTTATGAGTTTTATAATTACATTAGAAAGCAAGATCACTTCAATGCAAATGTTATGAAACAACTCAAATACAACTCTGATATGATTGCTCGCTTAAGTGACTTGTTATTTAGAATCTCAAATGATTTTAGAGGTGTAGGAAAACATGCCTCTATGGTTCAAACTCAATTGGAAAAAGTTGCTAAATCTCAAAGAGAGTTACTTGATGAAATGAACAATAATATAAGTGACTTTGATGTTAGAGTAGCAACTAGAGGAGGTAAAATGACTCAGGAACTACCTTATCCTGAGGGACACCCAAAGAGAATTGAACAAGATTCTCAAAGGAACAACACCACTACACCTAATCCTTCTAAAAAGAAAAAGAAGATGAAAAATGATAAGACTTTGCCTGCTTCTAGTGAACCTGAAATAGAAAAACCTCCTGATAATGATAATGAAGTTTCTA
This sequence comes from Triticum timopheevii, assembly GCA_963921465.1. NCBI lineage: Eukaryota > Viridiplantae > Streptophyta > Magnoliopsida > Poales > Poaceae > Triticum > Triticum timopheevii. The sequence goes on from OY997264.1 coordinate 330,665,226, forward strand.
TCTATGATGATGAAACTCAATCTGGTAATGAACACTCACCTTCTGATAATGAAAAAGATAATGATGAGGTTCAGGAAAACACTCAACCTAATGATAAGGAACCAGATAATGATGTTGAGATAGAACCAGCTGTTGATCTTGATAACCCACAACCTAAGAATAAAAGATATGACAAAAGAGACTTTGTTGCTAGAAAACATGGAAAGGAAAGAGAACCATGGGTTCAAAAGCCTATGCCCTTTCCACCTAAGTGAACTAAAGATAAAGATGATGAAGAATTTGAATGCTTTGCTGAAATGATTAGGCCTGTCTTCTTGCGCACACGCTTGACTGATATCTTGAAAATGCCTCCTTATGCAAAGTATATGAAAGACATCATCACTAATAAGAGAAAAATACTGGAAGCTGAAATCTCCACTATGCTTGCTAATTACACTTTCAAAGATGGAGTACCTAAAAAACTTGGAGATCCGAGAATACCAACTATACCTTGCTCCATTAAAAGAAATTATGTGAAAACTGCTTTATGTGATTTGGGAGCTAGTGTTAGTGTTATGCCTTTCTCTTTATATAAAAGACTTGATTTGAATAAACTCACACCTACTAAAATATCATTGCAAATGGCTGATAAATCAACTGCCATACCTATCGGTATTTGTGAGGTTGTGCCTGTTGTTGTTGCTAATGTTTCTATTTTGACTGACTTTGTTATACTTGAGATGTCCGAGAACGAAAACATGTCAATTATCCTTGGTAGACCCTTCTTGAATACCACATGGGCTGTTATTGATTGCAATAAAAGCAAGGTCACTTTTCATATCAATGGTAATGAGCATACGGTGCACTTTCTGAAGAAACAATTCCAAGTGAATGGTATTAATGTTATTGAAAAATCTCCGACAATCACTATTGGAAGTTTTCAACTACCTCTACCTACTGTCAAAAATAAATATGACATGCTTATTGTTGGGGACATTCATATCCCCATCAAGGTAACTTAGTGATTTACGAAAGTTCTTCGGTTCATGCTAATCGAAAGTGGTTGTTAATAAGACTTGATCAACCTTATTAATGGATCATTTTTGAGAGGTATGAAGTTGAGGAATTTAGTAAGCACTACCTTCTGTCCATACCTTTTGTTTTCTGTTTTGTTAGTTAAATAAAATAAAATGCCATGCTTTCTCTATTTTCTGCTTTTTCCGTGCAATAAGAAATGACCCAAAAATAAAAGTTCTCAGAATGCTCTGAAAACCTGGCACAATTTTTTTCTGAATATTTATGAATTTCTGGTGCAAATAATACCTGAAGGAGGTGCACCAGGTGGGCAGAACCCACCTAGGTGTGCCCTGGTGGGTGCTGCCCACCTGGTGGGCCCCCCTCACTTACTTCTTCCTCCCACACCACTCCATTCACACAGAAAAAATCACTACCACTCTTTCTCTCTCTCTCTCTCTCTCTCTCTCTCTCTCGTGTTCTTGCTCCTGAGACCGCAGATTTCGATCTCTTTGCTCGAAGCACCATTTCCGAAAGTGTTTCGGGGATTTGTTGCTTGGTATGTGACTCCTCCATGTGTCCAATTAGTTTTTGTTTTAGTGGTTTATATTTAGAATAATTAGCTACTCTTGGTGCTGCTGTAGATGAGCTTGCATGTTGAATTTTTAGAGTTCTAAGTAGTTTGAATGCTTGCTATGGCCTCTATACATCCCTATGAGTAGTTGCTATGAATTTTGTGAAGTTTTGTTGAGAAAAATGTTGTGGACTAGAAATTTCAGAATTTTGTTCATAGGAAAAAGATGGATATCTTCAGGAAGTCTGCTTCCAAGAAGAACTCCAAGGGGGTTATTGGGCAATCTTCTGACAATGATCTTCATACCCCGAGGTTGGTCGAACTACGGCCGTGTGAGTGGCCGGATAATGATTTCTTGGAAGAGGCCGGAATCCTCCAAGAGTCAATCAATATGCTACTAATGCCGGCCTCACCAACTTCATCGCAGCTGAATGCGAACAGTATCATCTCCTCACAAATTCCTTTGTGCAAAACTTTCAGTTTCATTCTAGGAATAATCCTCCTGAGGTAACATTTAACTTATATGATGAACCTTGCCAAATCCCACTTACCGAATTTTGTGACATATGCATGATTCCTTCTATTGGGAGTTTGATAGAGCCTAGGCCCTCGGAGTTTGACGGCTTTTATCATGCTCTGACAGTGGGGGATGAGAGAGAGGAGTATCGGCCACCACTGCCGCTAGCTTGCATTTTCCTGCCGTGCATTATTTTGCTTTATTTATCACAAAGAGCTTGTTAGCGATACAGAAGGTGGGTTCACTTAGTGCCCCAGATTTTGCTGTTTTACGTCGCGCACTTTATGGTGATAACACTTTTAGCTTGGTGATAACCCACAAGTGTAGGGGGTAATTGTAGCCTCTTTCGGTAAGTAAGAGTGTTGAACCCAACGAGGAGCTAAAGGTAGAACAAATATTCTCTCAAGTCTTATCCACCACTAATACGACTCTACGCACGCTTAGCATTCGCTTTACCTAAAACAAGTATGGAACCAGTAGTACTTTGTAGGTGTTGTTGTATAGTTTTGCAAGATAATAAAGAACACGTAAATAAAAAGTAGGGGCTGTTTAGATAAATAAGCAATAAAGTAAATATAGAAAATGTGGAAAAGTGATGGTAGGACTTGTGGAATTGTCCCTAAGCAATTGACTACTTTACTAGACCGATAGCAAGTTTTATGTGGGAGAGGCATAAGCTAACATACTTTCTCTTCTTGGATCATATGCACTTATGATTGGAACTTTAGCAAGCATCCGCAACTACTAAAGATCATTAAGGTAAAACCCAACCATGGCATTAAAGCATCAAGTCCCCTTTATCCCATATGCCACAACCCCCTTACTCGGGTTTATGCTTCTATCACTCAAGCAACCCACTATAAGCGAATCATGAACATATTGCAACACCCTACAGCGGGAATCCCTCACGCTTGCGCGATACGGAGGGCACAATAGGACAGCAACATAACCACAAGCAAATTGAACCAATCATAGCAATTCACCAATCACCGATAGGACAACAAAAATCTACTCAGACATCATAGGATGGCAACACATCATTGGATAATAACGTGAAGCATAAAGCACCATGTTCAAGTAGAGGGTACAACGGGTTGCGGGAGAGTGGAATGCTGAATATAGATGGGGGAAGGTGATGGAGATGTTGGTGAAGATGATGGCGGTGTTGGTGTAGATCGCGGTGATGATGATGGCCCCCGGCGGCGTTCCGGCGCCACCGGAAGCAAGGGGGAGAGAGCCCCCTTCTTCTTCTTCTTCTTCTTCTTCTTCCTTGAACTTCTCCCTAGATGGGAGAAGGGTTTCCCCTCTGGTCCTTGGCTCCCATGGCGTGGGAGGGGCGAGAGCCCCTCCGAGATTGAATCTGTCTCTCTCTGTTTCTACGTTCTTAGATTCTGCCCTATCACCGTTTCTTTTATATCCGGATATCCATAACTACGACTGGATTGAAACCTTCGCCCAGATATTTTTCCTAAAATTAGCTTTCTTGCGGCCAAAGAAGAGCAGCAACCGCCTTATGAGGGGCCCACGAGGGTCAGGGGTGCGCCCAAGGTAGGCAGGCACGCCCCCTGCCTCGTGGCCACCTCGGGCACTGTCTCGCGTTGATTCTTCCTCCAATATTTCCCAAATATTCCAAAAATATTCACTGTCCATTTTTATCCCGTTTGGACTCCGTTTGATATGGGGTTTCTGCGGAACATAAAACATGCAACAAACAGGAACTGGCACTGGGCACTGGATCAATATGTTAGTCCCAAGAAATAGTATAAAAAGTTGCCAAAAGTATATGAAAGTTGTAGAATATTGGCATGGAATAATCAAAAATTATAGATACGACGGAGACCTATCAGCATCCCCAAGCTTAATTCCTGCTCGTCCTTGAGTAGGTAAATGATAAAAAAAAGATAATTTTTGATGTGGAATGCTACCTAGCATAATCTTGATCATATGTCTAATCATGGCATGAATATTAAGACATGAGTGATTCAAGGCAATAGTCTATCATTTGACATAAAAACGATAATACTTCAAGCATACCAACCAAGCAATTATGTCTTATCGAAATAACAAAGCCAAAGAAAGCTTATCCCTACAAAATCATACAGTTTGGCCATGCTTCATTTTTGTCACACAAAATGCTCCCATCATGCACAACCCCGATGACGAGCCGAGCAATTGGTTCATACTTTTTAACACGCTTCAGCTTTTTCAACCCTCACGCAATACATGAGCGCAAGCCATGGATATAGCACTATAGGTGGAATAGAATATGATGATGGGGGTTTATGTGGAGAATACAAAAAGGGAGAAAGTCTCACATCAACGCGGCTAATCAACGGGCTATGGAGATGCCCATCAATTGATGTCAATGTGAGGAGTAGGGATTGCCACGCAATGGATGCACTAGAGCTATAAGTGTATGAAAGCTCAAACTGAAACTAAGTGGGTGTGCATCCAACTTGCTTGCTCGTGAAGACCTAGGGCATTTGAGGAAGCCCATCGTCGGAATATACAAGCCAAGTTCTATAATAAAAACTTCCCACTAGTATATGAAACTGACAGTATAGGAGACTCTCTATATGAAGAACATGGTGCTTCTCTGAGGCACAAGCGTGGTAAAAGGATAGTAACATTGCCCCTTTTTCTTTTCTTTTCTTTTTCCTTTTTTTTTCTTTTTTTTTGTGGGCTTCTTTGGCCCCTTTTTTTATTTAGGCTTCTTTGGCCTCTTTTTTTTTCTTTTTTTCTTTTTTTCTTATGGGGCAATGCTCTATAATGATGATCATCACACTTTTATTTACTTACAACTCAATATTACAACTCGATATCTAGAACAAAGATATGACTCTATATGAATGGCTCTGGCGCTGTACCGGGATGTGCAATGATCTAGCGTAGCAAAGATATCAGAAAACGGACAAGCCATGAAAACATCATGCTAGCTATCTTACGATCATGCAAAGCAATATGGCAATGAATGCTCAAGTCATGTATATGATGATGATGGAAGTTGCATGGCAATATATCTCGGAATGGCTATGGAAATGCCATAATAGGTAGGTATGGTGGCTGTTTTGAGGAAGATATAAGGAGGCTTATGTGTGATAGAGCGTATCGTATCACGGGGTTTGGATGCACCGGCGAAGTTTGCACCAACTCTCGAGGTGAGAAAGGGCAATGCACGGCACAGAAGAGGCTAGTGATGATGGAAGGGTGAGAGTGCGTATAATCCATGGACTCACATTAGTCATAAAGAACTCATATACTTATTGCAAAAGTTTATTAGCCCTCGAAGCAAAGTACTACTATGCATGCTCCTAGGGGGATAGATTGGTAGGAAAAGACCATCGCTCGTCCCTGACCGCCACTCATAAGGAAGACAATCAATAAATACCTCATGCTCCAACTTTGTTACATAACGGTTCACCATACATGCATGCTACGGGAATCACAAACTCCAACACAAGTCTTTCTACAATCCACAACTACCCACTAGCATGACTCTAATATCACCATCTTTATATCGCAAAACTATTGCAAGGAATCAAATATATCATATTCAGTGATCTAGAAGTTTGTGTAGGATTTTATGACTAACCATGTGAATGACCAATTCCTGTCATCTCTCTAAATAGATATAAGTGGACCAAGAGAGTTTAATTCTTTCTACAAAAGATATGCCCACTCTCTAACAAATATAAGTGAAGCAAAAGAGCATTCTACAAATGGCAGTTTTCTATATGAAGAGAAACAGGCAATCAAAACTTCAAATAATATAAGTGAAGCACATGAAGCATTGTATAAAGCCATACTCAAAAGATTTAAGTGAGGTGCAATGAGCATTCTATAAATCAACCAAGGACTATCTCATACGAGCATGGTGCATAAAATAAAAGTAAAAACTAAATGCAAAAGATGCTCCAAGACTTGCACATATCGCATGAACGAAACGAATCCTGAAAACATACTGATACTTGTTGAAGAAAGAGGGGATGCCTTCCGGGGCATCCCCAAGCTTAGACGCTTGAGTATCCTTGAATATTTACTTGGGGTGCCTTGGGCATCCCCAAGCTTGAGCTCTTGCCTCTCCTTCTTTTCCTTATATCGAGACCTCCTCGATCAAACACTTCATCCACAAAAAACTTCAACAGAAAACTCGGTAAGATCCGTTAGTATAATAAAGCAAATCACTACTCTAAGTAGTTGTGACGCCCCCGATTCAATCGTACACTAATCATGCACGCAAATGTGTACGATCGAAATCAGGGACTCACGGGAAGATATCACAACACAACTCTAAAACATAAATAAGTCATACAAGCATCATAATACAAGCCAGGGGCCTCGAGGGCTCGAATACAAGTGCTCGATCATAGACGAGTCAGCGGAAGCAACAATATCTGAGTACAGACATAAGTTAAACAAGTTTGCCTTAAGAAGGCTAGCACAAACTGAGATACAGATCAAAAGAGGCGCAGGCCTCCTGCCTGGGATCCTTCTAACTACTCCTGGTCGTCGTCAGCGGGCTGCACGTAGTAGAAGGCACCTCCAGTGTAGTAGTCGTCATCGACGGTGGCGTCTGGCTCCTGGGCTCCAGCATCTGGTTGCGACAACCAGAAAGAAAGGAAAAGGGGGGAAAGGGGGGAGAAAGCAACCGTGAGTACTCATCCAAAGTACTCGCAAGCAAGGAACTACACTACATATGCATGGATATATGTGTAAAGGGCCATATCAGTGGACTGAACTGCAGAATGCCAGAATAAGAGGGGGATAGCTAGTCTTATCGAAGACTACGCTTCTGGTCACCGTCGTCTTGCAACAGGTAGAAGAGGGTAGTCTGAAGTCCTCCAACTAGCATCTCCAAGTAGCACCTCCAGTAGCATCGCATAGCATAATCCTACCCGACGATCCCCTCCTCGTATCCCTGAGAGAGAGCGACCACCGGTTGTATCTGGCACTTGGAAGGGTGTGATTTATTAAGTATCCGGTTCTAGTTGTCATAAGGTCAAGGTACAACTCCAAGTCGTCCTGTTACCGAAGATCACGGCTATTCGAATAGATTAACTTCCCTGCAGGGGTGCACCACATAACCCAACACGCTTGATCCCATTTGGCCGGACACACTTTCCTGGGTCATGCCCGGCCGCGGAAGATCAACACGTCGCAGCCCCACCTAGGCACAACAGAGAGGCCAGCACGCCGGTCTAAACCTAAGTGCACAGGGGTCTGGGCCCATCGCCCATAGCACACCTGCACGTTGCGTACGCGGCCGAAAGCAGAACTAGCCCCCTTAATACAAGAGCAGGCTTACGATCCAATTCGGCGCGCGCCACTCAGTCGCTGGCGTCACGAAGTGCTTCGGCTGATACCACGATGTCGGGATACCCATAACTACTCCCACGTAGATGGTTAGTGCGTATAGACCAAATGGCCAGACTCAGATCAAATACCCAGATCTCGTTAAGCGTGTTAAGTATCCGCGAACGCCGAACAGGGCCAGGCCCACCTGTCTCCTAGGTGGTCTCAACCTGCCCTGCCGCTCCGCCACAAAGTAACAGTCGGGGGCCGTCGGGAACCCAGGCCCACCTCTACCGGGATGGAGCCACCTGCCCCTTCAGCCCCCATCTCCGAACAGTATCACAGGTAATGTAACTGTGTAAAGTATATCGTATATGCCCGTGATCACCTCCCGAAGTGATCACGGCCCAGTAGTATAGCATGGCAGACGGACAAGAGTGTAGGGCCACTGATGGAACACTAGCATCCTATACTAAGCAGTAGGATAGCAGGTAATGGTAACAACAGTAGTAACAAGGACAGGTTATGCATCAGGATAGGAATAACGGAAAGCAATAACATGCTACACTACTCTAATGCAAGCAGTATAGAGAAGAATAGGCGATATCTGGTGATCAAGGGGGGGGGGCTTGCCTGGTTGCTCTGCCAAGAGAGAGGGGTCGTCAACTCCGTAGTCGTACTGGGTAGCAGCGGCGTCGGTTTCGGTGTCTAGCGGAAGAAGAGGGGGGAAGAAACAATAAATATAATGCAAACAGATGCATAACGATGCATGACAAGGCAAGTAACGGTGCTAGGGGTGCCCTAACGCGGTATTAGGTGATACCGGTGAAGGGGGATAACATCCGGGAAAGTATCCCCGGTGTTTCGCATTTTCGGACAGATGAACCGGAGGTGAAATGTTGCAGGATCACTATGCTAGGGACACGTGGCGGATGAACGGGCTGCGTATCCGAATTCGTCTCGTCGTTCTAAGCAACTTTCATGTACAAAGTATTTTCATCTGAATTACGGATTAAAAGATATGATTTTCTAAAGATTTAAATCATTTTCTGATTTTAATTATATATTTAATTCCAACATTATCCAAAACAGTGTGTGATGACGTAGGCATGACATCAGAGTGATGTCAGCAGTCAACTGTGCAGTTGACTGGGTCAACTATGTGTGGGTCCCGCATGTCATTGACTGATTAGTCTAATTAGGGTTTAATTAACCTAACTAACTGATTAGATTAATTAACAGGATTAACTAACTTAATTAATTCATTAATTATTTTGATTATTAATTAATTAATTAATTATATATTTATTTTTATTACAAAAAAATGTTTTGGAGTGGGGCCCCATTGTCATAGGGCCACTGGGCCTTAGCGGATCGGGTGCGACCGATCGGGCGGTGCGGGCGAAGAGCGAGGGGCGCCAGCCCGCAAGGGCGCCCGAACGACCAACCCATGGCGCGGGCGGCCGGCGGTTCGCCGGAACGCAGCCACGGCGAGCCGGCTGCGAAGGGCGCCAGCAGAGGGCGGCACGGGGGAGCAGGGGGTGTGCGACGCGCGCAACGGCGGGGCCAGCGGCGGACTGAGCCGGTGAGGGCGCGCGGCGACGTAGGAGAGGAGCGGCGGGGGGCAGCGGCGCGGGTCGCGAGCGGGGCGAGGCTTGCAGGGGCGAGCGCGGTGCGTCGAGCGGAACGGCGAGGCGGAGGAGAAGAATGGGGGCTCACATGGTGAGTGGCAGGGTACGGGGCAGTGGGCGCGGGGAGGTCCGGCGAGGGCGAGGATGAGGCGGCGTGTCCGGCGACGTGGTCCCAGGCGGCGGTGGCGGGATCGGTCCAGTCGGCGGAGCGGTTGGCGCGAGGCGTGGCCGCGGGTTCCGGCGGGCGTCGCGCGAGGGAGGGAAGGGGCGAGGGGAAGACGAGGATGAAGCGGTCCGGTGGGGGGGGGGGGGTCGAGGCGGAGGGCGACGGTGGCAGCTCCGGCGTAGTGGCCGCGGGGATCGGCAGCGGCGTCAACGGGATCCCGATCCAGATCGGATCGGGAGGGAGTGGACCGAGCGGGGGGAGTGGACCGAGCGTGGGGGGGGGGGAGTGGGGAATATGGGCTAGGGTTCGGTGGGAGTGGGGGGTTAAGCAGGGGTAGGGTGGGCCGGTCGGGTAGCCTGGTTGCCTAGTTGGGCCGAACGGCCCGGGTGGTTTCCTTTCGTCTCTTTTTTTTGTTTTACCTTTTGTCTTTTCTTTTTATTTATTCTTTTCTGTTTTGGTTTAGTCACACTTTATTTTAGTTTTCATAAAATATGACCATAGCTTCTAAAATAAGGTTTCAGAACATCCCTCTACCATAAAAAGTTTGGTGGACAATTAAACTAGTTTAACATTTGTTTATTATTTAAAATCATTTGAATAATTGTTTTGCTATGGTTTTATCCACTTTAGAGTATTTAATCATTTCATAAAAGTGTGGTTCCTCCACCATAATTGATTATGATTTATTTGCTACAATTTGAACATTTTTTTATTTGACTATTGGAAACTTTTAATGTTTGACTTTAATTGAAATTTGAATTTGGCTCGGATCTAAACTAGCACGAGATTAGCAACAGTAATCGTGGTGACATGGCATCATTACCAGAGGGTTACTGTAGCTTGATTAACCAGGTGTCACAATTCTCCTCCACTACAAGAAATCTCGTCCCGAGATTTAAGAGAGGAGTACGGGAAAGATGTGGCTACGAAATTCTATCGAGTCTCCTCGGTCTTGGTTGCTCTTCTCGGAGAGGTTGATCCTTTATATCGACGCCTTCATTCCTAATGCTTCAGGTCATCATCAGGAAGTCATCATTCTTTTCTTCGGGAATTCCAACATACTTACAAATAGGTAAGCGGCAGCTCGGCTACGACAGCATGCTTACGAGGGAAGCAATCTGGGGTTAACCATGATTGAGCATAAGATTATCTCTCGAGTTGAACATATAAAATACATCGAGAGTACAATACGAAGGTACAATGAGAGGTCCCAAGCAGATAGATAGCTGCTCAAAGTTTGAACCAGAGTGAGAAAAGGGTTCAGAGCGGCGAGAGTAAGCATTGCGTCTGATACCAGAATAGAGCAGTAGGAAGGTGGCTCGCGAATTACCTACGAAGCCAAGCATAAGGGATAACTTTGAAGCAGGGATGTACAGGAGAGTCAGGTTTCGATCCTGTGGAACTATGGGTTATGGGCCCACCATGTGGGTTAAAAGTATGAAGGGCGAGGACATCTTGCATGATCATGGGAGGAAGGCATGTCAGAGGATAGTCCGTCGATTAAGTCGGCAACAACATCGGTACCAAGGGCGAGGGACGAAGAGAACCATTCTCCTGCTCGTTGAAACGAGGCGGACCAATAGGCAAAGTTCTCGTCCATCGGTGGTTACCGAATGTCATCAACAATCGCAACAGGGTCTTGCGGACAGAGTGGTACAACGAGGTGTTTACATAAGCAGGGAATTATTACTGCTTATATATTATAGATCACAAGGAGGTTTAAACAAACCAATGGAAGGAAAATGTGATCATCAGATCAAACAGAACAGTGGAAAGGATAATGTGTTTGACACATATACCAGGGGTATACCCTTCCCAAGGACAAGCAGAGCATGATATCCATGACAGGATATAATGTAGAAAACCTTTTAGGTAGGGGAGAGAAATTTCATGACATTATCCATACAACGATGTTTGGATAATTTGATTAAGAAAATTTAGCTTTGTGCTTCAAGTGTTCTTATAGATGATAGGAGTACCACATACATGCTTCGAGATAGCACTGACATGGTCTTCAAACAAAGGTCGGGCTTTTGATATACAAAGGATTCATCAGGAACAATTTATAAAGAAAGTCATTCCATTTCCTCATGGAAGAATGGTTAACCTTGCTAAAAAGGAAACTAAAACATTAGGTCCTCCGGTCAGGTGGGCTAGGCATGACATCACCTTACCGGGTCATATAAGGACCAATGATATGTCTCTTGAAAAATGTTCCAACCATCATATCTGACCAAGATTTAGATCTGATTGGTGTCAGGATACCTCAGACTCAGGATGCCTGAGAAGAAAAGGTGCAACACAATTGACGAGACGACATTGTAAGATTCTCGGGAAATGTACTATGGTAGCGAGTTTCGAAACAAGAGTTCATCATTAAAACCAAGGAGAGGATGAAGAGATGGCTGATGAACTCAGCGACAATTCATTGAGATTTTCAAAAGATGGATTTCCACACTTATGTGAACAAGGAGATAACATTTGTCGGATAAAATGATATAAGGATGTATGCTCGAGGAAAACATACACAATAAGCATTGGTTGAAAAGTGCACCCAAAATATGGCCATAGGTAGCATGACCAATGTTAGAAAGGTGATTCAACAACCAATAGTCTAAGAATGAATTATCGACCATTAACTTGAAAGCAATAGGGTTGCTAGAAACACGAACAAGTTTGTGTTGAACGGAAGGCAATAAAGTGGTCGATGATAACACAAATCATCGAGGGCAAGGAGGGTACTTCTCATCATGAATTCAATTGATATCCTGGAAGGGGTCAAAATGTTGATGATGATCACGACAAATTTGTCGACAGGTTTCATGAGGATGTAATCGATCAGCGATGACATCAAGTCAAAGGAATGATGAATTAAGAGGTCAATGGAAGCACGGATACGACACAAACTCGAAATCAAGCTTGCTTTTCAAGGTGAAATGATATGACAAGGAAATCGACGTAAGTTTAGCTCATCGTCGAAGTGGTGCTCCGAGAATAAGGACCAGGTAGCACAGTTAAAATCACCACGACAATGATATAGCCATACAGGCTAGGAATGGTGTGGTCGGGTACAAACTCGTACTTAAAGAAGATTATCAAGTGTCGTTGAACCATAGTGCAGACTCGGTTCAATTATCGGTGTTTTTGAGTGTTTAATGACTCAGAGCCTGTGAAAACTTGGAATCAGTGGGAATGTAGCACTTGATGAAGAACTCATAAGAAGCTATGCAGTTCCATGACAATCTCGAGGTACCAGGGGGGTAATACTCGACGACAAATCAAAGTAGAGGTTGGACTGGGGTATTGCTCTATAGAAGACAGGTGCTTAAACTTGCACGAGAAATGGTATTTAAAGGAGATCATGGTCGGAACCACGATTGCCAAAGGCCAGATACCAGATATAAGCTGAACTTATACCAAAGGAATAATTAATTTAAGAGAAGCTTTAATGACAAGATCTACATCGTGTCCATGGGCATGAACACAAAGTTCAAGGTCGACTCCCACTTCTCCAATGCATACCCTTTCTCACTTCTCACTTTCGAGGAAGTTGTAGTGTTGAAATTTTATCTGGCAAGATACCAGAAGTGTATGACTCATGAAAACTTTCGAGTTCCCACAGTTTAGAGAAGGCATATGTTCAACCCATAGGGGCTTCTTAGAAACATATACCACAAGCTTCAAGAGTAAATATCACAAGCTCGAAAGTAGAGCCAGGTTGAGAAAGTAGATGATACAATTTACCAAAAGCATTATGTATCCGAGGGAAGGTTCACAAGGTTATTGAATATGAAGGACACTGTCAGATAAAATCCATTAAAGGGTCTGCTGGTCCATAACAGAGCTGATGTGAGCATCGGCACACAACCAGAGGAAGTAACAATGCAAAGGCATTGGATTACGGAGACAACTGACTAATCCAGAGCTCAAATGCAAAGGAATTATGATTTTCAAATCAAGGGATCAGAAGCAATGTTCTGATTAGGGATGGATAAGTTGAATAACCTTAGGGGTACAATCGATGGCAATTGGATTTAATGAGAACCAGCTCATGTTCACAAATGACGTCTGAGCCAGAAAGATAATTGAAAAGGATCAACTGATGATTGCGTGCATTCGCACTCATGTTGAATCAATAGGATCAAAATGACGGTGTCTAAGGATACTAACGAATATTGCCAGACATATGGAAAGCATCTCTCATGCAAGCAGGCAAGTATTGTAGAGCAATAAGCTACTAAGGATTTTTGGAGGATCGAATAGTATATCGATGACCATTGTGAAACACATGAACAACTGGGGATGAGCGGATACTCGGTAGGTGCGAGAATTTATCCATAGGGACATCAGGCGGCAAAGAACTGCAAGGCGGTAGGCACAAAGTATTCTCGGAACAATAGAGAGAATTTTGGGGTATCTTGTAATAACAAGATCAGCTAGGAATAAAGGTAAGGACGACTGGTGTACCTATTTATCCATAGGGATAATTCGGTGGTAGGGAATTGCAAAGGCGGCGGGCACAAAGTCTCAAGAGAACATTGGAGAGTATCTTTGAAATCTTCTGGTGCAGCATGTGATCATCTGTGATAAGGGGCTCTCCGGGAGAAAGTAGTTACGAGAACCTAGAGTCATGTTTAGTAAAATCATTTAACCCAAGTAGGAGAGAGTCAGAATCCCAGGGTAAGGATCGAGGAGTAAAAGATTCTAATACCACCCAATGGCGACGTGGGCCCATAGGCCACACAGCCATGTTAGTAAAGGTTTTGTAATGACTAGACTCAACTTCGGCCAAGGAGTGTGGAAGGGGGATTCCTACAGGCAGTCGGCTCTGATACCAACTTGTGACGCCCCCGATTCAATCGTACACTAATCATGCACGCAAATGTGTACGATCGAAATCAGGGACTCACGGGAAGATATCACAACACAACTCTAAAACATAAATAAGTCATACAAGCATCATAATACAAGCCAGGGGCCTCGAGGGCTCGAATACAAGTGCTCGATCATAGAAGAGTCAGCGGAAGCAACAATATCTGAGTACAGACATAAGTTAAACAAGTTTGCCTTAAGAAGGCTAGCACAAACTGAGATACAGATCAAAAGAGGCGCAGGCCTCCTGCCTGGGATCCTTCTAACTACTCCTGGTCGTCGTCAGCGGGCTGCACGTAGTAGAAGGCACCTCCAGTGTAGTAGTCGTCATCGACGGTGGCGTCTGGCTCCTGGGCTCCAGCATCTGGTTGCGACAACCAGAAAGAAAGGAAAAGGGGGGAAAGGGGGGGAGAAAGCAACCGTGAGTACTCATCCAAAGTACTCGCAAGCAAGGAACTACACTACATATGCATGGATATATGTGTAAATGGCCATATCAGTGGACTGAACTGCAGAATGCCAGAATAAGAGGGGGATAGCTAGTCTTATCGAAGACTACGCTTCTGGTCACCGTCGTCTTGCAACAGGTAGAAGAGGGTAGTCTGAAGTCCTCCAACTAGCATCTCCAAGTAGCACCTCCAGTAGCATCGCATAGCATAATCCTACCCGACGATCCCCTCCTCGTATCCCTGAGAGAGAGCGACCACCGGTTGTATCTGGCACTTGGAAGGGTGTGATTTATTAAGTATCCGGTTCTAGTTGTCATAAGGTCAAGGTACAACTCCAAGTCGTCCTGTTACCGAAGATCACGGCTATTCGAATAGATTAACTTCCCTGCAGGGGTGCACCACATAACCCAACACGCTTGATCCCATTTGGCCGGACACACTTTCCTGGGTCATGCCCGGCCGCGGAAGATCAACACGTCGCAGCCCCACCTAGGCACAACAGAGAGGCCAGCACGCCGGTCTAAACCTAAGCGCACAGGGGTCTGGGCCCATCGCCCATAGCACACCTGCACGTTGCGTACGCGGCCGAAAGCAGAACTAGCCCCCTTAATACAAGAGCAGGCTTACGATCCAATTCGGCGCGCGCCACTCAGTCGCTGGCGTCACGAAGTGCTTCGGCTGATACCACGATGTCGGGATACCCATAACTACTCCCACGTAGATGGTTAGTGCGTATAGAACAAATGGCCAGACTCAGATCAAATACCCAGATCTCGTTAAGCGTGTTAAGTATCCGCGAACACCGAACAGGGCCAGGCCCACCTGTCTCCTAGGTGGTCTCAACCTGCCCTGCCGCTCCGCCACAAAGTAACAGTCGGGGGCCGTCGGGAACCCAGGCCCACCTCTACCGGGATGGAGCCACCTGCCCCTTCAGCCCCCATCTCCGAACAGTATCACAGGTAATGTAACTGTGTAAAGTATATCGTATATGCCCGTGATCACCTCCCGAAGTGATCACGGCCCAGTAGTATAGCATGGCAGACGGACAAGAGTGTAGGGCCACTGATGGAACACTAGCATCCTATACTAAGCAGTAGGATAGCAGGTAATGGTAACAACAGTAGTAACAAGGACAGGCTATGCATCAGGATAGGAATAACGGAAAGCAATAACATGCTACACTACTCTAATGCAAGCAGTATAGAGAAGAATAGGCGATATCTGGTGATCAAGGGGGGGGGGCTTGCCTGGTTGCTCTGGCAAGAGAGAGGGGTCGTCAACGCCGTAGTCGTACTGGGTAGCAGCGGCGTCGGTTTCGGTGTCTAGCGGAAGAAGAGGGGGGAAGAAACAATAAATATAATGCAAACAGATGCATAACGATGCATGACAAGGCAAGTAACGGTGCTAGGGGTGCCCTAACGCGGTATTAGGTGATACCGGTGAAGGGGGATAACATCCGGGAAAGTATCCCCGGTGTTTCGCGTTTTCAGACAGATGAACCGGAGGTGAAATGTTGCAGGTTCACTATGCTAGGGACACGTGGCGGATGAACGGGCTGCGTGTCCGAATTCGTCTCGTCGTTCTGAGCAACTTTCATGTACAAAGTATTTTCATCTGAATTACGGATTAAAAGATATGATTTTCTAAAGATTTAAATCATTTTCTGATTTTAATTATATATTTAATTCCAACATTATCCAAAACAGTGTGTGATGACGTAGGCATGACATCAGAGTGATGTCAGCAGTCAACTGTGCAGTTGACTGGGTCAACTATGTGTGGGTCCCGCATGTCATTGACTGATTAGTCTAATTAGGGTTTAATTAACCTAACTAACTGATTAGATTAATTAACAGGATTAACTAACTTAATTAATTCATTAATTATTTTGATTATTAATTAATTAATTAATTATATATTTATTTTTATTACAAAAAAATGTTTTGGAGTGGGGCCCCATTGTCATAGGGCCACTGGGCCTTAGCGGATCGGGTGCGCCCGATCGGGCGGTGCGGGCGAAGAGCGAGGGGCGCCAGCCCGCAGGGGCGCCCGAACGACCAACCCATGGCGCGGGTGGATGCGGTTCGCCGGAACGCAGCCACGGCGAGCCGGCTGCGAAGGGCGCCAGCAGAGGGCGGCACGGGGGAGCAGGGGGTGTGCGACACGCGCAACGGCGGGGCCAGCGGCGGACTGAGCCGGCGAGGGCGCGCGGCGACGTAGGAGAGGAGCGGCGGGGGCAGCGGCGCGGGTCGCGAGCGGGGCGAGGCTTGCAGGGGCGGGCGCGGTGCGTCGAGCGGAACGGCGAGGCGGAGGAGAAGAACGGGAGCTCACATGGTGAGTGGCAGGGTACGGGGCAGTGGGCGCGGGGAGGTCCGGCGAGGGCGAGGATGAGGCGGCGTGTCCGGCAACGTGGTCCCAGGCGGCGGTGGCGGGATCGGTCCAGTCGGCGAAGCGGTTGGCGCGAGGCGTGGCCGCGGGTTCCAGCGGGCGTCGCGCGAGGGAGGGAAGTGGCGAGGGGAAGACGAGGATGAAGCGGTCCAGCGGGGGGGGGGGGGGGGGGGTCGAGGCGGAGGGCGACGGTGGCAGCTCCGGCGTAGTGGCCGCGGGGATCGGCGGCGGCGTCAACGGGATCCCGATCCAGATCGGATCAGGAGGGAGTGGACCGAGCGGGGGGAGTGGACCGAGCGTGGGGGGGAGTGGGGAATATGGGCTAGGGTTCGGTGGGAGTGGGGGGTTAAGCAGGGGTAGGGTGGGCCGGTCGGGTAGCCTGGTTGCCTAGTTGGGCCGAACGGCCCGGGTGGTTTCCTTTCGTCTCTTTTTTTTTTGTTTTACCTTTTGTCTTTTCTTTTTATTTATTCTTTTTTGTTTTGGTTTAGTCACACTTTATTTTAGTTTTCATAAAATATGACCATAGCTTCTAAAATAAGGTTTCAGAACATCCCTCTACCATAAAAAGTTTGGTGGACAATTAAACTAGTTTAACATTTGTTTATTATTTAAAATCATTTGAATAATTGTTTTGCTATGGTTTTATCCACTTTAGAGTATTTAATCATTTCATAAAAGTGTGGTTCCTCCACCATAATTGATTATGATTTATTTGCTACAATTTGAACATTTTTTTATTTGACTATTGGAAACTTTTATTGTTTGACTTTAATTGAAATTTGAATTTGGCTCGGATCTGAACTAGCACGAGATTAGCAACAGTAATCGTGGTGACATGGCATCATTACCAGAGGGTTACTGTAGCTTGATTAACCGGGCGTCACAGTAGTGTAGAAAACCAATTCATATTTTGTTTTTGCATTATAGCTACTGTAATATAACTTTTTATGGCTTAATACACTGATAGAAATTGATAGTTTCATCAAAACAAGCAAACTATGCATCAAAAACAGAATCTGTCAAAAAGAGAATAGTCTGTAGCAATCTGAATATTCACCATACTTCTGGTACCCCAAAAATTCTACCACAATTAGGAAAAATAAAAAATATGTATAGCAAGACAGTGCAAAAAGAATCAGAACCGTTTGACATTCCAGCAAAAAATGTAAAATCGTGCACTACAGCCAAAGTTTCTGTCCTGCACCATACAAACCAACAAGCATTGTAAACATCCTAAAGGCAAACCTTGGCACATTATTTTTACAATACAATGGAATTGTACAAGGGGATAATTATTTTTGATGAAAATTTTCTGTAATTAAGATTCACAAAGTTTCCGTGAGCATGAACAAAGTTCAAGGAGCTCTCCCACTTCAACAATGCTTGTCTTTCTCACTTTCACTTTCCTTTTTGAAAAAGTTTTGGGTTCCCCTCTTTATTTTTTTGTTTTTAAAACTATATGAAAGCACTCAACAGAAATAAATGACTCTCTAAAACTTCCGGGTTGTCTCCCTGGCAGCGCTTTCTTTAAAGCCATTAAGCTAGGCATATAATGCTTAAGTAATGGATCCACCCGGATCCCAAGGTATATCAAAGACAATTTTAATTAACAATGATTTGTAATTTAGTAGTGAGCACAAAGTAACATATATCAGGAAATGAAGAAGTCTAACTCTCTTCCTATGCAACGACATGTCATAAAAGAACAACTCATGCACACAAAGTAAAGGCCAATGCATAGTATAAGCAGTTTCTTGCAATTTTATCGTGTTGGAAACATAGAGAGGTGGAGATATAGTTCCTACCTCATAATAATTGCAAGTAGGGGCAGCAAGCACATGCATATTACATTCATCAAAAGTATCATATGCAATCGTAAAAGGCAACCCATCAATATAATCCTTAATAAGCACAAACTTCTCCGATATAGTGTAGTTTGGAGAATTCAAAAAGATACTAGGACTATCATGCGTGGGTGCAATAGCAACAATTTCATGTTTAACATAAGAAACTATAGCAAGTTCATGTCCATAAGCATAATTCATATTTGCATCTTGGCAACAAGCATAGCAAGCATAATCAAAAAGGGATATTTCAAGAGAATCAACGGGATCATAACAATCATCATAGAAATCATCCTTCGGTAAGCACGAAAGGGAATTAAACAATGTATGAGTTGAAGAAGTTACTCTCATTAGAAGGTGGGCACGGGTAGCTAATCCGCTCTTCCTCCTTTTGTTCTTCGCTCTCCTCATCATCTTTTTCATCCAATGAGCTCACAGTTTCATTAATTTCTTCTTCCATAGCTTCCTACAAAATATTAGTCCCTTCTTGGACAGTGGAGACTTTCTCAATTAATGCATCAATATCGGAATTGTATTCATAATTTTCATAGCAATATCTAAGTATAGCAAAATTTTCAGGTCTGTAAACTGAATCATCAAAATCTTCAAACTCTTTAAACATAGATTCAATCTCATAAGCACCCATAAAAGCAATGAATTCTTCTATTTGTTCCACATCATAGTACTCATAGATACCATTAGCATAAGAAGCTAAGGTTTTATCATCATTGAATTTGCATGAAAAGGGAAGGTGTGGAGCCTTCATCCTAGAGCAACAAGAATAATCATGTCTCAAGCATAGATCCCGAGCATGCCAACGCAACATATAAATTTGATCCCATAATAGTTTCCCTTTTTGTGTCAAGCGATAATCCCTAAAGTATTCATGTTGATCCAACGTGTCTCCCATAACATAATTGAATGGGGTTTTCTCAGGATTATCAAAGTAGTACGTAATTTCTTTCACATAACGAGCATCGAGGGTTTTAGGAGGTTCCCCATCTCCATGAGTAGCAAGTACACCTAATTTTTTTATATTTCGTGTTCCATATCCATTACTAAAGATAGAGAACAACTTAGAACAGCAAATGAAAATTACTTAGTGATAAAGCAAACAAGCGCACACGAGAATATTCATCCCACGCTATGACTCCCCGGCAACGGCGCCAGAAAAAGGTCTGGATAACCCACAAGTGTAGGGGATAATTGTAGCCTCTTTCGATAAGTAAGAGTGTCGAACCCAACGAGGAGCTAAAGGTAGAACAAATATTCTCTCAGGTCCTATCTTCCACTGATACGACTCTACGCACGCTTAGCGTTCTCTTTACCTAAAACAAGTATGAAACTAGTAGTACTTTGTAGGTGTTGTTGGATAGTTTTGCAAGATAATAAAGAACACGTAATTAAAAGTAGGGGCTGTTTAGATAAAGAAGCAATAAAGTAAATATAGCGAGTGTGGAGAATTGGTAGTAGGAGTTGTGGAATTGTCCCTAAGCAATTGACTACTTTACGAGACCGATAGCAAGTTTTATGTGGGAGAGGCATAAGCTAACATAATTTCTCTTCTTGGATCATATGCACTTATGATTGGAACTCTAGCAAGCATCCACAACTACTAAAGATCATTAAGGTAAAACCCAACCATAGCATTAAAGCATCAAGTCCCCTTTATCCCATACGCCACAACCCCCTTACTCGGGTTTATGCTTCTGTCGCTCAAGCAACCCACTATAAGCGAATCATGAACGTATTGCAACACCCTAAAGCGGGAATCCCTCACGCTTGTATGACACGAAGGGCACAATAGGACAGCAACATAACCACAAGCAAATTAAACCAATCATATCAATTCACCAATCACCGATAGGACAACGAAAATCTACTCAGACATCATAGGATGGCAACACATCATTGGATAATAATATGAAGCATAAAGCACCATGTTCAAGTAGAGGGTACAGCTGGTTGCGGGAGAGTGTACCGCTGAATATAGATGGGGGAAGGTGATGGAGATGTTGGTGAATATGATGGCGGTGTTGGTGCAGATCGCGGTGATGATGATGGCCCCCGGCGGTGTTCCGGCGCCACCGGAAGCAAGGGGGAGAGAGCCCCCCTTCTTCTTCTTCTTCCTTGACCTTCTCACTAAATGGAAGAAGGGTTTCCCCACTGGTCCTTGGCTCCCATGGCGTGAGAGGGGCGAGAGCCCCTCCAAGATTGGATCTGTCTCTCTGTCTCTCTGTTTCTAGGTTCTTAGATTCTGCCCTGGCACTGTTTCTTTTATATCCAGAGATCCGTTACTCTGATTGGATTGAAACCTTCGCCCAGATATTTTCCAAAAAATAGCTTTCTTGCAGCCAAAGAAGAGCAGAAATCGCCTTATGAGGGGCCCACAAGGGTCAGGGGCGCGCCCAGGGTAGGCAAGCGCGCCCCCTGCCTTGTGGCCACCTCGGGCACTGTCTCGCGTTGATTCTTCCTCCCATATTTCCCAAATATTCCAAAAATATTCTCCATCCGTTTTTATCCCATTTGGACTCCGCTTGATATGGTGTTTCTGCGAAACATAAAACATGCAACAAACATGAACTGGCACTGGGCACTGGATCAATATGTTAGTCCCAAAAAATAGTATAAAAAGTTGCCAAAACTATATGAAAGTTGTAGAATATTGGCATGGAACAATAAAAAATTATAGATACGACAGAGACGTATCATTTGGGAGCTATTGTGGCATGTTGGCTCCACCTTAACAGATTCAAGGGTAAAATACATGGGGGCATTTACGCTACTCGTTTGGCTACTCACTTCAATGTGCAGATACGCCAACGTGATCACCCCTTGCCCAAGGTTTACCTTGACAAAGCATCTATGTTGGACCATCATTTTCTTGATGTCGATAGCCCTGATCTTAACTTACCTTATAATTTAGTTTTTAGTGAGACTACTCGTGATGTTATCCCTTTGCCTGCACCTGCTTTGTTTGATTATGTTGCCAGGAACGGATACAAAATCATGCCTGAGGACATTATCGCTTACCAGAACAACCTGGTGGCAGCACAGGCGGAGCCCCATCTATGGGACCCTATGGTGCCTGCTCCCCAGCACCTCAACATTGGACCTCACGGCTTCTATGAGTTGTACTAAGCTAGGCTAAAAGCCTAAGCTTGGGGGAGTACGTAATTCCACCGACATTGCATTCATGTTCACGTATTTCATTCCAGTTGTCGATGTCCACACTTTTTCATTGTATCATCCAAGTTTAATTTATTTTCTTGCTTTCTTCTTATGTGTTTGAAAAACTTTGAGAAAATCCAAAAATATGTTTCTTGCTTCTTTTTAATCTGTCTTTTTAGTTTAAATTGCTGTAGTACTAAAAATAAAACCCAAAAAGATTTCCTTGTTCTTCTTTTACTTGTTGGGAGCTTTCTCGTGTAAATAGTTTTTCACGTTTTTGCTTTTCCTTTTTCGTTTGCTTGCTTTCGAAAAACCAAAAAACCCAAAAATATTTCAGTGTGTTTCTCTGAATTTCCTTTTTTTTTATCGAGTCATACCAAGGAGAAGACCACGATGAAAATGTTGAGTGGCTCTCATTTGCATTATTGTTGATCTAACAAAGAGCCATATTACCTTGCCTTCTCCTCTTGAATAAAATGTTTGCAGATTCCAGCTTAGTCCACGACACTCTTGCACTATTATTATTTCAAATAGTTTGGTCGTGCAAGTGAAAGGCAATAATGACAATATTAGATGAATTGTCCGTGGCAGAGAGAAACGGGTATGGACTCGACTTGTTCTGTTTAGTAAATATGTTTAACCTAGTATCCATGTTCAGCCTATTATGATTAAAGATGTTTGCAATGACAATTAGAGATTATAGTTTCTCATGCCATGCATAAGTATCTAGGAGTGAATAATGATTTATCTTGGATATCAACATTGTGTTAAAATGATTGTGATGTAATATGATGGTATGGTATCCTCCTCTGAATGTTCGAGTGGCTTGACTTGGCACATGTTCATGCATGTACTTGAATCAAAACCAACATAGCCTCTATGATATTTATGTTCATGGTGCTCATATTCTACTCATGCTAGTATCCAACGTTACTTATGCATAATGCATGTTCATGACCGTTTTTGCTCTCTAGCCGGCCGCTTCTCAACCTATTTGCTAGCCTTCGCCTGTACTAAGTGGGAACTCTAGTTGTACATCCAAAAACCTAAAACCCAAGTTATTCCAGATGAGTCCACAATACCTACCTATATGCGGTATTACCCTGCCGTCCTAAGTAAATTTGCATGTGCCACCTCTAAAAACTTCAAATAAATATCCTTTTTGTGTGCCTGGATCGTTCATTTAAAGACAGGAGGTGGTCGGTATCTTCCATGCTAAGCGGGTTATTCTCAGGTCGAGTGTTTATTTACTCGCCATCGCACGAGAAAAGGGTGGTAATAGGGATGCCGAGTCCCAAACTGCAAAAAGAAAAGAGCTTACAAATAACCAAACAAAAACTCCCAATGGAGTCATAACCTTTACCTTTTCGCTTGGGAATCGCCACTAGCATGCTTAGCATGGAAGTTATTCATAACTGATGGTCGTGAAGTGAATAAGAAGGGTGCATGTCTCAAAATATCATTTACCTCTGTTTTAAAAACTTGAGCTCTGGCACCTCTGCAAATCACTGCTTCCCTATGCGAAGGGACTATCTATTTACTTTTACATTGTGTCATCACCTTCTCAAATAAGCACCAGGACCTGAGAGCACTGCTGTCATGCTGATGTATTGTGTATAGCTAATGTTGGGTGCATCATGATTGGATCTTTTCTACCATGAATTACTATGTTTAGTCATTGCTTGAACTTTGGGGGTGCTCTGCATTTATGTTTTGCGGTCTCAGAAAGGGCTAGCAAGATACCACTATTGTCATATTATATCATGGTTGTTTTGACAACGTGTTGCTATTTGAGATATTTTATTATTGCTCTCTAGTTGTTTATGTCATTGATATGAGTTAATACAATCTTTAAGAGTTATTGTCGACATGTTTAGTTATAATATTTGCTGAAAACATGGGTGTTGTTTAAGCTTATTTATGAAACAAGAGCAAAAGGGTTCGTAAAAGTTTTTCTTTTTCACTTTCAGTTTATCAACTGAATTGCTTGAGGACAAGCAAAGGTTTATGCTTGGGGGAGTTGATACGTCTCCAATGCATCTACTTTTCCTAACGCTTTTCCTCTTGTTTTGACCTCTAATTTGCATGATTTGAATGAAACTAACCCCGGACTGGCGTTGTTTTCAGCGGAACTACCATGGTGTTGTTTTGTGCAGAAATAAAAGTTCTTGAAATGGAACGAAACTTTGCAAGGATTTTTTATACAATAAAAGAGAATTTCTGGAGCCAGGATGGGCATGAGGGGGCACCTGGGTGGGCACAACCCATCAGGGCGTGCCCAGGTGGGTGATGCCCACCTGGTGGCCCCACTGACCTCCAAACCAACGCTATAAAGTACCATATTTCCAGAAAAAATCAGGGAGAAAGAATTATCGCATTTCACGAGACGGAGCCGCCGCCAAGCCCTGTTCTTCCTCGGGAGGGCAGATCTGGAGTCCGTTTGGGGCTCCGGAGAGGGGGGGTCTTCGATCTTCGTCATCACCAACACATCTCCATCGCCAATTCCATGATGCTCCCCACCGGGAGTGAGTAATTCCTTCGTAGGCTCACTGGTCGGTGAGGAGTTGGATGAGATTCATCATGTAATCGAGTTAGTTTTGTTAGGGCTTGATCCCTAGTATCCTCTATGTTCTGAGATTGATGTTGCTATGACTTTGCCATGCTTAATGCTTGTCACTTTGGGCCCGGGTGCCATGATTTCAGATCTGAACCGTTTATGTTATCACCTTTATATCCATGTTCTAGATCCGATCTTGCAAGTTATAGTCACCTACTACGTGTTATGATCCGGCAACCCCGGAGTGACAATAGTCAGGACCACTCCCGGTGATGACCGTAGTTTGAGGAGTTCATGTATTCACCAGGTGCTAATGCTTTGTTCCGGTTCTCTATTAAAAGGAGGCCTTAATATCCCTTAATTTCCAATAGGACCCCTCTACCACGGGAGGGTAGGACAAAAGATGTCATGCAAGTTCTTTCCATTAGCACGTATGACTGTTTATGGAATACATGCCTACATTATATTTATGAACTGGAGCTAGTGACGTATCGCCCTAGG
Organism: Triticum timopheevii; assembly: GCA_963921465.1. NCBI lineage: Eukaryota > Viridiplantae > Streptophyta > Magnoliopsida > Poales > Poaceae > Triticum > Triticum timopheevii. Next base: position 330,690,181 of record OY997264.1, read on the forward strand.
TTATAACTGTCTCATGATGAATATCATCCAACGAGTACCGATCAAATGCCTACGAATTTATCATATATTGTTCTTGCTAAGTTACTACTGTTGCTACTGCTACCATATCACTGCTATCACTGTTACTATTACCGTTACTACTGCTGCTATCATCAAAACTATCATACTACTTCGCTACTGATCATTTTGCTGCAGATAATTAATCTCCAGGTGTGGTTGAATTGACAACTCAGCTGCTAATACCTTCACATATTCTTTCGCTCCCCTTGTGTCGAATCTACAAATTTGGGTTGAATACTCTACCCTCGAAAACTATTGCGATCCCCTATACTTGTGGGTTATCAACGACCGGAGCGCAAACTGAAGAAGCCATCACAGAACCCGCAGTAGTATCTTGCACACGTCCTTGAGCAGCGGCTATAGGCAACACATGCGCTGACCCACACACAGAGGAAGCTGCCCGCGGGACGCCTGCTCGAGTGTAGGCAACCCATGCATCGGAGGCAGCGTGTTCGTACGTGGCTGCATGGGTGCACATGCAGCTGAGGACCGCACCCGAGTGGTTGGCTGCACATGCGGCAGTGCTGCTTCAGCGGGCATACCAGCCAACGCAGCCCTCGCTGGCCGCAAGGGCTCGGTAGCCGCCCCATCATGCATGTCTGTTGGTGCAACATGCACATGCAACTACGCAGCTTCATGGCCAGAAGGAGCAGAAGTAGCTTGAGTAGTCTGCATAGGGGCCGCAGACACAGAATGAGCCCCAAGCGATGTCTTTTGACCCTTAGTTTGCACGATTTTTGATCTCTTGCTCGCATATTTATCAGGCATATCCGCATCTTGGTTAGCACCGTCATCATGCTCGTCATCATGATTTTCCCAGATCCTAGTAATGAAGTCATCATCTTGTACAAATTCCTCTTGCTCCAGTACATACCAAAATGCATAGCCATTGAGCTTGACATAAAAATCTAAACGGACTGAGGTTTCATCAGACCCATCATTTTTCATAAAAATATCCAAGGAGTGCATAGCCACCTGGATCCGCACAATATCGTGTCATCGCAAGCATACCAAGTCAACGTCCTGAGTGGCACCAATAACTGATCCTACTGCCCACAGACCAAGGAAATGGCGGAGGGGTGGGGAATGCCAGTGACATGTACCCAAACAGACTGCAAGGTATGGAGCGATGAGATTTAACATGGACATCGTAGTGGTGTTGGACAGCGCCATCGTGACCTTGAGCCACCCCATGGCCAGGTGATCGCGGTTAGCTTCCATTCATCCCCCAATATCTCGATGTCCCTCTTCTTGTGTTCCTGGGTTTCCCCAGATTTCCCATTTGATTTTACCGCTTCCCAACCTGCACTTGTTCACTTGGATACATTGGGGTGAACTTCTGTGTCTCATTCCATCCCCATTTCATCCTCTCCTCCAGTGAATTCATCGCAGGAGAGTCAGTTTCCCATGCGACCTATTGTTTCAAATCGGGTGGTGAAAAGTCGGAAATACCTTGCACGTGGCCTGACTGCATCCTCACCGCTCGTCTGTGGCCATGTGGTTTGATTAAAAGAGGTTTCTCACTTCCTGTCTTCCGGGGGTGAAAATCTAGAGGCGGTAACTGAATTTTTTGGTCAACTCTGGTTGATCCCATTTCCTCCCGTCCCCACAATCGTCCCTCCTCTCCAACCCTACTGTGTCTTCTTCCTATTTTGGCCAACTTGTGTGGATCCATAAAGATATTTTTGCTACCCGTTGCTTCTATGTCAAAGATTGTCATCATGTTGCTCGTCAGAGTCGATTTGACCCTACCTCGACACAGTTTTGCATCTTGTGTTGAATACTTTGGACCAGGGAGTTTGTCCTTCGTTGACATCGTCCACAAGCCTATAGCACAAAAGGGGGCATCTGCTGCTGGTGGTGGAGGTCAGGGACAACCTCCCTGCCCCAGGGGAAGAATAATATCGGGCCACATCTTTGCCAACCCCCAATTGACTGACAATCTCGCAAGCAACAAGTGAATGCTCCCTAGGTTCCTCATGTCTCCTTATAGTTTCTTTTGAGGTTGAGCAACCATTAGACCTTAGGCATAAGGATATGCTTTTGTTTCAATTGTGGGTGACCTAGGCACTATGTTGGTAATTGTGTCAAGCCGAAGAAATGTTTTATCTGTGGATAGGTAGGGCATAACGTTAACAATTGTGCGCCTGGTTCATCTTCATACCGTTGCAACATACTTTCGTAGTGTTGATGTTGGTCTCGATTTTACATGTTGGGGAACATAGCATGCAATTTCAAAAAAATCCTATGATCATGCAAGATCTATCTAGGAGATGCATACCAATGAGAGGGGGAGAGTGTGTGCACGTACCCTCATAGACCGAAAGCAGAAGCGTTAGTTAACGCGGTTGATGTAGTCGAACGTCTTCGCAATCCAACCGATCCAAGTACCAAACATACGGCACCTCCGTGTTCAGCACACATTCAGCTTAATGACGTCCCTCGAACTCTTGATCCAGTAGAGGGTCTAGGGAGAGATCCGTTAGCACGACGGCGTGGTGATGGTGTTGATGATGTGATCCGCACAGGGCTTCACCTAAGCACTACGACGCTATGACCGGAGGAGGAAACTGTGGAAGCGGGCACCACACACGGCTAAGAGAAATCTTGGTGTTCCTTTGGGGTGCCCCTGGCCATGTATATAAAGGAGGGGAAGAAGGAGGCCGGCGGCCAATGAGGAACGCCAAGGGGGGAGTCCTACTTGGACTCCTAGTCCAAGTAGGATTCGCCCCCCCCCCCCCCCATGTTCCAATAAACGGAGAGGGGAAAGGGGAAGGTAGAGAGGGAGAAGGAAAGAGGGGGGCCGCGCCCCCTACCCTTGTCCAATTTGAAGGAAATATGCCCTAGAGGCAATAATAAAGTTATTATTTATTTCCTCATATCATGATAAATGTTTATTATTCATGCTAGAATTGTAGTAACCGGAAACATAATACATGTGTGAATACATAAACAAACATAGTGTCACTAGTATGCCTCTACTTGACTAGCTCATTGATCAAAGATGGTTAAGTTTCCTAACCATAGATATGACTTATCATTTGATCAATGGGATCACATCATTAGAAGAATGATGTGATTGACTAGACCCATTTCGTTAGCTTAGCACTTAATCGTTTAGTATGTTGCTATTGCTTTCTTCATGACTTATACATGTTCCTATGACTATGAGATTATGTAACTCCCGCTTACTGGAGGAACACTTTCTGTGCTACCAAACGTCACAACGTAACTGGGTGATTATAAAGGTGCTCTACGGGTGTCTCCGAAGGTATTTGTTGAGTTGACGTATTTTGAGATTTGGATTTGTCACTCCGATTGTCGGAGAGGTATCTCTGGGCCCTCTTGGTAATGCACATCACTATAAACCTTGCAAGCAATGTAGCTAATGAGTTAGTTGCGGGATGATGCATTACGTAACGAGTAAAGAGACTTGCCGGTAACGATATTGAACTAGGTATTGAGATACCGACGATCGAATCTCGGGCAAGTAACATACCGATGACAAAGGGAACAATGTATGTAGTTATGCGGTTTGACCGATAAAGATCTTCGTAGAATATGTGGGAACCAATATGAGCATCCAGGTTCCGCTATTGGTTATTTACCGAAGACGTGTCTCGGTCATGTCTACATAGTTCTCGAACCCATAGGGTCCGCACGCTTAAAGTTTGGTGACGATCAGTATTATGAGTTTTTGTGTTTTGATGTACCGAAGGTAGTTCGGAGTCCCGGATATGATCACGGACATGAAGAGGAGTTTCTAAATGGCCGAGACGTAAATATCGGTATATTGGATGACTATGTTCGGACACCGGAAGTGTTTCGGGAGGTTTCAGACATATACCGGAGTACCGGGGGGGGGGGGGGTTACCGGAACCCCCGGGGGGTTTCTTGGGCCTCATGGGCCCTAGTGGAGAAGAGGAGGGGCGGCCAGGGCAGGCCGCGCCCCCCCTCCCCCTATAGTCCGAATTGGACAAGGAGGGGGCGACGCCCCCCTTTCCTTCCTCTCTCTCTCTTCCTTTCCCCCTTCTCCTACTACTACAAGGAAAGGAGGAGTCCTAGTCCCGGTGGGAGTAGGAATCCCCCCTTGGCGAAACCTCCTCCTAGGCCGGCCGCCTCCCTCCCCCTTGCTCCTTTATATACGGGGGCAGGGGGCACCTCTAGACACAACAATTGATCATTGATCTCTTAGCCGTGTGCGGTGCCCCCCTCCACCATATTCCACCTCGGTAATATCGTAGCGGTGCTTAGGCGAAGCCCTGCGTTGGTAGCATCATCAACACCGTCGTCACACCGTCGTGCTGACGGAACTCTCCCGCAAAGCTTTGCCGGATCGGAGTTCGTGGGACATCATCAAGCTGAACGTGTGCTGAACTCGGAGGTGTCGTACGTTCAGTACTTGATCGGTCGGATCGTGAAGACGTATGACTACATCAACCGCGTTGTGCTAATGCTTCCGCTTTCGGTCTACGAGGGTACATGGACAACACTCTCCTGTCTCGTTGCTATGCATCACCATGATCTTGTGTGTGCGTAGGAATTTTTTGAAATTACTACGTTCCCCAATAGTGGCATCCGAGCCAGGTTTTATGCGTAGATGTTATATGCACGAGTACAACAAAGGTGAGTTGTGGGCGATACAAGTCATACTGCTTACCAACATGTCATACTTTGGTTTGGCGGTATTGTTGGATGAAGCGGCCCAGACCGACATTACACGTACGCTTACGCGAGACTGGTTCTACCGACGTGCTTTGCACATAGGTGGCTGGCGGGTGTCAGTTTCTCCAACTTTAGTTGAACCGAGTGTGGCTACGCCCGGTCCTTGAGAAGGTTAAAACAGCACTAACTTGACGAACTATCGTTGTGGTTTTGATGCGTAGGTAAGAACGGTTCTTGCTCAGCCCGTAGCAGCCACGTAAAACTTGCAACAACAAAGTAGAGGACGTCTAACTTGTTTTTGCAGGGCATGTTGTGATGTGATATGGTAAAGACATGATGCTAAATTTTATTGTATGAGATGATCATGTTTCGTAACAGAGTTATCGGCAACTGGCAGGAGCCATATGGTTGTCGCTTTATTGTATGCAATGCAATCGCCCTGTAATTGCTTTAGTTTATCACTAAGCGGTAGCGATAGTCGTAGAAGCAATAGTTGGCGAGACGACAACGATGCTACGATGGAGATCAAGGTGTCGCGCCGGTGACAATGGTGATCATGACGGTGCTTCGGAGATGGAGATCACAAGCACAAGATGATGATGGCCATATCATATCACTTATATTAATTGCATGTGGTGTTTATCCTTTATGCATCTTATTTTGCTTTGATTGGCGGTAGCATTATAAGATGATCTCTCAATAATTTTCAAGGTAAAAGTGTTCTCCCTGAGTATGCACCGTTGCCAAAGTTCATCGTGCCGAGACACCACATGATGATCGGGTGTGATAAGCTCTACGTTCATCTACAACGGGTGCATGCTAGTTTTGCACACACAGAATACTCGGGTTAAACTTGACGAGCCTAGCATCTGCAGATATGGCCTCGGAACACTAAGACCGAAAGGTCGAGCGTGAATCATATAGTAGATATGATCAACATAGTGATGTTCACCATTGAAAACTACTCCATTTCATGTGATGATCGGTTATGGTTTAGTTGATTTGGATCACGTGATCACTTAGATGATTAGAGAGATGTCGATCTAAGTGGGAGTTCTTAAGTAATGTGATTCATTAAACTTGAATTTATCATGAACTTAGTACCTGATAGTATTTTGCTTGTCTATGTTGTTGTAGATAGATGGCCCGTGTTGTTGTTCCGTTGAATTTTAATACGTTCCTCGAGAAAGCTAAGTTGAAAGATGATGGTAGCAATTACATGGACTGGGTCCATAACTTGAGGATTATCCTCATTGCTGCACAGAAGAATTACATCCTGGAAGCACCGCTAGGTGCCAGGTAAACCCGGGCATGGGCAGCCCGGCCCGACGACCCGGCCTGAGCCCGGCCCGAAAAACCCAGGCCGGGGCGGGCCGGGCTTGATATTCGGGCCGGGCTCGGACTTTGTTTTGCAGCCCGAAAGATAGTTCGGGCCGGGCTCAGGCTTCATTTTTTCTGTATTTCTGGCTGGGCTTTCGGGCTTCGGGCCGGGCTTGCACGTGCGCGTACTAAAAAACAGCATTCGGGTCGGGCTTTCAGGCTTCGGGCTTGATTTCGGGCCGGGCTCGGGCTTGAAAATATGGAGTATTTCGGGCTTCGGGCCGGGCTCGGGCTTGAGAAATGAAGGTCGGGCTTTTACAAGCCCGGCCCGAAACCCGGCCCGACCCGACGTTTGCCCAGGTTTAGTGCCAGGCCTGTTGCAGATGCAACTGACGACGTTAAGAACGACTGGGAGAGCAAAGCTGATGACTACTCGATAGTTCAGTGTACCATGCTTTACGGCTTAGAACTGGAACTTCAACGACGTTTTGAACGTTATGGAGCATATGAGATGTTCATGGAGTTGAAGTTAATTTTCAAGCAAATGCCCGGATTGAGATATATGAAGTCTCCAATAAGTTCTATAGCTGCAAGATGGAGGAGAATAGTTATGTCAGTGAACATATACTCAAAATGTCTGGGTATAACAATCACTTGATTCAAGTGAGAGTTAATCTTCTGGATGATAGTGTCACTGAGAGAATTCTTCAATCACTGCCACCAAGCTACAAGAGCTTTGTGATGAACTATAACATGCAAGGGATGAACAAAACAATTCCCGAGCTCTTCGCAATGCTAAAGGCTGCGGAGGTAGAAATCGAGAAGGAGCATCAAGTGTTGATGGTCAACAAGACCGCCAGTTTCAATAAAAATGGTAAAGGAAAGAAGGGGAACTTCAAGAAGAACGGCAAACAAGTTGCTTCTCAAGAGAAGAAATCCAAGTCTGGACCTAAGCTTGAGACTGAGTGCTTCTACTGCAAGCAGACTGGTCACTGGAAGCGGAACTGCCCCAAGTATTTGGCGGATAAGAAGGATGGCAAGGTGAACAAAGGTATATGTGATATACATGTAATTGATGTGTACCTTACCAGAGCTCGCAGTAGCACCTGGGTATTTGATACTGGTTCTGTTGCTAATATTTGCAACTCGAAACAGGGACTACAGATTAAGCGAAGACTGGCTAAGGACGAGGTGACGATGCACGTGGGAAATGGTTCCAAAGTCGATGTGATCACCGTTGGCACGCTACCTCTACATCTACCTTTAGGATTAGTTTTAGACCTGAATAATTGTTATTTGGTGCCAGCGTTGAGCATGAACATTACATCTGGATCTTGTTTGATGCGAGACGGTTATTCATTTAAATCTGAGAATAATGGTTGTTCTATTTATATGAGTAATATCTTTTATGGTCATGCACCCTTGAAGAGTGGTCTATTTTTATTGAATCTCGATAGTAGTGATACACATATTCATAATGTTGAAGCCAAAAGATGCAGAGTTGATAATGATAGTGCAACTTATTTGTGGCCCTGCCGTTTGGGTCATATTGGTGTAAAGCGCATGAAGAAACTCCATACTGATGGACTTTTGGAATCACTTAATTATGAATCACTTGGTACTTGCGAACCATGCCTCATGGGCAAGATGACAAAAACGCCGTTCTCCGGAACTATGGAGCGAGCAATAGATTTGTTGGAAATCATACATACTGATGTATGTGGTCCAATGAATATTGAGGCTCACGGCGGGTATCGTTATTTTCTCACCTTCATAGATGATTTGAGCAGATATGGGTATATCTACTTAATGAAACATAAGTCTGAAACATTTGAAAAGTTCAAAGAATTTCATAGTGAAGTGGAAAATCATCGTAACAAGAAAATAAAGTTTCTACGATCTGATCGTGGAGGAGAATATGTGAGTTACGAGTTTGGTCTACATTTGAAACAATGAAGAATAGTTTCGCAACTCACGCCACCCGAAACACCACAACGTAATGGTGTGTCCGAACATCGTAATTGTACTTTACTAGATATGGTACGATCTATGATGTCTCTTATTGAATTACCGCTATCGTTTTGGGGTTATGCTTTAGAGACGGCTGCATTCACGTTAAATAGGGCACCATCAAAATCCGTTGAGATGACGCCTTATGAACTATGGTTTGGCAAGAAACCAAAGTTGTCGTTTCTTAAAGTTTGGGGCTGCGATGCTTATTTGAAAAAACTTCAACCTGATAAGCTCGAACCCAAATCGGAGAAATGTGTCTTCATAGGATACCCAAAGGAAACTGTTGGGTACACCTTCTATCGCAGATCCGAAGGCAAGACATTCATTGCTAAAAATGGATCCTTTCTAGAGAAGGAGTTTCTCTCGAAAGAAGTGAGTGGGAAGAAAGTAGAACTTGATGAGGTAACTGTACCTGCTCCCTTATTGGAAAGTAGTTCATCACAGAAACCGGTTCCTGTGACGCCTACACCAATTAGTGAGGAAGCTAATGATATTGATCATGAAACTTTAGATCAAGTTACTACTGAACCTCGTAGGTCAACCAGAGTAAGATCCGCACCAGAGTCGTACGGTAATCCTATTCTGGAGGTCATGTTACTTGACCATGGAGAACCTATGAACTATGAGGAAGCGATGATGAGCCCAGATTCCGCAAAATGGCTTGAGGGCATGAAATCTGAGATGGGATCCATGTATGAGAACAAAGTATGGACTTTGGTTGACTTGCCCAATGATCGACAAGGCATCGAGAATAAATGGATCTTCAAGAAGAAGACTGACGCTGATGGTAATGTTACTGTCTACAAAGCTCGACTTGTTGCGAAAGGTTTTTGACAAGTTTAAGGGGTTGACTACGATGAGACTTTCTCACCCGTAGCGATGCTTACGTCCGTCCGAATCATGTTAGCAATTGCCGCATTTTATGATTATGAAATTTGGCAAATGGATGTCAAAACTGCATTCATGAATGGATTTCTGGAAGAAGAGTTGTATATGATGCAACCAAAAGGTTTTGTCGATCCAAAAGGTGCTAACAAAGTGTGCAAACTCCAGCGATCCATTTATTGACTGGTGCAAGCCTCTCGAAGTTGGAATAAACGCTTTGATAGTGTGATCAAAGCATATGGTTTTATACAGACTTTTGGAGAAGCCTGTATTTACAAGAAAGTGAGTGGGAGCTCTGTAGCATTTCTAATATTATATGTGGACGGCATACTGTTGATTGGAAATGATATAGAATTTCTGGATAGCATAAAAGGATACTTGAATAAAAGTTTTTCATTAAAAGACCTCGGTGAAGATGCTTATATATTAGGCATCAAGATCTATAGAGATAGATCAAGACGCTTAATTGGACTTTCACAAAGTACATACCTTGATAAGGTTTTGAAAAAGTTCAAAATGGATCAAGCAAAGAAAGGGTTCTTGCCTATAATACAAGGTGTGAAATTGAGTCAGACTCAATGCCCGACCACTGCAGAAGATAGAGAGAAAATGAAAGATGTTCCCTATGCTTCAGCCATAGGCTCTATCATGTATGCAATGCTGTGTACCAGACCTGATGTGTGCCTTGCTATTAGTTTAGCAGGGAGGTACCAAAGTAATCCAGGAGTGGATCACTGGACAGCGGTCAAGAACATCCTGAAGTACCTGAAAAGGACTAAGGATATGTTCCTCGTTTATGGAGGTGACAAAGAGCTAGTCGTAAATGGTTATGTCGATGCAAGCTTTGACATTGATCCGGATGATTCTAAATCGCAAACCGGATACGTGTTTATATTGAACGGTGGAGCTGTCAGTTGGTGCAGTTCTAAACAAAGCGTCGTGGCGGGATCTACGTGTGAAGCGGAGTACATAGCTGCTTCGGAAGCAGCAAATGAAGGTGTCTGGATGAAGGAGTTCATATCCGATCTAGGTGTTTGTAATGCCCCGGATGTAGCTTTCCATAATTGTAACTCCAACTCTTGCCTTTTCCGACTATGTGATATGATATTTCCTTTGTGGTTGGGTTTTTGGCTTCGTTTTGCATTTTGTTCTTGTTATGCATTTCATCTCATGTCATCATCCGCATTGCATCTGCATGTTTTCATAAAGCTTGCATCCGCTCGTAGTTGCCGCTCCTCGCTTCTCTCCGTTGCGTTCGTTGACCGTTCCAAGACCAACCACACACTTGCACACATTAATCTTATCTCTCTCTCTGCATAGTGCACAGACCCCTCACGTGCGCGTCTGAAACTCCCCCAAACTCGAACCTGGTTGTCGTGATCGTTGGGTCCGGATCATCCCTAAACATCTATAAAATATCTCCATTTTCTTAATTGGACTTCCTAACCTATATTTTCCCCAGCCGCCCGATTACGATCGTAGGGACGAGCTAGCCTAACCCACCGGCTATATACATTAGTCTAACCCTTGTTTTTAGGCCTCCTATCCCATCCATTCCATCCGCAGCGCCGCCACTCCACCGGGTCTCTCCTTCCACCTCGGGATCTTCCCAGATCCCCTCTCGATCCAAAATCCTCCCTTGGTTTTCCGCGCCGCCCAAATCCCAATAGCCACCCACCTCCTCCTCTCGATCCATCCTCGTGCCCAGCTTCAGATCAGGAGACTCGATCTCGAGCTCCTCTGCTTCTTCCCCAAGTGCCCGATGCCTACCTCTTCTCCCCTCGATCCGGAAGGGATCGTGGAGCTGCTCGAGGCCCCGAGCAGGAGCGCTCGGCCTCGTCCCCTCGCGCCGCCGCCGGCGGCAACCAGCTCCTCCAAGTCGCCCCCATCTCTGCACCCACGCTGAACGCCTCCCGCTTCGCCGAGCACACGCGGGACTCCTCGCTCCCGTTGTCAACCATGCGCCCGTCGTCCCCGGGCCAGGAGCCCCTCGTTGGAGCGCCAACCACCTCCTCCTGCTTGTCACCTCGCCGGAGCTCCTTCCTCAACGCCGATCTCACCAAGCCCCGGCCCCGTCTTCCTCGTCGACCAGGACCAGCCTCGTCCCTCTCTCTTTCTCTCTCTCTCCCTTCGTTCTCCTCCTTCTGTCTCTCTCACTTTCTCAAATTCTCTCTCTCTCGCCAGGTACAGGAGCAACAAGAGGTCGCCCTTGCTGCCATGACCACCGTTCCATGCCGTCGAGCCTCGCCAAGTCCTCCCGCGCGCCTGGATTCGTGCCCCTCCGTTCCCTGCGCCGCCAAGTCCCTCGCCGGAGTGCTCATCCCCAAGTTCTGCGCCTCTGCTTCCCCTGCATCGCCCCTGTCTTCTACCTTGTCCTCGTTCGAGCAGAGATCGAGCGTACGCTGCCGCCGCGCGTTGACCCGCGCCTGGGTCGCGTCCAGCACGCCAATGCCCAGCGCCTCTTCCACCGACTGGGCCGAGCCCATGGTGAGAAACCCCCATCCCCTCCTCTCTGTTGGCCCAACATGCAGCAAATTTAGCCCTCATGTGTTTTTTTACTGCTGCAAATTTAACATTATCTAGTGTATTACAGTTTTGCAGAAAACCCCTCCATGTTCATGCATATATAACTCACAAACCGTGCATCATATGTTAAAACTTCAAATATGAAAAGTGCTTAGAATTTACTCTAGTTTCATAATATGCCACTTTCATCCATGTTTAAAATGTTTAAAATGTTGTTTGCATTTAATTTTCTTAAATGCCATGCTAAAATGATTTATTTCATAACTAATTAACCGTACCTCCGAATTTAATAAACTTTATATGTAAATGGGGTGGGAAAATGCATAGATTAACTTGGTGCACTTTGTTTTACTGCTTAACAACATAGGGCAGAACAGTACCAAATTCAAAATAAGGATATGAGGATTTTTCGGAATTGTTGTTTGTTGTTCCGGCGTCATTTAAACTTGCCTAGATAGGTAGTTTCCATATGCTTCACCCCTGCCCATGTTTAACAACCTTTAATATTGTTGAGTAGCTTAATGAGAGCGGACTAAATAATCCGAATGTGGTGTTTCATCAATATGCAACTCGTTGCATATTGAGCTCCACTTAAATTGTAGTATTGTTTGTGCACTTTGCCATGTGATAACCCACAAGTGTAGGGGATCGCAACAGCTTTTGAGGGTAAAGTATTCAACCCAAATTTATTGATTCGACACAAGGGGAGCCAAAGAATATTCTTGAGTATTAGCAGTTGAGTTGTCAATTCAACCACACCTGGATAACTTAGTATCTGTAGCAAAGTATTTAGTAGCATAGTAGTATGACAATAAAGGTAACGGTAGCAAAAGTAATATGTTTGGGTTTTGTAGTGATTGTAACAATAACAACTGAAAAGTAAATAAGTGAAACACAAGATGTGAAAAGCTCGTAGGCAATGGATTAGTGATGGATAATTATGTCGGATGCGATTCCTCATGTAATAGCTATAACATAGGGTGACACAGAACTAGCTCCAGTTCATCAATGTAATGTAGGCATGTATTCCGTAAATAGTTATACGTGCTTATGGAAAAGAACTTGTATGACATCTTTTGTCCTACCCTCCCGTGGCAGCGGGGTCCTAGCGGAAACTAAGGGATATTAAGGCCTCCTTTTAATAGAGAACCGGAACAAAGCATTAGCACATAGTGAATATATGAACTCCTCAAACTACGTTCATCACTGAGAAGTATCCCGATTATTGTCACTTCGGGGTTGTCGGATCATAACACATAATATGTGACTATAGACTTGCAAGATAGGATCGAGAACACACATATATTCATGAAAACATAATAGGTTCAGATCTGAAATCATGGCACTCGGGCCCTAGTGACAAGCATTAAGCATAGCAAAGTCATAGCAACATCAATCTCAGAACATAGTGGATACTAGGGATCAAACCCTAACAAAACTAACTTGATTACATGGTAAATCTTATCCAACCCATCACCGTCCAGCAAGCCTACGACGGAATTACTCACGCATGACGGTGAGCATCATGAAATTGGTGGTGGAGGATGGTTGATGATGACGACGGCGATGAATCCCCCTCTCCGGAGCCCCGAATCCACTCCAGATCAGCCCTCCCGAGAGAGATTAGGGCTTGGCGGCGGCTCCGTATTGTAAAACGCGATGAAACTTTCTCTCTGATTTTTTTCTCCGTGAGACGGAATATATGGAGTTGGAGTTGAGGTCGGCGGAGCCTCAGGGGGCACACGAGATAGGGGGTGCGCCCAGGGCGGAGGGTGCGCCCCCCACCCTCGTGGACAGGGTGTGGGCCCCCTGGTCTTGATTCTTTCGCCAGTATTTTTTATATTTTCCAAAAAGTGCCTCCGTGGATTTTCAGGACATTCCGAGAACTTTTGTTTTCTACACATAAAACAACATCATGGCAGTTCTGCTGAAAAACAGCGTTAGTCTGGGTTAGTTTCATTCAAATCATGCAATTTAGAGTCCAAAACAAGGGCAAAAGTGTTTGGAAAAGTAGATACGTTGGAGACGTATCCCCATGCCATGCCTCATTAAATCGGACATGCATCATACTTGATTGTGCATCATGCCATGTTTATGTGATGGTTGTTTACCATGTTGTTTGCTTCTTTCCGGTTGCGCTTCTCCTTGATAGTTCCGGTAACGTTGCGTTTGTGAGGATCCGTTCGACTACGTTGGTTCGTCTACTTCATGGACTCGTTCTTCTTCCTAGCGGGATCTCGGGCAAGATGACCATTACCCTCGATATCACTTCTATCTTTGCTTGCTAGTTGCTTCGTTCTATCACTATGTTGCGCTACCTATCACTTGTTTACCATGCTTTCCATATTGCCATGTCAAGCCTCTAACCCACCTTTCCTAGCAAACCGTTGTTTGGCTAAGTTACCGCTTTTGCTCAGCCCCTCTTATAGCGTTGTTAGTTGCAGGTGAAGTTGAAGATTTCTCCATGTTGGAACATGATTATGTTGGGATATCACAATATCTCTTATTTAATTAATGCATCTATATTTGGTAAAGGGTGGAAGGCTCGGCCTTATGCCTGGTGTTTTGTTCCACTCTTGCCACATTAGTTTCTGTCATACCGGTTTTATGTTCCTTGATTTTGCGTTCCTTACGCGGTCAGGTTTATGGGAACCCCTTGACAGTTCGCCTTGAATAAAACTCCTCCAGCAAGGCCCAACATTGGTTTTCCATTTGCTTAACAACCTATAACCCTCCCTTGGGGTCTGCAGCCCCGAGGGTCATCTTTATTTTAACCCCCCCCCCCCCGGGGGTCAGTGCTTCTCTAATGTTGGTCCGAACCGAGTAGACTGCGGGGCCACCTCGGGGAAACTTGAGGGTTGGTTTTACTCGTAGGATGTCTCATCCGGTGTGCCCTGAGAATGAGATATGTGCAGCTCCTATCGGGATTTGTCGGCATAGTCGGGGGTCTTGCTGGTCTTGTTTTACCATTGTCAAAATGTCTTGTAACTGGGATACCGAGGCTGATCGGGTCTTCCCGGGAGAAGGAATATCCTTCGCTGATCGTGAGATCTTGTGATGGGCTAAGTTGGGACACCCCTGCAGGGTATAAACTTTCGAGAGCCGTGCCCGCGGTTATGTGGCAGATGGGAATTTGTTAATATCTGGTTGTAGAGAACTTGACAATTGACTTAATTAAAACACATCAACCGCATGTGTAGCCGTGATGGTCTCTTTTCGGCGGAGTCCGGGAAGTGAACACGATCTTTGTGTTATGATTGGGCGTAACTAGTTTCAGGATCACTTCTTGATCACTTCTAGCTTCTCGACCGTTCCGTTGCTTCTCTTTTCGCTCTTATTTGCGTATGTTAGCCACCATATTTGCTTAGTGCTTGCTGCAACTCCACCTCAATACCACTTCCTACCCATAAGCTTAAATAGTCTTGATCTCGCGGGTTTTGAGATTGCAAAGTCCTCGTGACTCACCAGATACTATCACAACAGTTGCAGGTGCCGATGATACCAGTGAAGGTGATGCAACCGAGCTTTGATGGGAGCTCAACGAAGATCTTGGTCGTTGCTATGTTTCGTTTCATGTTGATCAGTAGTGGAGCGCAGTTGGGACGATGGGGGATCTAGCAGTTGGGTTATCTTCTTTTTTTTGGCTTCGTCCGTAGTCGGACTATGTGTGTGCTCTGAATGATGTATGAATTATATGTTCATTGTGTGAAGTGACGATTGTAAGCCAACTCTTTATCCCATTTTTGTTCATTACATGGGATTGTGTGAAGATGACCCTTCTTGCGACAAAACCACAATGCGGTTATGCCTCTAAGTCATGCTTCGATACGTGGGAGATATAGCCGCATCATGAGCGTTACAGTGTCATACCTAGTGCATTGGGTCCAATGAAAAATCTTTTGTGACAATACTGGTGCAATTGCCTTGGCAAAGGAATCCAGATTTCACAAGAGAACCAAGCACATCAAGAGACGCTTTAATTCCATCCGGGACCAAGTCCAAGTGGGAGACATAGAGATTTTCAAGATACATACGGATCTAAATGTTGCAGACCCGTTGACTAAGCCTCTTCCACAAGCAAAACATGATCAACACAAAGGCTCCATGGGTGTTAGAATCATTACTGTGTAATCTAGATTATTGACTCTAGTGCAAGTGGGAGACTGAAGGAAATATGCCCTAGAGGCAATAATAAAGTTATTATTTATTTCCTCATATCATGATAAATGTTTATTATTCATGCTAGAATTGTAGTAACCGGAAACATAATACATGTGTGAATACATAAACAAACATAGTGTCACTAGTATGCCTCTACTTGACTAGCTCACTGATCAAAGATGGTTGAGTTTCCTAACCATAAATATGAGTTATCATTTGATCAATGGGATCACATCATTAGAAGAATGATGTGATTGACTTAACCCACTTCGTTAGCTTAGCTCTTGATCGTTTAGTATGTTGCTATTGCTTTCTTCATGACTTATACATGTTCCTATGACTATTAGATTATGTAACTCCCACTTACCGGAGGAACACTTTGTGTGCTACCAAACGTCACAACGTAACTGGGTGATAAAGGTGCTCTACAGGTGTCTCCGAAGGTACTTGTTGAGTTGACGTATTTCGAGATTAGGATTTGTCACTCCAATTGTCGGAGAGGTGTCTCTAGGCCCTCTCGGTAATGCACATGACTATAAGCCTAAGCAATGTAGCTAATGAGTTAGTTGCGGGATGATGCATTACGTAACAAGTAAAGAGACTTGCCGGTAACGAGATTGAACTAGGTATTGAGATACTGACGATCGAATCTCGGGCAAGTAACATACCAATGACAAAGGGAACAACGTTTGTAGTTATGTGGTTTGACCGATAAAGATCTTTGTAGAATATGTGGGAACCAATATGAGCATCTAGGTTCCGCTATTGGTTATTGACCAGAGACCTGTCTCGGTCATGTCTACATAGTTCTCAAACCCGTATGGTCCGCACGCTTAAAGTTTGGTGACGATCGGTATTATGAGTTTTTGTGTTTTGATGTACCGAAGGTAGTTCGGAGTCCCGGATATGATCACGGACATGACAAGGAGTATCAGAATGGTCAAGACATAAAGATCAATATTGGATGACTATATTCGGACACCGGAAGTGTTTCATGAGGTTTCGGACATATACCGGAGTACCGGGGGGTTACCGGAACCCCTCGGGGGGTTTATTGGGCCTCATGGGCCCTAGTGGAGAAGAGGAGGGGCGACCAAGGCAGGCCGCACGCCCCCTCCCCCTCTAGTCCGAATTGGACAAGGAGGGGGGCGGCGTCCCCCTTTCCTTCCTCTCTCTCTCTCCCTTTCCCCCTTCTCCTACTACTACAAGGAAAGGAGTCCTACTCCCGGTGGGAGTAGGACTCCCCCCTTGGCGCGCTCTCCTCCTAGGCCGGCCACCTCCCCCCCCCTTTCTCCTTTGTATACAGGGGCAGGGGGCACCTCTAGACACAACAATTGATCATTGATCTCTTAGCCGTGTGCGGTTCCCCCCTCCACCATATTCCACCTCGGTAATATCGTAGCGGTGCTTAGGCGAAGCCCTGCGTCGGTAGCATCATCAACACCGTCATCACGCCGTCGTGCTGACGGAACTCTCCCGCAAAGCTTTGCTGGATTAGAGTTCATGAGACGTCATCGAGCTGAACGTGTGCTGAACTCGGAGGTGCCGTACGTTCGGTACTTGATCGGTCGGATCGTGAAGACGTACGACTACATCAACCGCGTTGTGCTAACGCTTCCGCTTTCGGTCTACGAGGGTACGTGGACAACACTCTCCCCTCTCGTTGCTATGCATCACCATGATCTTGTGTGTGCATAGGAATTTTTTTGAAGTTACTACGTTCCCCAACACAATTCGGAATGGGGCAAGGGACGACGTGCGCCACCTCCCGTGGCGTGCCTCCTCTCCTCCACTATGGCCCAATAGGCCCAATAACTTTCTCGGGGGGGGGGGGGGGGGTTCGGATAACCTCCCAGTACTCCCAAAATCCCCGATCTTGTTCGGAACCATTTCGGTCTCCATATATAACCTTCCAATATATCAATCTTTACCTCTCGACCATTTCGATACTCCTTGTCATGTCCGTGATCTCATCCGGGACTCCGAACAAAATTCGGTTATCAGAAACACATAACTCATAATACAAATCGTCATCGAACGTTAAGCGTGTCGACCCTACGGGTTTGAGAACTATGTAGACATGATCGAGACACATCTTCGATCAATAACCAATAGCGGAACCTGGATGCTCATATTGGCTCCTACATATTCTACGAAGATCTTTATCGGTCAAACCGCACAACAACATACGTTGTTCCCTTTGTCATCGGTATGTTACTTGCCGGAGATTCGATCGTCGGTATCATCATACCTAGTTCAATCTCGTTACCAGAAAGTCTCTTTACTCGTCCCGTAATGCTTCATCCCGTAACTAACTCATTAGTCACATTGCTTGCAAGGCTTATAGTGATGAGCATTACCTAGAGGGACAAGAGATACCTCTCCGATGCACAGAGTGACAAATCCTAATCTTGATCTATGCCAACCCAACAAACACCTTCGGAGACACCTGTAGAGCATCTTTATTATCAGCCAGTTACGTTGTGACGTTTGATAGCACACAAGGTGTTCCTCCGGTATTCGGGAGTTGCATAATCTCATAGTCAGAGGAACATGTATAAGTCATGAAGAAAGCAATAGCAATTAAACTGTAATGGTCATAATGCTAAGCTAATGGATGGGTCTTGTCCATCACATCATTCTCTAATGATTTGATCCCGTTCATCAAATGACAACACATGTATATGGTTAGGATACATAACCATCTTTGATTAACGAGCTAGTGAAGTAGAGGCATACTAGTGACACTATGTATTGTCTATGTATTCACACATGTACTAGGTTTCCAGTTAATACAATTCTAGCATGAATAATAAACACTTATCATGATATAAGGAAATATAAATAACAACTTTATTATGGCCTCTAGGGAATATTTCCTTCAGTCTCCACTTGCACTAGAGTCAATAATTTAGATTACAAAGTAATGATTCTAACACCTATGGAGTCTTGGTGTTGATCATGTTTTGCTCGTGGAAGAGGCTTAATCAACGGGTCTGCAACATTCAGATCCATATGTATCTTGCAAATCTCTATGTCTCTCTCCTTGACTTGATGGAGGATGGAATTGAAGCGTCTCTTGATGTGTTTGGTTCTCTTGTGAAATCTGGATTCCTTTGCCAAGCCAATTGCTCCAGTATTGTCACAAAAGATTTTCATTAGACCCGATGCACTAGGTATTACACATATATCGGATATGAACTCCTTCATCCAGACTCCTTCATTTGCTGATTCCGAAGTAGCTATGCACTATGCTTCACACGTAGATCCCACCACAACGCTTTGCTTGGAACTGCACCAACTAACAGCTCCACCATTAAATATAAATATGTATCCAGTTTGCGACTTAGAGTCATCCGGATCAGTGTCAAAGCTTGCATCGACGTAACCATTTACGACAAGCTCTTTGTCACCTCCATAAACGAGAAACATATCCTTAGTCCTTTTCAGGTATTTCAGGATGTTTTTGACCGTTGTCCAGTGATTCACTCCTGGATTACTTTGGTACCTCCCTGCTGTACTTATAGCAAGGTACACATTAGGTCTGGTACACAGCATTGCATACATGATAGAACCTATGGCTAAAGCATAGGGAATGACTTCCATTTTCTCTCTATCTTCTGTAGGGCATTGAGTCTGACTCAACTACACACCTTGTAACATAGGGAAGAACCCTTTCTTTGACTGATCCATTTTGAACTTCTTCAAAACTTTATCAAGGTATGTGCTTTGTGAAAGTCCAATTAAGCGTCTTGATCTATCTCTATAGATCTTGATTTCCAATATGTAAGCAGCTTCACTGAGGTCTTTCATTGAAAAATTCTTATTCAAGTATCCTTTTATGCTATCCAAAAATTCTATAATACTTCCAATCAACAATATGTCATCCAAATATAATATTAGAAATGCTATAGAGCTCCCACTCACTTTCTTGTAAATACAGGCTTCTACAAAAGTCTGTATAAAACCATATGCTTTGATCACATTATCAAAGCGTATATTCCAACTCCGAGAGGCTTGCACCGGTCCATAAATGGATTGCTGGAGCTTGCACACTTTGTTAGCACCTTTTGGATCGACAAAACCTTTTGGTTGCATCATATGCAACTCTTCTTTAAGAAATCCATTAAGGAATGCAGTTTTGACATCCATTTGCCAAATTTCATAATCATAAAATGCGGCAATTGCTAACATGATTCGGACAGACTTAGGCATCGCTACGGGTGAGAAGGTCTCATCGTAGTCAACTCCTTGAACTTGTCGAAAACCTTTCGCAACAAGTCAAGCTTTGTAGATAGTAACATCAACATCAGTATTAGTCTTCTTCTTGAAGATCCATTTATTTTCTATGGCTTGCTGATCATCGGGCAAGTCCACCAAAGTTCTAACTTTGTTCTCATACATGGATCCCATCCCAGATTTCATGGCCTCAAGCTATTTTGCGAAATCTGGGCTCATCATCACTTCCTCATAGTTTGTAGGTTCATCATGGTCTAGTAACATGACTTCTAGAATAGGATTACCGTACCACTCTGGTGCGGATCGTACTCTGGTTGACCTACGAGGTTTGGTAGTAACTTGATCTGAAGTTTCATGATCATCATCATTAGCTTCCTCACTAATAGGTGTAGGAATCACTGGAACTAATTTCTGTGATGAACTACTTTCCAATTCGGGAGAAGGTACAATTACCTCATCAAGTCCTACTTTCCTCCCACTTACTTCTTTCGAGAGAAAATCCTTCTCTAGAAAGGATCCATTCTTAGCAATGAATATCTTGCGTTTGGATCTGTGATAGAAGGTGTACCCCACAGTTTCCTTTGGGTATCCTATGAAGACGCACTTCTCCGATTTGGTTCAAGCTTATCAGTTTGAAGCTTTTTCACATAAGCATCGCAACCCCAAACTTTAAGAAACGACAACTTGGGTTTCTTGCCAAACCACAGTTCATATGGTGTCATCTCAACGGATTTTGATAGAGCCCTATTTAATGTGAATGCAGTCGCCTCTAAAGTATAACCCCAAAACGATAGCGGTAAATCAGTAAGAGACTTCATAGATCGCACCATATACAATAAAGTACGGTTATGACGTTCGGACACACCATTACGCTGTGGTGTTCCAGGTGGCGTGAGTTGCAAAATTATTCCACATTGTTTCAAATGAAGACCAAACTCGTAGCTCAAATATTCGCCTCCACGATCTGATCGTAGAAACTTTATTTTCTTGTTATGATGATTTTCCAGTTCACTCTGAAATTCTTTGAACTTTTCAAACTTTTCAGACTTATGTTTCATTAAGTAGATATACCCATATCTGCTCAAATCATCTCTGAAGGTCAGAAAATAACGATACCCGCCATGAGCCTCAACACTCATTGGACCGCATACATCGGTATGTATTATTTCCAATAAGTCAGTAGCTCGTTCCATTGATCTAGAGAATAGAGTTTTAGTCATCTTGACCATGAGGCCTAGTTCCCAAGCACCAAGTGATTCATAATCAAGTGATTCCAAAAGCCCATCAGCATGGAGTTTCTTCATGCGCTTTACACCAATATGACCTAAACGGCAGTGCCACAAATAAGTTGCACTATCATTATCAACTTTGCATCTTTTGGCTTAAATATTATGAACATGTGTATCACCACGACCGAGATTCAACAAAAATAGACCACTCAACAAGGGTGCATGACCATAAAAGATATAACTCATATAAACAGAACAATTATTATTCTCTGATTTAAATGAATAACCGTCTCGCATCAAACAAGATCTAGATATAATGTTCATGCTCAACGCTGGCAGCAAATAACAATTATTCAAGTCTAAAACTAATCCCGAAGGTAGATGTAGAGGTAGCGTGCCAATGGCGATCACATCGACCTTGGAACCATTTTCGACGCGCATCGTCACCTCATCCTTAGCCAATCTTCGTTTAATCCGTAGCCCCTGTTTCGAGTTGCAAATTGTGACGCCCAGATAATTAAGCTACAGTAATCCTCAGCTAATGATGTCATGTCACCACTCTTACTGTTGCTAATCCTCGGTTGATCCAAATCGCAATCCAAATTCAAGTTCAAACTAAAGTCCAAAATTCAAATTTCTCAAACATGCAAATAAAATGTTCAAAGTGTGGAAAATAATCTCTAGTTATTTTTCATGTTGGAACCAACCTCTTTTGGATTCCCATGTGTCCCTGGAAATTTATTTAGTGCTCCAGCAGCATTTAAAATTGGCCTTTACAATTTCTAAAAATGGTTAGACAACTCCTTTTGACCCCATAGTTTTTGTTCCATCTCAATTTATTGTGCTAGATTTATGTGCCAAGTTTTGGTCAAAACAAAACTCATTTGGTACAAAAAGAAAATGCAAAAGAAAAAGAGAAAATGGAAAAAGAAAAGAAGCAAAATAAAAGGAAACCCCCTGACTCCCACTGGGCCTAACCCAGCAGACCGACCCAGCCGGCCAACCTTCCCCTCTCGGTCCCTTCCCTCTCTCCTGTTTGTGCGACCAAGTCGCTACAGGGGCAGGTCACCCCAGACCACCTCGCCGGCGTCGGCGCCGACGCCGGGAGGGGATAAGGTCTCCAGCGCTCCCGGCTCCTCGATCCCCTCTCCCACTTGCCCCCTCGCTCACCACTCCCCTCTCTCGCCTCCCAGATCGACCCCGCTCTCCCTCATCTCTGTCTCGCTCGCCCACCTCATCCGAGCGCCACCACCGCCATGTCCGTGCCGTAGCCGCGGCGACCACTTTCGACGAGCCACCTCGACGAGTTCACGGGCTCCGCTGTGACCTCCTTTCCTGCTACGCCAAGCCACGAGGACCCGGACGCCCCCACGGCACCACCCCGAGCTCAGCTCCTTCCTCGGGCCGCCACACACAGTCGCCGTCTCCGGTCGCCTCGACTCTCCCTCGGGCCTCCTCTACAACAGAGGTGAGCACCGCGAGCCCCCACTCCTCCTACCCCTCCGTACCTGGCGCCGTAGGACTCCCACTGTGCCGCCCCCTGCAACCGTGGTTCGACCACCACCGTGCCTCCCTTCACCACCCCCCTGGGCGCGGCCTCGCCTCGCGCGGGTGCTGCGCGCTCGTGCGCACCTGTCTACGCCTCCACGCGTGCGGGTCGTCCCTGACCGTGCGCCGGCCGCCGCACTCATCGCTGTCGCTGCTGCTAGAGCCCACCCTAGCCGTGCCGATGCCACCACTAGGAGCGCCTCGCGGCGCTGAACCTGCAGAGCCCAGGCGCGCTTGCTATGTCTGCCGAAATTGGCCGGCCGGCGAGCGCCGAGCCGCCGGATTAGCGCCGGCGGTTAACGCTGACGTGTCACGGTTAATTAGCAATGGTCGGGCTAATTAACCCCCCTAAACTAACCCCCCCCCCCACTGCTACTGACCCGTGGGCCCAAGGCCATTAACTTAGATTAGTTTTAAACTAATTTAAGTACACCCCCCTTTACAATGACAGGTAGCCCCCACCTCTATTTATCTCTTTAAAAAGAAAATATTAATATGTGAGGATGACACCTGGGCCCCACTACCCAGGTTTGACCAGTCAACAGTTGACTAGTCAACTATGACTCGACTAATTGACTAGGTCAACCCAGCCCCCTGGCCCCACATGTCATTGACTGTGGCTAGCCCCTACTGAGTTTAAAATGTATATCCACTTTTTAATTCGTTCTAATAATAATTCTAGGAATTTTTAGAAAAACTTTAAAACTTTAGAAATTCATAGAAAATAATCCGTAACTCGGATGGAAAAGTGTTCTACATGAAAGTTGCTCAGAACAACGAGACGAATCCAGATACGCAGTCTGTTCATGTGTCTCACGTCCCTAGCATAGCAAACGTTGAACTTTTCCCCTCCGGTTCATCTGTTTGACAGACGTCCGGAACCGGGAAAACTTTCCTGGATGTTTCCCCCTTCGCCAGTATCACCTAGCACCGCGTTAGAACACCTCTAGCACTGCTTTTTGTCTTCCTATGCTTATGTTTCCGTGTATTTACTGTTTCTTCCCCCTCTTCTCTCCGGTAGACCCCGAGACCGATATTGATGCCACTGTGATCGACTACGTCGACGACGACCCCTCCTTGTCTGAGCAACCAGGCAAGCCCCCCCCCCCCTTTGATCATCCCGATATCGCCCATTCTATACTCTCATGCTTGCATTGGATTTTGCTACTGTTATTGTTTGCTCCTATTCTGATGCATAGCCTGCTTTTGTACCTGTTATTGTTACCTACCTGCTTATCCTAAACTGCTTAGTATAGGTTGGTTACTGATCCATCAGTGACCCCCACTTGTCCTTGTTGCCCCTGCTTCATCATCGACGACTCGATCAGCGTGATCGACAACCAGAGCCCGACACCTCACATCACATCACGTCCCTTTTGTTGCTCGACTCTGTAGAGCTACTATCGAGTGCCGAGGGTGATCCCTCATAACGCACTCCTGATGATAATTCTGTAATGTAGCTATTCGGTCGTGGTCATCGAGGGTGATTTCCTCTTTCACCATTCCCGATACGGCTCTGTCGTTCAACACCTCAAGTGTGTGAACCTCGAGGGTGGTCCCTCTTACGTTCACCTTGATGATTACATTGAGTGGAATCCACCGGGGGTGATTCCTCGGGTTTTCTCCTTGATGTTTGGACACACGGTTACAATGACTTTACTTGAGACCTTGGTGGAAGTCGGGCGGGCCCGGGGAGCACCCGCAAGATAATGACGTGGCATGGCCGGGCATTCTGAGCCCTTGACGTAAGTCCACGAGACGGGGCGACGGGGTCACTTTTGATCGTGAGTCCCTGCTCGTCTCCGCAAGCTAATAATACACTATGGTTTGGGTATTTGTTCTGAGTTGGCCTATGGCCTTTACGCACTAACCACCACGCGAGAATAGATATGGGCCTCGACGTCGTGGTATCAGCCGAAGCTTTGTCAGATGTCCAGTTCAGCATTGTGGTCGGGCCGGATCGTGCCATCCACTTCACGGGTGGTGCTGGTATCCCCTTGCGCACAACGATCCGGAGTGCAACGGGCGATGGGCCCAGACCCCGGAGTGCTTAGGATGTAGACCGGCGGGGACCTCTCTCCTGAGCCTAGGTCGGGCTGCGACGTGTTGATCTTCCGAGGGCGGGCATTGACCCCAGAAAGGTGTGTCCGGCCAGAGTGATCGAGCGTGTTGGGTAACGTGGTGCACCTCTGCAGGGAAGTTATATATTCGAATACCGTGTCCACGGTAATGGACGTTCAGACTTGTATCCTGATCTTATACAACTACATATGGATACTTGAGATATGTGGCTCCGGGATTGCTTTCTCGCAGGGAGTCGAGGAAGGATCTCTGGGCATTAATGTTACAACATGCTTGTTAATTATAAACTGCTATTCTTTACTCTTCTACATGCTGCAAGATGCTCGGAGTTGCGTGAAGATGCTAGTCTTCGATAGGCTAGGACCTCCCCCTCTATTCTGGCATTCTGCAGTTCAGTCCACAGATACGAACCTTCCATTTGATACCAGTGCATACTTAGTATAGATCTGATGCTTGCGAGTACTTTGGATGAGTACTCACGGTTGCTTTGCTACCCCTTTTCCCCCCTTCTTTCTTCTTTCTGGTTGATGCAACTAGATGGTGGATCCTTGGAGCCAGATGCCACCACCGATGGATGCTACTTCGTGGAGACCGCCGACGACCAGGAGTAGTTTAGGAGGTCCCAGGCAGGAGGCCTTGCCTCTTCGATCGTTGTTGCTTTTGTGCTAGCCTTCTTAAGGCATCCTTGTTTAACTTATGTCTGTGCTCAGATATTTGTTGCTTCTGCTGACTCTTGTGTATCGAGCTATGTATTCAAGCCCTCGAGGCCCCTGGCTTGTAATATAAAGCTTGTATTATTTTGATTTGTGTCTAGAGTTGTGTTGTGATATCTTCCCGTGAGTCCCTGATCTTGATCGTACACATTTGCATGTATGATTAGTGTACGATTGAATCGGGGGCATCACACAAATATAAGCAACAGAACCAGTATCAAATACCCAGGCGCTACTATGAGCATTAGTAAGGTACAAATCAATAACATGTATATCAAATATACCTTTCACTTTGCCATCCTTCTTATCCGCCAAATACTTGGGGCAGTTCCGCTTCCAGTGACTAGTCCCTTTGTAGTTGAAGCACTCAGTGTCAGGCTTAGGTCCAGACTTGGGCTTCTTCCTGGGAGTAGCAACTTGTTTGCTATTCTTCTTGAAGTTCCCCTTGTTCCCTTTGCCCTTTTTCTTGAAACTAGTGGTCTTGTTAACCATCAACACTTGATGCTCCTTCTTGATTTCTACCTCCGCAGCCTTTAGCATTGCGAAGAGTTCGGGAATAGTCTTTTCCATCCCGTGCATATTATAGTTCATCACGAAGCCTTTATAGCTTGGTGGCAGTGACTGAAGAACTCTGTCAATAACACTATCATCAGGAAGATTAAGTCCCAGCTGAGTCAAGTGGTTATGGTACCTAGACATTCTGAGTATGTGTTCACTGACAGAACTATTCTCCTCCATTTTGCAGCTATAGAACTTGTTGGAGACTTCATATCTCTCAACTCGGGCATTTGTTTCAAATATTAACTTCAACTCTTGGAACATCTCATATGCTCCATGACGTTCAAAACTTCTTTGAAGTCCCGATTCTAAGCCGTAAAGCATGGCACACTGAACTATCGAGTAGTCATCAGATCGAGTCTGCCAGACCTTCATAATGTCAGCATCTACTCCTGCAGCAAGCCTTGCACCTAGCGGTGCTTCCAGGACGTAATTCTTTTATGCGGCAATGAGGATAATCCTCAAGTTACGGACTCAGTCCGCGTAATTGCTACCATCATCTTTCAATTTAGCTTTAAAATTCAAGGGAACGGTAGCACAGGCCATTGATCTACAACAACATAGATATGCAAAAAACTATCAGGACTAAGTTTCATGATAAATTAAAGTTCAATTAATCATATTACTTAAGAACTCCCACTTAGATAGACATCCCTCTAGTCATCTAAATGATCACGTGATCCATATCAACTAAACCATGTCCGATCATCACGTGAGATGGAGTAGTTTTCAATGGTGAACATCTCTATGTTGATCATATCTACTATATGATTCACGTTCAACCTTTCGGTCTCACTGTTCCGAGGCCATATTTGCATATGTTAGGCTCGTCAAGTTTAACCCGAGTATTCTGCATGTGCAAAACTGGCTTGCACCCGTTGTATGTGAACGTAGAGCTTATCACACCCGATCCTCACGTGGTGTCTCGGCACGACGAACTGTAGCAATGGTGCATACTCAGGGAGAACACTTATACCTTGAAATTTAGTGAGGAATCATCTTATAGTGCTACCGCCGTACTAAGCAAAATAAGACGCATAAAATATAAACATCACATGCAATCAAAATATGTGACATGATATGGCAATCATCATCTTGTGCCTTTGATCTCCATCTCCAAAGCACTGTCAAGATCTCCATCGTCACCGGCTTGACACCTTGTTCTCCATCGTAGCATCATTGTCATCTCGCCAACTATTGCTACTACGACTATCGCTACCGCTTAGAGATAAAGTAAAGCAATTACATGGCGATTGCATTTCATACAATAAAGCAACAACCATATGACACCTGCCATTTGCCGATAACTCTGTTACAAAACATGATCATCCCATACAACAATTTATATCTCATCATGTCTTGACCATATCACATCACAACAAGCCCTGCAAAAACAAATTAGACGCCCTCTACTTTGTTGTTGCAAGTTTTACGTGGCTGCTACGGCCTTCTAGCAAGAACCGTTCTTACCTACGCATCAAAACCATAATGATTTTTCGTCAAGTGTGTTGTTTTAACCTTCAACAAGGACCGGCTGTAGTCAAACTCGATTCAGCTAAAGTTGGAGAAACAGACACCCACCAGACACCTCTGTGCAAAGCACGTCGGTAGAACCAGTCTCATGAACGCGGTCATGTAATGTCAGTTTGGGCCGCTTAATCCAACAATACCGCCGAATCAAACTAAGACGTTGGTGGTAAGCAATATGACTATTATCGCCCACAACACTGTGTTCTACTCGTGCATATCATCTACGCATAGACCTGGCTCGGATGCCACTGTTGGGGAACGTAGCATGCAATTTCAAAAAAATTCCTACGATCACGCAAGATCTACCTAGGAGATGCATAGCAACGAGAGGGGGAGAGTGTGTTCACGTACCCTCGTAGACCGAAAGCGGAAGCGTTAGTTAACGCGGTTGATGTAGTCAAACGTCTTCACAATCCAACCGATCCAAGTACCGAACGTACGATACCTCCGTGTTCAGCACATGTTCAGCTCGATGACGTCCCTTGAACTCTTGATCTAGTAGAGGGTCGAGGGAGAGTTCCGTCAGCACGACGATGTGGTGACGGTGTTGTTGATGTGATCCGCGCAAGGCTTCACCTAAGCACTACGACGCTATGACCGAAGGAGTAAACCGTGGAAGGGGGCACCGCACATGGCTAAGAGAAATCTTGGTGTTCCTATGGGGTGCCCCCTGGCCACGTGTATAAAGGAGGGGAAGGAGGAGGCCGGCAGCCAAGGAGGGCGCACCAAGGGGCAAGTCCTACTTGGACTCCTTGTCTAAGTAGGATTTGCCCCCCCGCCCTCGTTCCAATCAATGAAGAGGGGAAAGGGGAAGGGTGAGAGGGAGAAGGAAAGAGGGGGGGGGGTGCGCCCCCTCCCCTTGTCCAATTCGGATTGAGGCAAGGGGGGCACGCGCCACCTCTCGTGGCCTGCCTCCTCTCCTCCACTATGGCCCAATAGGCCTAATAATTTTCCCGGGGGGTTTCGGTAACCTCCTGGTACTCCGAAAAATCCCCGATCTTCTTCGGAACCATTCCGGTGTCCATAGATAACCTTCCAATATATCAATCTTTACCTCTCGACCATTTCGGGACTCCTTATCGTGTCAGTGATCTCATCCGGGACTCCGAACAAACTTCAGTCATCAAAAACACATAACTCATAATATAAATCGTCATCGAACGTTAAGCGTACGGACCCTACTGGTTCGAGAGCTATGTAGACATGATTGAGATACATCTCCGATCAATAACCAATAGCGGAACCTGGATGCTCATATTGGCTCCTACATATTCTACGAAGATCTTTATCGGTCAAACCGCACAACAACATACATTGTTTCCTTTGTCATTGGTATGTTACTTGCCCGAGATTCGGTCGTCGGTATCATCATACCTAGTTCAATCTTGTTACCGGCAAGTCTCTTTACTCGTTCCATAATGCTTCATCCCGTAACTAACTCATTAGTCACATTGCTTGCAAGGCTTATAGTGATGAGCATTACCGAGAGGGCCCAGAGATACCTCTCCGATACACGGAGTGACAAATCCTAATCTTGATCTATGCCAACCCAACAAACACCTTCGGAGACACCTGTAGAGCATCTTTATAATCACCCAATTACGTTGTGACGTTTGATAGCACACAAGGTGTTCCTCCGGTATTCGGAAGTTGCATAATCTCATAGTTAGAGGAACATGCATAAGTCATGAAGAAAGCAATAGCAATAAAACTGTAACGATCATAATGCTAAGCTAACGGATGGGTCTTGTCCATCACATCATTCTTTAATGATGTGATCTCGTTCATCAAATGACAACACATGTCTATGGTTAGGAAACATAACCATCTTTGATTAACGAGCTAGTCAAGTAGAGGCATACTAGGGACACTATGTATTGTCTATGTATTCACACATGTACTAAGTTTCCGGTTAATACAATTCTAGCATGAATAATAAACATTTATCATGATATAAGGAAATATAAATAACAACTTTATTATTGCATCTAGGGCATATTTCCTTCATTACATACTGGTGTTTCTATGGCAAATGAGTGTAATTGACAACTTCAAGAACTGTGGCGTGCAATATTCTCGAAGGTGATATAAACAAAGTCGAGGTTTGGGATTTACTGAATTTTGTCTTCTGCAAACAGAAACAGTGGTCGTGGCAGATTAGAGAGATGAATGGCAAAACCTTCCTGGATAGATTTCTTCATTGGAAGAATGTTGAATATCTTATTAAACTATGTGCTTTTGATCTGAAGTGTGCTATCAATGTGGATTGGAATGGAATGGAGTGTGCAGAACCTACATGCTTTTGGAATTCTGACATATGTGGATTGAAATGCAATGTTCGAAAGCTTTTATGAAAAATGATAGTCAGAAATACAGATCGAAACACTACTAACCCCTCATCACCGACCAGTCACTGACCACGCATCAATGATGAGCTTCATCACTGCATGGCCAGTGTAGAAGCGTCAATAATGAATTTCGAGGGACTAACCTAGCATGTATCATAAACCAGCAAATTACAGGTCGGACAGAGATAACTGATTGATGGGTTATATTTGATCTTAACTTATCACTAACTGGTTGTTATGTAGTGACTGTTTTTCAGTGGCCGGTCTTATGTATGTTATTGACTGCCTACCGCTTTGTGACTTACAGGCGTTCCAAATTCATTTCATCACCGCCTCAATTCCTCTCACTCGAAAAGTGGCTCATCGGCCGACACGACGCTGAATCACCTCCACATTATTATGAATTCCCACCGCACCCTCCACAAACCCGAGCTCTTTCCCGCCACCCATTCTTCCCAAAACGTGTCGGAAGGCCCGAATTTTTGTGGTGTGGCTGCTCCCGACCCGACGTTCCGCCTAATCATTTCAGCACCTCCCGGTAGTCGTCGTGCCGGACGATTCCTCGAGCTTGGACGACAAAGACGACGATGAGGCTTCTGGTTGGACCTCATCGAAGAAGGAGGAGGTAGAGGGGGAGCAACCCCATGCCGGCGCGGCGGTACATGGTGGTGGCGTCGTGGTGCCCCTCCGTTCATGGGAGGTGGAACAACACCTCGCCGCTGAGCACGATGATGCTACGGCCATCACTGGCCTTCTTGCCAACCGGTACGTGGTGACGGAACACCTGGCCGCCGAGGCGCAACTCTCCACCAAGCATCGGGCCTCACGAGTAACACCAAGGATCATGACTCCGGTTGTCACAAACCTCGGTGACACAGAGGACGACGACGAAGAGCAAGTGCCAAAGAAGCCCAGGAACACCCACGACGGCAAGTCATCTGGCAACGAAGCCGCGCCGATCGTGTACGACATCTGCTCCGATTAGGAGGACCGCCGGCGTGGGGAGCTTCTTCATGTTGCCTACAACAAGCACTGCCGGCGAGTGCGACAGAAAATGAACACTGCCAATCCCTGATCTCCAACTTCTACGTAGACTGAGCAATGTATGTTGTCCTCAATAATAAGCCTCAACTGGTTGTTAGACTTGATGGTGGCTGGTTTGCCACCCTCCATTCCTAAATATAAGACATTTATAAGACATTTTAAAGATTTCAATCGAACTACATACAGAACTAATTTCAATACAGACTAGAGCAAAATGAATGAATTTACACTTTACAATGTCTATATACTCCCTCCGTTCTGAATTACTTGTCTTGGATTTGTCTAGATACAGATTTATCTAGACTTATTTTAGTGCTAGATACATCCGTATCTAGACAAATCCAAGACAAGTAATTCGGAACGGAGGGAGTACATTCGTATGTTCTAAAAAGGGTTTAATTTAGAGGTTTTTAGCCTTGATGCCTGACCTGGTTTATTTGGCTTCATCAATGAAAAAAAAGGAACCAAGGGGAAACCCCTTTCATCCAAAAAAAATAAATACAATTTGTTATATATTGTCGCCGTCTTAAAAGAATAATTGCCGCTGATTTGATGGAGTAGAAGGCACGGAGGATCAAAATGCAGAGAAACAAACTGATGAGTGGTCGTGAATGTACCCATGTTTTGGGAATTCCCTTTGTTTTGTCAAAAAGTATGTAGCATCTCAAACCACAAATCAAACAAATAAAGAAGAAAAAAAAAGCTATACACTGATATCGACCTGATCTCCCGTATAAACAAATTTCCATCCACCTTCTTTTCTCCTAATTTCCTGACGGCCAACAAGCAAAACCACTAGGTCTCCCTTCCTCGCTAGCCATATTAACCAAAACTCAGCATGATACTAGTACTTCGGTTCATGTTCATCTTTGAGCCTCAGGAGGCAAGCAAAGCAGCTAGGGAGACATCCGTGGTCGCCATCATCGGCCATGATCTACTGGCAGCTCGTGAAGTGTGATCGCCCACCGAAGACAGCCGCCACATGGCACGCCCCTTCCAACAACTTCCCTGTAACACCGACAAAGAGAAGAAAAGATGGTAAGATGGGAGAGTCCATGATTGGAAGGTAAAGAAAAGAAAAAAAAAGGAGTACCACCGACAATTGAGTTTTTTTGGCAAAAAAGAAGACGATTAATGAGCTGCAAAGTTACGTCATTGTTTTTTTTTATCATTTTCAGGCATTGGTGTTGGGTGGTCTGTCCCATTTACAGGTGCACTGTCACTTCAGCAGTGGTTACTGATGTGGTGCTGGCTGGTGACAAGGAGAGGACACCAAACCCATGCTCCATATCGACGCCATGCAACCTTTGTTGGGGCATTACTCTACTGCTCCCTCCGTTTCTAAACATATCTCTTTTTAAAGATTTCAATATGAACTACATATGAAGCAGGCGTAAAAAAAATCTATAGAAAAACTTATATTTAGAACGGAGGGAGTAGTTACCAATTTTGCACACAATAAAGATGGTAATTACCGACACTATTATTAGTTACTGACACAGCACAGCTGTCTCGCTACGTGTACTGAGGATTTTTTTTTTGCCGCTGAACTGTAACTATATTATTTTGGAATAAAACTTCTCTTACCACCACAAAAAGAAAGCATGCATCACTGTGCTCATTGAATGATCGTTCGTTCCATTATCACGGCTTTCTTCATTGAGAAAAAAAAAACATCTCGTGTCATGCACCAACAAGCAAGCAAAGCACAGAGGCCAGACCACACGGGTGAGAGACAGCTGTATGTAGTCGTGATAATGGCCCTCCCTGGATCCATCCCGTGACACTGACAACGCGGGGCCAGCTCACCACCACTTGAGGTTGAGGTTGAGACATCGATGTCAATGCACAGCTCATCGCTCGCTGTCTCCCGTACAATGCGGTGCGCGCACACGCGGTTTCTTCCGCGCCTCCGTTGGATTCTTTATTACTCCCCTCCCCACCCAGAACCAGAACGAGAACGTGCCACCAACCATTTTCACCGAATCGAATGACGTGCTTCACTCAATTCTACCCTGCGGCATTTACTCCTACTCCTACTATTACCCCTTAATTAATTTCACCCTTACACGCGGGCCCGCCTACCCAACTCGCCAGGCCCACTGAAAGCTTCTGTCTCT
Source organism: Triticum timopheevii (assembly GCA_963921465.1). Classification (NCBI taxonomy): domain Eukaryota; kingdom Viridiplantae; phylum Streptophyta; class Magnoliopsida; order Poales; family Poaceae; genus Triticum; species Triticum timopheevii. The sequence continues at coordinate 330,723,222 of OY997264.1, forward strand.
CTGTCCTGCATGAGGTGTCACATCTAAGCTAGACCTAGTATAAAGCCAATTATTAATGGGTTAATTAACACCACAAATTTTGTTGGTGAGGTGCTTTGCTTGGATACCCGGCAAGGCAATGGCGAATGGTTTTTTTTTTTTTTTTTTTTTTTTTTTTGCGAGAGAAGGCAATGGCGAATGTGACTAGTAGAACCAACAGCCATGCGACGGCGACCCACCACCGACACACCCGCACAATCTCTACATCTACCGCGTAGCTTTATGTTAATATACCAAAAAGAAGTAGTGTGAAGAAGGCAGGTTACTGTACTGACCTCGTCGGAGCTTGGGCTTGGCCGTGCCGGTGATGGCGGGGGCCTTCCTCACGGGCGAGGCTCCGCCGGAGCTCTTGGCCGCGTCCTCCACCGGCGGGAAGAGCACTGCGTCGATGCCCTGCACAGAGATCCTCCCGTCGGTGTAGATATCCGGATCGAAGAGGTAGGCGGACCCCTCGCCGTGCCCGAACTTGACCGACCCGTCCGCCTCCCTCGCCGTCACCTTCTGCGGCAGCCGCAGCGTGTCGTACCTCACCGTCCCGAACCTCCGCACGGCGTTGTACATGCTCTCCTCCGTCTGGTACTCGGGGACCATGTGGTAGTAGAGGATGTTCTCCGGCGACCCGGGCTCGCTCAGCTGGTCCGTGGTCAGCCGTGCCATGGCCTCGTCATTGGGAGCCAGCACTGTGAGCACATACCCCTCCGAGACCAGCCGCCCCATCTCCGTGGCCAGCGACGTCAGGTTCACCAGGATATCCGCGAGCTCGTTGTACCCGCCGTACAGGACCAGCGTCTGGATGAAGTCCTTGACCTGGCTGTGCCCGTCGAAGTGGTGCTTCCCGGATCCGGGGCCGGGGGCCGGCGCCGGCGCGATGGAAGGGCCGGGAGCCATGGCGTCCCAGACCGGCAGCACGGGCGGCGCGCCGAGGGGCACGGGCGGCGCGGGCTTCTTCAGCCTGTGCGTCCTGGGGTCCACCTCGGGGGCGCCCGTGGGGAGCACGGCCGAGATGGCAGCCAGGCTGCGGCGGCGGTTGAAATCCTCCTGAACTGACCGCGGCACCAGCAGCCGCTCGATGCCGTGGATAACCCCGTCGGGCCTCACCACCGCGTCCGGCCGCGTGACCTCCGCGGTGCCGACTAGCATCTTCTGGCCGTCGGCTGACAGCTGGAGGTGCTCGCCGGAGAGCGTCATCCGCGCGGTGGAGGCGGGCCAGGCGGAGTGCGAGTGCAGGCGGGAGGGGAGGACGTGGAAGAGGAGCAGGCGCTGGAGGGAGCGCAGGTTGCGGGGCTCAAGGAGGAAAGCGCGGAACTCCGGGTCGAGGTCCCGCTCGAGGGCCTCGTTCCGGGGCGCGAAGATGGTGACGTTGCCCCGGCCCACGGCGTCCTCCAGGGACTGCAGCAGCAGCGCCTTCTCCACCAGCTCCGCCAGCTCCGTGTAGTGCGAGTCCAGCAGCGCCACCAGCACCGAGTTGGAGTTCACCCCCGTGGAGCTGTTCGCCACTGAAGAGGAGGGCAATGTGGGCTGCTGCTCCGGCACCGCTGCCGCGGCGAGTACCAGGCAGAGGAGGACGGCGCCGAAGAGCGGCGCGCCCATGGCGGCGGGTTCTAGCTGGCTCTGGATTAGGTGCGGTTGCGGCTGCGGCTGCGGTGGTGGTGCGTTTTTTTCTTTGGGAAGAAGGCGGAGGACTGAGAAACATGAGTGGGGTTCACTGCTACTTGAAGAGAGAGAGGGGGAGAACGCGTCGTGGGTGTCAGGCTGGTAAGTGGGGTCAGGGGGTGTCGGTGTGCGGCGCTTCACGGCGCGCAGCGACGCAGAGCTTTCCTTCCTTGCGTCCCGTGAGGTCCCTTTGTTTTTGAGTTTTGTATTTGCGCGCGTGGAGGATGAGGAACTCCTTTTATTTGGGTGGTGCTTTTCTTTTCTTTACTTTACGGGTGGTTGTTGCGCTCGCGTGGCCTTTGACTTTGCTTTTGGCTCACTTGTTGTCATACGCATACGCAGGCATCTGACCTTCCCCTTCTCTACACTGCACTGCACTCCACTCTTTCTTGCACCATGACCAGAGACGCGGTGAAAAGCTGGACTTGTACTTCTTCCTTTTGCATTTCTTGCTCTCAGAATAAAACAATTGCATTGCATTTCTTCAGAAAGTGTTTCGCGATGTATCCGACGCTCTCAACTTAGACTTTTGGGTCATTTGAGCGTCCCCGTCCCATGTAAACACTAGGTGAAAGGTGGAATATATGCTTGCTTGTCATTTTCATACCGGAACCATGTTGGATGGATGTGCATTTGCGAACTGCCGAGTGCCAGGACAAGATGTTGACAGCCGAGCGGATCTTGCTACAGCCTGGGGGCATCCGCATAAGTCAAAGTAAAAGGCAGCCACATGAGCGCATGATTAACACGCGCGAACCTGCTGTATATTGAATTTCCCTCGTCAAATCCATGATCAACAAACGAATATTTAGTAGCAGGATGGTTGGTGTCGTGCACCTGTGCTGGACAGCAGCAGGAAAAACATACTGACAAATGCGTCAATTATATCATCATTAGGTACCAGTGTTTCTCAATTTTCCGTCAACTAGAGCGACTCCAACGCGTCGACCCAAACGAACGGCGTTTTTTTGTTTGTTTGGGTCGGCTGCCCCGCTCGGCGTCCGCCATCTTTAAGATTTGGATCGATAGTGCGCCAAACGGTCGCGACCCATTTCATGTCCACACACAAATTTTGAAAAAGGTCCGCGGCCATAGATCATGACATCGGCCATGTTGTCGCCCGAAGTTCATGCCGGCACATGCCAGCGCTGGCATACAATGTCAGGTTCAGGAAAACGCCACACAATTCACCTGGCGCACTTGCTAGCGGCCGGCACACATGCCAGCACACAAAAAGGGGGCGGGAGTTCAACCACGCCATCGCGGCCATGGTCATGCTAGCACACTTGCCGGCATACAAAAAAGGATGGCGCTCGCCGCCATAGATCACTCGTCGTCGAACTTGAGCATGTTGGCCTGCATCTTCTCGAACCACGACCTCTTCCTTGGCGACACGGTGTTGAGATCCACCTTCATGATCTCCACCCCGTCATCATGCTAGCGAGAGCCACTTCTTTCGCCTTGGTCTTGGCATTGGAGGCCTCGATCTCTAGCATCTTGGATTACTTCTCCACCTCCATCTCAAGCATCTTGGCTTGCTTGTCCGCCTCCATCTCAAGCATCTTGGCTTGCTTGTCCGCCTCTATCTCAAGCCTCCTCCTTTGGATCTCCATGAAGGCGTTCATTTGCTCTTCCTTGTCTCGCCAGCGCTTCTCCTACCTTGAGTCCTTCTTGGTCATCATGTCCTCCACGCTTGCGATCAAGGCGATCGACGCCGCATCCCGCTTGTCCTCCTTCTTAGAGTTGGTCTTGCCACGCGGTCGTGCCTTCTCGCCCTCGCCAACCTCCTCCACGGCCTTCTTCCCCCAACGCGACATGAGGGCGGCATATTGCGCCTTGAACTTCTCCTCGTCTTTGATGACCCTCCAACACTCACAAAGGAGCTTGTCCGGCGCTGGACTTGGGGTCTTGCCCAATGTCCCTCCAACACTCACAAAGGAGCTTGTCCTCGGCTGTCGTGTATGCCTTGGTCCGCCCGCTCTTGCGCTTCGGCTTCCCCCCGGCGGCTTGGTTAGCGAGCTCGTCTTCGAACAAAGGCTCCCCTTCGATGTACAACACATCCTCTTCCTCGAGTCCGTAGTCCTCTGAAAACTCGTGGTCGAGCGGGAAGCTGTCCAAGTCCAGGCTGACCTGATCATGCATGAAGGCGACCTGGTCTTTATCAAAGGTCGACGGCGCGAACGGCCCTCGGTCGTCCTGGCTTCGTGTCTCTTCGGGATCGTAGGCAGCCCCGGTGGCACCGCCAGCAGCCGCCACACCACCCTCGAAGATGATGTTCTGCATGTAGTTGTCATCGCCGGAGGGCAGTATTCCGTCGAACAGGTTGCGTGCGCCTGGCAGCACGTCGGCTGGCATGTGCTGCGCGCATTTCCTAACCCCTTCGGATGACGAGCCACCAGCCCCCGGTGTGGCGTTGAGGTCGATGGGTGCGGGCGTGGAAGGCGCCACCACGCTCACCTCGGGGGAGCGTTCCCCGGAGAATCAGGAGGCTTGCGAGTAGACGTGGAAGCCGGGCATCGGTTGCATCAACGACGCGCGTGGCGACTCGGGCAGGACCATCCGAGGAAACGCAGATGTGCCTGTCAGCGTTCTGGGAACGGGTGTCCCCAGACTTGCCTGCCTGCGGCCTGTGGCGTGGCTCGAGTGGGGCCCAGCACGGCCCATCTTCATGAACACAAGCTCAAGACCCTCGCGAGGGGCCAAGCCTCGCGGGGCGGACGACAAGGAGCTTCCTCAGGCATGGCCTCATCAGGCTGGTTCACGAGGAGGCGGAGAGATCAAGGCGGGGTACCTCACGAGGTGCCCATGACGCAAGCCATGACGACCAAGGGCGCCAGGCGGGCGCCAGCCCGTGCAGTGTCCTTCTTTCCTCTTTGGTGCAAAGGGAGCAAGCGCAGGCGAGAGCATCAAGCAAAGGCATCCATTTCGGTGCAACAAGACCAAGACCAGCCCAACGGCAGGAAAGAAGTCATTATGGAGCCCAAGCAGGCGTCACCACTAGAGCCTTTGATAGGCGAGGACCAACTTTAGTCAGGATAAGCGTACCAGATGTTCCCCTTCAAAATGGCCAATTGTTGGCGCCCTTCCCGCTCAATATTTGGGAAGAGGTCCAGGGCCTTTGCCTATAAATAGGACTAGCCACCCCCAGGGTAGAGGCATCTAGAATCCAGGAGCTAGAATCAAGATAGAGGCATCTGGGAGAGAGCAATCAAGTAGCATCATAGCAAGAGAGAAGGGCAACCGAACTCCTCCTAGCAGTTCATCGCCCCAGCCAAGAACAAGCCCTCGCGAGGCTGTTCTCCCTTGTATTGTTCATCATCATCAGCCCAAGAGGCAATCCACAACACCACAAACTAGAGTAGGGTATTACACCACAATGGTGGCCCGAACTAGTATAAACCTTGTGTCTCTTATGTTGTTCCTTTCGTAGTTTAGATCCTAGCGAGGCGGCGAGGAGCAGGTAGGTAGAGAACGAAATCTCCGCGCGCACCCCAGTGTTCGAACCTCAAGGGTCTGCCGGAACCCGAAATCCGACATTTGGCGCGCCAGGTAGGGGTGCGCCGGAATTTGTCTTCCGCCGCCCTGTTCTTCTCCGATCATCGCATCCATGTCTGACACTTGTCGGGCCCGCGCTGAGCGCCGAGCCGCCCTCGCTTCCTGTGTCGCCCAGACGGCTCCCGTCGGCGGGCGCCCTCGTCGTTCCCCATCACCTGCCGTCAACGCCGCCGGCCCGGCGGGGAACGAGCAGCAAGCATCGTCCCAGCATCCCTTCGTGAGGCAAGACGGCCGCACTACTACCCCCTCGCTCACCCCAGCTGGTTCTTCGTCTCGCGCATTCCGCGCGCCCATGGAGGCTCGAGCTGCGCTCATCGCGGCAAACGAGCTCATGTGCTACCGTCCCGTCGACGACGTCTACGAAGAATGGCTCGACCGCATCGCCGAGCTCGTCCGTGCCGCAGGGGGCTCTCCTGCGCCGTCCGTCCTGCCGCACCGCACCCCGCCCTGCGCGAGCGATGAAGCTCCGGGGGCGCCCCAGCCGCCTCGTCCTCAAGAAGGCGCCCTGGCCCCAAGGCGCGTGGCCCCTGGGCGCCCGCTCCGTCAGGCGCCAGCGCGGCAAGAGCAGAGCTGCCAAGAAGTCCCTCGCCCGCAAGAAGCTGCCCGAGTGCTCCCTGCTCCAGCTCGTCGCGACCACGCTCCTGCTCCAACACGTCAAGACCCCACGCTGCTCCCAGCTGCAGCGCATGGGGACCCGCAGGACCAAGCCCTTCGTCACCCAAGGCCTCCCGTGGCCACAGCAGGCTACCGCGCCTTCACCACCGAGCTGCGCAGCGTCGCGTGGCCCAGCAAGTTCAAGCCAGGCCTGCCTCCTCGCTACGACGGTACGGCTGACCCCGCAGAGTTCCTCCAGCTCTACGAGCTGGGCATCAAAGCTGCCAACGGAGACGAGAAGGTCATGGCGAACTGGTTTCCCATGGCGCTCAAGGACGGGGCCCGCACCTGGCTCCTGAACCTGGCTCCAGGCACGATCTCCTCCTGGGACGAGATGCGCACCCGCTTCATCGCCAACTTCCAGGGTACTCATGACTGGCCACCCGCTGTGAGCGACATGCGCCGTATCAAGCAACAACCAGGGGAAACCCTGCAGAAGTACATCCAGCGCTTCAACAATGCATGCCTCAAGATTTCCAAGGTGACCGAGGAGGCCATCATCTCAGCCTTCTCCGACGGCGTGCGCGACGTCAAGATGAAGGAGGAGCTGGCGATGCATGAAGACTTGTGCACTTCCTTGGAGCTGTTCAACTTGGCGACCAAGTGCGCCAGGGCTGCGGAAGGGCGTCTCTCCCTCCTCGAGCTGCCTGCCGTAGACCCAGAAGAGAAGAAACCCAAGGCTAAGGATGTGAAGCGCAAGGGGGCTGCCGTGCTTGCGGCGGAACCAGACACCAAGCGGGGCAGAGATCAGCCCGAATCTTCCAAGGGCAGTCGGTACTGCGTGTACCACGACCTCCACACCCACAACACCAATGAATGCCAAGAGATCCGAGCCGTGCGTGAAGGATGGATCAGCCGACGTCCCGACCGCAGTGACCGGGGCTACGGTCGAGGTGGAGGAAGGAACGCAGGACGCTGGGAAGACTGCGGCCCTCGCCAAGGGTGGCGCGACCGACCTCGCGAGGATCGCTGGCAGGACCCGCCTTGCGAGGGAGACTGGAGGGATCTGTTGGGGAACGTTGAAGAAAATAAAAAAAATCTACGGTTTCACCAAGATCCATCTATGAGTTCATCTAAGCAGCGAGTCATGGGAGAGAGATTGCATCTACATACCACTTGTAGATCGCGTGCGGAAGCGTTCAAGAGAACGGTGATGATGGAGTCGTACTCGCCGTGATTCAAATCACCGATGACCAAGTGCCGAACGGATAGCACCTCCGCGTTCAACACATGTACGGAGCGGATGACGTCTCCTCCTTCTTGATCCAGCAAGGGGGAAGGAGAGGTTGATGATGATCCAGCACAACGGCGTGGTGGTGGATGCAGCAGAACTCCGGTAGGGCTTCGCCAAGCTGTTGCGGGAGGAGGACGAGGTGTAGCAAGGGGAGGGAGGCTCCAAGACACAGGGTGCGGCTGCCCTCCCCCTTGCCCTCCTTTATATAGGCCCCCAGGGGGGGCGCCGGCCCTGGGAGATGCAATCTCCCAAGGGGGGCGGCGGCCAGGGGGGTTGGAGTACCCCCCCAAGGCAAGTGGTGCGCCTCCCCCCTAGGGTTTTCAACCCTAGGCGCAGGGGAGGCCCAAGGGGGGGCGCACCAGCCCACTAGGGGCTGGTTCCCCTCCCACCTCAGCTCACGGGGCCCTCCGGGATAGGTGGCCCACCCGGTGGACCCCCGGGACCCTTCCGATGGTCCCGGTACAATACCGGGTGACCCCGAAACTTTCCCGATGGCCGAAACAACACTTCCTATATATAATTCTTCACCTCCGGACCATTCCGAAACTCCTCGTGACGTCCGGGATCTCATCCGGGACTCCGAACAACATTCGGTTTGCTGCATACTCATATTCATACAACCCTAGCGTCACCGAACCTTAAGTGTGTAGACCCTATGGGTTCGGGAGACATGCAGACATGACCGAGATGGCTCTCCAGTCAATAACCAACAGCGGGATCTGGATACCCATGTTGGCTCCCACATACTCCTCGATGATCTCATCGGATGAACCACGATGTCGAGGATTCAAGCAACCCTGTATACTATTCCCTTTGTCAGACGGTATGTTACTTGCCCGAGACTCGATCGTCGATATCCCAATACCTTGTTCAATCTCGTTACCGGTAAGTCACTTTACTCGTACCGTAATGCATGATCCCGTGACCAGACACTTGGTCACTTTGAGCTCATTATGATGATGCACTACTGAGTGGGCCCAGTGATACCTCTCCATCATACGGAGTGACAAATCCCAGTCTCGATCCGTGTCAACCCAACAGACACTTTTGGAGATACCTGTAGTGCACCTTTATAGTTACCCAGTTACGTTGTGACGTTTGGTACACCCAAAGAACTCCTACGGTATCCGGGAGTTACACGATCTCATGGTCTAAGGAAAAGATACTTGACATTGTTAAAGCTCTAGCAAACGAACTACACGATCTTGTGCTATGCTTAGGATTGGGTCTTGTCCATCACATCATTCTCCTAATGATGTGATCCCGTTATCAACGACATCTAATGTCCATAGCCAGGAAACCATGACTATCTGTTGATCAGCGAGCTAGTCAACTAGAGGCTTACTAGGGACATATTATGGTCTATGTATTCACACGTGTATTACGATTTCCGGATAATACAGTTATAGCATGAATAAAGACAATTATCATGAACAAGGAAATATAATAATAATCCTTTTATTATTGCCTCTAGGGCATATTTCCAACAGTCTCCCACTTGCACTAGAGTCAATAATCTAGTTACATTGTGATGAATCGAACACCCATAGAGTTCTGGTGTTGATCATGTTTTGCTCGCGAGAGAGGTTTAGTCATCGGATCTGCGACATTCAGATCCGTATGTACTTTGCAAATATCTATGTCTCCATCTTGAACATTTTCACGGATGGAGTTGAAGCGACGCTTGATGTGCCTGGTCTTCTTGTGAAACCTGGGCTCCTTGGCAAGGGCAATAGCTCCAGTGTTGTCACAGAAGAGTTTGATCGGCCCTGACGCATTGGGTATGACTCCTAGGTCGGTGATGAACTCCTTCACCCAAATTGCTTCATGCGCTGCCTCCGAGGCTGCCATGTACTCCTCTTCACATGTAGATCCCGCCACGACGCTCTGCTTGCAGCTGCACCAGCTTACTGCTCCACCATTCAACATATACACCTATCCGGTTTGTGACTTAGAGTCATCCAGATCTGTGTCGAAGCTAGCGTCAACGTAACCCTTTACGACGAGCTCTTCGTCACCTCCATAAACGAGAAACATGTCCTTTGTCCTTTTCAGGTACTTCAGGATATTCTTGACCGCTGTCCAGTGTTCCTTGCCGGGATTACTTTGGTACCTTCCTACCAAACTTACGGCAAGGTTTACATCAGGTCTGGTACACAGCATGGCATACATAATAGATCCTATGGCTGAAGCATAGGGGATGACACTCATCTCTTCTTTATCTTTTGCCGTGGTCGGGCATTGAGCCGAGCTCAATCTCACACCTTGCAATACAGGCAAGAACCCTTTCTTGGACTAATCCATTTTGAACTTCTTCAAAATCTTATCAAGGTATGTGCTTTGTGAAAGACCTATGAGGCGTCTCGATCTATCCCTATAGATCTTGATGCCTAATATGTAAGCAGCTTCTCCAAGGTCCTTCATTGAAAAACACTTATCCAAGTAGGCCTTAATGCTGTCCAAAAGTTCTATATCATTTCCCATCAAGAGTATGTTATCTACATATAATATGAGAAATGCTACAGAGCTCCCACTCACTTTCTTGTAAACGCAGGCTTCTCCATAAGTCTGCATAAACCCAAACGCTTTGATCATCTCATCAAAGCGAATATTCCAACTCAGAGATGCTTGCACCAGCCCATAAATGGATCGCTGGAGCTTGCATACTTTGTTAGCGTTCTTAGGATCGACAAAACCTTCCGGCTGCATCATATACAGTTCTTCCTTAAGATGTCCGTTAAGGAATGCCGTTTTGACGTCCATCTGCCATATCTCATAATCATAGTATGCGGCAATTGCTAACATGATTCGGACGGACTTCAGCTTCGCTACGGGAGAAAAAGTCTCATCGTAGTCAACCCCTTGAACTTGTCGATAACCCTTAGCGACAAGTCTAGCTTTATAGATGGTAACATTTCCATCCGCATCCGTCTTCTTCTTAAAGATCCATTTGTTTTCTATCACTCGCCGATCATCGGGCAAGTCTGTCAAAGTCCATACTTTGTTTCCATACATGGATTCTATCTCGGATCGCATGGCTTCAAGCCATTTGTTGGAATCTGGGCCCGCCATCGCTTCTTCATAGTTCGAAGGTTCACCGTTGTCTAACAACATGATTTCTAGGACAGGGTTGCCGTACCACTCTGGTGCGGAATGTGTCCTTGTGGACCTACAAAGTTCAGTAGCAACTTGATCCAAAGTACCTTGATCATCATCATTATTTTCCTCTCCAGTCGGTGTAGGCATCACAGGAACATTTTCCTGTGCTGCACTACTTTCCTGTTCAAGAGGCAATACTTCATCGAGTTCTACTTTCCTCCCACTTACTTCTTTCGAGAGAAACTCTTTTTCCAGAAAGGATCCGTTCTTGGCAACAAAGATCTTGTCCTCGGATCTTAAGTAGAAGGTATACCCAATGGTTTCCTTGGGGTATCCTATGAAGACGCATTTTTTTGACTTGGGTTCGAGCTTTTCAGGTTGAAGTTTCTTGACATAAGCATCGCATCCCCAAACTTTTAGAAACAACATCTTAGGTTTATTTTCCCAAACCATAATTCATACGGTGTCGTCTCAACGGATTTAGACGGTGCCCTATTTAAAGTGAATGTAGCTGTCTCTAGAGTGTATCCCCAAAATGATAGCGGTAAATCGGTAAGAGACATCATAGACCGCACCATATCCAATAGAATGCGATTACGACATTCGGACACACCATTACGCTGAGGTGTTCCAGGCGGCGTGAGCTGTGAAACGATTCTACATTTCCTTAAGTGTGTACCAAATTCGTGACTTAAATATTCTCCTCCACGATCTGATCGTAGGAACTTTATCTTTCGGTCACGTTGATTCTCTACCTCATTCTGAAATTCCTTGAACTTTTCAAAGGTCTCAGACTTGTGTTTCATTAAGTAGACATACCCATATCTACTCAAGTCATCAGTGAGAGTGAGAACATAACGATATCCTCCGCGAGCCTCAATGCTCATTGGACCGCACACATCGGTATGTATGATTTCCAACAAGTTGGTTGCTCGCTCCATTGTTCCAAAGAATGGAGTCTTGGTCATTTTGCCCATGAGGCATGGTTCTCATGTGTCAAATGATTCATAATCGAGAGACTCTAAAAGTCCATCAGCATGGAGCTTCTTCATGCGCTTGACACCAGTGTGACCAAGGTGGCAGTGCCACAAGTATGTGGGACTATCGTTATCAACTTTACATCTTTTGGTATTCACACTATGAATATGTGTAATATTACGCTCGAGGTTCATTAAGAATAAACCATTGACCATTGGGGCATGACCATAAAACATATCTCTCATATAAATAGAACAACCATTATTCTCAGATTTAAATGAGTAGCCATCTCGTATCAAACGAGATCCAGATACAATGTTCATGCTCAAACTTGGCACTAAATAACAATTATTAAGGTTTAAAACTAATCCCGTAGGTAAATGTAGAGGTAGCGTGCCGACGGCGATCACATCGACCTTGGAACCATTCCCGACGTGCATCGTCACCTCGTCCTTCGCCAGTCTCCGCTTATTCCGCAGCTCCTGCTGTGAGTTACAAATGTGAGCAACGGCACCGGTATCAAATACCCAGGAGTTACTACGAGTACTGGTAAGGTACACATCAATTACATGTATATCAAATATACCTTTAGTGTTGCCGGCCTTCTTGTCCGCTAAGTATTTGGGGTTGTTTCGCTTCTAGTGACCCTTCCCTTTGCAATAAAAGCACTCAGTCTCAGGCTTGGGTCCATTCTTTGACTTCTTCCCGGCAACTGGCTTACCGGGCGCGGCAACATCCTTGCCGTCTTTCTTGAAGTTCTTCTTGCCCTTGCCCTTCTTGAACTTAGTGGTTTTATTGACCATCAACACTTGATGTTCCTTCTTGATTTCTACCTCTGCTGACTTCAGCATTGAAAATACTTCAGGAATGGTTTTCACCATCCCTTGCATATTGTAGTTCATCACAAAGCTCTTGTAGCTTGGTGTGAGCGACTGAAGGATTCTGTCAATGACCGCCTCGTTTGGGAGGTTAATGTCCAGCTGGGACAGGCGGTTGTGCAACCCAGACATTTTGAGTATGTGCTCACTGACAGAACTATTTTCCTCCATCTTACAACTATAGAACTTGCCAGAGACTTCATATCTCTCGACCCGGGCATGAGCTTGGAAAACTAGTTTCAGCTCTTCGAACATCTCATATGCTCCGTGTTGCTCAAAACACTTTTGGAGCCCCGGTTCTAAGCTGTAAAGCATGCCGCACTGAACGAGGGAGTAATCATCAGCACGTGACTGCCAAGCGTTCATAACGTCTTGGTTCTCTGGAACGGCTGCATCACCTAGCGGTCCATCTAGGACATATTGTTTCCTGGCAGCTATGAGGATGATCCTCAGGTTCCGGACCCAGTCCGTATAGTTGTTGCCATCATGTTTCAGCCTGGTTTTCTCTAGGAACGTGTTGAAGTTCATGTTGACATGAGCGTTGGCCATTTGATCTACAAGACATATTTGCAATGGTTTTAGACTAAGTTCATGATAATTAAGTTCATCTAATAAAATTATTACAATGAACTCCCACTCATATTAGACATCCCCTTAGTCATCTAAGTGTTACACGATCCGAGTCGACTAGGCCGTGTCCGATCATCACGTGAGACGGACTAGTCATCGTCGGTGAACATTTCCATGTTGATCGTATCTTCCATACGACTCGTGTTCGACCTTTCGGTCTCTGTGTTCCGAGGCCATGTCTGTACATGCTAGGCTCATCAAGTTAACACTAAGTGTTATGCATGTGTAAAACTGTCTTACACCCATTGTATGTGAACGTAAGGATCTATCACACCCGATCATCACGTGGTGCTTCGAAACGATGAACTTTAGCAACGGTGCACAGTTAGGGGAGAACACTTCTTGAAATTGTTGTAAGGGATCATCTTATTTACTACCGTTGTTCTAAGTAAACAAGATGCATAAACATAATAAACATCACATGCAATTATATAGTAGTGACCTGATATGGCCAATATCATATAGCTCCTTTGATCTCCATCTTCGGGGCTGCATGATCATCTTTGTCACCGGCATGACACCATGATCTCCATCATCATGATCTCCATCATCGTGTCTTCATGAAGTTGTCACGCCAACGACTACTTCTACTTCTATGGCTAACGCGTTTAGCAATAAAGTAAAGTAATTTACATGGCGTTCTTCAATGACACGCAGGTCATACAAAAATAAAGACAACTCCTATGGCTCCTGCCGGTTGTCATACTCATCGACATGCAAGTCGTGATTCCTATTACAAGAACATGATCTCATACATCACAATATATCATTCATCATTCATCACAACTTTTGGCCATATCACATCACAAGACACTTGCTGCAAAAACAAGTTAGACGTCCTCTAATTGTTGTTGCAAGTTTTTACGTGGCTTCTATAGGTGATCTAGCAAGAATGTTTTCTTACCTACGTTAAATCCACAACGTGATTTCTGAACTTATATTTACCCTTCATAAGGACTGAGGGAGTCCTGGACTAGGGGGTGTCCAGATAGCCGGACTATGAAGATACAAGATTGAAGACTTCGTCCCGTGTCCGGATGGGACTTTCCTTGGCGTGGAAGGCAAGCTTGGCGATACGGATATGTAGATCTCCTACCATTGTAACCGACTCTGTGTAACCCTAGCCCTCTCCGGTGTCTATATAAACCGGAGGGCTTTAGTCCGTAGGACGAACAACCATTACAACAATCATACCATAGGCTAGCTTCTAGGGTTTAGCCTCCTTGATCTCGTGGTAGATCCACTCTTGTACTACCCATATCATCAATATCAATCAAGCAGGAGTAGGGTTTTACCTCCATCGAGAGGGCCCGAACCTGGGTAAAAACATCGTGTCCCTTGTCTCCTGTTACCATCCGCCTAGACGCACAGTTCGGGACCCCTTACCCGAGATCCGCCGGTTTTGACACCGACATTGGTGATTTCATTGAGAGTTCCTCTGTGTCATCACCGATAGGCTTGATGGCTTCTTCAATCGACAACAACGCAGTCCAGGGTGAGACTTTTCTCCCCGGACAGATCTTCGTGTTCGGCGGCTTTGCACTGCGGGCCAATTCACTTGGCCATCTGGAGCAGATCGAAAGCTACGCCCCTGGCCACCAGGTCAGATTTGGAAGCCTAAACTTCACGGTTGACATCCGCGGAGACTTGATCTTCGATGGATTCGAGCCACAGCCGAGCGTGCCGCACTGTCACGATGGGCATGACTTAGCTCTGCCGCCGGACAGTACCCTGGAGGCCGCGCACGAATCCGCTCTGACCCATAGTTCGGAGCTGACCGCGCAGATCGAGGACAGGTGGCTGGACACCGCCTCGGGGCTGCAACTTCTACGGCAATGGAGCCGAATACCGACCTTGTCCCTTGCGAAGCTCGTGACTCCGAGGTGCCGGACTCCTTGCCGGACTCCGAACCTCCTGCGCCCCTGCCAATCGAATTCGATTGGGCGCCGACCATGGAGTTCACCGCCGCGGACATCTTTCAGCACTCACCCTTTGGCGACATACTGAATTCGCTAAAGTATCTCTCGTTATCAGGAGAGCCCTCGCCGGACTGCGGTCAGGATTGTTGGGATGCGGACGGCGAAGAAATTCAAATCCCACCCACCACCCACTTTATAGCCACTGTCGACGATCTAACCGACATGCTAGAATATGACTCCGAAGACATCGACGGTATGGACGACGACGCCGGAGACGATCAAGAACCAGCGCCTACCGAGCACTGGAAGGCCACCTCAACTCATGATGTATATATGGTGGACACTCCAAAAGGGAGCGATAACGAGGAACAACGGGACGCGGCAAAGGATAGTTCCCCCGAAAAACAACCAAAACGGCGACGCAAGCGCCGCCCCAAGTCCCGCCTCGATAACAACAACACCCATAATGACCCAGCCATAGAGCAGGGCAAACCAGTGGGCGACGAACATGCAACCAAGAAACCATCCGAAAAGGATGAATCGAATAATCAACTCATCCTCGGCGAAAACAACAGTCCAGACGATCTCACACCGGACACACCACCGGAGCACAAGAACCTTCGAAAAAGGCTTGTCGCCACTGCAAGAAGTTTGAAGAAGGAGAAACGGAAGCTCAAAACAGTGGAAGACATACTCAGAATGAGGTGGAGCTAAGTACGCAAGACCACGGACAAGTATGGCAATAGCCACCAAACAAAGAGCTACCCGAAGCGCAAGCTGCTGCCAGAATTCGACGAGGAGGCCGTAGAGCCCCCACAATCAAAAAGCAAAGAGGCCGCCTGGCCGGATAGGTGACCATATGACAGGCCAAGAGCGGCAAGCGGCGCCGCACATAAGCCGGCACATGACACGCATAAAGATCCTCGCAAAAGGATGGCCCGATCAGGTCCATTTATGGGCCAAAGAAGAGGGCCCCAGGAAGAAACACAACACGCCGAGTGTTCGAAGATAGCGGCACACCTAAATACAGGGGCGCCACACACCCACTATGTTTCACCGATGAGGTGCTGGATCACGAATTCCCAGCGGGGTTCAAGCCCGTAAACATAGAGGCATACGACGGAACAACAGACCCCGGAGTCTGGATTGAGGATTACATCCTGCACATACACATGGCTAGAGGAGATGATCTCCATGCCATAAAATATCTACCCCTCAAGCTCAAAGGGCCAGCTCGGCATTGGCTCAAAAGCCTCCCAGAAAATACCATTGGAAGTTGGGAAGAGCTCGAGGACGCGTTTAGAGCAAATTTTCAGGGGACTTATGTCCGCCCTCCGGATGCAGACGATTTAAGTCACATAACTCAACAGCCCGGAGAGTCAGCGCGCAAATTCTGGAACAGGTTCCTTACCAAAAAGAACCAATCAGTCGACTGTCCGGACGCCGAAGCCTCAGCAGCTTTTAAACATAACGTCCGAGACGAATGGCTCGCCAGACACCTCGGCCAAGAGAAGCCGAGAACAATGGCCACGCTAACAAGCCTCATGACCCGCTTTTGCACGGGGGAAGACAACTGGCTAGCAAGATGCAGCACCAGCGACACGAGTACATCCAAGATCAGAGATGGAAACGGAAAATCACGGTGCAGAAAGGACCAGCGCCGAAATAAAGAAAAAAGCCCAAAGAACACGACGGTCAACGCCGGATTCAAAAGCTCGCGGCCGAACAATAAAACACTACCTCTTAAGGACAACAGTGACGAGCTATCCAACCTGAACAAAATTTTGGATCGGATATGTCAAATCCACAGTACCTCCGGGAAGCCTGCAAACCACACCCACCGGGATTGTTGGGTCTTCAAATAGTCCGGCCGACTCAACGCCGAACACAAGGGGCTCGACGCGCCAAGCGAGGATGACGACAAACCCCACCAGCAGAGCGCCGGAAAACAAAAGACTTTTCCACAAGTAGTCAAAACAGTAAACTCACTTCATGTGATAATACGGAACAACAGTGCGGCACCCGCCAAAGTAGGTGTCGCACGGTCCACCCAGCGGAACCTCGAGATTGGATGTCAAAACCAATTACCTTCGACCACCTGGACTATTCCAGAAGTATTCGAAACGCAGGATGGACTGCTCTAATATTGGATCCTATAATCGACGGATTACAATTTACACAAGTCCTAACGGATGGCGGCAGCGATTTAAACCTACTATATCCGGACACAATCCACAAGTTGGGGATAGACCTTACTAAAATTCGCCATAGCCGCACTTCCTTTAAAGGAGTGACGCCAGGCCCTTACGCCAAGTGCACGGGCTCCTTACTACTAGAAGTTGTGTTCGGGTCACCCGGCAACTTCCGACGCGAAAAGCTAATCTTTCATGTCGCCCCATTCAAAAGTAGCCATCAAGCACTATTGGGACGTGAAGCTTTTGTCCGCTTTAACGCAATACCACACTACGCGTCTCTTACACTTAAAATGCCCGGTCCACGCGACATCATCTCATTAGAAGGTCATTCAAGACCCCGGACACGGCTAGACGAGTCCGGCATAAATAAACTAGGGGCTCCCTAGCCGCACACCCCTTCACATGGGGCTGTGCGTATGAGCACTAAGGAGCCAATAAAAGCTCAACTTTATTCATTTATTCATGCTGTCTTTTAAATACATTTTCGACACGATTTCTTTTCAAACTAAGTTCCTCTCTTTTACAGATGAACATCGTGTTACACCCGTCCAGGATACAGCACAACGGAGACACAGGCGCAGACGTGCAGTAGGGACCCGTTGCAAGGATTCTTTTCAGATTAAGACCCTGCGTAAACCTTTTTTACTGTCTCTTGTTGCTATATATCCCCTGGTTTCTCATTATAACCAGAGAGGAGGCTGACGTTTTGGCATCGGCCGCGTCAGAGGACCTTGCGTGTACCTGGACACTAGGGGCTTAGGGCATTGATCTGCCCGTCATCATAAAGACCGAACACCTCGGCGTCTCGAGTTAGGCCTTATATGCATCAGCTCCGAATCATGTCTTTGGTCAAATGTTGGGTTTGCCCGGCTCCTGTGTTTTGCTGCCTTGCGTTCCGTATCATCGGCTAACGCGGCACCAGGAGAACTACTACAATTGTGCCCCGGTTCGGCCGGGTGAGCACCTCAGTAGAGAAAGCCGAAAACTGACTGTCATGATGTAGCGAGAGACTGGTCAACCACTCGATCGACCTCCGGAATGTTTAGAATTCCTCCGCTTTGACAAATGACTGTTTCCCGGTCAGGCACACACGCGCCCCAAATGCGGAGAGCACAGTGCCCCTAGGGGCTATATCGTAGCCCCACCTTCGAACTCCTATGGCTAAGTGAAAGTGATAAAGCATTATAGTCCGGTTGCCTCGTTTGCTACGCTATCACCTCCTTCACAGGACCGAGACATTGTGTTAAGTGTGAAAATGCGCTATTTCGCAAACACCCCCGCACCATATGCGTGGGGGCTGAAGCCGAAGACTGCCATCATTCAGGTTATACACAAGTATACATTAAACGGCCGCACAGGAGATATTTTAATACTTGAACGCACAAGTACAAAAAGCGCTTATATTATAAACATCGTTTTACGAACCATAAAGTTCATTTGAACATGACATTTTTTGAGCACTGCGACTTTATTACACGAGCACCACGCAGAACTTCCCCCAAATAGTGCTCGGCGGGTAACCGGCTCTCGTCCGAACCCTGGGTCGCAACAGCGGTGGCATCCATCTCCGTCCAGTACGTCTTCACACGGGCGAGGGCCATCCGTGCACCCTCTATGCAGGCCGACCGCTTCATCGCCTTGATATGCGGCACCGCCCCAAGGAATTGTTGCAATAACCCAAAATAACTCTTCGGCTTGGGCCTATCCGGCCAGACATGAGCCACGATATCCGTCATGGCAAGTCCGGACAATCTATTCAGCTCAGCCCACTCAGCCAACCGATCGGTCAGCGGAAGTGAACGCTCCGGACTATGGAATTGAGACCAAAAAGGCTCTTCCGTCTCGTGATCCTTTTGACTTCGGAAGTGCACAACAGCATCTGCCGCACTCGCCGCTAAGTCCATATAAGGATCCTCCGGACCCCACAGCTGGCCAAGCTGAGCGTACTGCGGATCTGTAAACCTCCTGCGCAGCAGAAAGGGCTTGCCAGCCACAATATCTCCGGCCTGGCGCAGCTCCTCCTTTATAGCCCTCATTGCAGAACGGGCATCCTTGGCTTCGGCGGTGGCCTTCTTCAGGCCTTCTTGCTCCGCTCGGCGTTCCTTTTCAAGAACCTCATAGCGGTCGGTAACATCTTTCAACTTCATGGCCATTTCGGCCATCTCCTCCCTGCTTCGGCAGTGAGCAGCCCTTTAGGCTTCTAGCTCTTCGGCCACCCTCGAGGCAGCCGCATCACTCCTTCTGGCCTGCTCCTTGGTTCGAGCAAGTTCTGCCCGAAGGCTCTCCACAGCAGCGGCACCATCTGCATTGAGCATACATGTTGTAAGGAGTGGGCTTCGGCTCCCTTACTAGGTGACCACGGAGAAAAACCTACCTTGTGACTCGTCAAGTCGCTTATTGACCAGCGCGATGTCCGCATCCGCCACCTGCATAGGAAAGGCGAAAATCAATACCTGCGATTTTGATCCTCGGCACGCTGTCGCTCTCGACAACCTACCGAGTCCCAGGGGCTACTATCTATACAGGGCGCACTTTATGTGCAAAACTGTCAAAAGGTATGTCACTTTTACGTACCTCAAACCCCGCCAGCAAGCTTCTGACGGCATCATGCAACCCGCCTTCGGCGGACGAAATTCTTCCAATAACCATACTCATCAATGTACGGTGACCTTCTGAGATATACGCCCTCTCAAGCAGATCCTTCAGCTCCCTCGGCCGCACACCAGCCGGTGCCGAACTCTCCGGCCCCGCCGGACTCGGGGATGCCCTCCGCGACGACACCTCAGGTTTGTCCGCCCTACCTGATGGTGTGGCAGACGGAGGCATCTCTCTCTCCACCATCTTCGGAGGAAGGTCCCCCGAAGACGAGCTCAGCTGGGAAGGACGGAGATCCGAACTACAAGGTAAAAACTCCGGTTATCCTCAGAAGCAAAAATAGGGATGTCTCTTATTACAGAACCCCCTGTTTCTACTTACGGCTCGCTGGAGGGCAGATTCCTTAGGGGAGATAGTGCGGCCGGGGCCTCCCTGGACGCAGGACCTCTGGTGAAGATCTCTTCCCCCGCTTCAAGGCCTTGGCCTCCGGGTTTTCGGAAGCAGTCCTCTTCCCCCCTTGGAAGCAGGGATTCTCGATTCCCCCTTTCTCAAATGCCTCCTTGGTAGAGGCGGTAGAGTCCCTGTTCTCCCCTTTGCCTTCCCCTGAAGGCGCAACCTTCAGCATTCTGACCAGCACGGGATCCGGCACGGTCTCCGGGAGGGGGGCCGGACACCATATCAGTTTCGCTTGCGCTATCCACTCCTATTCAAGAGACGATGGGTTAAAAGGCAAATTCAAGAAGGCGCAAACAAACGGTGTGTCCGGACGCAGGGCCACTTACCTGAGCATCCGGGCGATTGCAGCTTAGGCCGGAATCCTCGGTCAATTCCGGACACATCTCTTGTGGTCCGAAGAACAATTTATACATCTCCACGGGTGTCGTACCCATGAAGTGTTGGAGAGCTCGTGGCCCTTCTGGACTGAATTCCCACAGGCGGAGGGGGCGACGCTTGCAGGGCAGAAGACGCCGAATCAGCATAACCTGCATCACCATCACCAGATTGATCTCCCTCTCTTGGAGGTCTTGAATCCGGCCCTGCAGTAGGGGTACGTCCTTTGACGGCCCCCAGTTGAGCCCTTGGTTGACCCACGACATCAGCCGCTGTGGAGGGCCTGAGCGAAAGATGGGCAGCGGCTTCTGCTTGCTGCCCCTAGGAGCGGTGATATAGAACCACTCCTGTTGCCACAAGCCGAGCTCCTCCTGGAAAGAGCCCTTGAGCCATGGAGCATCGGCCCTTCTGCTTACAACCGCCCCGCCGCACTCAGCTTGACGCCCCTCGATCATCTTCGGCTCCATGTTGAAGGTCTTGAGCCACAAACCGAAGTGGGGAGTAGTGCGGAGGAAGGCTTCGCAGACGACGATGAATGATGAGATGTGGAGGATAGACTCCGGAGCTAGGTCATGGAATTCCAACCCGTAGTAAAACATGAGCCCTCTCACAAAAGGATCCGTCGGGAAGCCTAAACCCCGACAGAGGTGGGACACGAACACGACGCTCTCGCCGGGCTCGGGAGTAGGAATGACTTGCCCTTTGGCGGGAAACCTATGCGAAATCTCGCAGGTTAGGTACCTGGCTTCTCGCAGCTTTAGCACATCCTCTTCCGTGACGGAGGAGGGCATCCACCGGCCCTGTAGGTCGGAGCCGGACATTGTTGAAGGTCCGAAGCGCTTGAATCTGGAGCTCTAGGTGTTGGAACTCGGGGCGAGGGGTAGATTCGATTGATGATTGAAGAAAAGAAACGAGCCTTGGTCTCATTATAAAGAGGGAAGAATACCAAGAGCCGTCCCCGTGACCGTTTGGGACTCACCTTCGATAGAGGAGGCGTGGCGACGAGCACGGTTGGGTTACCCACGTCCGTATTGATGGGAATCCCGGAATAAGGGGGACACGATCTCTGCTTCGATAAGACGTGCCAAGGAAATCGCTTCGCTAAACGCGCTGAGGTGGTATAATAAAAAAGATTCAAGTAAAGGCTTGGTGTTGGCGTGACGTCATGCCACAAAATACGTCAGCAGATCGAACTTGTGTGCATGTTATTCTCTCTACGGTGGAATGTGGAATTTATCTTGCAGAGCCGGACACTATCCTGGTGTTCGTAATCTTCTATGAATTATTCGGAGGAGGAACCCGCCTTGCAATGCCGAACAATATGCGCGCCGGACTCATCGTCATTGAAGCCTGGTTCAGGGGCTACTGAGGGAGTCCTGGACTAGGGGGTGTCCGGATAGCCGGACTATCATCATCGGCCGGACTCCAAGACTATGAAGATACAAGATTGAAGACTTCGTCCTGTGTCCGGATGGGACTTTCATTGGCGTGGAAGGCAAGCTTGGCGATACGGATATGCAGATCTCCTACCATTGTAACCGACTCTGTGTAACCCTAGCCCTCTCCGGTGTCTATATAAACCGGAGGGTTTTAGTCCGTAGGACGAACAACCATTACAACAATCATACCATAGGCTAGCTTCTAGGGTTTAGCCTCCTTGATCTCGTGGTAGATCCACTCTTGTACTACCCATATCATCAATATCAATCAAGCCGGAGTAGGGTTTTACCTCCATCGAGAGGGCCCGAACCTGGGTAAAAACATCGTGTCCCTTGTCTCCTGTTACCATCCGCCTAGACGCACAGTTCGGGACCCCCTACCCGAGATCCGCCGATTTTGACACCGACAAGGACCCTTTTCGTCGAATCCGCTCCAACTAAAGTGGGAGAGATAGACACCCGCTAGCCACCTTATGCAACTAGTGCATGTCAGTCGGTGGAACCTGTCTCACGTAAGCGTACGTGTAAGGTCGGTCCGGGCCGCTTCATCCCACAATACCGCTGAAGCAAGAAAAGACTAGTAGTGGCGAGAAAGTTGACAACATCTACGCCCACAACAAAATTGTGTTCTACTCGTGCAATAGAGAACTACGCATAGACCTATCTCATGATGCCACTGTTGGGGAACGTTGCAGAAAATAAAAGTTTTTCTACGGTTTCACCAAGATCCATCTATGAGTTCATCTAAGCAACGAGTCATGGGAGAGAGATTGCATCTACATACCACTTGTAGATCTCGTGCGGAAGCGTTCAAGAGAATGGTGATGATGGAGTCGTACTCGCCGTGATTCAAATCACCGATGACCAAGTGCCGAACGGACAGGACCTCTGCGTTCAACACACGTACGGAGCGGATGACGTCTCCTCCTTCTTGATCCAGCAAGGGGGAAGGAGAGGTTGATGATGATCCAGCACAACGGCGTGGTGGTGGATGAAGCAGAACTCCGGCAGGGCTTCGCCAAGCTGCTGCGGGAGGAGGACGAGGTGTAGTAGGGGGAGGGAGGTGCCAAGACACAGGGTGCGGCTGCCCTCCCCCTTGCCCTCCTTTATATAGGCCCCCAGGGGGGGGCGCCGGCCCTGGGAGATGCAATCTCCCAAGGGGGGCGGCAGCCAGGGGGGTTGGAGTACCCCCCAAGGCAAGTGGTGCGCCTCCCCCCTAGGGTTTTCAACCCTAGGCGCAGGAAAGGCCCAAGGGGGGGGGGCGCACCAGCCCACTAGGGGCTGGTTCCCCTCCCACCTCAGCCCACGGGGCCCTCCGGGATAGGTGGACCCACCCGGTGGACCCCCGGGACCCTTCCAGTGGTCCCGGTACAATACCGGGTGACCCCGAAACTTTCCCGATGGCCGAAACAGCACTTCCTATATATAATTCTTCACCTCCGGACCATTCCGAAACTCCTCGTGACGTCCGGGATCTCATCCGGGACTCCGAACAACATTTGGTTTGCTGCATACTCATATTCATACAACCCTAGCATCACCGAACCTTAAGTGTGTAGACCCTACGGGTTCGGGAGACATGCAGACATGACCGAGACGGCTCTCCGGTCAATAACCAACAGCGGGATCTGGATACCCATGTTGGCTCCCACATACTCCTCGATGATCTCATCGAATGAACCACGATGTCGAGGATTCAAGCAACCCCGTATACTATTCCCTTTGTCAGACGGTATGTTATTTGCCCGAGACTCGATCGTCAAGGTCCCAATACCTCGTTCAATCTCGTTACCGGAAAGTCACTTTACTCATACCGTAATGCATGATCCCGTGACCAGACACTTGTTCACTTTGAGCTCATTATGATGATGCACTACTGAGTGGGCCCAGTGATACCTCTCCGTCATACGGAGTGACAAATCCCAGTCTCGATCCGTGTCAACCCAACAGACACTTTCGGAGATACCTGTAGTGCACCTTTATAGTCACCCAGTTATGTTGTGACGTTTGGTACACCCAAAGCACTCCTATGGTCTCCGGGAGTTGCACGATCTCATGGTCTAAGGAAAAGATACTTGACATTGGAAAAGCTCTAGCAAACGAACTACACGATCTTGTGCCATGCTTAGGATTGGGTCTTGTCCATCACATCATTCTCCTAATGATGTGATCCCATTATCAACGACATCTAATGTCCATAGCCAGGAAACCATGACTATCTGTTGATCAACGAGCTAGTCAACTAGAGGCTTACTAGGGACATATTATGGTCTATGTATTCACACGTGTATTACAATTTCCGGATAATACAGTTATAGCATGAATAAAGACAATTATCATGAACAAGGAAATATAATAATAATCCTTTTATTATTGCCTCTAGGGCATATTTCCAACAGGATCAGCCTCGCGAGGATCGCCCGCAAGGCAACGCAGGCCTCCCTCCGCTGCCGCCGCAGCCAAGGAGAAATGTGGACCGTCATCAGGACGAGGGGGCTGTGGGCTTCCAGGAGCCACGCGCAATCGCCTGCATCCTGGGCGGAGCTCAAGCCCCAGCCTCTCAACGCGTCTTCAAGCAGTTCGCCCGCGAAGTGAATGTAGTCCTCCCCAAGCTCGAAGCCACGCGCCCTCTCAGATGGTCGGCGTGTGCCATCACGTTCAGCTCAACGGATCAGCTCAAGTGCGCAGCCACAGCCGGAGTCCTCCCAATGCTTTGTTCCCCAATCATCAACAACGTGCTAGTCACCAGGACCCTCATCGATGGCAGGGCAGGGCTCAACGTCCTGTCCGTGGAAACATTCAACAATCTCCAAGTGCCCTACAATCAGCTTCAGCCAACCAAGCCTTTCTCCGGAGTCACCGACGGCTCCACGGTCCCGATTGGGCAGGTTCGCCTCCCTGTCACCTTCAGGGCGCGCGACAACTACCGCACCGAGCTCATCGACTTCGACGTCACCGACATTTGCCTGCCATACAACGCCATCCTCGGGTACCCAGCGCTGGCCAAGTTCATGGCCGTAACCGACCACGGCTACAACGTCCTCAAGATGCCAGGAAGTGGCGGAGTCATCACGGTGCCCTACGAAGAGAAAGACGCGGTGTGCTCCCTGGAACGAGCCTTTCAGGCCGCATCACTGGAAGACCCGGATAGCAGAAGCAGGAGGCTTCCTGAGACCGCCCCCAAGAAGAAGAAGGCATCGTCCGGCCCGGCCCCTCAGGAGGCAGGCCCCTCAGGGCCCACGCCTGCCCAGGGGGAACCTCCTTCCATCGCATAGGGAAGTGCTCCCGGCGCCCTCCTCAGGCAGGGCTCGGGGGCTCTCCCCTGGAGGGCCGCTGACCTCGCCAAGGTCACGAGGGAGGCACTTGGGGACCACTTGGAGGCATGTTTCGAAGCACGTTTCCCTCAAGAAGGAGCAAGGCAAGGAGGGCCAAACCCTCAAGAGTTCGTCAGCAACGCCATTCAGGAGCTACAGGAGTCAAGAGTCATGAGAGGCAGCCGCCGCTTACCCGCTGTGGCTCCCCATCCAGGCGAGGATGGTGGGCTGCGCGTCTGCATCGACATACCAGGGCTCAACCGAGCCGCCTCTCAGGAGCGCCTCTGGCCCTCGCAAGTGGGGCGCTGCAAAGGTCCACCCCACTGCTACATTCGCATGCCTTACGGCTTGCCGAACACGGTTGCCACGTACCAGCGCCTCATGAGGGGCAACCTGGAGGCTCAAGAGGTCAGGCATTCCTTAGCCCTGGCGGAGATGGAGATGGTCCGCGAGGAGCCACCAGCGCTTCCGGAGCCTCCCGAGGCCCTAGGGCCTGGGGGCTCGTGAGGATCGGCTCCCGCAGCCCACCGAGTCTGCAACACCAACACCCCTTCGTCTTCAACATCATCAGGTGACATCTTTCAAGTTTCATTTCCAGCTGGGAGCGCCCCCCAGGGCTGCATTATTTCCAGGCCGCGTGGGTCCGTCCCTGCGGCGTGTATCCCTTTTATTTCATGTTCCTAGCTTACTTCATTGGGGGCGCCCCTCGGGCTGCATCATCCCCAAGTCGCTCGGGCCAGACCCAGTGGCATGTATCCCTTTTACGTTTATTTCGGGCCATGCGTTCGACCCACCATGCTTGTTATTTGATGCCAGTCCACGACACCTCTTCTTCTCCATGTCGACCACTTGCACGTTAAAGGGGGGGGGGGGGGTACCTGAGCATCGCGACTCAGGGCTCTTACTGGCTCTCCAGCCCTCACCCTCTGGCCTTGTCCACGGCATCGCGACCTAGCATACCAGCGACGGCTGAGACCAGCTCGAGGGCCGGGACCCGAGGACGTAGAGTGCCGGCATCTAACCAAATTTGCAGGAACACATCCCAAGATAAGGCCCAATGCCAGGCGCAACCCGCCTTGAGGTAGGGCCCCGTGAGTCTCGCGCTGGCTCACGGGTGCCCAGATACACCTCGTCAGGCCCTACCATGCCAGCCACGTGTCAGGGTGGGGCTGTACACTCCCCGGGGGCTCCTCCCGGAGTGGAGCCCCCTCCCACGCACCAGCGGAAGCACCATGCTCCGCGCTGGCTGACGACACTGCCAAGGAGCGGCTATGCCCGTACACATACGGAAGCGCTATGCTCCGCGCTGGTGATAAACAACTGAGGGTGGCCCCCGGGCCGCATCAACCTCAAGGAGCCCAGAGCTCAGTGTCTAGCCTCATCGCAACGCCTCCCCTCGGGAGTGCCGCATGAGGGGGCTGGGCACGGGGGCTGCGCCTGGGTCACGCCCAGATGCACGCCACCCGGCCAGGCCCCCCGAGTCTGGTTCGTCGCACATCCCTCCCTGAGTGGAGCCAAGGTACGAAGGCCGTTTGAGCGTAAAGGGGGACTCCTGAGCATCGCGACTCAGGAGCCTAACTGGTCACGTAGCCCCTCACTCCTTAGTTCCGAAAGGCTAACGGCGGTTGAGGTATGCGCGGGGCCGGGCTCTGCAGACGTAGAATGGTAGATCCACCCACATCCACCTCCCTAAGGAGTCACCCCCACATCTCACATCCCTACTTGTTGTTCGAGCGCCAAGGGGGACTCCTGAGCATCGCGACTCAGGAGCCTAACTTGTCACATAGCCCCTCACTCCTTGGTCCCGTCCTGGTTTCCGGTCGGGGCTAACAGCGGCTGAGGTATGCGCGGGGCCGGGCTCTGCCGGCGTAGAACATAAGCAAGTAGGAAGGAAAAACGCAAATTTCAAGGAATTCAAAAGCAAATATTACAGTCCATACTGTTATCACAACACCAAATGCAAGTTTTAATGCCTCCCCGAGGCATGGTACATGTGCAGGAATTAAAAGCAGGACGGGAGCCACAACGGAGTCACTTGTTGGCGGTGGAGCTGCCCGGAGCGGGTTGCCTTGTGGAGCTGCAGGGTCGGCAGCGCCCCGCTTCGGCTTGGTGCTGAAGGCCAGGAAATTCCCCAGCAGAGCCTCCACACGACCCTTCACGGTCTCAGTAGCGGCAGGAGCAAGCTCGCCGCTCGCTGGCTCCAGCAGGCTGTCGAAGTCGACGTTGGGGTCGCGAAGATAGATGTGGGTAAGGACCCACGTCAGCGCTGCAGAAGACAAGACGCGCGCCTCGGCCTCAGCCGTAGGGCCAAGGCCAAGGGTGACATCTTCAAGAGCACGAACCAGGAAGGGAAGCAGCTTGGCGGGGCCGTCCTCGGCGCCGGCCAGCAGGCTCTCCAGGCCACTGTCATAAAGCGTCCTCAGCAAGGTGCGAGCCTTTACCTCCATCTCGGTGAAGGCCACGCGATCCTCGGCAAGAACCCGCGCCTTGCCGTCCAGCTCGACCTTCCTCGCCTCCAACTCTTGCTCCGGCGCGCCTAGGCGGTCACGGCGCTTCTTGAGCTTGGCATCCCGATCCTTGACGACCACCTCGCGAGCCTTCATGCCTTCCTCCTGCTCTCGGCGAAGGCGAGTCTCCTCGGCTAGCTGGTCCCGCAGGCCCGGCAGCTCGCTCTCCAGCGCCTTGCAGCGACCTCGGACATCAGCCACCTCCCCCAAGGCGGCGTTGCGAGCACCTTTCGCCCCAAGGACGGCCCGCTTCTCCTCGTCGCAAGCCGTCAAGGCCTGGACCAGCGCCGCCCGAATCGAAGCGTTGGAGCGAATCCAGCCAAAAGCCAGCTCCAAGTGCCCGACCACTAAACAAGGGTCGACGCCCAGAAGATCCTGCTGCAGACGATCCAGTTCGGCAGCAGCACGATCCAGAACAGTAGGAGGAGTCGGAGAAACATCAGTCGGTGGAGTAGGAGGAGAAGACGGCAGCATAACCACAGTATCCTGAGGTGGAGCATGCTGCGCCCCAATGGCTGTGATGGCGGCATCAGGCAAGGGCACCTTGGGAGTTGCTTGGGCCGTGGGGGCTGAGCTCGCCCCAGCCGGCTCAGCCAAGCCTCACAAGGACGCCCGAGCAGGAGAGGCCCGTGCGTCATAGTCACCTTCTTTCGCGGGCAGAGGCGCTGCCCCGGATGGAACCTCAGGAACTCCCTTCGACTTCTTTGCTGCGGGCGCCAACCTAGCCAGGAGATACGGACGTTAAGCCTCAGCAACAGAACAAGAAATAAGACATGAATAAAGCACTTACAGGTCGTCGCTCACGAAATCGAGCAGCCTCCGGTCGTACTTGAAGCCCGAGAGCCGGCTGCAAGGATCAGCCTCAAGGAGCTCGGGAGCAGGAGGCGCGTCTGCGGATCGCCTCGGGGCCGGGGCAGACCCGCGAGGAATCAGCCCGGTCCTGTCCTTCTTCGGGATCGGGGGCAGGCTCCCGCCGCCCTGCTCGTCATCACTCGGAGAGAGGCGGAGAGCGCGGGACCTGCACCGAGGGAGGGGAGCCCTCGACTCTCCGTCGGTCGCCTCGAAGTCAGGCCCTTCTTCCCGCTCCCCTTCTTCCTTCTCTTCGCTGGAGTCACCAGAGGACACGTCCACCGGGTCCTCGGGAGCCTCCGGGGGCACGGGCTCGTCCCCGTTGAAGACGGGCATGGACTCCACTACCTGCTCCCAGTCGTCGCGGAGGAACAGGGGCATAGGAGCGCCCTCCAACCTCGCCACGTCACTCCCGACAAAGACTGGCGGACCACAGCCAGATCCTCATCGGCCAAGACCGCGGGGTTCGGGTGGGGTTTCCACATCGGAAGTGAGTACAGACGAAGCGGAGCCAGCTAGTGCTCCAGGAATTCCCTCAGCAGCGATGCACCAGTCAGCTTCGCCGCCACCATGTTGGCCGGCCTCAGATCCGCGCCCATCTTCTCCAACACCAGCCTCGCGCAGGGGTCCACGAGCTCCACTCGAGACTAGTCGTCGGAGCTCGTGGGGTGCCCCATGGGCAAGATCAGCCGAGGGTGGATGCGCCCAGCATCTACCAAGACCCACTTGCTCCTGAAGCCCTCAATCCTCTTCCCGGGGTTCGAAATGGCGATGGAGCTACCGTACGCGACGAAGCTCGCGCACGCAGAGACGGGACCACGAGAGGTCCGGAGGGAGAAGTAGTGGCGCAACAAGGCCACTGAGGCCTGCACCCCTACGTGAGCCTCGCAATAGTAGGCGAAGATTGCCAGAAGAAGGACAGAGTTGGGGTGGAGATGCAGAGCTTGTAGCTTGTAATGGTGGAGGACAGAGAAGAAGAACTCAGAGAAGGGAGGCACCAGACCGGCAACAATGGCGCTTACAAAGAGCGGAAAGAAGGTGCTCCCTTGGCCCTCAGGGAGGGCAGAGCCTGCCTTGAACACCTTCGCCCCGTCGATGCCCTGCGCCGCCGCCATCTGGCGCACCCGGGCAAGGTTCGCCTCCGACACGTTCGGCGAGTCCAAGGCGGACGAGTACCAAGCTCCGGCCGGGCGAGGCGCCATGTCTTGCTAGGGCGCGCGGTCGGAGTAGATCTGAAGATTTCGGAGGCAGGAAGGAGAGGCGCAAGAAAGGGGATCTGAGCAGCAACCTGAGAAAGCAAAAGAAGCAAAGCCTAGACAAATGCCGCTCCTTTATCAACTCGCGCGGTTGCTGAGGCACCCACGTCCAATCAACCGCCACGCGGCACCCTAGGCCACAGGCTGTTAGGGCCTGCGGGGCTTCGCACTTGCCCTTTCGCCTCTCATCTCGGCCAAGTCCGGGTGCGCCTTGGGCCCGGGGGCTACTGTCGGCATTCCGGGAATGGGGGTGCCCAGACTTGCCTGCCTGCGGCCTGCGGCGTGGCTCGAGGGGGGCCCAGCACGGCCCATCTTCATCAACACAAGCTCAAGACCCTCGCGAGGGGCCAAGCCTCGCGGGGTGTACGACAAGGAGCTTCCTCAGGCATGGCCTCATCAGGCTGATTCACGAGGAGGCGGAGAGATTAAGGCGGGGTACCTCACGAGGTGTCCATGACGCAAGCCATGATGACCAAGGGCGCCAGGCGGGCGCCAGCCCGCGCAGTGTCCTCCTTTCCTCTTTGGTGCAAAGGGAGCAAGCGCAGGCGAGAGCATTAAGCAAAGGCATCCATTTCGGTGCAACAAGACCAATACCAGCCCAACGGAACCTTCAAAAAAAATACCAGCCCAACGGCAGGAAGGAAGTCATTGTGGAGCCCAAGCAGGCGTCACCACCAGAGCCTTTGACAGGCAAGGACCAACTTTAGTCAGGGTAAGCGTACCAGATGTTCCCCTTCAAAATGGCCAATTGTTGGCGCCCTTCCCGCTCAATATTTGGGAAGAGGCCCAGGGCCTTTGCCTATAAATAGAACTAGCCACCCCCAGGGTAGAGGCATCTAGAATCCAGGAGCTAGAATCCAGATAGAGGCATCTGGGAGAGAGCAATCAAGTAGCATCATAGCAAGAGAGAAGGGCAACCGAACTCCTCCTAGCAGTTCATTGCCCCAGCCAAGAACAGGCCCTCGCGAGGCTGTTCTCCCTTGTATTGTTCATCATCATCAGCCCAAGAGGCAATCCACCACACCACAAACTAGAGTAGGGTATTACACCACAATGGTGGCCCAAACTAGTATAAACCTTGTGTCTCTTGTGTTGTTCCTTTCGTAGTTTAGATCCTAGCGAGGCGGCGAGGAGCAGGTAGGTAGAGGACGAAATCTCCACGCACACCCCAGTGTTCGAACCTCAAGTGTCTGCCGGAACCCGAAATCCGACAGAGCCGGTGCTGGCCGCGGCCACGGCGGCGTTGACGAGGCCGTGCTGGCCAGGGTTTAACCCTAGGTACATCAGCGCCTCCCTCGTTGCCACGGCGACGAGGGCGTTGGTCGCCTCCTGCTGCGCGTCGGCGGCGATGGCGACCACCGCGATGGCTTCCTCCCTTGCGTCCGCCGCATGTCTTTCTCTTCGCCGACTCCCTTGCCCGCTCCTCGGGCGTCAGCTTCTTCTTCGGCTTGGCCGCGGCAGCGGTCTTGCGGGGGGCGTGAGGCTTGCCTTTGCCGGAGGGGGCGGTCGAGATGCTGGACGAGGCGAGGGAGGTGAGGCCGGCGACAACATCGAGGTCGTCGTCCATGGAGGTCAGCGGGAGCGCGCGCGGGTGGGAGGTTTTTAGGAAAGTGGAGGAAAACGGTGGAGGCTACCACCGACTGGTGGGCCAGGGGGAGGAGTAGGCGGGCGAAGTGCGCGTGCGCCTCGTGTCCGCGCTGACGCAAATGAGGCTAAAAAATGGACCGAGAATTGGTCGGCAGGCGGACGAAAAACGAACGTGCGTCCGCTTGGGTGGGCGCATTGGGCCGACTTTTCTGTCCGTGCCGAACCAAATGGACGCGAGCGGACCAAATGGGTCGGCGCGTTGGAGTTGCTCTTATATCCTTATTAGGTACTTGTGTACGTTTCTTTTTAAGGGAATGTACTTGTGTAAGTTGCGTTTGCATGTACCACCGGACAGTGGTGGAGCTATGCATGTAATTTTTTTTCTTGATAAGAAATATGACATGTGAAAATTCTACCTAATTACCAATATTATGTAGAAATAGATCAAGGCCCAGTTCTTTTGCCAGAATCTGGGGATTCTCCTAGAATCCGACCCCTACCCAGCTTCTCCCAGAATCTTTGAGCCCCATTTGTTTTACAATCCTGTTTAATTAGACCCTAACTAGATAGGATTGTAAAACGAATGGTGCTCAAAGATTCTAGGAGAAGCTGGGCGGGGTCGGATTCTGGGAGAATCCCCAGATTCTGGCAAAAGAACTAGGCCCAATATGGCCATACAAGCACACTAAAATTCTCAATTAAGTCTAAGTTTTGGATAAAGAAGCTTACATGTTACATTTTACATAGACCATACAAAGTACATACCTTGAGATATTATTCAACAATTCTGCAGTAAAAAATATTTTCTTATCAATAAAGCTATTTGGGGCAGATGATATGCAAAATTATGCATTTGTTTGGCTCATCTACTAGATAGCATAGCACATAAAAAAATTACTAAATCAAAAATTGGGTATTTGATACCTTAAATCAGGCTAACTTGCTTAGTTGCTGCTGTTGGACTGGGGCAGTGGGGCACTGGGCGGCTGCCCCTTGGCTTTGCAGGGGCGTCAGACAGCCGAAGAAGTAGAGGCGTAGCCGCGCAGCACAGGGTAGAGGCGCAGACGCGCAACGCGGGGTAGGGGCAGGGCCACGGGAATGAGAGGCGGTATACTCCTCGGCGGTTGGGATTCGGTCGATGAGGGCAGCGAGACGGCTATGGAGAGGGCGTTGGGACGAAGCGGCTGAAGGGCTGGTTCTGCTCGATGCAACCAACTCGATGACGAGGGCATGGGCTGCGCGACTGATACGTTCATTCCGGGTCAACAGGTAAGTGTTATTGGGCCAGTTTTTTTTTCTATGGCCCATTAGAGATCCATAGGTATACATTGGCTTATTGGAAGTCCCAGTGTGGGCCGCGGCCCACCCAGGCCAACCTGTAGCTCCTCCCCTGCCACCAGAGTATTTTTATACGTGAAAAACTTTCAATCTATTCATCTCATATCATAGTAGTACAAAGAACACCGGAGGCAATAAAATTACAACCAGGTCCGTGAACCACCTAGAGACAACTACAAGCACTCGAGCGAGCCGAAGGCGCACCACCGTCATCACCCATCCCTCGCCGGAGCCGAGCAATCGTTGATGTAGTAGACAGTCGGCAAGTAGTCATGCTAAGGTGTCATAGGACCAGTGTAGGATCGTAAGTAGGGCTTTTCCAACTTTAACTCTTGGCAAGTTTTGGTAATTCACACCAGTCAAGTAACACCTGCACATACAAGTCTAGATAGTAGGCAGCAGATAGTAAAGACTTTGCATACGAACGTAAAGGAGGGGATCAGAGAAATCAAACGCAATGAAAACATGATGAGTTTTGGCGTGGTCCCATAGGTGGTGCTATCGTACGTCGACGTTGATGGAGACTTCAACCCATGAAGGGCAACGGCTGTGTGAGTCCATGGAGGGCTCCACCTACGAAGGGTCCACAAAGAAGCAACCTCGTCTATGACATCATGACTTCCGTCCACGAAGGACTATCCTCACGCGGGGTAGATCTTCATGAAGTAGGCGATCTCCTTGCCCTTACAAACTCCTTGGTCCAACTCCGCAAGATTTGGAGGCTCCCAAGTGACACCTTACCAATCTAGGAGATTCCACTCTCCAAAAGGGAATGGATGTTGTTGTTGATGATGAACTCCTTGATCTTGTGCTTCTAAAGATAGTCTCCTCAACACTCAATCACTCTCTCATAGATTTGGCATGGTAGTAGGAGAAGGACTGGAGTGGGAAGCAATTTGAGCGGGCTAGAAATCAAGGATCAAAGGTTGGAGTGAAATCCCCTTGATTTTAACACAAGTGTAGGTGGTTCTCTCTCAGAAAATAATATAGGAAGTGGTAGCTTTGTCCTGGTGGCTCTCTCTGAGAGTAAGTGGTGTGGGGTGGGGTATATATAGCCTTCACCAAAATTCTAAGTCCTAACCGTTACACACCTTCATGCACAACTTGGTGGGACCAGGTGAAATACTCGGTGACACCGACGGTGCAAAAGGTTTGAACTTTAAGCATTTCAGCGAGACTGGATGAATCCACTCGGTTGGAACGATTGATGATGAATTGAGCACTTTCCTCACTTTGGTGACACCAACCGGTTTCGCTCAAAAATTCTGAGATGAAAACAATTGATTACAGAAGGTTGGCACGCACACTTCGGTGGGACTGAATGTCATCTCAGTGATTCCGAGTTTCTAGGGTTTAGGTAGTTGCTCTCTCAAGTGCATTTCGGTGGATCCGGATAGGTATGAATTGGTGGGACCGAGAATGACTTTAGGGTTTTGGATATTTAGGAATGTGAGGATGTAGTTGAGGGTTTTTGGAGCAATATCTCTAAGCACTTAAGCAAATGACTAATGATCAAAATCTCATCCCCTTTTAATAGTATTAGCTTTCCTATGGACTCAATGTGATCTTTGATTAAAAAATGTAGAGTCTTGGATCTTTTGCCAATCCTTAGTCCTTTGCATTTGAAGGGTCCACATTCACATCTCATAGCCATACCTAGATTGTACTTTCGCAGAATATTCTTTGAATATGCATTAGTTCGATGATGTATATGTTGGTATGAATTATCAAAACAACCCGGGGATTAGTTGCACTTTCAACCAGCATAGCAGAGTAGCAACCATCGCCGATGAAGAACGTTGTAGATTGGAAGCATCAAACATGTAAACTACCAAACCAAGATGAACCAAGACCGGATCCAAACAGATACGTCGGAGACCAGCACCGACCGAATCTCACGAGATCCAAAGGAGACACACCTCCACATGCCCTTCGACGACATAAATGCACCATCAGGACTGGGATAGAACATGGGAGACAATATTCCTACTAACGGACATCACCGGCATACCGGAGTATGTTTATGATATTGTAATCAAGCAACCTTATGAATAAATAAACTCCAGAAGTTCATGAAAGAAAAAGTACAGGTGTTTCTCAAAATAATAAAATCATGGTTAGGTACAAAGTTCTTACAAAAAATATTACACGTACCTTCGTAATGTTTTTCAACAAAGTACAATCGAAGTCGCTCATATACACTGACCCCAATGAACGCACGCACGATCACCCTACCCCTATGAGAACCTCCAAGAGGCTGAGCAGACATATCATCTTGAGATTTTACAAAGTCACCACAGGCGCCTTGCAGTCGACGGGACCATCTTCTCCCACTGAACAAACATCGCCGGAAGCGTGAAATAAATCCAGGAATAATGCGAGAACCAATGCCAAGTCTAAGACCTGAACCCTGGTGGGCTGGGATATCACTGTCCTCCTGACCATCCAGCCATAGATTGGTTCGCCATGTAACTTCATAACTAATCATAGCATAGACACGTGTCACACGTCATAAAATGTGAGTATCGCAAAAATATTGGAAGGGACGAGCACGAGGATGTTTATCTTTTTTTAATGAATAATATTCATTTTGTAAACAAATTGTACTGCATTGGACAAAAACATACACACACGAATAGCAAGTATCTTTGATACAACCGCTTGAGGTAGTTGCCTCTAATTCAATCGTTTGTGTCGAATTTTCTGCAAAGCTCCTACGAAGAATCTCACAAGACAAACACATACATAAGCTAAACTAATTTCGAATGTTTAAAACAACCACATGAGTCTTTAACAGTACCAGATGAATGCCCGTGCTTTACCATGAAATAACAAAAATGATTTAAAAGAAACAATTATTCTAGTTCAGTTCCTCTCAACTAGAAAGGTGTCGGTCCCCCCTCCAAGTGTAAGGGTTTGTGGCAAGCAACAATTTTCCCTCAAACTGGATGACCATAAGGTTTATCGAACCAGTAGGACTTTACTAAGAAGCCAATGATAAATACCTACACACACAAATACAGAACTACCTTGGCTCCAATGAAACTAGCGAGGTTGTTAGTCTCACTAGCCTTGCCAGTTACAAGGATTAAACATAAGTACGTATGAAAGATTGATTACAAAATAAAAGTAAAAGCAAGAACTATAAATAACATTGATCGAGGTTGGAAGAAATTAGAAGAAGAATGGACAGGGATCTGTAGGTTCATTAGTGGTTCTTTCCAAAAGACAACATGATGTGGTGAAGAAATTACAGTTGAGCACCGATTAAATTGCAATTTTTATGACAATAACTATAATTGACATTAACTAGATATGAGCATCAAGTCCAAACATCTATAGACTATTGTCCAACTTCATCTATAGATAAAACTCCACCCAAGACCACTATCCAGCATGCATCTTAAAGTATTAAGTAGTAAAAAAAAGTATTGCGTTAAGTACGATGACTTAAACTAGATGATATATTGTCTTTACCCTTCGTTCGAAGAATAACTACTCAATCAACCTTTTATCCCTAGTGGCAACAACGTAATACAAGCCTTTTCTTCTATCACTATGGTAGATTACTTGCAAGATTGAACCTAACTATCATACTCAACTCTCTCTTGGTAATCATTTATCAACTTAGCCATAGAAAGACAAATAGATCAGAAAGTATATATGAATAACACTACAATGCTATTCTGTGACGAAGAAAAAACCTTCACCTAAGATCATTTTCTGTAACAGAAACCTCACTAGCTAATTTTCTCCTTAGGGCAATGCCCTAGGTGACCATGGTAAGGTGATTTTAGGCGACGTGTTTGTCCGTCACTAGGAATGTGTATAATCCGTGACAAGTTTTAGTGTGACGAAAAATGTTGGCGGGTCCTTTTTGTAAATATAAATGAAAAAAATAACTAGTAATCATTTGTTAGTTGACTCATTTAGCGGGATATATTTTTTTAGTAGTGGGAACCTAGAATTGGTATCATTTTGTTCCCTCCAAACAATTAATTGGGAAGATCCTCGTAGGGATCCTCTACTACCACGTCCTTGCACTACTAGGAAAAGACTTATATATAGGTGGCCTCAAATTAGAGGTGGGGACGAATACAAAGTCTCCACTGCAATTCTAGAAACATAGCAGTGGCGGGTAATAAATAAGACCGGCCACTGGATTAACCACAACAGTGGCGGGCAAAAATAACCACTCGTCACAAGTGAACTCTCCTAAATTAGCCCGTGTGATGAAAGTGATCAATGGTGGGCATGGGGAAACAGCCGCCACTAGTTTAATAGGCATCACTGGTGGGCCATATGTATGTCCGCCACAAATAAATTGTGGTCACCCGCGCACAACATAAATTGTGAATATCTAGAAGTTGACAATGGCGGGCACTAGGAAAGGCCTGCCACACTAAGCCGCAAAAATTGAAGGAAATATGCCCTAGAGGCAGTAATAAAGTTATTATTTATTTCCTTAATTCATGATAAATGTTTATTATTCATGCTATAGTTGTATTAACCGGAAACATAATACATGTGTGAATACATAGACAAACAGAGTGTCACTAGTATGCCTCTACTTGGCTAGCTCGTTGATCAAAGATGATTAAGGTTTCCTAACCATAGACATGAGTTGTCATTTGATAAAAGGGATCACATCATTGGGAGAATGATGTGATTGACTTGACCCATTCCATTAGCTTAGCACTTGATCGGTTTAGTTTACTGCTATTGCTTTCTTCATGACTTATACATGTTCCTACGACTATGAGATTATGCAACTCCCGATTACCAGAAGAACACTTTGTGTGTTACCAAATGTCACAGCGTAACCGGGTGATTATAAAGGTGCTCTATAGGTGTCTCCGATGGTACTTGATGAGTTGGCATAGATCGAGATTAGGATTTGTCACTCCGATTGTCGAAGAGGTATCTCTGGGCCCTCTCGGTGATGCACATCATTATAAGCCTTGCAAGCAATGTGACTAATGATTTAGTTGCAGGATGATGCATTACGTAACGAGTAAAGAGATTTGCCGGTAACGAGATTGAGCTAGGTATTAAGATACCGACGGTCGAATCTCGGGCAAGTGACATACCGATGACATCAGGAACAACGTATGCTGTTATGCGGTTCAACCGATAAAGATCTTCGTAGAATATGTAGGAGCCAATATGGGAATCCAGGTTCCGCTATTAGTTATTGACAAAAGAGGTGTCTCGGTCATGTCTACATAGTTCTCAAACCCGTATGGTCCACACGCTTATCATTCGTTGATGATATAGTATTATATGAGTTATGTATGTTGGTGACCGAATGTTGTTCGGAGTCCCGGATATGATCACGGACATGATGAGGTACTCCGAAATGGTCCGGAGATAAAGGTTGATATGTGGGATAGTAGTGTTTGGTCTCCGGAAGGGTTCCGGAATTCACCGAAAGGGGTTTTGGATGTTTCCCGAAATGTTTGGGTACGAGAACACTTTATTTGAGCCAAAGGGGAAAGCCCACAAGGTTTTTGGAAAGCGCAAAAGGAAGTTTTGCGGAGTCCAGGGGCCAGACGCCAGGGTCCTTGGCGTCTGGCCCTGGAGTCCGAGAAGGACTCTTGCCTTTTGGGTGAAACCGACTTTGTGGAGGCTTTTACTCCAAGTTTCGACCCCAAGGCTCAACATATAAATAGAGGTGCAGGGCTAGCACCAAAGAGATATCAAGAAACACCAAGCCATGTGCCGGCAACCCCGTCCCCTCTAGTTTATCCTCCGTCATAGTTTCCATAGTGCTTAGGCGAAGCCCTGCGGAGATTGTTCTTCACCAACACTGTCACCACGCCATCATGCTGCGGGAACTCATCTACTACTTCGCCTGTCTTGCTGGATCAAGAAGGCGAAGACGTCATCGAGCTGAACGTGTGCTGAACGCGGAGGTGCCGTACGTTCGGTACTTGATCAGGGTGGATCATGAAGGTGTACGACTACATCAACCACGTTGATAAACGCTTCCGCTTAGCGATCTTCAAGGGTATGAAGATGCACTCCCCCTCTCGTTGCTATGTATCACATAGATAGGTCTTGCGTGATCTTAGGAATTTTTTTGAAATTACTACATAACCCAATAGTGGCATACGAGCCAGGTTTATGCGTAGATGTTATATGCATGAGTATAACACAAGTGAGTTGTGGGCGATACAAGTCATACTGCTTACCAGCATGTCATACTTTTATTCAGCGGTATTGTTGGATGAAGCGGCCCGAACCGACATTATGCGTACGCTTATGCGAGACTGGTTCTACCGACGTGCTTTGCACATAGGTGGCTGGCGGGTGTCAGTTTCTCCAACTTTAGTTGAATTGAGTGTGGCTACGCCCGGTCCTTGTTGAAGGTTAAAACAACACTAACTTGACGAAATATCGTTGTGGTTTTGATGCGTAGGTAAGAACGGTTCTTGCTCAGCCCATAGCAGCCACGTAAAACTTGTAACTACAAAGTAGAGGACGTCTAACTTGTTTTTGCAGGGCATGTTGTGATGTGATATGGTCAAGACATGATGCTAAATTTTATTCTATGAGATGATCATGTTTTGTAACAGAGTTATCGGCAACTGGCAGGAGCCATATGGTTGTCGTTTTATTGTATGCAATGCAATCGCCCTGTAATTGCTTTACTTTATCACTAAGCGGTAGAGATAGTTGTAGAAGCAATAGTTGGCGAGACAACAATGATGATACGATGGAGATCAAGGTGTTGTGCCGGTGACGATGGTGATCATGACGGTGCTTTGGAGATGGAGATCAAAGGCACAAGATGATGATGGCCATATCATATCACTTATAATGATTGCATGTGATGTTTATCCTTTATGCATCTTATTTTGCTTTGATTGATGGTAGCATTATAAGATGATCTCTCACTAAATTTCAAGATATAAGTGTTCTCCTTGAGTATGCACTGTTGCCAAAGTTCGTTGTGTTGAGACACCACGTGATGATCGGGTGTGATAAGCTCAATGTTCACCTACAACGGGTGCAAGCCAGTTTTGCACACGCAAAAATACTCGAGTTAAACTTGACGAACCTCGCATATGCAGACATGGCCTCGGAACACTGAGACCGAAAGGTCGAACGCGAATCATATAGTAGATATGATCAACATACTGACGTTCACCATTGAAAACTACTCCATCTCACGTGATGATCGGTTTTAGTTTAGTTGATTTGGATCACGTGATCACTTAGATGATTAGAGGGATGTCTATCTAAGTGGGAGTTCATAAGTAATATGATTAATTGAACTTAAATTTATCATGAACTTAGTACCTGATAGTATTTTGCTTGTCTATGTTGTTGTAGATAGATGGCCCGTGTTGTTGTTCCGTTGAATTTTAATGCGTTCTTGGAGAAAACTAAGTTGAAAGATGATGGTAGCAATTACACGGACTGGGTCCGTAACTTGAGGATTATCCACATTGGTGCACAGAAGAATTACGTCCTGGAAGCACCGCTAGGTGCAAGACCCGCTACAGGAGCAACGCCAGACGTTGTGAACGTCTGGCAGAGCAAAGCTGATGACTACTCGATAGTTCAGTGTGCCATGCTTTACGGCTTAGAACCGGGACTTCAATGACGTTTTGAACTTCATGGAGCAGATGAGATGTTCCAGGAGTTGAAGTGAATATTTCAAGCAAATGCCCAGATTGAGAGACATGAAGTCTCCAATAAGTTGTATAGCTGTAAGATGGAGGAGAATAGTTCTGTCAGTGAACATATATTCAAAATGTCTGGGTATAATAATCACTTGATTCAACTTGGAGTTAATCTTCCTGATGATAGTGTCATTGACAGAATTCTTCAATCACTGCCACCAAGCTACAAAGAGCTTCGTGATGAACTATAATATGCAAGGGATGGAAAAGACTATTCCCGAGCTCTTAGCGATGCTAAAGGCTATGGAGGTAGAAATCAAGAAGGAGCATCAAGTATTGATGGTCAACAAGACCACTAGTTTCAATAAAAAGGGTAAAGGGAAGAAGAAGGGGAACCTCAAGAAGAACGGCAAACAAGTTGCCGCTCAGTAGAAGAAACCCAAGTCTGGACCTAAGCCTAAGACTGAGTGCTTCTACTGCAAAGGGACTGGCCACTGGAAGCGGAACTGCCCCAAGTATTTGGCGGATAAGAAGGATGGCAAGGTGAACAAAGGTATATGTGATATACATGTTATTGATGTGTACCTTACTAGAGCTCGCAGTAGCACCTGGGTATTTGATACTGGTTCTGTTGCTAATATTGTAACTCGAAACAGGGACTACAGATTGAGCGAAGATTGGCTAAGGACGAGGTGACGATGCGCGTGGGAAATGGTTCCAAAGTCGATGTGATCGCTGTCGGCACGCTACCTCTACATCTACCTTCGGGATTAGTTTTAGACCTGAATAATTGTTATTTGGTGGCAGCGTTAAGCATGAACATTATATCTGGATCTTGTTTGATGTGAGACGGTTATTCATTTAAATCTGAGAATAATGGTTGTTCTATTTATATGAGTAATATCTTTCATGGTCATGCACCCTTAAAGAGTGGTCTATTTGTCTTGAATCTCAATAGTAGTGATACACATACTCAGAATGTTGAAGCCAAAAGATGCTGAGTTGATAATGATAGTGCAACTTATTTGTGGCACTGCCGTTCGGGTCATATTGGTGTAAAGTGCATGAAGAAACTTGTCACATCCCTAGTTCTATTGATGCCTAGTGCTAGCATCTGGTGTTGCATCATGTTTAAATTCCAGTTAAACCTGAAATGGGGATTGCCTAAACCCTAGCATCAAAGGAATTCACTAGGTTCAACTAAAATATTTTCAGTGAATCCAAATGGCTTTCAAAAATGTCCATCATTTCTGGAAAATGCTAGAAACATTAACCAAAGGTGTTGCACCTTTTTCCATGTCATATTTGGGCTCTGAATTAAATCATATGGTATTTTCATTTGGGCATTTAAATACTATAAAATATTTTAAATGCTCAAATAATCATAAACTAAAATGTTTACTGTTGGATATATTCTAAACAGTAGCCATGATTAGTTTCATGATTTTTGGATCGGTTTAAGTATTTTAAATAAAGCCCTAAAGACTACAGAATAATAGAAAAACAGAAACAGAAAGCAGAGAGAGAGAGTTTTACCTGGCGCTCACCTGGCCTGGCCCAGAACGGCCCAGCCCATTGGCCTGTGCCAGTCGTTGTTGTCCTCTCGCCAGTCGGACAAGGCGCGTGCCCGACGCACGCGTGCGCTCCGCGCGCCACGCGAGCTCCCTGCCTGCCTACGTCCCCGCCGCCCTGGATGCCCCCGCGCACGCCACGCAGCCTCCCCGACCGCCCCTCACTCTCTCCCATTGCTTCCTCCCCTCCTCTGTTTCTCTCGCGCACAGCCACCCGAACGCGCTGTCGCTGCCGTTCGCCATAGCCGCAGCCACCAGCCCTCCCTCGCCCGGCCGCCAGGTCCAGAAGCTCCGCCGCTGACCTCTACACCGCCCCCGCCAAGCCACACGAGCGGACGTGCCCTGCAGTAACGCCGACGCCGTCGTCTTCAACCTTCGGCTCCGAGATCGCCGGAGATGCTCCGACACCGTCCGGCCTCCCCCGAGCACGCTGAGCTACTCATCGACCTCGCCGTGAGCTCCTCTGCCGAACCCCTCTCTCCCCGTGCTCTATTTCCCTCCGTAGCCGCCGTTTCCACCGCACCCGAAAGCCCCCCGCTGCCGGCCATGGCGCCGTCGTGGCTAGAGCCACAGTGGCTCGAAGCCAAGCTCACCGTTGTGCTCAGCGCAGCACCAGGAGCCCGTGCCACCACCAGCTCCTCCTCCCGTGCACCGTAGCGTCGAACCCAACCCCGTCCGAACTCCGGCCGCCGCATTCGTGCTCGCCGCTGTCGACTCAAACCACCCCAGCTCCTCCCGCTTGGCCTGCCAGATGCGCGCGAGCCCCAGCTACGCGTAGGACCAAACCGCGATCGATTTGGTCGACCGTGGGCAAATTCCGACCCCCTCCGCCGTCTCGGGTTTCACCGGCGACGAGCCGTGGACCAAGTCCGGTGAGATTGACTCGTTTGAACTGGGGTTTGACCCCCCAGGGTCACTGACGCGTGGGCCATGCCCCTATTTAGTTTAGGTGTGAGCTTAATTAGCACTAATTAACTTAGTTAATTAGTTGACTCACTGACAAGTGGGCCCAGGCTCTAATTAACCTAGGTTAGTGCTAACCTAACGCTAACTAACTCTGTTAGTTAGTTGTTACACCGACATGTGGGTCCCGGCCATCAAGTTTGACCTAGGCTGGCGCCTTTGACCCGCTGACGTCACCCTGACGCAATGCTGACGCATTAAATCAATTACTAGAATTATTCTTATACAGAAAATTCTAGAAAATAGTACAAACTTCTAAAAATCATAGTAATTCAGCCGTGACTCCAAATCAAACAAATTATATATGAAAAATTATCAGAAAAATTCAAGGAATCCATCTGTACCATTTTCATGCATGTTTGAACAATGTTTGTCCTCTGTTTTGGACAAAACAAATAAAGGGCATTTAAATAATCATATATGGAGTTGGAATTTGAATCATGTATTCAAACCAACTTCATTTAAATCAAAGCTAGGTGCATTAGCTCAAATCACAGCATATTGCCAGGTCATGATCATGCATCATATTGTGGCATTGCATTGATTGTGTTCTTTCTCAGTTGCCGGTGTTTGTCCCCTCTCGATAGACGTGGTTCCGACGACGAGTTTGATGACACCGATGAAGAACTATATTATCTTCAGAAGTGCCATGCAAGCAAAACCCCCTTGTTCATTTTGACACAATCCCACTCTCTCGCTCCTGCTCTCTTTTACTGCATTAGGACAACAACGATTCATCTGTTACTTGCTGCGGTAGTTGAACCCACTAGCATGAGTAGGAGTTGTTTGAGCCCTGTTGTGCCTACTCATTCATGCTTGTTTGTCATGCTGCTACTGCTTAGAGTTGAGTCAGGTCTGATTCATCAGGGATGAATCAGAGGTGTGTGAACATGTCCTATTGTGTGCAAGCTAAGTGTGTGAACACGATTTGGTAAAGGTAGCGGTGAGAGGCCATGTAGGAGTACATGGTGGGTTGTCTCATTGAAGCCGTCCTTAGGAACTGAGTTCTGTGTTTGTGATCCATGATTCAGCTACTACCATGCATTGGGCCCTGAAATATGACCCCGCTCGACTTCTTAATCACCCTTGTCCTCTGTCCAGGAGTTGCAAGTAGTTTCTGGTGTTTGTAGTATGCTGGAGGCCGTGTGCAGCGCTGACCGGAGGGGTGGGCTGTGATGCGGTAGGCACGTGGCACGGTGTACCGGGCGCCCGTTTGGTGTCTCGAGAACCCTGCACACATCGTTTGGGGCTGTGAGCAAAACTCCGGCCGGATCTCCTCGCGGATGGAACCCGAATAGGCTGTAAACCTGGACTAGAGACTTGAGTGTTTAGGTAGGTCATGGTCTACACCCACGTCGGCTTTCGCTTGATGTCTGCCGAGCACATGTCGTGTGCAGACGCTAAGTGGTGGAAACATGTATGAAGAAGTACACCCCTGCAGGGTTAACATCATCTATTCGAATAGCCGTGTCCGCGGTAAAGGACTTCTG
This sequence comes from Triticum timopheevii, assembly GCA_963921465.1. Lineage (NCBI taxonomy): Eukaryota > Viridiplantae > Streptophyta > Magnoliopsida > Poales > Poaceae > Triticum > Triticum timopheevii. The sequence continues at coordinate 330,767,427 of OY997264.1, forward strand.
GGTTGCCTATAACAGTTCATAGACAAGGGAAAGTGGATACTCTAAAATGCGCAAGATAAGCGTGAGTGCTATGGATGGCGTTCTCGTAGGGAGACGGGAGCGGATCCATAGTGGTGTATTGATATGGTGAATATGTGGACTCGTGTGCGCCACCTCAAAAGAGTTACTTGCAGTCGTAGTTCAGGATAGCCACCGAGTCAAAGCTGGCTTGCTGCAGTCAAACTCCACCATCCCCTTTGTTGATAATGATGCATATGTAATTAGTTCTGATGTAAGTCTTGCTGGGTACATTTGTACTCACGTTTGCCTATTTTATGTTTTTGCAGAGAGACTTCGGTCTCGCTAGTAGTTCCACGTGGACTTCGACGTTTAGTTTGTTACCTCAGCTATGATCTTGTGCCCTCGGCAGGATCTGGTAGATAGTCAGGCTTCTCAGCCTTTTTCTTTTGTAGATGTCTGTACTCAGACATGTTAAGCTTCCGCTTGTGCTTTGACTTGTATGCTTTGAATGTTGGGTCGTGAGACCCATGTTTGTAATATCTCGCTCCTCGGAGCCTATTGAATAAAATACTTGAGTTGTAGAGTCATGTTGTGATGCCATGTTGTATTTGCACATATCGAGCATATTGTGTGTATGTTATTGAAATGCTTGGTATGTGTGGGATCTGACTATCTAGTTGTTTATCCTTAGTAGCCTCTCTTACCGGGAAATGTCTCCTAGTGCTTCCACTGAGCCATGGTAGCTTGCTACTGCTCCGGGACACTTAGGCTGGCCGGCATGTGTCCTTCTTTGTTCATGTGTCTGTCCCTTCGAGGAAATGTCACGCGATGAATACCGGAGTCCTGTTAGGCCGCTACAGCCCGGTTCACCGGAGTCCTGCTAGCCCAGTGCTACAGCCTGGATTCACTCGCTGATGACCGACACGTTCGATGCTGGGTCATGGATGCCTGTCCCTATGAGTTTGTGCCACTTTGGGTTTACGACTAGCCATGTTAGCCCGGGCTCCTTATCATATGGATGCTAGCGACATTATCATATACGTGTGCCAAAAGGCGCAAACGGTCCCGGGCAAACGTAAGGCGACACCCGTGGGAATACCATGCGTGAGGCCGCAAAGTGATATGAGGTGTTACATGCTAGATCGATGTGGCATTGAGTCGGGGTCTTGACAGCTTTGGTATCAGAGCCTGACTGCCTGTAGGATTACCAAGCCAAACTGGTCGAAGTTGTGTCTAGAAATGCTTTAGTTATGTAATGGAATTGATTGTGGGATGGGAGCGTAAGGCTCTTTTTACTCCTTATACCTTATGCCCTTCTGCTCTGAGTCATCTTATTTTTCCTACGGGGTTAAGGAACTAGGCTTTCTCTTCTTTCTATTAGGATCACGTGTTACTAATCCGTAGACTTATAGGATTGATGGATTTAAGCTTCAGTTCAGTTCCTACGTTAACTGTTGATCTCGAAACCTTGATATTGTGCTTCTGAGTGGCTATGCCACCATTTTTGTAGCATGTCTCAAATCTTTTTGAGCATTTACAGCCGTTATGCTGTCCGAGTCATCCCAGGTTTCTAAATAGTCTGATGCATTTGCAAATCCTTTTTTTCGTTCCCGATGTCCTTTATGGTCAGAATAAGCACACTAACTGGTGCGTTGGGGTAATTTATTGCCTTGACATATATGCTGGAGCTATTATTATGACCCTAGGTGCTTTAGGGAGTCACCTAGTAATCTAGCAATGTTTTGTGTTCCCGGTGTGATAATTCTGGCCACCATTCTCGAAAGCATCCCGTGATGCCATTTAGTAGTAGGTATTCTATTCCTGGGTTCTTGAACCGGAGATTCACCCTACTTACCTAATGTTGATAGTGTTGCTAGTTCCTTTAGGATATTAGTAACCTTTGTGATAGTCCTCGAGGTTTGTGGTACATCTTTCTTCCAATTACCATGAACCATTCTTGGCAGGAGTTCTTTTGAACCAAAAGATCACAACCAGAGTACTCTTGAGGAGTTCTCCATTTTATATTGTGACTCTGCTAGCTCAACCTTTCTGCATGGGTTATCCGGAAGAAATATGTTGGACTCGTTCGACATGCTAATCTATGCATCCACAACTCAGAAAGTTATATGTTCTTTTGAGTTGTCCCTCTTCAGTCGTAATCCGACCTTCATCTATCAATTGATAGTCAAGAGTATGCGTGCATTCGTTTATCGATGCCTATTACTCTTGTGGTCCGTCAAGCCATTTTATTCCGGAATGACTAGGAGAAACAAACTCCAGTACCTCTCCCATATCCAGGATTGGGTCAAAGTAGTTGTATTCCGCAGATCAAAATGCTAATCCAGCTTTTGATTCTGTTCTACCATGAAGTATTACCGTTTTATGTCAAGAATGTCATGGGAATTGCACACCATCCTATGAACTCTTGATACATTGATACTTCTCGCCATCATTATTCATTCCTCGGTCCTCGTGTTAATGCAACCGGAGTGCCGACAAGTGAATCGTGATGTGTGAAATCAATACTCCTAGCAACTGGTTGCTTGGTAGTAAATGGACAATATTCTCATTCTTAGCGTGTTGGTTATTGAACCATCATTCTAAGATAGATTGAGCTACCTTGTCCATATTTCTGACGCACTCCTCGATGAATGAGTTAGGATTATCCAATCCTTGCTTATTTGATCATATCGTCTTGCCGTGAAAAGCAAGATTGTTCTCGAGCTTAGCAACATACCGGTGGTTCGTGATTTTCCGAATATCTTCTCGGAGGTATCACCAGGTCATCACTTGACTGTTATGTTGAGCTCGTGATCAAGTTGGTTTCATATAAACCACCCCTTCTCCAAGAATCTGTGTTGCATACCCTGAGCTGGTTGGTTAATGATGTAGGGTGGAACCCTATAGCGTCGATCTTTCACGTTTGGAGTGGATCCTACGGGGGAATCATGAAGAACACACGGAAGCACAAGGGGAAACACGGGGAAAACGAGAGAGAATCACTCAACCAACAAGGAATCGATCACACAAGTGCTAGATCACCATACACATATGAGATCCACAAGATACAAAGTCAACTAAGGTAAGGATACAACGGAACCGTTCATCTCCAAGAGGAGGCCTTGATGTTCTTCCCTAGATAGGGGTCTTGAATCTGCTTGAGGGATCTTCTCCGAAGAGGTCCTGATCTCCGTAGAGAAGTAACCAAGTGGATGAGAAAAGGCTCTCACACAAATATGAGCTAATCCAATGCTAACCCTCAAAATGGGGAGGAGGAGGTCTATTTATAGTGCTAAGCCACGAAGGGGTAAGTGAGGGGCGAAGGGGTACACGGGCTTCGGCCCAAGTCACGTGCGCAGGCGGGGTCCGGATGATCCGGATGGTGGCCCGGATGATCAGGGCGTCGGGGGTCCGGATGATCCGGGCGACCGTCCGGATGATCCGGCTTCGTCGAGCAGCTTCGGGTGTCTTCGGCGCATTTACCCGGACGATCCGAGGGAGGGTCCGGATGATCCGGCTGAGCCCGGATGATCCGGACGGCGGTCCGGATGTCCGGCCTGGCTCCAGCAGCCGCTCCGTCTTCTTCTTCCTTCTCCTCTTCCATGCTTGGCCTTGATCCTTGGGTCCTCCATGGTCATCTTCGTTGTACCTGAGTGTATGCCAGGTCCATGCATGAGGGAGTAGCCGTGTCTCATATGCGGAAAGTGACGGTTCGAAGAGGAGTGAATTCACCTTGTGTCCAATGGCGCATAGTTGAGGTCTCATCTTATGTATCCTTGGGGCTTGGAGAGTCGGAGTGTACATGGGGATGAACGTGGGATGCTCCGCATCATATCCCCCCCCCCCTTGGGAAAGATCCGACCTCGGATCGTGATCCTCATCACCATGGAAACGGTTGTCGTAGACGGACTTGTAGTTGGACGAAGTTGAAGACATGGTGCAATCCGCGTAGTCCAAAGTGTCGCCGGAGTGATAGACCTGCAAAAAGAGCAAACACAAGCAACACTCGGAAATACAATGGTTAGCACACACAAAGTGTTCATCATGTAAGAATGAGTTCGTGCGGCAAGATTGGTTGTGACAAAGCGCATGAAGCTTATCAAGATGATCTAGAATGAGATGCAAAGCATTCATGGGAGGAAATGCAATCATTGTGCACACAAATGTGTTATAAATATGATCAATGCAACCACGGTGCAAAATGATGTCATAGTGAGACGGTTTATCAATAGCATGAATATGGCAATTGATGCTCAATATGTATATGTTATCATGCAATTGATGATGGACAATATGATCATGATGTATGAATATGCCATCAAGGAGGATCACAACAAATTTGCTAAGGAAGTGAACAAGCTCATATATCATGGATGGCATGGTAATACAAGATGCAACAAGGTAATCATAATGTGAGTCGATCCATGCATGGGGTGCAAACTTGTGGTGAGTATGATATGTCCATCGAACATGACATGTATGAGCACAATCAACAAATATGGAGGTGTTGGTGTACCAAAGCTCGATGTCGAGGCATGAGTGGAGTTTCGAAGGTGCATCCAATAAGTGCGAGCGCTCCTCAATGTGAAGGTCCATAGAGCCAATCTCCAATGTTGCTCCTCCATCCAATAGATGTAACATGTAGACAACAAGAAGGAAACAACGATGAAAGAGTGACCCATCCAATATGCGTATTTGAGGATGGCTCAAAGAGAAGGAGGTCACCTTTAGGAGTTTCTCAAGGATGATGGAGTCGCACATCTTGTATGCCTTCACATAACCAGTATGTCTCGTGGTGGTCCCGCCTTGTAAATCCTTCAAAATGAAAGTACACGACAAACACTTGGAAAAACAAATGAGGGTAGCAAAATGGCAAAACCGATCATTCATGTGGTAAGATACCCAACAAGTGTATGTATCATGCTCATCATAAGAAATGACAAGGGAGTATTGCATAGTATGGAGGCATATGATGCGAGAACAACCAAATGCAATAGGCTCAATCAAACAAACATGCATCAAAAGTAAAGTGTCCAAGTCTCCAAGATCAATACGCATAGCAAGTTGGCACTCAATACAAGGTGATATGAGAGATGCAACTAATGGAGACAAGAGGCAATGATCATGACAAATCAAGTGAGAGGCATCAACATCTATGTCATCAACCCAAGAAAGCAAGTAATAGTGGAACATGGGTGATGCAACATAGCAAGCAATCATAGCGATCAAGTCAAGCAAGCTAGTAGTGCGAAGATGCAACATACTAGAAGGAATCATGGCAAGCATGTAATGTGTGCAAATAGTGGGCATGAATAATTCACATGTCATAGCACAAGCATGAAAGCAAGGTATGAGTAAAATATCATCAATGTATTGGCGAGAGACCATATGTAAATAGCAATGTGGCCTCATGACTCTCCCAACACAACAAGCATCAATAGTATGGGGCACATGATAAACATGGCAATAGCGACAAGGATCTCCACCAAGCATGCAAATACACATAGAAGTAGCATAATGATGAAACATGGGTAGATGCAAGCAAGGGTCACAATTGCATGGCAAAGGCATAGGAGCAAGCATAGCATGCAATGTGAACACGGTAAAATGAGCATAAGGTGACAAGTGGTAGATGGCCCATAGCCGTGTGAGAGCCAAGTAGAAGAGATGCGCGTAGTCCTTGCGTGAAGGGAACGGTGGTAAGGATAGTCCACGGGATCCCAAAGCATCGTTGCTCTCAAGAGCTCGTTTCGTCAACTCTTGGATTGAGAGGTTGACGAGTATACGTGAGTACCTACACAAAACAAAGACAAAGGGAAAATTGTGTGTGCATGGTAGATGTACACATCATCCATCATGATGCGCACGTGCATGTGTAGGTTAGCACTAAATAGCCAATGCTCAAATAAATGAGATGCGAGATATAGAAACATGTCATCCATCATGAGTGGTTTGTTATTATGTATAGCATAATGGAGACTCAAATTGTGTAATGCATCATGAGAAATATCTGGAGCATTGTTGTTCATGGAATGCATATGGTGCACGCAGTCATGGGAATCATGCAAAGTATGGAATGCATCAAGATCTCCTAATATGTATGAGGAAACTATGGGGGTCTCCTCATGAGCAAGAGTAGTAACATCATGTGGAGAATATTGACAACATCCAAAACAATGCATATTTGGAACAATGTGATCATGGCATGACATATTGGATGAATTGCGCAAATCATGTAAAGGAAGCATGGCAATATCATTACATGAAAAACAAAAGCCAATGACCATCATCTCGTCATCTATGCCATAAGTGCAAATAGGATTTATTTTAATGGGGCATGCATAGTTACTATGTTGAGATTGAAATGATGCAATATGGGAGATCTCACTCATAGCATATGACAAGTTCAATGGATTGTCAAACATGAAGTGACCAATAGAATTTTCACATGATATCCTATGAAGCATAGCATCACAACTAGGCAACTCAACATGCTCATCATCATATTCATCATTAATAGGTAAGTCAAGGCATGAAGGATTTTCACTAGCATGAAGCATGGTAATAGGTGGGTCAACATCATGTGAGCAATCAATGTCAAGAGAGTCCACTAGTGGGACAAGAGAAGCACCATCACCGATGTTACCTTTGGAGCGTCACTCATGTGTTGTAGGTGAGGTGTTGAAGATCGTCTCGTTGTCATCTTCATCTTGATGGAACCATGTGGGGGGTGCATCATCGTCCATCATGGCCATCGTCGTCCCATAGGAGGTATGGACTCATCAATGGTAGGCGTGTCGTCATGTAGGAGACCTAGCACCAAAGGAGAAAACACACAAGGAGTAGAGGGTAAGTCGTTAGAAATCATAGTGGCCTCACATGCCGTGTCAACTACCTCACTCTCTAAGTGTTGTGGCTCACTCACTCCCTCAAGGATGCTCTCACTCATATGGCTGGTGGAGTCACTCAAATGTCGCTCAACCTCACATAGGATGTGTGGCATGCTCTCATGTGTGGGGCTAGTGGTGGTCACACTCATCCTCTCATAGGAAATGCTCTCAATGTCACGTATGGTGGAGTCACTCATGTCACTCATGGTGTGGTGGCTCTCCTCACATGGCACTTGGGGCATCTCGACATATGTGGGTGTCGGAGAGATGTTGGTGCAAATGTCTCCATGCTCAACTCCTATCGCCGTGGTCGAAGGGGATGGCCCTTGCTCGACCTTCTTGTCGCCGTCTTGGTGTTGGAGGCCCATATGATGTGGCACCTCATAGCTCGTCTCCATGACCGAAGGGAGTTTCCCATGCTCGGCCATCTTCCTTGGGGGGCTTCTGAAGATGGAAGTGTCACCCTCGCTCGTAGGTGGTCGCCTTGGACTTGATGAAGTCGATGTAGGCGTACTCGTGGGAAGTAGGCAAAGATGCCGTACGTCCAAAGGCGAAGATGCCTTGAGAACACTTGGCGAAGATGCCGAAGTGGTTGATGTAGCCGTAGCGCCGTCTTGGTGGCGGTCATCTCGCGGTCTTCTTTTGTGCTCTTGAAGCTTGGACTTGGCGTGAAGTAGGGCTTGTTGGGACTTGTGCATTTGCGCTTGTGGAGCATCTTCATGATGATGATGTCGTTGTCGTTCTTGAGCTCGTAGTAGATGTCGTTCGTCGTCATCGTGCACATGTTGCTTGGAGGTGACTTGCCCTTCATGACGATGTGGATCACGAATGTGATGGTGGTCGCCATGTAGATGTTGACTTGGACGACTTGCGCTTGAATCTTGTTTGCGCTCCGAAGACTTGTGGCTTGACCGTCATCGTCTTGAGCATGATGAAGTGGAAGAAGACTTGATCAAGGCCCGAATCTCTTCCATCCTCGCATCTTGCTCCTCCTTTTGTGTGGCAAGCTTGTTGTCGATGTAGTCCCTTTTCCTTGCTTCGGAGTGACGAATGTCGATGGAGATGTTCTCGATGCGCTCTCGCAATCTTGATTGTGCGCCTTGCATTTGTCATTGTAGATCGAAGATTGATGCTTTTGAGATGTAGTTGTTCACGCCGTCGTTGTTGTCGTAGACCGGAGAGGGAATGCCTTGCCTATCCATCACAAGACTCGAGCAAATATGAGTGGCAGAAAGAGAAGAACGTATACCAATGTACCTTGACCGATGTTGAAGATGAATCAAGTTCACTCAAATGTGGACAATGAAATAGCACTATTGGTACCGATCCTTGTCGATTCTCACACCTACACAAGTAAGGCTTATGGTGGAGCTTGGTGAGGATAGTGGCACGAAAATTTGATGCAAAATGTTATCAAGAGTCAATAATGTTGAAAAAGATTCACAAATTCGCAAGTGAAACAAATGGACCAATAGCAAAGAATGGCACACGGAAACACACACACACGGATAGATAAATGGGGTCGTGCAACCAAGGAATGAGCACAAAATGTGGAATCCACGGAAAACGCTCGTGTTGCACAACTCAAGAGAGACGCTAGCACGAGTGCTCAATAGGCGGATACGACACTTGTGCACAACCTATAATATGCAAAATGGATATTCTTCTATCCCAAGTATGCTATGTATGTATGGTTCCCGGTGTTTCTCTCAAGCATGATATCATATGATGTAGATTTTGGTATGGCTCTTATGTTCAATGGGGTATGATGCTATGGCACTTGCTCACGAGCTCTTTGCTCTCTTTTTGCTTAAAAGCTTTTTCTCTTTTTTTTCTATGGCCACTTTTGCACAATGCACAAACCAAGATAGCAATTGTGTATATGCGGGAACAAACTTGAGGCACAATGGATGATATGATACCAAGATGATATGGTATGTATGCAATGGATGGTGGATCACTAATGTGCACAAGTAACGTTGCCGGCAATACTCAAATGGCTAGTCTTGATAGGCAAGTAACGCAAAATGGGCTAGGGGTTAACAATGCAATTACAAGGGAATATACAATGGTGTCGTCGAGGTTACCGTCCTTGCGATGATGAGTGGCGGTGTTCTTGGTGTAGATACCAAGATGATGGAGACTCGTCCCTAAGTAGCCGAAACACCTTAGGAAACGGAAAAACTGCAAACTCAAAATCTCAAATGACAAATGTCAAATGGTGGTAGCGGAAAGCGGTGGTGGTTTTGCACTAGGCAATGTGGAAGTGGAATGATGGGCTATACACGAGTCGGAGTTGAAGTTGCCGTCCCTAAGTAGCCGAAACACGTTAGGAGACACAACACACAACACAAACAAAATTGGTTAAGTTTGGGATGGCGGAAGTGTATGGTGGGTAAGCTTATGCGGAAGGTATGGTGGTGGTTGATGAAGAAGCAACCGTCCCTAATTAGCCGAAACTCCTTAGGAGACTCAAGTCACTACTCAAACGACCTCAAATGCTATGGTGAACAAATTGGGTTAGGTTGCGGAAGTCGGTGGTGGCTATGCGGATGATATGGTGGAGGGCCTAGGCAAACTTGCCAATTTTCAGAAAATATGATGGAGTACAATGAAGTTGGTGGTATTTTTGTGGGATGAGGGATATCAAGAGCTTCAAAACGAGCTAAAGAACATCGAAAACGGACTCCGGATGAATTAGTTATGGCCGAAACAAGAATTCAGCCGAGTCAGTGTCAGGGTTACCCGGACATCCGGGAGTAGGTCCGGATGATCCGGGTTCGTCAACCGGATTTCTGTCTTGCGGGACGTCCGGACATCCGGGAGATGGTCCAGCTGATCCGGGTGGATCCGGATGATCCGGGAGCTCTTCCGGATGATCCGGGCAGGTCAAACTGCTCGGGTTTTGCTCGTGGAGACGAATTTTTGGGCGGAATTTGGGGATTTTGGGGTAAAAATTGGCGAGATTTCGTGGATGGAAGGTGGGGAAACTTGGGGGAAAGCTAGATCCACTTGAAACCAAGCAAATCCACGGATCAAAATCAACAAAACATCATCAAATCAACAAATCACAAAAAATTTTGGGGGCTATTTTTGGTGGGGATTTTCGGATTTAGGACGAAATCAACAAAATCAAGCTAGAAAAAGAGGGGTAGGGGCTCCAAAAACGTGATCAACGTGGCTCATGATACCATATGATGTAGGGTGGAACCCTATAGCGTCGATCTTTCACGTTTGCAGTGGATCCTACGGGGGAATCACGAAGAACACGCGGAAGCACAAGGGAAGCACGGGGAAAACGAGAGAGAATCACTCAACCAACAAGGAATCGATCACACAAGTGCTAGATCACCATACACATATGAGATCCACAAGATACAAAGTCAACTAAGGTAAGGATACAACGGAACCGTTCATCTCCAAGAGGAGGCCTTGATGTTCTTCCCTAGATAGGGGTCTTGAATCCACTTGAGGGATCTTCTCCGAAGAGGTCCTAATCTCCGTGGAGAAGTAACTTAGTGTAAGCCACGAAGGGGTAAGTGAGGGGCGAAGGGGTACACGGGCTTCGGCCCAAGTCACGCGCGCAGGCGGTGTCGGGATGATCCGGATGGTGGCCCAGATGATCCGGGCGTCGGGGGTCCGGATGATCCGGGCGACCGTCCGGATGATCTGGCTTCGTCGAGCAGCTTCGGGTGTCTTTGGCGCATTTACCCGGACAATCCAGGGGAGGGTCCGGATGATCCGGCTGAGCCCGGATGATCCGGACGGCGGTCCGGATGTCCGGCCTGGCTCCAGCAGCCGCTCCGTCTTCTTCTTCCTTCTCCTCTTCCATGCTTGGACTTGATCCTTGGGTCCTCCATGGTCATCTTGGTTGTACCTGAGTGTATGCCAGGTCCGTGCATGAGGTAGTAGCCGTGTCTCATATGCGGAAAGTGACGGTTTGAAGAGGAGTGAATTCACCTTGTGTCCAATGGCGCATAGTCGAGGTCTCATCTTATGTATCCTTGGGGCTTGGAGAGTCGGAGTGTACATGGGGATGAACGTGGGATGCTCCGCATCAGTTAAGCTAACCAACAACTTGGAGAGTTGGAAGATGGAAGCTTGTTTGATTTAGTTCATCTTAAGGGATATCTTGCATGTTTGTTGTAGGAGGATGATTTCTTCATCGATTGATCCTCGTGGTCAATTGTTGGATCTATTGTCTTACCCAAAACCTTGGATTTGAGTATGGGCTATCATCAAATCAAATCAGAACCAACGATATTCGTAATGTTGTCTTACTCGTGGTTGATCCCTTGAGCATGCACCATTATATCTTTTGGGTCTGACCAATGCTATCACTTGTCCACATAATTATGGAACTCCATCTTCATGGAAACCTGGATGAATTGTTGTTGACCAATCAACAACATTTTTATCTTCTCCATGATTTTGTTGAGCATTAAGCTAGTGTTGGAAACTTTTGAAAACATTTCTTCATGATAGCTCATGAAGCATATGTTCGGATGAAAGGAGTGACTTCCTCTAATTCACGTGCATTTGATGTAAGTTGCCGCCGTGAATTCGAGAAAGCTTGTTTTTGCTTCCTCTAGTGCATATGTGCGAAGTACTCTATGGTTTGATAGGTTGGCCGCCTCCATTCTATATGTGTTCCTAGCACACCAAGCCACTGATTGACTTGCTCAAGGATAAGAAGTTCATCGATAAGTGCACAAGGACTCCGATATCCTCGATGATGGTTCCCCACCTGAACTCGGTAGTGTTTTATTATAAGACTACCACGTTGTCATGCTTGTCTGTGACAGCGTGTTCACACGTGTGTAGCAGAACCAACTCATGTTTTGGAGCTTGCTATCGTAGTTCATTTCCCGAGAATCTCGCAATGCCATCTCGTCGATTTGTGTTGCAAACTTTAATTTTCTTTCTAGACTTGATGAGTCTGGAATATTCTGACACCAACCAGATCTGAATCTCAGGCAGATATGATGGTTGGGACATTTCCCAAGAACTATAATATTGGTCTCTCGATAACCGGTAAAGTGGATGTCGTGGCCAACACACCCAGCCGGAAGACCTATTATTGTAGTATCTTGATTGAGGAAGTTGGCCACCTCCCCATAAGGACTTCGTAGGATTTACTCCCTAGCTATGCCTTATGATTTTTGTGTTTCCGAAGTCCGACCTTTACTTGATGTTCTAGATACCAGACCATTTCAATGAATGGGATACGCTAGTACATCAAGGAGAACATTAGAAGCGGAGTGCTAAATGTCTCTCGGTCGATCATCCAAATTTCGTCCCCTTGGCCTCGCTAAGGTGAAATCTGAGAAAGTGTTATCCTCCTTTGCATCTACATCGTCCATCGCTATTCATCATGGTAGTATGTTGTGTTGTCAGCACCCTTGACATGGATGTTGGTAAAACCATGATGATTATGGAAATGCTCAAGTTCTTGAGAGCACGCACAAGCGCTAGGTGTTACCATCGGCACTAACTGGGATTGCTTCCAGTTTTCTTGGTTATGCTATAAATTTTCAACAGTGGACTCACTCTCTACTGTTGAGCCTCTCCCTAGTTACTAGAATCATTCCCAGCATTTGCACCTTGTTCCTAGATTGCACCGTCATTGTGCCATTCTACCATGGGTCCCATCCATTCCTGATGACAATCAAAAATCATACGTTGTGTTGTCTTCAATAAGGTAGTCCACATCGTCCATTCTGGCCCTAGAATGTCATTCTTTCGGACTCCTTCAAATGATCGATTGTGATTTGCCTCAGGCTGGTATCAAGAGTTTCAATGATTTTTGAATCAAAGGTAATTCTTTTTGCCACTTAAGGGGGATATATTCTACGAGTCACCTCCTCTAAGATGTCTCGTTATGGTATCATGGCAATTCAACTCCTCGCTACATTGACAACCGTTCAACACCTTCTTAAGTGTGGACTTGTTGACTACCTAACGAGCCCTCGTCATCTGTTTCACTCCATTCCTTGGATAGATGCTTCGTTTCTCAGCTCGAGAGATGTTTCTACGTCTCGTTGTGCGAGTTGATCTTGTGATCATTAAGATGATCCATTTTTATAGGCATGTCTCGCCTTTTGCCCTCGTGTTGGATGAAGATCTCAAAGGCAAGACATCAAGATCAATTGGAGCATAAATCAACAACTTCAAGAAGACAGTTGGATCATGAAGTTTGCGATACTTAGTGTCCCCTTTGTCTTCTTACCTCACGTCTTGAATCTCGGGACGAGATTCTTGTTTAGTGGGGGTGAGTTGTCACATCCCTAGTTCTATTAATGCCTAGTGCTAGCATCTGGTGTTGCATCATGTTTAAATTCCAGTTAAACCTGAAATGGGGATTGCCTAAACCCTAGCATCAAAGGAATTCACTAGGTTCAACTAAAATATTTTCAGTGAATCCAAATGGCTTTCAAAAATGTCCATCATTTCTGGAAAATGCTAGAAACATTAACCAGAGGTGTTGCACCTTTTTCCATGTCATATTTGGGCTCTGAATTAAATCATATGTTATTTTCATTTGGGCATTTAAATACTATAAAATATTTTAAATGCTCAAATAATCATAAACTAAAATGTTTACTGTTGGATATATTCTAAACAGTAGCCATGATTAGTTTCATGATTTTTGGATCGGTTTAAGTATTTTAAATAAAGCCCTAAAGACTAAAGAATAATAGAAAAACAGAAACAGAAAGCAGAGAGAGAGAGAGTTTTACCTGGAGCTCACCTGGCCTGGCCCAGTACGGCCCAGCCCATTGGCCTGTGCCAGTCGTCGTTGTCCTCTCGCCAGTCAGACAGGGCGCGTGCCCGACGCACGCGTGCGCTCCGCGCGCCACACGAGCTCCCTGCCTGCCTGCGTCCCCGCCGCCCTGGATGCCTCCGCGCACGCCACACAGCCTCCCCGACCGCCCCTCACTCTCTCCTGTTGCTTCCCCCCTCCTCTGTTTCTCTCGCGCACAGCCACCCGAACGCGCCATCGCCGCCGTTCGCCATAGCCGCAGCCACCAGCCCTCCCTCGCCCGACCGCCAGGTCCAGAAGCTCCGCCGCTGACCTCTGCACTGCCCCCGCCAAGCCACACGAGCGGACACGCCCTGCAGTGACGCCGACGCCGCCGTCTTCAACCTTCGGCGACAAGATCGCCGGAGATGCTCCAACGCCGTCCGGCCTCCCCCGAGCATGCTGAGCTACTCATCGACCTCGCCGTGAGCTCCTCTGCCGAACCCCTCTCTCCCCGTGCTCTATTTCCCTCCGTAGCCGCCGTTTCCACCGCACCCGAAAGCTCCTCGCCGCCGGCCATGGCGCCGTCGTGGCTAGAGCTACAGTGGCTCGAAGCCAAGCTCACCGTTGTGCTCAGCACAACACCAGGAGCCCGTAGCCACCACCAGCTCCTCCTCCCGTGCACCGTAGCGTCGAACCCAACCCCGTCTGAACTCCGGCCGCCACATTCGTGCTCGCCGCCGTCGACTCAGACCACCCCAGCTCCTCCCGCTTGGCCTGCCAGATGCGCGCGAGCCCCAGCTACGCGTAGGACCAAACCGCGGTCGATTTGGTTGACTGTGGGCAAATTCCGACCCCCTCCGCCGTCTCGGGTTTCACCGGCGATGAGCCATGGACCAAGTCCGGCGAGATTGACTCGTTTGACCTGGGGTTTGACCCCCCCAGGGTCACTGACGCGTGGGCCATGCCCCTATTTAGTTTAGGTGTGAGCTTAATTAGCACTAATTAACTTAGTTAATTAGTTGACTCACTGACAAGTGGGCCTAGGCTCTAATTAACCTAGGTTAGTGCTAACCTAACGCTAACTAACTCTGTTAGTTAGTTGTTACACCGACATGTGGGTCCCGGCCGTCAAGTTTGACCTGGGCTGGCGCCTTTGACCCGCTGACGTCACCCTGGCGCAATGCTGATGCATTAAATCAATTACTGGAATTATTCTTATACAGGAAATTCCAGAAAATAGTACAAACTTCTAAAAATCATAGTAATTCAACCGTGACTCCAAATCAAACAAATTATAAATAAAAAATTATCAGAAAAATTCAAGGAATGCATCTGTACCATTTTCATGCATGTTTGAACAATGTTTGTCCTCTGTTTTGGACAAAACAAATAAAGGGCATTTAAATAATCATATATGGAGTTGGAATTTGAGTCATGTATTCAAACCAACTTCATTTAAATCATAGCTAGGTGCATTAGCTCAAATCACAGGATATTGCCATGTCATGATCATGCATCATATTGTGGCATTGCATTGATTGTGTTCTTTCTCAGTTGCCGGTGTTTGTCCCCTCTCGATAGACGTGGTTCCGACGACGAGTTCGATGACACCGATGAAGAACTATATTATCAGTGCCAGGCAAGCAAAACCCCCTTGTTCATTTCGACACAATCCCACTCTCTCGCTCCTGCTCTCTTTTACTGCATTAGGACAACAACGATTCATCTATTACTTGCTGCAGTAGTTGAACCCCTTATCCTCTGCATGACCTGTCATTGCCACAGTAAATAGATGAAACCCACTAGCATGAGTAGGAGTTGTTTGAGCCCTGTTGTGCCTACTCATTCATGCTTGTTTGTCATGCCTGCTACTGCTTAGAGTTGAGTCAGGTCCGATTCATCGGGGATGAATCAGAGGTGTGTGAACATGTCCTATTATGTGCGGGCTATGTGTGTGAACACGATTTGGTAAAGGTAGCGGTGAGAGGCCATGTAGGAGTACATGGTGTGTTGTCTCATTGAAGCCATCCTTAGGAACTGAGTTCTGTGTTTGTGATCCATGATTCAGTTACTACCATGCATTGGGCTCTGAAATATGACCCCGCTCGACGTCTTAATCACCCTTGTCCTCTGTCCAGGAGTTGCAAGTAGTTTCTGGTGTTTGTAGTATGCTGGAGACCGTGCGCAGCGCTGACCGGAGGGGTGGGCTGTGATGCGGTAGGCACGTCGCACGGTGTACCGGGCGCCCGTTTGGTGTCTCGGGAACCCTGCACACATCGTTTGGGGCTGTGAGCGAAACTCCGGCCGGATCTCCTCGCGGATGGAACCCGAATAGGCGATAAACCTGGACTAGAGACTTGAGTGTTTAGGTAGGTCATGGTCTACACCCACGTCGGCTTTCGCTTGAAGTCTGCCGAGCACATGTCGTGTGCAGACGCTAATTGGTGGAAACATGTATGAAGAAGTACACCCCTGCAGGGTTAACATCATCTATTCAAATAGTCGTGTCCGCGGTAAAGGACTTCTGGGTTGCCTATAACAGTTCAAAAACAAGTGAAAGTGGATACTCTAAAATGCGCAAGATAAGCGTGAGTGCTATGGATGGCGTTCTCGTAGGGAGACGGGAGCGGATCCATAGTGGTGCATTGATATGGTGAATATGTGGACTCGTGTGCGCCACCTCAAAAGAGTTACTTGCAGTCGTAGTTCAGGATAGCCACCGAGTCAAAGCTGGCTTGCTGCAGTCAAACTCCACCATCCCCTTTGTTGATAATGATGCATATGTAGTTAGTTCTGATGTAAGTCTTGCTGGGTACATTTGTACTCACGTCTGCCTATTTTATGTTTTTGTAGAGAGACTTCGGTCTCGCTAGTAGTTCCGCGTGGACTTCGATGTTTAGCTTGTTACCTCAGCTACGATCTTGTGCCCTCGGCATGATCTGGTAGATAGTCAGGCTTCTCAGCCTTTTTCTTTTGTAGATGTCTGTACTCAGACATGTTAAGCTTCCGCTTGTGCTTTGACTTGTATGCTCTAAATGTTGGGTCGTGAGACCCATGTTTGTAATATCTCGCTCCTCGGAGCCTATTGAATAAAATACTTGAGTTGTAGAGTCATGTTGTGATGCCATGTTGTATTTGCACATATCGAGCATATTGTGTGTATGTTATTGAAATGCTTGGTATGTGTGGGATCTGACTATCTAGTTGTTTATCCTTAGTAGCCTATCTAGTTGTTACCACCAAACCTCGTAGGTCAAACAGAGTAAGATCCGCACCAGAGTGGTATGGTAATCCTATTCTGGAGGTCATGTTACTTGACCATGGTGAACCTATGAACTATGAGGAAGCGATGATGAGCCTAGATTCCGCAAAATGGCTTGAGGCCATGAAATCTGAGATGGGATCCATGTATGAGAACAAAGTGTGGACTTTGGATGACTTGCCCGATGATCGGCAAGCCATGGATAATAAATGGATCTTCAAGAAGAAGACTGACGCTGACGGTAATGTTACTGTCTACAAAGCTCGACTTGTTGCAATTTTTTTCCGACAAGTTCAAGGGGTTGACTATGATGAGACTTTCTCACCCGTAGCGATGCTTAAGTCTGTCCGAATCATGTTAGCAATTGCCGCATTTTATGATTATGAAATTTGGCAAATGGATGTCAAAACTGCATTCCTGAATGGATTTCTAGAAGAAGAGTTGTATATGATGCAACTAGAAGGTTTTTTCGATCCAAAAGGTGCTAACAAAGTGTGCAAGCTCCAGCGATCCATTGATGGACTGGTGCAAGCCTCTCGGAGTTGGAATAAACATTTTGATAGTGTGATGAAAGCATATGGTTTTATACAGACTTTTGGAGAAGCCTGTATTTACAAGAAAGTGAGTGGGAGCTCTGTAGCATTTCTAATACTATATGTGGACGACATATTGTTGATTGGAAATGATATAGAGTTTCTAGATAGCATAAAAGGATACTTGAATAAGAGTTTTTCAATGAAAGACCTCGGTGAAGCTGCTTATATATTAGGCATCAAGATCTATAGAGATAGATCAGGACGCTTAATTGGACTTTCACAAAGCACATACCTTGATAAAGTTTTGAAAAAGTTCAAACTAGATCAAGCAAAGAAAGGGTTCTTGCCTGTGTTACAAGGTGTGAAGTTGAGTCAGACTCAATGCCCAAACACTGCAGAAGATAGAGAGAAAATGAAAAATGTTCCCTATGCTTCAGCCATTGGCTCTATCATGTATGCAATGATGTGTACTAGACCTGATGTGTGCCTTGCTATTAGTTTAGCAGGGAGGTACCAAAGTAATCCAGGAGTGGATCACTGGACAGCGGTCAAGAACATCCTGAAATACCTGAAAAGGACTAAGGATATGTTTCTTGTTTATGGAGGTGACAAAGAGCTCGCCGTAAATGGTTACGTCGATGCAAGCTTTGACACTGATCCGTACGATTCCAAATTGCAAACCGAATACGTGTTTATATTAAACGGTGGAGCTGTCAGTTGGTGCAGTTCTAAACAAAGCGTCGTGGCGGGATCTACCTATGAAGCGGAGTACATAGCTGCTTCGGAAGCAGCGAATGAAGGAGTGTGGATGAAGGAGTTTATATCTGATCTAGGTGTCATACTTAGTGCATCAGGTCCAATGAAAATCGTTTGTGACAATACTGGTGCAATTGCCTTGGCAAAGGAATCCAGATTTCACAAGAGAAGCACATCAAGAGACGCTTCAATACCATCCGTGATTAAGTCCAGGTGGGAGACATAGAGATTTGCAAGATACATATGGATCTGAATGTTGCAGACCCATTGACTAAGCCTCTCTCAGGAGTAAAACATGATCAGCACCAAGATTCCATGGGTGTTAGAATCATTACTGTGTAATATTGATTATTGACTCTAGTGCAAGTGGGAGACTGAAGGAAATATGCCCTAGAGGCAATAATAAATTTATTATTTATTTCCTTAATTCATGATAAATGTTTATTATTCATGCTATAATTGTATTAACCGGAAACATAATACATGTGTGAATACATAGACAAACAGAGTGTCACTAGTATGCCTCTACTTGAGTAGCTCGTTGATCAAAGATGGTTAAGGTTTTCTAACCACAGACATGAGTTGTCATTTGATAAACGGGATCACATCACTGGGAGAATGATGTGATTGACTTGACCCATTCCGTTAGCTGAGCACTTGATTGTTTTAGTTTACTGCTATTGCTTTCTTCATGACTTATACATGTTCCTACGACTATGAAATTATGCAACACCCGATTATCAGAGGAACTCTTTGTGTGCTTCCAAACATAACAACGTAACTGGGTGATTATAAAGGTGCTCTACAAGTGTCTCCGATGGTACTTGTTGAGTTGGCATAGATCGATATTAGGATTTGTCACTCTAATTGTCGGAGAGGTATCTCTGGGCCCTCTCGGTGATGCACATCATTATAAGCCTTGCAAGCAATGTGACTAATGATTTAGTTGCGGGATGATGCATTACGTAACGAGTAAAGAGATTTGCCGGTAACAAGATTGAGCTAGGTATTAAGATACCGACGATCGAATCTCAGGCAAGTAACATACTGATGACATCAGGAACAACGTATGCTGTTATGCGGTTCAACCGATAAAGATCTTTGTAGAATATGTAGGAGCCAATATGGGCATCCAGGTTCCGCTATTAGTTATTGACCAAAGAGGTGTCTCGGTCATGTCTACATAGTTCCCGAACCCATAGGGTCCGCACGCTTAACGTTCGTTGACGATATAGTATTATATGAGTTATGTATGTTGGTGACCGAATGTTGTTCGGAGTCCCGAATATGATCACGGACATGACGAGGAACTCCGGAATGGTCCGAAGATAAAGATTGATATATGGGATAATAGTGTTTGGTCTTCGGAAGGGTTTCAGAATTCACCGGAAGGGGTTCCAGATGTTTCCCGAAATGCTTGGGTACGAGAACACTTTATTTGGGCCAAAGGGGAAAGCCCACAAGGTTTTTGGAAAGCGCAAAAGGAACTTCTGCGGAGTCCAGGGGCCAGACGTCGGGAACCCTGGCGTCTGGGTCCAGACGCCGGGAACCCTGGCGTCTGGCCCTGGAGTCCGAGAAGCACTCTTGCCTTTCGAGTGAAACCGAATTTGTGGAGGCTTTTACTCCAAGTTTCGACCCCAAGGCTAAACATATAAATAGAGGGGCAGGGCTAGCACCAAAGAGATATCAAGAAACACCAAGCCGTGTGCCAGCAATCCCGTCCCCTCTAGTTTATCCTCCATCATAGTTTTCGTAGTGCTTAGGAGAAGCCCTACGGAGATTGTTCTTCACCAACACCATCACCACGCCGCTGTGCTGCCAGAACTCATCTACTACTTTGCCCGTCTTGCTAGATCAAGAAGGCAAGGACGTCATCGAGCTGAACGTGTGCTGAACGCGGAGGTGCCGTATGTTTGGTACTTGATCGGGGCGGATCGTGAAGATGTACGACTACATCAACCGCGTTGATAAACGCTTCCGCTTAGCGATCTTCAAGGGTATGAAGATACACTCCCCCTCTCGTTGCTATGCATCACATAGATAGATCTTGCGTGATCGTAGGATTTTTTTTGAAATTACTACATTCCTCAACAAAAATGTCCGTGGAGATCATATGTACTAAACCTAGAGTAGTCTCAAATTTGAAGAGGGTCCAAAAATTCCTAATAAAATCATATTTACTAAACCTAGAATATCTCGTTCGTCCTCTACTTGGGGGAAGAGTGTCTGGTTTGTACACTATGTTCATCAAGTTTTTGTCATAACAATCTCAATGTTTTACCACACCCTACAGGTGTCCAATGAAGGCACCATGCATAGTTTCGACCCTTTCCAAGCTCGTTTGCATGCTCAAAGCTTTTTGCCCTTTTTAGTTGCCAGAAAATCAATGAATGCCGTGAAAATAGCAAACCTACTAAAAAATGGTAATTTTTAGCATGGGGCTTGCAATAGTGTCTATTACTCATGGGAAAAGTTTGAGGTCGAAATGATTGAAAAAATTGTAGTAGTTCACGTAAGGCGACGGTTTTCTATTTGAAACCCTGACACTTTGTGGGAGAGTGTCCCGTTTGTACACTATGTGCATCAACTTTTTGCTGTAATGATTTGAACTTTTACCACACCCTACAGGTGAGTTTC
Source organism: Triticum timopheevii (assembly GCA_963921465.1). Taxonomy (NCBI): domain Eukaryota; kingdom Viridiplantae; phylum Streptophyta; class Magnoliopsida; order Poales; family Poaceae; genus Triticum; species Triticum timopheevii. The sequence goes on from OY997264.1 coordinate 330,788,253, forward strand.
ATCCCTTTTCAACTCGTTTGCATGCTCAAAGCTTTTTGCCATTTTTAGTTGTCGGGAAATCAATTAATGTCACGAAAATAGCAAACCAACTCAAAAGTGGCAATTTTTTAGCACGGGGCTTGCAATAGTGTCTATTACTCATGGAAAAAGTTTGAAGTCGGAATGATTTAAAATTGTAGGTTTTTGTGTAAGGCAGCAATTTTCCATTCAAAACCCTGATACTTCGTGGGAGAGTGTCCGGTTTGTACATGACGTGCATCAAGTTCTTGCCTTAAGAATCTCAAATATCTACCACACCCTACAGGTGTCCAATGAAGTCAACATGCAAAGTTCCATCCCTTTCCGAGATCGTTTGCACGCTCAAAACTTTTTGCCCTTTTTAGTTTCCAAAAAATAAATTAATGCCATGAAAATAACAAAACGACTCAAAAGTGGTAATTTTTTAGCACCGGGCTCTAGATGTTGTGTACTAAAGGCTTTAGATTAAAATTAATTTTAAAAATATGTTGAATGGTGTAGAAGATGATGTAGTGGTGCTTTCTTAGAAGTGGCGGGTGCCTGCCACCACTTTAGCCCTTTTAGGTCGCGGGTAATACGCATGGCCCTTCACTACTTTTCCACTACGTTCGTGGGCAGTTCAATTTTCACCCAAAATGGTTCGCATCAAAACTGTACCTCCCATTCACCCCCGCCCTCCTCCCCGCGTGCCCATGCCCCCAAAATACCTTCCCTCCTTGCTGCCACAGCCCTCCTCCCCAATATGGCCTTCGAAGCCGCTGCAGGCATCGCCTCCTCCCCCAACACCGGAGGCGTCTTGCTGCCGTAGTAGTTGTGCTCCTCCTCCGCCAACATCGGAGGCCTCGCACCGCTTTCGAACGCCAGACACGCCACCTCTACGGTATGTTCAGATTTGTGTTTAGGGTAAATACTGGTAGGTTAGAAATACATGCCAATGTTTCTTAGTGTTACTTGTGTTCATGGTAATATAAGTACAAATTTGATTGATATTTTCCGTAGGTTAATTTTGAGTATTGAATCTTAGTGTTAGTTGTGCTTAGAGTAAATATGAGTAGTTTAGAATTAAGATCCATTCTAGTGTAGTTGGCTTCTATTTGCAGGTATTTCCATTTCACCAAAATTCTGGCACTCGTTATGTCCTCCTTTTAGCAAAAGTCATCTTGAATTTGTTCTTTCATATTTTTCCTAGGGTGCATTCTAGTGTGGTTGGCTTCTATTTGGAGGTATTGACATGAGTGCCAATGTTTTTGTGAAACATCGATTCATTTCTGTTTTGCTGAATTTCTGGCACTCGGTATGTCCTCTATTTAGCAAAGTTCATGTCAATTTTTTGTCTCATATTTTGCCTACGATGCATTCTAGTGTGGTTGGCTTCTACTTGTAGGAATTGACAAGAGTGCCAATGTTTCCACGAAATGTTGATTCATTTCGGTCTCGCTGACTTACTGGGACTCGTTATGTCCTCTTTTTAGCAAAGCTCATGTCAATTTTTTCTTTCATATTTTTCCTAGGATACATTCTACTGTGGTTGGCTTCAACTTGCAGGTATTGACAAGAGTGCCAATCTTTTCACGAAACGTCGATTCATTTCCGTTTTGCCAAATTTCTGACTCTCATTATGTCTTCTTTTTAGCAAAGGTCGTGTCAATTTTTTATTTCATATTTTCCTTTTATGCTTTGTGACCCATAATTGCCACACTAAATTTTAGCAGACGCAACACATGGATTCTAAAGAACCATCTTCTATGGACCTCGTCGCTCCGCATCGTAAAAAGGAACAAACTAGAAAGAAGAAATCGACCGATGAACATTCTGTCGATAAGGCACCAAGAGAAGATGTGGTGAATGTTTCAGCCGGTTCGCGCGTATGGCGAATGATTGAGCCAGGTAAACCAATGTTACCACAACATAAGTTGAGTGCACTCAGCACTGAAACTCGGCTTCTTTACAAAGACGTGGTAGCTAGGTCAAGAAAGGATGAGATGAATTACATCCCCAATGTTATAGATGGTCTTTGATTTGTCGACACATGCCGTACTGATAAAATATTTCTTGAGTTTGAGAGTGTAGTCATCGATAATATTTTCTATGTGGATGTAGTCAGGCCATCCTTAATGAGGCTTTGGTCACTCGGGCTTGCTGCAAATCCATTAATGTAGTAGTTGCCTTCCTTGATCCGTATATCATGCATTTTGCCAATGCCGATTCTGATAAAGGCAGTGCACCATCGCGTCTTACCTCCATCGGACCATTCTTCGTAGTCCTCGGCACAAGGACAACTTTATCGTGCCTTAATTTGAAATGTAAATTCATTCCTTTATGCTTTCACATATACCTGACTACTTTGATCTCAATCTCATTCATGTTACATTGTTGATACATCCCAATGTATCTATAATTTTTGGTTGTTCCATGCTATTGTAGAATCAATCTTAGATGTTTTATACGCAATTATATGCAATTTTATACTCCCTCCGTCCGGAATTACTTGTCATCAAAATGGATGTGTCTAGAACTAAAATACATCTAGATACATCCATTTCAATGACAAGTATTTTCGGATGGAGGGAGTATCATTTTTTGGGACTAATCTATTAACCTAGTGCCCAGTGCAATTTTTGTTTTTTGCTTGTTTTTGGCTTTTCAGAAAAACAATATCAAACAGATTCCAAACGAAGAAAAACCTTTGGATTAATTTCTCTAGACTAGAACGGGCCCACGAAGATTTGGGAGAAGATCAGAAGAGCCTTGAGGGAGTGGCAAGCTCGCTAGGGGGCACCTCATGGCACCTCTTGAACTAATTCCGCTTCTATAAATTCCCAGATATTCTCAATATAATAGAGAGCCACCCAAAACACGTTTTTTCGCCGCCACAAGCTTTTGTTCTTCCGTGATCCCATCTGGAGGCCTTTTTTGGTACTCTGCCGGAGGGGGAATCGATTTTGGGTTTAAGTATGAGAGCCACCCAAACCAAAGTCCAAGCTTTTCTTTTGCAATTTACTTTATTACCTACAAGTATGAGATTTAATATTTGCAAGTAACGATCGAGGGGATTTACAACCCCCTTGTTCATGTTGGGTGCAAGTATCTGCTTTTGTGTGCGCATGTGCTGCTAATGAGGTTCTGTGTGATTCTCCTACTGGATTGATAACCTTGGTTCTTAATTGAGGGAAGTACTTATATCTAATGTACTTCTTTATTCTCTCCTCTTTGAGGAAATCCCAACGCAGCTCACAAGTAGCAGGAAGAATTTATGGTGTCGTTGCCGGGGAGACATCACCAAAACTTATCAAGTACCTTCACACAAACTATTATCTACTTGCTCTTATTTTTACTTGCCTTTGCCTCTCGTTTCATATCTCCCACTTCTAATTTTTTTAAACACAAAAATATCTTTTTGCTTGCTGGACTAGGCCACAAAAACCCTGGGCAACATATGGACCGTTGTAACCATGGTCCTGTTGCCTGCTATAGTGACCATGGGTCCCCTAGTGTCTGTATGATCCATGGGCCTTCTACGGGACATAGAAAAAGTGGGCCTTCTATGGGCCATATGATTGATTGGTCAAACATGCACTACTAGGGAAAAGCCTAGCAGTAGCACTGGTTTTTGGCCCATCAATAGTGCGGGTAGCCGCGCTACTGATATGGCGCTACAGCTAAAGCTTAGCAGTAGCGCCTGCTGGCACGCGCTACTGCTATATCTAGTTAGTAGGAGTGCTTTCCCAGACAACCGCTACTGGTAATTACTAGTAGCGCTTCTCTCCGCCCGTGCTACTACTATTTTTCTGTATTCTGTTTCTTTTAAATTTTAGGTCATATTCACACCTTTATACAATTTTTCATACAGTAGCAATTTAAAGATTGTTTTTGCATTATAATGAGTTATTAAATCACTAGGTGAAAGAACCACAGATTAGTTTCAAATGGATGGCTTCTAAGTGATCAAGTCATGGATTGTCACGATAATCCATGACTTGATCACTTAGGATCCATCCACTTAAAACTAATCCACGGTTCTTTCACCCATTGATATAATAACATACTCATCATCATCATCATCATCATCATATTAATATAAAACTCTTGCATCATATCATCATGAACAACACTATTACCACCAACACTATTTAATCATCATAGTCATAGCTAATCACCACCAACATTAGCTAATATTAATCATCATAGTCATCACCATCAACACTCATTCTAGCTAGCTAATCACTCCTACTACTCTCTCTCTCTCTCTCAGGTAAAATAGCATAGAACATGTGGAGCGCTCCTAATTCATCGTATTGAAGCATGCAGATGAACCTGTCTCCTAATTGTGGGCTCTACTTCTGATTGCTGCCCCAAGTACTTCTCTGCGATTCTTCACAATTTTGTTCCAGTCTTTAACTATTAAGACTTGCTCGCTTCTAGAAATCCTGAATGCACTCATGTGCAATGTAGGAAATCTTGGCCGTATGCTAACCATGGACATGTGACCTTTAGCTTCGATCCACTGAGGCACAACTATCATCGGGAGTCCCTATTGAAGATCATCGTAGTAACATACTTAGCAATGAAGTTTATCTTCAAAAATAATGTATGCAAAAGATGCACTGAGGACAAATAGTAAAAATCTTACCATCTTTCCTAAATAGAGGTGACCGTAGTTTAGTATGAACACTATTGGTCGCACGTTTTGAGTACTAAGATTTCCAAGTCCAGGAAAATAATTTGTCTTGATAGTTTGAAGATCCTCAATCCATGAAACAAAATGACTTGTCTCCTCACAGTTTAGTTCAGCCCCGGGACAGTAGTAGGTCCTGTCTACCAAGCACTGGACATGTTTGCTTGAATGGAAATAAGCTGTCAATAGAAATTAGTTGTCAAATATGTTTGAATAAACAATATCCAAGACATAAATATGGTTGAGAAACTTACATAATGGTATAACTGGAGGCGTCTGCACATCGACCCAGATGTCGATATTATCTTCAATATCATCTTCCGGACCAATATCAAAGGTGATAAGCATATCAGGCTCAAATGCATAAGCCTTGCATAGTGCTCTCCATTGTTTGCTTTCAAAATGGGTGTAGGTGTCTGTATTGTATAAGTTTGCGGGAAAACTATAACCATGCTCGGTCCTCAAGTTAACTCTTTTTACCTCCATAGTTTTCCATAGTACTGGAACCAAACTTATCCAAGACATATATTCTTGCATGGCAGGGGATACGCTAGTAGAATAGTAAAAAAATTAAATTATAAGTTGAAGCAAAAGAACATAAGTCATGCTTAATTACGAAAAGAGACTTGTCGTTGTGACTTACTGTATGCACTTTGAAGGTGTCATCCAGCTTGATGCTGAAGCGACTACCACCAACTAGGTGAGGCCTGTCGCACAGGTCGTGCTCGTCTTTGCAGTATTCGCATATACCAAATTCCTTTTCATCGTCAGGCATTTCCTATGTTCATAGTTGAAACATTAATTAAAAATCGACCAAAGGCAACTACCAGGGAACTCAACACACAGATCACTATTACTCAATATGCAACGGGTTGACTTTAGGTCTGTCGAGTCTTCCTTCCTAAACTCTCATCTCACATATATGGTGGGCACTCCCTCTCTGATATTGTGACCGTTGGTGATGGTCGCTACTCCTCCTTTCCCTAGTGCATTACAAATATCTAGCACAAGGAAAAGAAGGAGAAGCGACCCCCACGACAACAGTCGGCATTCTTCTTCTCTCATATATGGTGGACACTCTGTCACCGATTTTTCGATCGTCGATGCTGGGTCGCTAATCCTTCTTCCCCTAGTGCATAACAAAGGTCTACACAAAGAGAAGAAGGAAAAGCGACCCCCACGACAATAGTCGACATTCTTCTCTCATATATGGTGGAGACTCTCCCTCACCAATTTTTGGACTGTCATGTATGGAGCCCCGACAGACTTAAAGTCAACTCGAAATGTTGTTTAATTCTCTTTCTAGCAAATCCGGGGCACTCGATATTTCCTATATATTCTAGCACAAGTCATGCATTCATGGAAAAATCTGGCATGACCTTTGCTAAAATAGGACATATCGAGAGCCTGAAATTTGCCAGAACAGAAATGAATCAACACTTCGGCAAAACATAGGTCACTCAGAAATGAATGAACACTTCGCACATGAGCATAAACTGGTGCTCATTGCATTTCAATGGTTCAATATTGACAAAAACATTTCAAGATATCTTATAACTAAATACCCTAGTTCGGATGTAGAGGAAGGTGGAGAGGGAGGAGGTGGACTTTTAGCTCACCGACTCGGGTGTAGAGGAAGCGGAGGTAGCTCGGATGACAATCACTCCAAGGAGACACGTTTGCCTGCATATTCCATTGAGTAAAATTTCAATTAGATCACCAAATCTCATATAGCATTCTTTGATGACAAAGTGATAATGACATAAAAAATAAACTAGTTTTATTAATTTTCTTACTAAAAATAAACTAGTTCTATAGTAAAATTTTAATTAGATCATCAAATATCATATACCTTAATTTTCTTACTAAAAATAAACTAGTTATATTAATTCAACTAGTTCAACTTAACACTTACTATACCTAAAAATAAACTAGTCTTACTAAAAATAAATTAGTTCTTACTAAAAATAAACTAGTTCTATTAATTTAACTACTACAACTAAGCAATTACTATAAATAAAAATAAGCTAATTCTTACTAAAAATAAACTAGTTCAACTAGTTATATTAATTTAACTAGTTCAACTAAGCAATTACTATAAATAAAAATAAAAAAAATTCTTACTAAGAACAGTGGGCGGCCGGAGGAGGAAGGAGGAGTGGGCGATCGGAGGAGGAGGGAGGAGGGGGCGGCCGGTGGAGGAGGGAGGAGGGGCGGCCGGAGGAGGAGGGCGTGGCCGGTAGAGGAGGGAGGAGGGGCGCCCGGTGGAGGAGGGAGGAGGGGACGAACGGAGAAGGAGGGAGGAGGGGAGGAGGGAGGAGGAGGGAGGAGGGAGTACCTCAGTGGAGGAGGAACGGCGGCTGCGGGCGACAGCGGTCGTCGGGGAACAACGGCGGCGGTGGACGACGGGGGCGCGGGGGAGAGAGTGAGTGAGAGGGAGAGTGAGGGGGTCTCTGTCGCGCGGGGGACGATAAGGTAGGGATAGTAGTAGCATGTGTCGAAGAAAAGCGCTACTACTACGGAGAATATCAGTAGCGCGCTATCTGGATACACGCTGCTACTAAGTGGGGCTAGCCATTATGCACAGTTCAAACTTAGCAGCAACGCGTTTTGCTAAAACGCGCTACTGCTGAAAGGATAGCAGTAGCGCGTCTTACTGACACGCGCTACTACTAAGTAGCAGCAGCGCCTCATTTTACCCAACGCTACTGCTAAGATTCTGTGTATAGGCTTTTCCCTAGTAGCGATGGGACGTACTATTTGTGGACCAATAGTGGTCCGCAATGTGGGCCATAAATGGTCTAGAATGGGAATCGTCTGTTTATGGCCCGGCCATAACGGGCCGTTAATAGGCGATACGTATAACGGGCTTAATTCTATTGACAGGCCTAACAGGTCATTAATGGGATGTATTAGATGACGGTGTGAAAACGGACCACTGGATTAACGGGCCACAAACGGGTTGACTGTAACCACGGGGTGAATTTGGCCCATCAGCGGAACAGGCCAGTAACGGACCGTAAGTAATCGTATGCTAGAAATGATCCTAAGAATAAATGATCGTAAGGTAACACGGACTGGAAATGGCCCAACGGAATAATGGGTCGTCAATGGGTATAAAGTGACTTACTGTTCATTATGGGCCAGTTTCACCATAGGCCGTTAAAGGGCCCTGATTTACAAAGGGTCTCATATCGACCGAAAGACGTCATGGGCCATACATGGGCTAGAAGTTACAACAGGTTGGAATCATATTGGGGGGCCCAGATGACGCTACTGGGCCTAACTCGGATAGGCAATAATGGGCCATGAGTTAGCGGGCTATAAATGGGCTATATGCAAACAGGCCGTTAACAGGCTTTCGTGGCCCAGCCCGCTACATTTTGACCAAGTGAAACAGGCCGGCCTTTTTAACCTAAATGGGCCACTATTGGGCCTTGCCCCGTCTCAACGTATCATAGGCGCCTCCTGTCCATTAGGCAGTTGACATCTGTCCCAACGCGGAACTGACACGTTGAAAGGGCATATTTATCCCTTAGTAGTTTTGGTGGTTGATGACAATGCTTTTGCGGACTAATCATGTGCATTGAGCATTTCAGATATATCATGTCTAAACACAAGACGATTTGGTGTCCCTCGAAGACTATTGAAGACGGCGTTTCTGTACGTTTCTTTTCGGTGGATTTGAGTCGTGGGAAAGCCGTACTATTAAGAGGGGGTCCGCGTTGGAAAGGTTTGGGTGGAATCTCATGTACATGCATGTTCCTTTTGCACTACCTTTCCTTTGGCTCTTTGGAGCCTCCTCCGTCTTTCCATGTCTAGGCCAAATGAAGGACTCCTTATGTTGCTGTACTGAGGCAGGCGGTAGTACTGCTCCCCAGAGTGGTACTACTACATACCCTTGCGGTAGTACCGACATCCAACACGGTAGTACCGTGAGTGCTCATGGTAGTACCGCTCCGTGGGAGTGGTAGTACCGTGGCTTCAGGACAGGCGCTGCTGCCCAAGCGGTAGTAGGGGCGGACGTAATTTGTTACATTCGCGCCCAACACGGCAGTACCGCACCTTCGGCGCGGTAGTACCATGAGCTCTGGCCAGGCACAGAAGCATGAATGGAAGTAGGGGCGGATGTAATTTTTTACATCCGCGCCCTACGCGGTAGTACCGCGCCGGGCTTGCGGTAGTACCATGTCAGATTTTTGCATAGACCTAAACTTAGCGGAAGTTGTCACAGATGTAATTTTTTATGTCCGTGCCTTCTCTGGCTTGACTATCGCTGCCTTGCGATAGTACTACGCCAGTGGTTCTACCGCTCCCTGTCTTAGCACAGCAAGTCTAGTCCTCGCCCCTGTTGTGCCAGTGGTAGTACCACGGCCCGGTGCGGTAGTACCGCTTGTATGGTGCGGTAGTACCGCGTGTCACAAGCTGTGTTGGTGGATAACGGTTGGATTTGTTCTTCCACTATATAAGGGGAGTCTTCTTCTCCGAGTAGACCACCTCTTCCACCTCCAAGCTCCATTGATGCTCTAAGCTCCAATTTTGCCTGATCTCTCTCCCTAGCCAATCAAACTTGTTGATTCTCTAGGGATTGGTTGAGAAGGCCTCGATCTACACTTCCACCCAGAGAAATTTGATTCCCCCCACTAATGCCTTGCGGATCTTGTTACTCTTGGGTGTTTGAGCACCCTAGACAGTTGAGGTCACCGCGGACCCCTAGTCCATTGTGGTGAAGCTTCGTGGTGTCATTGGGAGTCTGTAATTAAGTTGTGGAGATTGCCCCAACCTTGTTTGTAAAGGTTCGGTCGCCGCCTCCAAGGGCACCAATAGTGGAATCACGACATCTCACATTGTGTGAGGGCGTGAGGAGAATAAGGTGGCCCTAGTGGCTTCTTGGGGAGTATTGTGCCTCCACACCACTCCAACGGAGACGTACTTCCCCTCAAAGGGAAGGAACTTCAGTAACACATCCTCGTATCCATCGGTTCCACTCTTGGTTATCTCTTACCTTTACTTGTGCAAGTTATATTGTGTTATATCCCTTCTTGCATGTGTGCTTATTATTGTTGCATCATATAGGTTGCTCACCTAGTCGCATATCTAGACAACCTACTTTGATGCAAATTTTAATTGGGTAAAGAAAGGCTAAAAATTGTTAGTTGCCTATTCACCCCCCTCTAGTAGACTATCTCGATCCTTTCAATTGGTATCTGAGCAGAAGCCGGCTTGACATCACTTAGCTTGAATCTCTTGAGCATGTCTTAAGTGTATTTGGCTTGGTTGATGAAGGTTCCTTCTCTTCTTTGCTTGATTTCAAACCCGAGAAAGAACTTCAACTCTCCCATTATAGACATCTTGAACTTTGAGGTCATGAGAGCGGCAAATTCCTCATTGAAAGCTTTGTTAGGGGAACCAAAGATAATATCATCAACATATAGTTGGCATACACAGAACTCCCCTTTGACCTTCTTAGTAAAAAGAGTGGGGTCGATTTTCCCAATTTCGAACCCACGATCTTGCAACAACTCGGTAAGGTGCTCATGCCACGCACGTGGGGCTTGTTTAAGGCCATAGAGTGCCTTGTCGAGTTGGCACACACGATCGGATAAGTAGGGATCCTCGAACCCCGGGGGTTGTTTGACATACACCAACTCATTAATAGGACCATCAAGAACAGCACTCTTCACATCCATTTGTTGCAACTTGGAATTATGATGAGAAGCATAAGCAATCAACAAACAGATAGATTCAAGGCAAGCAACGGGAGCAAAGGTTTCACCGTAGTCGATACCCTCTACTTGGGAGTAGCCTTGTGCCACCAAACGAGCCTTGTTGCGAACAATGATCCCATGAGCATTTTGCTTGCTCTTGAATATCCACTTGGTTCCAATGACATTGTGATTCCCCATTGGCCTTGGCACCAATCTCCACACTTGGTTGTGCTCGAACTTGTTGAGTTCTTCATGCATGGCATTGAGCCAATTCGGATCCTCGAGCGCCTCATAAACCTTTTGGGGTTCGACACAAGAAACAAACGCGTGATGTTCACAATAGTTGGCTAATTGTCTACGAGTGCTTACCCCGTTTCTTAGGCTTCCAACCACATTTTCCATGAGATGACCTTTCCTTATGAGCTTGGAAGCAATCTTCACGGCACGACGCTCTAATTCCTCCTCAGGTGTGAAAAGAGGAGGGGAAACTTGATCATCTTGAGCGCCGTCAAGAGCTTGTTCTTGATCTTGAGCTTGCTCTTGATCTTGAACTTGCTCGGAAGGGAGAACTTGACCTTGGGCATCACTTGGTGGCTCACCACCATCTTGAGGTTGATATTGCCCTTGATCTTGTTCACGAGGTTGAGGGCCTTCACTTTGTTCTTCAGAAGCGTGTGGGTCTTGGGTTGGTGATGGATCCACTTGAGAGGAGCATTGTCCTTCTCCTTCGGCCACAAGGGGTTCCTCAATGGGCAGGATACGACCAACACCCATTCTTCTTATGGCTTGGGGAGGAATTTCATCACCTACATCACAAGTACCACTTTGCTCCACTTGGGAGTTATTATTCTCGTCAAACTCCATGTTACACGTCTCCTCAATGAGTCCCGTGGACTTGTTCAGGACACGGTAAGCATGAGAGTTTGTAGCATAACAACAAATATGCCCTTGTCAGTGTCCTGGATATGGGGGTATCCAACCCCGCCTGCCTGCGGACCACCATGTGGCTCCATCGACGGCCTGGTACGGCCCAGCTTCAGCATCAACAACTCAAGACTCTCGCGAGGGGCCAAGCCTCGCGAGGCAGATGATGCCAAGACCCCCGAGGGGATCGGCCTCCTCAGGCTGGCTCCCGAGGGGCGGAGAGTTCTATGCAAGGTTTACCTCATGAGGCTCAGCTGACGTGAGCCATGATGACCAAGGCCAGGGCAGGCGCCAGGCGGGCGCAGAGCGCAGGTTTCCTCTTCGATGCAAAGGAGGAAAGCCACAGGCACGGAGTCCCGAGGAATCAGCCAAAGGTTTCTATTCTGGTGCAACGAGACCTAGACCGCCAGGACGGCATGATGGAGGTCATCGACGAGCCCACCGCAGCGTCACGACCAGAGGCCTTTTGCAGGTGAAGACTACTTTTGTCAGTATAAGCTGTACTACTTGTCCCCTTTCAAATCCAGCCATTGTGGGATCCCTTCCCGCCAACATTTGGGAAGAGGACCAAGGCCACTATAAATAGGACTAGCCACCACCATAGAGGCAAGACTAGTCGAACTAGCTCACACCACACCAGCTCCCTTGAGCTTAAGAACACCTCACCTCCTGAGGCCAGTTCATCCACTATACTAGTTCATCCTCAGCCCTCCGAGGCAATCCACCAAAACGCTGGAGTAGGGTATTACACCGCAAGGTGGCCCGAACCAGGATAAACTGTTGTGTCTCTTTGTCTCTTTGAGCTTGTCGTGCCAGGCTTAGGAGAATCACGAGTAGGGAGGCTGGGTAGGTTGAGATCTTTGCACGCACCCCAGAGTTTCAACCTCTCAAGGGTTTGCGGAACCCGTAATCTGACATTTGGCGCGCCAGGTAGGGGTGCGTCGGAAATCTTCTACCCCGACTGCCAGATCGCGCCGCTGGCTCCGATGGCGGGCGCTCCCCCGTCGACCTAGCCGACGCGCTCTCTCGAAGAAGCGTCGGGGCTGCGCTGCTTCACCCTCTCCCTATGGCAGGTGCAGTGGCCGCCCAAGTTCCGACCGGAGATGCCGCCGCGTTATGCCGGCGCGACGGATCCGACCGCCTTTCTTCGAGCATACAAGGAGGCACTCTGGGCGGCCGACGGAGACGACAAAGTGAAGGCCAACTGGCTCCCCATGGCCCTAGTAGGTACACCACGCGCCTGGTTACTCAACCGATCGGCATCCTCGGTGGCCTCCTGGGAAGAGCCGTGTGGCCTTTTCCTCGCCCACTACGTGACACCGGCACCCTTGGTCGTCGCAGCTCTCTTGGGTGGCTCGCAGGCGCCACCCTCCGACCACCACATCAAGCAGTTCTACCGATGAGTAGGCGCCAGCCAGGCGGGCTCGGGGGCTCCCCCGGTCTGGACGGCACCCAAGGCCGACCTCACCTTTGGCCTCGAGGATCATCCTGCTGCCACGACGGGAGCAGGCGCGCTCCCGATGCTCTGCACCCCCACCATCTGCAACATGGCGGTCACCAGAACCCTCATCAACGGCAGAGCCAGCCTCAACGTGCTCTCCCCGGAGGCATTCAGCCTACTGGACGTGCCACCCCGCCGGCTCCGCCCCTCCAAGCCTTTCTCCGGGGTTGGCGGTAGCTCCACCAGCCCCCTGGGGCAGATCTGCCTCCCTGTCACCTTCGGGACCCGCGACAACTACAACACCTAGCTCATCGACTTCGACATCATCGGGATCGACCCGCCATACAATGCCATTCTGGGGTACCCGGCCTTGGCTCAGTTTATGGCTGCGACCTACCCTGCATACAACCTCATGAAGATGCCCAGCAACAACGGTGTCCTCACGGTGGTGGGGGACACCAAAGGCGCGCTGCAGGCCCTCAAGCTCTCCTTTAGGTCAGCTGCATCCGTGCTACCCGACGAGAAAGGGGGTCAGGAGGCCCCAGAAGTAGTGCCGACCAAGAAGATGCAATTGTTCTCCCAAGACCAAGCCGAGATGAAGCAAGTGCTGGTCAGTGAGGATGGGGCGGCCAGTGCCACCTTCACCATAGGGGCTGGCCTCCCTCGAGACCAAGAGGAGGCATTGATAAGCTTTTTGCAAGCCAACAAGGATGTATTCGCTTGGGAACCCAAACACCTGGCTGGGGTCCCAACGGGAATAATCGAGCACCACCTAAGGGTATGCCCAGATTTGCGACCAGTGAAGCAGAAGGCTCGTCATCAGTCCACCGAGAAACAGGCCTTCATCGTCCAGGAAACCCGCAAGCTACAAGCCGTAGGGGTCATCAGAGAGGTACGATACCCGGAGTGGCTGGCAAACCCCGTCATCGTCCCCAAGAAAGGAGGGAAGGAGCGCATGTGTGTCGACTTCACCAACCTCAACAAGGCCTGCCCGCAAGATCCCTTCCCGCTCCCTCGCATTGACCAGATCGTGGACCCTACCGCCGAATGCGACCTATTGTGCTTCTTGGATGCCTTCTCGGGCTACCACCAGATGAAGATGGTCGTGCAGGATGTGGAGAAAACGGCGTTCCTGACCCCCTGCGGGGTGTACTGCTACACCTACATGCCCTTTGGACTATGTAATGTCGGGGCAACCTTCTAGTGACTGATTCATATCGCCCTGGGCTCGCAGCTCGGGAGGAACGCAGAGGCCTATGTTGACAATATAGTGGTGAAGTCTCGGGAGGCCGGGACCCCGATAGCAGATCTCGAGGAGACGTTTGCCAGCCTGCACTAGGTGGATCTTTGGCTTAATCCCGAAAAGTGTGTGTTCGGGGTTCCCTCTGGCAAGCTGCTGGGCTTCTTGGTGTCACACAGGGGGATCGAGGCCAACCCGGAGAAGGTCACGACGATAGAGGAAAAGAGCCCCCCACAGACCCTGAAGGAGATGCAGAAGCTAGCGGGTTGCGTAACCTCGCTTGGGCTCTTCATTTCCAAGCTGGGGGAGCGCGCCCTCCCGTTCTTCAAGCTGATGAAAAGGAAGGAGCCATTCGAGTGGACCCTGGAGGCGGACGCAACCTTCCAAGACCTCAAGAGATATTTGACCAGCAGCCAGTAATGGTGGCACCGTGCCCTCTCGAGCCCTTCGTGTTTTATCTGGCAGCCACCCCTCACTCAGCAAGCGCCGCCCTGGTGGCACTAAGGAAGGAACGCCCGGCCAAGAAACCTCAGCAAGATGCACAACCATCGAGCAAGACACATCACCCTCTGGACGGTGCGCCTGGGGTCTCGACCGACCCGGTGGTCGACATTCCTCCCGAGGCCATGATCGACCCTGCGGCCACCGAGGCTCCTAAGGGCAGACCTCATGAAGCCATGGAGGACCCGCGCTCTCACGAAGAACAAGACTCGCTGATGCCTCCCCCCTCGTCGAGCATCCTGTCTACTTTGTCAGCATGGTACTGAAGGAGGCCCGGGCGTGCTACCCCATGCCTCAGAAACTCATGCTCGCGCTCCTGGTCGCCTCTCGAAAATTACGCCACTACTTTCAAGGCCACCCCATCAGGGTTGTTTCGGCGTACCCACTGGAGAGGGTGCTTCGGAGCCCGAATGCCGCCAGGCGAGTTGCTGAATGGAACATCGAGCTTCAGGCATTTAATCTCGAGTTCAGCACCACCAGGGTCATCAAGGGCACGGCCCTCGCGGACTTCGTGGCCGAGTAGACTGACGCTCCCGACCACGCTGTCCTCATCTCACCCACCAAGGATAAGCTTAGCTACGCAGTGCAGCTCTGCTTCTAGTAGGGCGAGAAGGTCTCCAACAACATTGCATAATTCGAAGGCTTGCTCGCCGGACTCAGGGCCGTGGCCGCGCTAGGAGTGAAGCGCCTCACCATCAAGGGCGACTCACAGCTCCTCGTCAACTTCTCCAACAAGGAGTACACGCCCAAGGACGAGCACATGGAGGCGTACCTAGAAGAGGTGCACAAGATGGAGAAGCGGTTCATGGGCGTGGAGCTGCAGCACGTGTCGCGCGGAATGAACAAGGAAGCGGACGACATCACAAGAGGGCCTCCCGCAGGCTCCCTCAGGAGCAGGGGGTGTTTGAGGAGCGGCTCTTCAAGCCGTTTGCGACTCCCCACGCCACGACTCCAGCACCGCCTCAAGAGGACTTGCCACAGGCACCCGAGACGGGCGCCCCAGCCTGTGGCCACCCCTTGGGGGCCCGCCTGCTGCTTGCGCTCGAGCCTTAGGAGGGGTGCTGGACCGAAGAGTTCAAGGCGTACTTGCTTCAGGGGACCCTGCCAGAGAAGGAGGGAAACGCCGAGCGCGTGGCCTGTCAAGCTACCGCGTACTGCATCCGGGATGGTGAGCTATATCGCGAGAGGCCCCATGACGTTTCGTTGTGGTGCATCTCCAGGGAACAGGGGCTCGAGCTGCTAGCGGACATACATGGTGGGGACTGCGGGCATCATTCCTCGTCACGCACTCTGGTGGGCAAGGCATTCCATAGCGGCTTCTACTGGCCCACCATGCTCAACGACGCCGCAGAGCTGGCGCACTCTTGTGAAGCATGCCAGTTTCATGCCAAGAAAATCCACCAGCCCGCGCAGGGCCTCTAGACAATCCCGCTCACATGGCCGTTCACGGTCTAGGGGTTGGACATCTTGGGGCCGTTCCCTTGAGCGTCGGGGGGCTACCGGTACCTCTACGTCGCCATCGACAAGTTCACCAAGTGGGCGAAGGTATAAGCCATGCGCACTATCCTAGCTGGATCGACCGTCAAGTTCATCAAGGGGATCGTGAGCTGGTTTGGGGTCCCCACCCGCATCATCACCGGCAACGGCTCGCAGTTCACCAGTAACCTTTTCAAAACATAATGTGCTAACCTTGGAACATAGATATGCTACGCCTCAGTGGCGCACCCACGGAGCAACGGCCAGGCCGAGTGGGCCAATGCAGAAGTCCTGAGGGGCCTCAAGACTAGGACCTTAAAGAAGAAGCTCGAGGCATGCGGCAGGGGCTGGCTCGACGAGCTGCAGTCCGTGCTGTGGTCCATCCGCACCACCGCGACCAAGCTAACGGGAGAGACGCCGTTCTTCCTCGTCTACGGAGCAGAAGTGGTTCTCCCTCATGAGGTCAAGCATCGCTCCACGCGGGTCCTCGCGTTCGATAAGGCATGCTAGGACGCCATGCGGGGATGGATCTCATGCTGGGGGAGGAACGCCGCTGACAAGCCTCACTCCGGGCGGCAAGGTACTAGTAGGCGCTGCGGCGGTACCACTGCCACAGCATCCGCTCCAGGATGTTAGAGATGGGCGACCTCGTCTTGAGATGGGTGGTCTCCAGGGAGGGGCTGCACAAGCTCTCTCCCATGTGGGAGGGCCCGTTTAGGATTGCACGTGTCTCCAGGCCTGGCGCCGCGCGCCTGGAGACACAGGACGGGGTCCCCATCCAGAACGCCTGGAACATCCAGCACCTCCGGAAGTTCTACCCCTGAAGAAAGGTTCTGGCCTGTGAAGCAAGGCTCCGACCTGTGAAGGTCTCCGCTCGTGACACTCTCACGTAATAATGAGTGGGGCTGTACACGCCCTAGAGTCTCCTGAGAGTTGCACTAGGGCCTCATGGGGGCTCCCTCCCACATCTTAGTGGCAGCACTTAGCTCCGCGCTTGTGAGAAGACTTGATTAGGTGCCGGACGCGGCCGTTCATTTGTTTTCCGAAGTTGCTTGCAGTTTTTTAGTAACCTGTCAATGGATTTGGTATTTTCGAACCTTGGTTCCTTGAGCTGTTTCCTTCTCCTGAGTTGTTTTTAGCCTAAGGGCATGAGAGAGGTGGCAGTCACCCGTCAGTTCCTCTCGCGCGCCCTGCGCGTGGGGCTAGGTAGGTGTTTGCGCCTTGGGCCTGCCCTCGCGTGCATGCGCCATGCCGAACCCTGGTGCTTCGACTTCATCCTCGCGAGGAGCCCTCGATCAAGCTCACGAGCACCAACACCCCTCATGTCCGTGCCCCCCGGGCAGCATGACGCGGTGCATCAAGTCCGAGCTAATCTATGGCAGGGGGCTCGCATAAGGGGGGTGAGCCGCTCGTCAGTTTCCTCTTCCTTTGAAGACAGCCCTACAGCGGCTCCTGAGACCCCAAGGCGTCTTCCGGGGTCTGCACCCATGGCTCCACGAGAAAGGGGGCCCCATCGAGTACCTCAGGCTAGGTTTTCATGAGGCGGAAAACTACTACACACATACCAAGCTAAGCTTTCCTACCTTATCTTACTCAAATCGCACAACATTACAACACAACATCAAGATAACAAGCGTAGCATCAAGGGAACAACCGCAATAGTTCATTACATGCCCTCACAGGGTACATCCTTTTTTTTCGAATTGCAGGAGAAAGGAAAGGCTAAACAAAGAGGGCCCGAAGGCGTACGAGGTCGGCACCAGTGCTGCATCGTCAAGCAGCACCTCAAGGTGGCCCGACGCTTCACCAGTTCTCCCGTAGGTGACTTGGGGCCGCCGGCCTTGAGTCCAAGTTCACCAGGCCCCAGCCTCACACCGGGCTCCTCTTCAGCTTCACTAGAGCGCCACGACGGGACGAACCACTAACGTCATCAACCCGGGCACGACGACGCGGAGGCTGGTCGTAGCCGCCACTGCTCGAGCTGTCATCCGAGGAAGAGCTGCTGCCGCGGGAGGAGGAGCGCGCGTCGCCAAGACCATGCTCGCCTTCGCCACCATCATCGTAGCTGCCATCCTCCGAGCAGCACCCCACGTGGCGGCCATCCTCCCTAAACTCCCTCACATAGAGGGTCGCCAGGCCGTCGTACTTAAAGTGGAGGGTACACCTTCCGCCCAGGCCATGGACGCAGGTGAAGGTCTGCCAGCCACGGGTCAGGACCACACTGTCGGAGGCGGCGACCTCGGCACCAACCCACGAAGCTCTGCTACAACAACCGTTGGCCTGCAGCCAGAGACCATCAAGCCCCGAGGAAGGAAGTTTGCCCAAGAAGAAATGCGGAAGCCGGAGCGGGGTGCCGGCCGGGCTCTCCGACCACACCACGAATTCAGGGAGCACGTCCAGCAAAGAGAAGCATGGCCAAGGCGGGCGCACGATCACGGCGCGCTTCCCTTCATCATGGGGGTTGCCCCGAAGCCGGTGGCCCCTGCCGTGAGAAGAGGTGCCATCGTGGGCACCAAGAGAAGTGTCGGCTCTAGGGGTTGCGCACCTGTGCCCCCTAGGAGCCGCCGTGGGAACCGCGGGATGCTTGTGGGGGCGACCGCGACCTCTCTTGGGACGCGGAGCGGCAGGCCCCTCCTTGGAAGCCTTCCCTTCTCGGCGGCTGAAAACCTCCTCGCCGACGCCATGGGCACAAGGTGGAGAAGAGAAGAAGCAAGCGGAAGCAAGACGAAGGAGATATGGGCGAGGAGTTCTGCCCCTCCCTAACCTCTATAGCCAAGGGAGGCCAACCGTCAGCCTCCACGACCTCACACCATCATGACCTTCTGCATGCCGCATCGTCCCATCAAGTCGAGCAGTTGCCGAGGCAGTGTGGGAAGTGGAGTCACCCATGTCCCATCAATTGCCACACGTTATCAAGGCCGCAGGCGGTTAGGGCCCGCAGCGCTCTGCACTTGCCCTTTGTCTTCACTTGGAAGCCAAGTCCGAGTGCGCCTTGGGCCCGGGGGCTACTGTCGGCGTCCTGGATATGAGGGTATCTAGCCCTGCCTGCCTGTGGCCCACCACGTGGCTCCATCGATGGCCTGCTATGGCCCAGCTTCAACATCAACAACTCAAGACCCTCGCGAGGGGCCAAGCCTCGTGAGGCGGACGATGCCAAGACCCCCGGGGGGATCGGCCTCCTCAGGCTGGCTCCCGAGGGGCGGAGAGTTCTATGCAAGGTTTACCTCACGAGGGTCAGCTGACGCGAGCCATGATGACCAAGGCCAGGCGGGCACCAGGCGGGCGCAGAGCACAAATTTCCTCGTCGGTGCAAAGGAGGCAAGCCACAGGCGCGGAGTCCCGAGGAATCAGCCAAAGGTTTCTATTCTGGTGCAACGAGACCAAGACCGCCAGGATGGAGGTCATCGACGATCCCACCGCAGCATCACAACCAGAGGCTTCTCGCAGGCGAAGACTTTTTGTCAGGATAAGCTGTACTACTTGTCCCCTTTCAAATCCGGCCATTGTGGGATCCCTTCCCGCCAACATTTGGGAAGAGGACCAAGGCCACTATAAATAGGACTAGCTACCACCATAGAGGCAAGACAAGTCGAACTAGCTCACACCACACCAACTCCCTTGAGCTCAAGAACACCTCACCACCTGAGGCCAGTTCATCCACTATACTAGTTCATCCTCAGCCCTCTGAGGCAATCCACCAAAATTCTGGAGTAGGGTATTACACCGCAAGGTGGCCCGAACCAGGATAAACTGTTGTGTCTCTTTATCTCTTTGAGCTTGTCGCGCCAGGCTTAGGAGGATCGCGAGTAGGCAGGCTGGGTAGATTGATATCTCCGCACGCACCCTAGAGTTTGAACCTCTCAAGGGTTTGCGAAACCCTTAATCCGATAGCCCTCATGAGCTCTAGCCTCAAATTTAGACAACCAGAGACCTTTCTTGAGAATGAAACACTTACAACCAAACACCCGGAAGTACTTGAGGTTGGGCTTGTTACCGGTAAGTATTTCATATGGAGTCTTGTTCAAGCCTTTGCGGAGATGGAGCCGATTGGATGCATGACATGCGGTGTTGATTGCTTTGGCCCAAAAGTTGTAAGGAGACTTGAACTCCGCCATGATGGTCCTTGCCGCATCCATCAACGTCTGATTCTTTCTCTCTGCAACACCATTTTGTTGAGGGGTGTATGGTGTGGAATATTGATGCTTGATCCCCTCATCACTAAGAAACTCATCCAAGGTGCAGTTCTTGAACTCGGTGTTGTTCTCACTTCTTATTTTAAAAATCTTTGCATCGTGTTGACGTTGAGTTTCATTTGCAAAGTCGATGACAGTTTGTTGAGTTTCACTCTTCCTCTTGAAGAAATATACCCAAGTGTACCTTGAGTAATCGTCAATGTCGGATTTCGAGTTCCGGCAGACCCTCAAGGTTCGAACTCTGGGGTGCATGCGGAGATCACACCTACCGCCTACCCACGTCTCGTCGCCTCGCAAGGATATAAACTACACAAGAACAACGCAAGGGAAACGAGGTTTATACTGGTTTAGGCCACCATTGTGGTGTAATGCCCAACTCCAGTTTGTGGTGTGGTGGATTGCCTCAGGGGGCCGATGATGAATAATACAAGGAAGAACAGCCTCGCGAGGGGATGTTCTTGGCTGGTGCGATGAACTGCTTGGGTGAGTTCAGTCGCCTCTCTCTCTCTAGCCTACCTCCAAAATCTCCTCTCTTTCTAGTCTATCTCTCGGTGTCTCTACCCTGGGGGTGGCTAGTCCTATTTATAGGCGGAATCCCTAGGCCTCTTCCCAAATATTGAGAGGGAAGGGCGCCAACAATTGGCCATTTTGAAGGGGAACATCTAGTACACTTATCCTAACTAAAG
Source organism: Triticum timopheevii (assembly GCA_963921465.1). NCBI lineage: Eukaryota > Viridiplantae > Streptophyta > Magnoliopsida > Poales > Poaceae > Triticum > Triticum timopheevii. The sequence goes on from OY997264.1 coordinate 330,809,115, forward strand.
TTGGTCCTCACCTGCCAAAGACCCTGACGGTGACGCCGGCTTGGGCTCCACGATGACCTCCATCCTGCCGTCCTGCTGGTGTTGGCCTTGTTGCACTTAAATGGTTGCCTTTGCTTGATACTCTTGCCTGCGCTTGCCCCCTTTGCACCAAAGAGGAAACAGGGACTCTGCGCAGGCCGGCGCCCGCCTGGTGCCCGCCTGGCCTTGGTCGTCATGGCTTGCGTCATGGGCACCTCGTGAGGTACCCCGCCTTGATTTCTCCGCCTCCTCGTGAGCCAGCCTAACGAGGCTATGCCTGAGGAAGCCTCCTGTCGTCCGCCCCACTAGGCTTGGCCCCTTGCGAGGGTCTTGAGTATGTGTTGATGAAGATGGGATGTACTGGGCCACGCCCTGAGCCATGCCGCAGGCTGCAGGCAGGCAAGTCTGGGTACCCCATTCCTAGAACACTGACAGTAGCCCCCGGGCCCAAGGCGCGCCTGGACTTGGCTTAGCAAAGAAGCGAAGGGGAAAGTGCGAAGCGCCGCGGGCCCCAACAGCCTGCGGCCTTGGGCGCCACGTGGCGGTTGATTGGATGTGGGCGTCCTGGCTCCCCCACAACGCTTCGGTAACTACACGATTTGACAAGTCCCTGCACGCAAAACGGGTCATGATTAAATGTGATCGTGGAGGCCAGCGGTTGGCCTCCCTCGGCTATATGTACGGAACGGCGCGAGCCCTTCCATTCCATCCCTTCTTGCTACTCCCCTTCTTCTTCTTCCCTCTCGCCATCCCCATGGCCCCGCCGAAGAGGTTCTTGGCCGCGGAGAAAGGAAAGGCTCGCCAGGAAGGGCCCGGCTCTCCTCCGGCCAAGCGCGGCCGGGGCCGCCCTCGCAAGCACCCTATGGCCCCCGCTGCGGCCTCCCGTGGCCGTGGAAACGGCCCTCTGTGCGGCGGTGGGCGTTCGGCTGCTAACGAGAGGTACGCTGGGGCTGCGCGACACCCAAGGCCGCGCTCTCGCTCGGAGAAGGTGCTGCTGGAGTTCGTCGTGCGGTCGGCGGACCCGTCCGGCACCTGGCTCCAGCTCCCCCGCTTCTTTATAGGTGAACTTCCGGCTGGTGCCCCGGGCGGCCTTTGGCTTCAGGCACATGGTTGCTGCAGCAGGGCCTCCTGGGCTACTCTGGAGGTCTCCACCGCCGGGGAGGTGGCCCTGACCCGCGGCTGGCAAACGTTTGCCCACGCTCGCGGCCTGAGCCTACGATGCACTCTACACTTTAAGTTCGACGGTGATGCCACCCTCTACGTGAGGGTGTTCGGGGAAGATGGCCGCTGCGCTGGATGCTGCCTTGGAGACGATGACCGCGGCCGCAGGCCCAACCCTGGCATTGGTCGGGATGCAGGTGGTGGGAGGCGCGCAGGCAGTGGTGCCCGAGGCCCGCCAAGCTTTGGTGACTCCCCCTCGGACGGCAGCTCCTCCAGTGGTAGTCGCGACCAGCCCCCTCGTCGTCGCGCTCGCCTGGGAGAGGGCAGCGGGTCGGCCCGACACCATGCTTTGGTGAAGCGTGAGGCGGAATCCAGCTGAGCTCCAGAGGCAGTAGGAGCCCTTGCCGAGAGTTGACGCCGGGCAAGTCGTGCCCCCTTTTGCTTTCCTTTCTTTCCTGCGCAAAAAGAATGTAGTCTGGAGCCCCATGGGGGCGTGTTGAACTATCGCTGTTTAATTGGCACGCTGTTTCTACCGTTTCTGCACTATGCTTTCGTTCCACGCGTTTATGCGTGGAAATCACTTATCTTGGGAGGGGGAAGCCCGTTGCGGTCCTCCCCTCCCGAGGCTAGGGCCTCGTTGTGCGCCTTATGTCTTGCAGGGTTTAGTCAGTAGGGGTAGTCTCCAGCCTTGGTAGCGAGGACAACCAACCCAAGTCCCGTGATCGTGTCACGATGCCCGTGGGGCACGGAATGGGAGGGGTGCTCCCGCAGCAGACTCGGATAGGGAAGTTCCAAATCACCGGGGCAGAAAACACTCGCGAGGGTGCCCATGCTCCTCTCTTGTGAGACTTAGTGCGAGACAAAATGAAACAAGCAAGTGAAATGGACGAAGGGTCGCGAGCTCGAAACGGTAACAGCTTCAGAAAAACTTCAAATAGGAACAAACAAACCAACTGCTGAAAGGAAATGAAATAAGCCGCGTCCGGCACCTAGTCTAGTCTTCGACGTCTTCTCACCAGCGCGGAGCTAAGTGCTGCCAGTGGGCGTGGGAGGGAGCCCCCGAGGCTCGTGGGCGGCACTCCGGAGACTCCGGGGCATGTACAGCCCCACTCATTATTACGTGAGAGTGTCACGGGCGGCGAGCTTCACAGGTGTTTGCCTTCTTCACAGGCACCGGGCCTTTTCCAAATGCAGTAGCTTCACAGGCATTTGCCTTCTTCACAGGCACCAGGCATTTTCCAAACGCAGTAGCTTCACAGGCATTTGCCTTCTTCACAGGCACCGGGCCTTTTCCAAACGCAGTAGCATCACAGGCATTTGCCTTCTTCACAGGCACCGGGCCTTTTCCAAACACAGTAGCTTCATAGGCATTTACCTTCTTCATATTTTCCAAACGCAGTAGCTTCACAGGCATTTGCCTTCTTCATAGGCACCGAGCCTTTTTCAAGGGTAAAATCTTCGGAGATGTTGGATGTTCCACGCGTTCTGGATGGGCACCCCTCCTGGGTCTCCAAGCGTGCGGAGCCGGGCCTGGAAACATGAACAACCTTAAACGGGCCCTCCCACATGGGAGAGATCTTATGCAGTCCCTCCCTGGAGAGAACCCGTCTGAGCACGATATCCCCTACCTCAAGAGTCCTGGGGCAGATGTTGCGGTAGTGGTATCGCCGCAGTGCTTGTTGGTACCTTGTTGCCCGCAGTGCGGCTTCTTGGCGATGCTCCTCCCCCAGCATGAGATCCGTCCCCCGCATGGCGTCCAGCTACGCTTCGTCGAACGCCAGGACCCGTGCGGACTGACGTTTGACCTTGTGAGGGAGAACGGCTTCAGCTCCATAAACCAGAAAGAACGGGGTCTCGCCAGTCGGCTTGGTCGCGGTCGTGCGGATAGACCACAACACAGACCGGAGCTCGTCGTACCAGCCCCTACCACAGGCCTCCAGCTTCTTCTTGAAGGTCCTAGTTTTGAGGCCCCTCAGGACCTCTGCGTTGGCTCGCTCGGCCTGACCGTTGCTCCACGGGTGCGCTACCGAAGCGTAGCATATCTGCGTTCCAAGGTTAGCACAGTATGTTTTGAAGAGGTTACTGGTGAACTGCGAACCGTTGTCGGTGATGATGCGGTTCAGCACCCCAAATCGGCTCACGAGGCCCTTGATGAACTTGACCGCGGAGCCTGCGGGGATGGTGCGGACAGCTTCCACCTCAGCCCACTTGGTGAACTTGTCCACGGTGACGTAGAGGTAGCGATAGCCTCCTGGCGCCCGAGGGAACGGACCCAGGATATCCAGTCCCCAGACTGCGAATGGCCATGAGAGGGGTATAGTCTGCAGACGTCCCGCCGGCTGATGGATCTACTTGGCATGGAATTGGCAGGCCTCGCAAGCTTTCACCGGTTCCACGGCGTCATTGAGTGCCATGGGCCAATAGAACCCGCTGCAGAACGCCTTGCCAACGAGAGTCCGTGATGATGAGTGATGCCCGCAGTTTCCACCATGTATGTCTGCCAGTAGTTCCTTCCCTTGCTCCCTGGAAATGCAACGTAAGGACACATCATTCGGTCGTCTCTGGTAGAGCTCTCCATCCTTGAGGCAGTATGCCGTGGCTTGCCGCGCCACACGCTCTGCTTCCTCCTCCTTTTTCGGCAAGGTCCCTCATGTTAGGTAGCTCCTGACCTCTATGATCCAGCACCCTTCCTGAGGCTCCAGCGCCAGGAGCAGGCGCGCTCCTGAGGTCGGGCCGCAGAACGGGATTCCCAAGGTAGGTGGCTGGGGGAGCTCCTCCCGAGGCTGCGCCGTGCTTGACAGTGATGGCGTCGCCGAAGGCTTGAAGAGCCGCTCCTCGAAGACGCCAGGCTCCTGAGGTAGCCACCCGGATGCCCTTTTTGCGATGTCATCAGCCTCTTGATTGGTGCCGCGAGGCACATGCTGCAACTCCAGCCCCCAGAACTGCTTCTCCATCCTGCGTACCTCCGCGGGGTAGGCTTCCATGTGCTCGTCCTTCGGCTCGTATACTTTGTTGGAGAAGTTGACGAGGAGCTGCGAATCACCCTTGATGGTGAGGCGCTTCACCCCCAGGGCAACTGCGGCTTTCAGGCCTGCTATCAGGCCTTTGTATTCTGCTATGTTGTTGGAGACCTTTTCTCCATGCTGGAAACAGAGTTGCACGACATAGTAGAGCTTGTCTTGAGTGGGAGATACGAGCACCGCACCAGCCCCCGCGCCGTGTTGGGAGAATGCCCCATTGAAGTACATGACCCAACCGTCCGGTGCCTCGCTCCCCGGGGAGAGTGATTGATCCTCGCCAGCCTTGAGTCCTGGCGCCTCTGTCCATTCCGCTATGAAGTCTGCAAGCGCGGCCCCCTTGATGACTCTGGTTGTGCTGAATTCTATCTGAAACGCTTGCAACTCGATGTTCCACTCGGCGACTCTTCCAGCCGAGTTGGGGCTTCTGAGCACCCTTTCCAAGGGGTATGCTGAGACGACCTTGATGGGGTGGCCTTGGAAATAGTGCCGCAGCTTGCGCGAGGCTACCAATAGCGCGAGGAGGAGTTTCTGAGGCATGGGGTACCGCGCCCTCGCGTCCCATAACACCGTGCTGACGAAGTATACAGGGTGCTCGACGAGGTTGGGAGTGCTGGCGCCGCTAGCGTCCTCCGGAGGCTGGGGCACCTTCTGAGACAATGGAGCCCCTAGCGGCTGGTTGCTTGGAGGAGGGGCCTCTTCGGTTCCGGGCGTGCTTCCCTGCAGCGGCTGATCCTTCTCGGCTGTGGCCGCGGTTTCTGTGAGGCCCTCTTGGCCCGGCTTTGCTTTGACCCGGACGGTTGTTGCGGCCTTGGTCCAACGCTCCTCCCTAACCGCCACTAGGGCTGCGCTGGCAGAGTAGGGGGTGGCTGCAAGGTAGAGCACCAGGGGCTCTTGAGGACACGGAGCCACCATCACCGGAGGGCTGGTTAAGTACCTTTTGAGATCCTAGAACGCCTTGTCGGCCTCTTCAGTCCATTCAAAGGGGCCCTTCTTCTTCATCAGCTTGAAGAAGGGCAGCGCTCGTTCCCCCATCTTGGAGATGAAGCGTCCTAGTGCGGTCATGCGCCCGGTGAGCTTCTGCATCTCTCTAAGGGTCTTCGGTGGGCTCATGTCCTCGACTGCTTTTACCTTTTCTGGGTTGGCCTCGATGCCCCGGTGGGACACGAGGAAGCCCAGGAGCTTGTCCGAGGGGACTCCAAACACACACTTGTCCGGGTTGAGACGTAGGTCCACTTTGTTGAGGCTCGCGAAGGTTTCCTCCAAGTCCTGTATCAGGGTTTTTGCCTCCCGAGACTTCACCACAATGTCATCAATGTAAGCCTCAACATTCCTCCCGAGCTGCCGACCCAAGGCGATGTGCATCAGCCGCTGAAAGGTTGCAGATGCATTACGCAGCCCGAACGACATGCATGCATAGCAGTACACTCCACACAGGGTCAGGAAAGCCGTCTTTTCCACATCTTCTACTGCCATCTTGATCTGGTGATAGCCGGAGAAGGCATCCAGGAAGCATAACAGGTCGCACTCAGTGGTGGAGTCGACGATCTGGTTGATGCGAGGGAGTGGGAATGGATCCTGCGGGCAGGCCTTGTTGAGGTTGGTGAAGTCGACACACATGCGTTCCTTTCCCCCTTCTTGGGCATGACAACCGGGTTAGCCAACCAATCTGGGTAGCGGACCTCATGAATGACCCCTGCCGCCTCCAACTTACGGGTCTCTTGGACGATGAAATCTTGCTTTTCAGTGGATTGCCGCCTCGCCTTCTGCTTCACGGGGCACACGTTGAGGTGATGCTCAATTACGCCCCTCGGGACCCCTGCTAGCTGATTAGGTTCCCACGCGAATACCTTCTTGTTCGCGCGTAGGGACTTCACCAAGGCCTCCTCCTGCTCGGGCTCGAGGTTGGCACCTATGGTGAAGGTGGCACTAGCGGATCCGTCCATGTCGACCGGTACCTGCTTGGTTTCCGCCTTGTCTTGGGTGAATAGCTGCTTCTTCTTGGCCGGGGCAGCCCCCTTGGGCTCAGGGGCATCTGGGCCGGCGGGCTGCGCCACGGCCGCGGTCTTGAAGGCAAGCTTGAGCGCTTGCAACGCATCCCCGGCTGTACGCCGGGTGAGTTGCGGCCATGAATCGGGCTAGTGCCGGGTAGCCAAGGATGGCCTTGTATGGGAGGCCGATGGGCGCGATGTCGAAGTCGATTAACTCCGTGCGGAAGTTGTCGTAGGTGCCGAAGGTCACCAGAAGGCGGATCTGCCCCAAGGGAGCCGGTGGAGCCACATCCGACGCCCAAGAAGGGCCTGCTGGGCTGAAGCCGCTCCGGCGGTACGTGGAGGAGGCTGAAGGCTTCCACCGAGAGCACGCTGAGGCCAGCACCGCCGTTGATGAGGGTCCTAGTGACGGCCACCTGACAGATGGTGGGGGTGCACAACATTACGAGCACGCCCGAGCAGGCTAAGTTGGAGGGGTGATCATCCGAGCTGAAGGCCATGTCGGCTTTAGGCGCCACCCAGCCCGGAGGAGCCCCATGCGGCACGGAAGCGGCGCCGATCTGGCGGACGAATGGCTTGATGTGGCAGCCTGAAGGTGGCGCCTGCGAGCCACCTAGGAGTGCTGCGACGACCGGGTGCGCCGGTGCAGCGTACTGGGCGAGGAAGAGGTCGCGCAGCTCCCCCCAAGAGGCCACAGAAGCCGTCGGCAGGTGGAGCTGCCACATGCCCGGGACGCCGGTGAGGGCCATGGGAAACCAGTTAGCCATGACCCTGTCGTCGCCCCCGGCCTCGAGGACGGCCTCCTCGTACGCCAGCAGGAAAGGCAGCGGATCGGTCGTGCCGTTGTAGCGCGGTGGTATCTCCAGCTTGAACTTGTTCGGCCATTGCACCTGTCGCAAGGCGGGGGCCAAGGCTTGGAGCCCCCTGGCTCCCGTGCTGGCACTGGCAACCGGAGCGGGCGGCGCGTTGCCGATCATGAGGGCGAACCGCGGTGTTGGCAGAGAGTGGGTCGGTGGAAGGGAAAGCTCCGGCGCACCCCTACCTGGCGCGCCAAATGTCGGATTTTGGGTTCCGGCAGACCCTCAAGGTTCAAACTCTGGGGTGCACGCGGAGATCACACCTACCGCCTACCCACGTCTCGTCGCCTCGCAAGGATCTAAACTATACGAAGAACAACACAAGGTACATGAGGTTTATACTGGTTCAGGCCACCATTGTGGTGTAATACCCTACTCCAGTTTGTGGTGTGGTGGATTGCCTCAGGGGGCCAATGATGAATAATACAAGGAAGAACAGCCTCGCGAGGGGCTGTTCTTGGCTGGTGGGATGAACTGCTTGGGTGAGTTTAATCACCTCTCTCTCTAGCCTACCTCCAAAATCTCCTCTCTTTCTAGTCTATCTCTTGGTGTCTCTACCCTGGGGGTGGCTAGTCCTATTTATAGGCGGAAGCCCTGGGCCTCTTCCCAAATATTGAGCGGGAAGGGCGCCAACAATTGGCCATTTTGAAGGGGAACATCTAGTACACTTATCCTGACTAAAGTCGGTCCTCGCCTGCCAAAGACCCTGATGGTGACGCCGGCTTGGGCTCCACGATGACCTCCATCCTGCCGTCCTGCTGGTCTTGGTCTTGTTGCACCGAAATGGTTGCCTTTGCTTGATACTCTTGCCTGCGCTTGCCCCCTTTGCACGAAAGAGGAAACAAGGACTGGCCGGCACCCGCCTGGCGTCCGCCTGGCCTCGGTCGTCATGGCTTGCGTCATGGGCACCTCGTGAGGTACCCCGCCTTGATCTCTCCGCCTCCTCGTGAGCTAGCCTGACGAGGCTATGCCTGAGGAAGCCTCCTGTCGTCCGCCCCGCGAGGCTTGGCCCCTCGTGAGGGTCTTGAGTATGTGTTGACGAAGATGGTCCGTACTGGGCCACTCCCCGAGATACGCCGCAGGCCACAGGCAGGCAAGTCTGGGTACCCCCGTTCCCAGAACACCGACAATCGACAATCACCAAGCAATACTTTCTACCCCCAAGACTATCAAAGGATGGAGTCCCAAAGAGATCCATGTGAAGGAGCTCCAAGGGTCTCTTCGAGTAGATGATAGTCGTGGGAGGGTGAGCCTTCTCATGTAACTTTTCTTCGATACACGCACTGCAAGCACGATCTTTGGCAAAACTAACATTTGTTAGTCCATGGACATGGTCCCCCTTGAGAAGACTTTGCAAAGATCTCATATTCACATGGGCTAAACGGCGATGCCAAAGCCATCCCAGATCAACTTTAGCCATTAGGCATGTTGCAGTCTTAGTGGATCGCTCCGAAAAGTGAAATCACATACAGATCGTTCTCGACGTTCCCAACAAAGGCTACTTTAAGAGTCTTGCTCCACAAGAGGGCTACAATATCAATGTAAAAGAATGTGGCAAAGCCCATGAGTGCAACTTGACGAATGGAAAGTAAATTGTATGCAAGGGACTCAACAAGCATGACTTTCTCGATCATGAGATCATGAGAAATGACAACCTTGCCAAGACCCGATACCTTAGAAGACGAGGCATCACCCCACTCGACATTGGTGGGCATAGATGGGATCTTGTGCACGTCCACCACCAAATCCTTGCTTCTGTTCATATGATTTGTGGCTCCACTATCGAGTAACCATGATCCCCCACCGAAAGCAAACACCTACAAGAGATCAATGCTTGGTTTTAGGTACCCATTTTGTAATGGGTCCTTTGATGTTAGTAACAAGGGTCTTAGGAACCCAAATAGACCATTCAATGTACTCATAAGGAGAACCAAAAAATTTAGCATAAACATTTCCATCACTAGCACGGCACAACACATAGGAGGGGTTAAAGTCACTGGCTTTGTTGGAAGGGGTGGCATTGTTCTTTTTGACATCACAACCCTTCACATGGTTCTTCTTCTCCTTTGAAGCACCATCCCCCTCCCCCATTATCAACTCTTTCACATTAGCCATTTTTTATGGTACTTGTGCTTCAAAGATGAGTTTTGGTCATGGGCCCAAGGAAAATTCTTCGTGGTGCCATACCAATTGACTCATACATAGGTGGCTCCGGCCACCGCCCTCTCTTCCTGAGAGTTTTTGTTTCGTGTTTTGGTACTTGTTGTCTTTTGCCTTCTTTCTGTTTCATGTTTGTGTTGTCTCTTGCTCGCCTCTTGGTGTGTTCGGTGTCTTGAAGGTTGCATTGCAAAGTACGTTTCCCTCTCTTTTGCGAAACTTGCACTCTCTTGGGGGTACGGTACTACCGTGGCAAGCCACGATACTACTGCAGGAGTGGGTTGCTCTGTGCATGCACAGTTGCATCCTAGGTGCATGGTACTGCCACTTCCATCGCGGCAGTAAATTTTTTACTACCGCTGGAAGAGCCGTACTACCGCCCAGCGAGCGGTACTTCCGCCCAGGCGGTACTACCGTGATGACCCGCGGTACTACCACACCGTCGCGAGCAGGTGGGGGTTAAGAGTGGGGCAGGCGGAGTTCCAACTCCCCCATACCCATTCATCTCTTTTCCCCACCCTGCCTCTCTCTCTCCTACCCAAGAACGGCGCCAGCGGACCTCGCCGGATCTCTGTCTCCGGCTGCTCTCCTCGCATTCTGTCCGGCGGGATCGTTCCCTACCTCGTCCTCTTGTCATGGACCCCGGTATTTCCACAAGTCCTTCTCTTTTTGTTCCGTTCTTGTGCTTCTAGGTCTTGGGGAGATGCATGTGTTGTTCTTGTGATTTTTGTCTAAATCTTTGCAAGAGGGATTTGTAGGATAACGGTAGTGCAGTAAGCATGCTATTTGGAATGACACAACAGTTTAATTTGATCAATGGTAGTACCGATCTAGTTTTGTGGTTGTTCCTAGATTCAGATCCGCCATCTCTATGGCATTCGTATCTGTGTGGTACTATCACTCCTCCTGAAGCGGTACTACCGCATCCTCGCCCATGATCTGCCTCACACGGTACTACCACTCTCTTGGAGCAGTACTACCGCTCGGGGCACAGAAGTAAAAAATTACTTCCGCTCCAGGCGTGGTACTACCGTGCCTCCCTGGCACGGTACTACCGCACCTAGAGCAGATGTAATTTTTTACAACCGTGCGCCGGTCCGGTACTACGTAGATTTACAAATTTTGCTGTTTTGTCCTTCCAAAGTCTCGTGCTTGCTTGTTTCTTTTGGCTCTGGCCCTAGTCTTTGCATTGATCCTTCTCGCTTTTCTTGCATTTTTTTGTTGTGTGTCATAGGTGGTGGCTTCAGTTCCAATGTTCATCGCTCAAATACCAGTCGTGACACGGGCTCGAAGCACCTCCGCAACCAAGATGAAGCTCCAGAGGGCTCCAATGCCTCCCAACGCAGAACCAAGCACACCGCCACCAAGCTCAAGGATCCCACTATGAGCATGGATGAGATACCACTGGCTGAGTTCATTGTTCGAAGGAAGATCAACCCTTATGTGAATCCCCATGCCAACTTCAGAGGGAATGATCTGTCTGGACCAAGAAGTAGAACCTTATCTATCTGGATGTGATCAAGGCCAAACAGAACATCTACGTGGACGTGCACTGGATCGACATGAATCACATGAGGAAGGATAAGCATCGTGACTATTTTGGTGAGGCTTTGGACCTAGTGGAGCAATTTGGCATTGAACACATGCTTACCTTTCACCTAGACTTTGACCCAGAGACTGTCGCTCAATTCTTTGCTTCGGTCTACTTCCATTCTGATGAGCCAAGGACCATGACATGGATGACCAATGGTCAACAGTTGACTGCTAAGTGGAAGGACTTCTTGGATTTGCTTCAGGTTCCTGATGCGGGGCTCGACACTCCCGTTGGTGTTTGCCCTCATGCCAACCCTGAGTCAGCCAACAAGATCAAGCTCCAACCCCTCCTTGTTGAGAAGACGCTTGCTAGTAAGAAGAAGGTGTGGGTGCTGAACTCCTTCCTTGACATCATACATAGGATCTTCCGCAACTCCCTCTTCCCGCAAATCGATGACAAGGACAAGGTGCATGTGAAAGTGCGTTATATCGACTAGAGGGGGGTGAATAGGCGATTTTTATGAATTCTTCACTGAGGAATTTGCCGGTGAGGAAATTCCTTAACGAAGAACTACTTGCAGCTGAATAAGGACACAAAAGTAAGCATGATAGAATACACACATGGTCATCATGATGAAATGAAGACAAACACAGAGTACAGAAAGCGTAAACACAGGATAACACAAGATGAAGACAAACAGACTGAAGAAATTAAACTGAGGAAATTGAGAAAGTCTTCAGTCAAAGTCTTCAAACACAGATATGAACAATCACTCAACACAGTAGTGAGGAAATGAATGAGGTGAGGAAATAGAACCAGTAATGTTGGTGAAGACAATGATTAGGTAGACCAGTTCCAACTGCTGTCTCAGTTGCACGTCTGGTTGGAGCGCCTGAGTATTTAAACTCGAGGACACCCAGTCCCGGACACCCAGTCGCTGAGCATGCAGCTCAGGACACCAAGTCCTCACCGTATTCTCCTTGAACTAAGGTCACACAGACCTCGTCCAATCACTCGTGGTAAGTCTTCAGGCGACTTCCAAACCATCACAGACTTCGTCACTCGGCGATCCACAATTCCTCTTGGATGCTCTAGACCATGACGCCTAACCGTCTGGAAGAATCACAGTCTTCAAAGGTAACAAGTGTCAGATCCACGCAGGATCAATCTCTTCAGTGATGCTCAATCACTTTGGGTTTGTGGGTGTTTGGGCTTGGATTTTCCTCACTCGATGATTTTCGCTCAAAGTCCTCGGAGGATGGGTTGCTCTCAAATGACAAGTGTCAGTTTCTCTCGGAGCAGCCAACCAGCTAGTGGTTGTAGGGGGCGGCTATTTATAGCCTAGGGAGCAGCGCGACATGATAACACATAAATGCCCTTCAATGATATGACCGTTATGTGGATAAGATATTTTGGGACAACTGGCGCGTAGCACAGCAACGGCCGAAAATTTGACTCTCAAATTCCTCAGGGCTATCATGTTCCTCACTGTGTAGGCAATCCGCACTGGCGAATTCCTAACTCCTCAGTCAGAACAAATTCCTCAGCGACCAGAAGAACTTCATCTCTGTAACTGAAGAAATTGACTGAACTGTATGAGATTTCCAATGGCTTCACTCAAAGGGATTGGTAGGTGTAGGATTTTGAGTTGAGCATCACATGGAAATTTTTCCTTAGTATTTCCTCGACCCCCTTTAACAGTACGGTGTTTCCTATGACTCAAGAAAGATAAAAACAAAACTATGAAAACGAAAGTCTTCAAGCTTCATATTCCTTGCATGAATATCAAGTCTTCACGGACACACCAATTTCTTCACTTTCAAAGTCTTCATGAAAGTATTCAGGAATACCAAAATCTTCAGTCGAAGATATTCATTTTTAGGGGTCGACTTTCACTGTAAATATCAAACTCTTCATAGACTTATAGACCTGTGTACACTCATAACACATTAGTCTCTTAACCTATAAGTCTTCAATACACCAAAATCACTAAGGGGCACTAGATGCACTTACAATCTCCCCCTTTTTGGTGATTGATGACAATATAGGTTAAGTTTTCAACTGGGATAAACATATGAAGTGTAAGTACTGATATTGAGGAATTTGATTGCAAGATATAGAAGAACTCCCCCTGAAGATGTGCATAGCGAGGAATTTGCTTTTGAAGCAATGCACACTTGAAGAGTTGAATCATGGAGATCTCCCCCTATATCTCGTAATTCATACATGCATTTGACACATAATATGAAGAATTTGAAATGCATGATGAAATATGGTGCCTGAAGAGATTCAACATGCATAAAATAATATTAACGAGGAACAAGCATGCAGAATCAGAGCACAGTGCATCAAAAGTATTAGAGCACCATCGGTTTTAAGATTACAACTCGATCCAATAAAAGTTTCAGAAGAGCGAGAGTTGTAAGTTTAGCAAAAAAACACCCATATAATAGACCCGCTTGAAGACTAACGTGGATTTCTCCCCCTTTGTCATCAAATGACCAAAAGGATCGAAACTGGGGACTAACGCCCCTGAAGAATATCAAGTTGATGGAGGAGCGCTAGCATTGTCGGGGTTGGTTGTCGTAGTAGAGCCTGCTGTAGTGTCGTCCAAGTCTTCATTTTCATCAGTGTCGCACGATGAAGAATAGGAGCTGGCCACCAAGGAAGGAACCTTGACCTTCTTGAATTTCTTCGGTGGAGGTGCAGACCAGTCAAATTCTTCCTTGAGACCCATGCTCTTCAGATCTTCTGCGCTGTAGATATGAGATAGAACAACCCAGATACGGTTGAAGGTTTCATGGAGGTAGTATTGGTTTTTCTTCACAGCATTGTGGGTTGAGGTCATGTTGTAAAGAATGGAACCAAACTGACGCTTGACCCATTTATGATTGCGATCAACTTTCTGATGAAGACTGAGGAGTAACACACGATCAATCATCACCCTGGGTGCTGTAGCTTGAGGAATTTACTTGGCAGAGGTGTTGGCGGCAGAATCATGTGTGGCAGAGTCATCATTGGTGGAGTAAGATGCAGCCTTGCGAAATTGACCATCCAATGGACGAATGCCTTCATCTATCACAGCAGTTGCCTTGCCTTTGTCATCAGCTGAGGAATATGTCCTTTTGAGGACTTTAATTGGAGGCAAGAAACTGCCATAGTTCAGAGTATCAGCCTTGTAGTTGAGTGAAGACCTTGTCCTGATGAATTTCATAATCCGTGGTGCATAAGGCTTCAGCTCAATTGGTGACATAGCAATATTTGCCAGAGTCCTCATGAAGAAATCTTGGAAATTGACGGGAACGCCATGAACGATATTGAAAAGCATATTCTTCATGATGCCAATGACTTCTTTATCATTTGAGTCGTGGCCTTTGATACGACTCATTGTCTTCGTCAGAATGCAATAGACAGTCCGAGGCACATACAATAATTCCTTGACGAGGAATTTGGTTCGAGGGGCCTGCCCTGGCTTCAAAGGCTTCATCAGTACTTGCATGTAATGATTTGTAAGCTCAGGTTCATTGTAGATGCAACGAGCACCATCAAGGGAAGGACTGAGTGGGAGGACATGAAGCAATTCAGTTGCTGATGCCTTGTAGTGAGTATTTTCTGACATCTAGTCCAGCACCCAAGTGTTCACATCTTCAGAATTTCCTGTGATGTGCAGCGTCACATAGAACTGAAGAATGAGTTTTCATTCCAATCACAGATGTCAGTGCAGAAATTCAGCAATCCAGCATCATGAAGAACACTGAGGACTGACTCTAAGCACGGCAGAGATTCCATGTCCACATGAGGAATGTGTGCATGATCGAAGACTTTGTCTTTGTCGAATAGGACAGAGGAATAGAAATTTGCTTGACTAGCAATCCAGAAACGCCTCTTCCTTATGCGAGCAGAATCATTGGGATTATAGTCAGTGAAGAACACATGCTCGTTGAAGAAATTAGCAGCCATGAACTTTTGCTTCTTTGAGAATGGATCCTTTGGCTTGGGCACAGGAGTGTCAGTGAGTTGCATCACAACCTCAGGAATCACAATCTCCGGTTCTTCAGGCTGAGGAATTTCTGGTTCCTCTTCAGTGGCAGCCTACATGTTCAAGGTATCAACAGCAGCAGTTTCTTCAGCACTAGTGGCGGGAATTTCTTCATGCATAGACGAGGTGGGATGAGTTTCTTCAGAGCCCATTTGAATGGTTGGTGCAGGGGACTGAGGTATTTGCTGTAGTGGGGTGAAGTGTGGAGAATTGGGATGCTGACTTTCCCAAAAGTCATCAATCATCACAGGCATGGTGCATCCAATATCCACGTCTTCATCTTCAATTTCTTCAACGCCAGCCTCTTCAGCTGTGAACTGAGGCATGGGCAAGGAAACAGCAGGTGTTGAAGGGATCGCATCCACTTCAATTTCTTCATCAATCTGCTCTAATGAAGCAGCAGAATGATTTTCTTCATCAGATCCGCTAGGGATCACATATTATACACCATAAGGAACAAGCTCCTTTGATGGCATGGTGGAAATCGGAACAATATCAATTGGATTCTCAAGTGAGCTGGTCATAGTCTTCATTTTCTTCGGAGCTGAAGAATCTGAAGTAGATGATGCTTTCCTTTTCTTCACTGCAGCTTTCTCTGCAGCCTTGGTCTTCCTCACATCTGGTGCAGATGGAAGGGTAGGAGTTGGGGTAGGCGCAGGAGGAGCTGAGGAATCTGTTTGTATTTCCTCAGGCGCAACTGATGCAGTTGCCCTGACTTCTTCATTTTCTTTAGGCGCACCACTAGTGGATGCCCTGGCAGTTTCTTCAGTGACTGGAATGGAGTCATCAGCCGTGGAACTAGCATTTTCTTTTGCAGTCTGAAAATCATCAGTGGTGTTGGCGTGTTCTTCAGTTTGCTGAGTAGAGGCTTCAGCTTGAGGAATTTCTTGTTGCGAAGGGGCAGCAACCTTGGTGAACTTCTCAGTCAGTTTAACGAACCTGACTTGGCTCCTTGCCAATCAGCATAATAAGCATTGAAATCATCGCTGAGGGTTTTGATTTCAGACTGGATCTTGAGGAGTTCATCAGTTATTATTTTGACAACGTTGTTCTTCAGGAACTTCTCTTTCCTGAACTGAGCCTTCTTGATTTGCCTGGCCTTCTCAAATTTCCATTTCTCTTCATTGATGAAATGAGTCAGCACGTGACTCTGGCCAGGAGTCAAATGAAAATCAGGCATAGGAGTGTTTGGGTCCTTGTGCCAGAGATCAATGTAGTCGAGGATCACCTTTGGATCCAAAAGTAGTGGCACATTTGTGCCTTTGGCTCTAGCGGCCCTTTCTTGCCTGTCTCTGATGATTTCTGCAAGTTCATCATGATTAGCTTCATCATCATATGGCACTTGGAAGGCAACTTGTTTCTTCTTCGGACTAGGCCGAGGACCTCGTCCAGCAGTGGCCTTGGTCTTCAGCAGAGTGGGGCCTGATGAGGACTTTGCTGCAGCTGAGGAACTTGCTGAGACACCAGAGGCAATGGAGATGACTGCAGTCCTTTAGCATGTGGCCAGGTGTACAGGTATTGAGGACTTTGCCGGAGCAACTCAGGACTTTGGAGGAGCAGGAGCAGCGTGAGGAATTGGCCGTGAGGGCTTGAAGAAATTGGCCGTGAGGGCTTTGAAGATTCTGGCCGTGAGGGCATTGTTGAGGAACTTGGCCGTGAGGGCACAGTTGATGAAGCACTTGGCTTGTGAGCGGGCTTCTTTGCCATTGATTTCAAAAGCAGTCATGACCTCAGGCTTCTTTCCTCCTTTCTGTGGTTTCTTTCCTTCTGCCATATTCTTCAGATGAGGAATTTGAACAATCGAATTCTCTGAAGAAGTATGCAACTTTTCTTCGAGGAACGCTGCAAATGAGTTAAGTTGATGAGAACCTAGTGATTCAGCAGCGGACATGAGTACCTGTGAACAGAGTATAGTTGCAAGGAATTTGAAGAGGTCATATGCGTTCTCAGAAGGTTTTCAAAATGAACAAGTTTGAGGAATTTGACCAAATGAGTCTTGAAGAATTTCACTAAGCGTACTTTGTCTTAGGTTCCAGAGTTGTATAGATCGATGATCCACACAATTGAGGAATCTTGAAGAAAAATGATTCTTAGGGAAACGAATCAAGAACAGATGACTAGTGAGGTGTTTTGTGTGTGAGGATTTGAAGAATAAAACACCTTTGAAGATTTTGTGGAAAAAATTTGAATCAAAGAGGGCAGTAAAAGTAACTTTTAATTACCCTTGATGAAGAACATGACGAACTGAGAAGTGTAGATTTGAAGCTCGTCAGTTCAGATCTTCCACGCCCTAACTCGGCGGAGGAAGACAACTACGGCAGTGGCGGAGTGAAGATTTCCGCGGCCGGCGCGAGTACGACGGCGATGAGGTCGAGGTAGTGAAGCCCTTCCTCACCAGCGACGATGGAGTAGCGGCGGCGCTAGGGTTTGAGAAGCTCGAGCGAGAGAGAGAGAGAGAGAGAGAGAGAGAGAGAGCGGTCGAGCGGAGTAAAGGAAGTGAGGAAGGGTGAGGGGGTATTTATAGTCGCAGTGAAAAACTGTTCGCCCGAAGATTTAGGACGAACGTGCCCCTGGCCCTTCTCATTCGCTTGACATGTGTCACCCACATACTGAAAAGTGGAGATCGTGTTAGATCGTGGGTGAATAGATAAGTCTATCATGGGATACGGGACGGTTTGAGCGGCAAAACCGAAAATTTGGATAAGATTAGTTTTAAAGTTTCGTTCGCAATTTCTTCAGCTGACAGGACACAGTGAAGATTTTGAATGAGTTTCAAATAGAACGCACATGAAGAATTTGTGAATAGATTGGGTTGAGTATAGCATAGAGGGGGAAGGGTCCGATCACATTCACTTAGCAGAAAATGCAACTTGAAGAAATAGCCATAAGTGAATGCTGTAGAGGACATAAACCCATATATATATATAGCCAATTAAGAAAAACGATGGAAATAGTGAAGATTTTGCAAAGTTGAAGAATTTGAAAAACTGAGGAATTTCAAAACTGAGGAAAAACTCAAATTGAAGATTTTCAACTTTGGTGGTGGCGTTACCCACCGTATAAGAACGATGATTTCAGACACC
The DNA here is from genome assembly GCA_963921465.1 of Triticum timopheevii. Taxonomy (NCBI): domain Eukaryota; kingdom Viridiplantae; phylum Streptophyta; class Magnoliopsida; order Poales; family Poaceae; genus Triticum; species Triticum timopheevii. The sequence goes on from OY997264.1 coordinate 330,826,972, forward strand.
GCGTACAATTGTCATAGGGTTCTGAGAATCAAATTCTTCATTAATTTCTTCACACTTAGAGTGTTATTCTTCATTGATTGAAGAAAAACGTTTCTTCATGTGTTGCACATCTAAGTCATCAATTTTGCATAACTGTTAGGATGTGTGTCCTTTTCAAAGAACATTCGAAGACTCTAAGATATTTAGCTCACACCGCAACTTGCTAAATTTCTTCTCATCCAAGGGCTTTGTGAAGATATCGGCTAGCTATTCTTCAGTCTTCACATGCTCAATAGAAATGTCGCCCTTCAACACATGATCACAAAGAAGATGATGACGAATCTGAATGTGCTTTGTCTTCAAGTGCTGAACAAGGTTGTGAGCAATCTTGATGGCACTCTCATTGTCACAGTAGAGAGGCACATTCTTCATGTTGATGCCGTAGTCCTTGAGAGTTTGCTTCATCCACAGCAATTGAGCACAGCAAGAACCAGCAGCAATGTACTCAGCTTCCGCAGTAGACAGTGATACGCAGTTCTGTTTCTTCAAGGACCAACAGACCAAAGATCGTCCAAGGAAATGACAAGTACCAGATGTTGACTTGCGGTCCACATGATCACCAGCATAGTCAGAGTCAGAATATCCAATGAGATCAGAAGTAGAGCCCTTGGGGTACCATAGTCCTAGTGTTGGTGTGTGAGCTAGATATCGAAGAATATGCTTCACAGCCTTATGGTGTGATTCCTTCGGTGTAGCTTGAAATCGGGCACACATGCAAACACTAAGCATTATATCTGGCCTAGATGCACATAAGTACAATAAAGAACCAATCATGGAGCGGTATACCTTGTGATCGAAGTCAATACCATTTTCATCAGTGCATAGATGGCCATTTGTGGGCATTGGAATTTTGACTCCTTTGCAATCTTGCATGCCGAATTTCCTCAGAACATCCTTGAGGTATTTCTCCTGAGATATGAATATGCCATTGTGCTGTTGACGAATTTGAAGACCTAAGAAGAATTTCAACTCTCTCATCATAGACATTTGTTATTCTTCACTCATCATATAGGCAAATTCATCACTATAACGTTGGTCAGTACAACCAAAGATAATATCATCAACGTATATTTGGAAACAAACAGTTCACCATCATAAGATTTAGTAAAGAGAGTAGGGTCGAGTGAACCAGGTGTGAAGCCATTCTTCACGAAGAATTCCTTCAAAGTATCATACCACGCCCGAGGGGCCTGCTTGAGGCCATAGAGGGCCTTGTTGAGTCTGAAGACTTTGTCAGGATTGTTTGGATCCTCAAAACCTGGGGGTTGAGCAACATATACTTCTTCCTCAAGCTTACCATCGAGGAATGCACTTTTCACATCCATTTGATATAAAGTGATATTATGGTTAGCATAAGCAAGTAATATGCGAATAGCCTCAAGTCTAGCAATAGGTGCAAAAGTTTCATCGAAATCAATTCCTTCAACCTGTGTGTAGCCTTGAGCTACAAGTCGTGCCTTATTCCTCACCACAAGGCCATTTTCATCTTGCTTGTTGCGGTATATCCACTTTGTGCCGATGATATTATGCTTGCGAGGATCTAGACGTTTGACCAGTTCCCAGACATTATTGAGCTTGAACTGATGTAATTCTTCTTGCATGGCCTGAATCCACTCAGGCTCCAGAAATGCTTCATCTACCTTAGTGGGCTCTGTGATAGAGACAAAAGCATAGTGCCCACAAAAGTTAGATAAATGTGAAGCTTTTGAGCGTGTGAGAGGACCTGGTGCTTCAATGTCATCGATGATCTTTTCAACTTGCACTTCTTTTGCAACGCGAGGATGAGCTGGTTGTCGTCGAGGAATTTGATCAGCATTTTCTTTAGCACCATTTTCTTCAGCATTTTCCTCAGGTACATTAGCTTGACGATCTTCGCGTTCTGGAATGAATTCTTCAGTAGATTCTTCGGTGGGAATGACATCCTCTGTAGCCTTGAACTTGATAGAATCTTCAGGTGCTGGTTCATCTATCACAGAAGGTAGGTGCTCTCTTTGCGAGCCATTAGTTTCATCGAACCGCACATCTACAGTTTCAACAATCTTGTGAAGAGCGATGTTGAAGACCCTGTAGGTGTGCGAGTCCTTTCCGTAACCAAGCATAAAACCTTCATGTGCTTTCGGTGCGAATTTAGCATTGTGACGAGGATCTCTAATCCAACATTTAGCACCGAAGACTTTTAAATAACTCACATTGGGTTTCTTGTCAGTGAGGAGTTCATAGGCAGTCTTCTTGAAGAATTTGTGAAGATATACTCTATTGATGATATGGCACGCGGTATCAATTGCATCAACCCAAAAGCGATGAGGCGTTTTGTATTCATCAACCATAGTGCGAGCCATCTCAACAAGAGTTCTGTTCTTGTGCTCCATGACGCCATTTTGCTGAGGAGTATAAGGAGCAGATAACTCATGAGTAATACCAAGTTCATCAAGATAGTCATTAAGACCGGAATTCTTGAACTCAGTTCCATTGTCACTCCTGATGTGCTTGATCTTCACACCAAAGTTGGTTGAAGCCCTCGAGGATAATCGTTTGAAGACTTCCTGTACTTCATGTTTGTAAGTAACAATGTGTACCCATGTGTAACGAGAGTAATCATCAACAATAACAAAGCCATATAGAGATGCATCATTAGTCACAGCAGAATAATGATTTGGACCGAAGAGATCCATGTGAAGCAATTCAAATGGTCGAGTGGTGGTCATGATAGTCTTCGCTGGATGCTTGGCCTTAGTCATCTTCCCAGCTTCACAGGCACCACATAAGTGATCCTTGAGGAATTTGACATTCTCAATGCCAATGACATGCTTCTTCTTCGCAAGCGTGTGCAAATTCCTCATGCCTGCGTGACCAAGTTGTCGATGCCATAGCCAACCTTCTGAAGCTTTTGCAAGTAAGCACACGGCAGGTTGTGGTCCGGTAGAGAAATCAACAATGTACAAGTCTCCTCTCCTAAAGCCTTCGAAGACTTTGGAATCGTCAGCTTCCATGATCACAACACAACGATACTTGCCAAAGACAACAACCATATCAAGATCACAAAGCATTGAGACAGACATGAGGTTGTATCCTAAGGACTCGACAAGCACGATTTTGTCCATGTGTCAATCCTTAGAGATCGCAACCTTACCTAGACACAATACCTGACTTTTGCCTTTGTCAGCAAAGATGATATGCTTCAGATGTGATGGTGTTAAGGGATCATCCATCAAAAGATTCTTGTCACCAGTCATGTGATTTGTACATCCACTATCGAGGACCCACTCGTTTGCTTTGGGTTGATCATCCTGCAGATGAATTAGTGCAGCTTACAAACTCATATACTTCATCAGTGAAGAATATGACATCAGTATCATCAGTTCAGTTTCATCAAGCAATAGCACAGGTAAGCAGTGTGAGGATGTGTGAAATGAAAGTTCATTTCATCATGATTCGCCTGCGTCCTTTCAGGCACTGTTCAGGTGTCCAGCAAATTCTTCAGTCATTTTGAGCACGACTGGAGACCTGACCCTGCATAAGAGATTAGTTCTTTTTCTTCACCACCCACATCTGGAGGGGTGGCAAAGAATTCATCACTCTGCGAGCACCATATGAGAAAGGTGGCATGGACGCCAGTCCACTTTGTTTCACATAAGAGGGGTTAGGGTAAGCATATGAATAAGCAGAGAAATTCTTCGAGGACTTATGAACATAATGATGTGAATAATAATGCATATATTCATAGCCCTTAGCTCTACCCTACGAAACAGAGTTGTTAGCACGATGATGTTCATATGAGGATTTTGATCCTTTTGAGGAATTTGATCCATGTGAGGAATTTGGTCCGTATGAGGACTTGGATCCATATGAAGAATTTGGTCCATATGAAGAGTTTGATCTGGGGTTCCTATTCTTCACTGGTGGTGTCATGAGGACATTCACCTGAAGACTTTCAACATAACTTTTGGGAACCTAGATTTTCTTCATAGGGGAACCGTTCCTGCAGTTAGTGCCAACATATCTAGCAAATACTTCACCATTCTGATTTTTGAACAGTTTATAGTTGGAGTCAAATGACTCATCAGAAGAATGAGGAGATTCACATGTAAATCCAGATAAGTTAGATGGATCAACTAGAGGTCCCTTTGCAGCAACCCATGAGGTTTTGGGGTACTGCTCAGGCTTCCAGTATGTTCCATCAGCATTGAGTTTCCTCTCAAAGGCAATACCCTCTTTCCTAGGGTTTCTATTGAGGATCTGCTTTTTAAGCACATTACAAAGAGTGATGCCCTTTGAGACTTTTGTACATGCCTGCATATACAATTCCTTCATCCCTGCATCGTCAGTGAAACTAGCAATGTCCTCAGATGAGGAATTAGTGATAGCAGAGGCAGGTGAAGAATTTGTAACATTTGAAGCATTTGAACATTCAGGTGAAGAATTAGCAAATTCATGTTTAATGCACTTTAAGCATGGGGGATCAAATTCTTCCTGAGTGGCGCTGATTTGTCGAGCAAGTAATGAATCGCGCTCCTTCTGAAGATCTTCATAAATCACTCTTAGCTTCTCAAGATCTTGCTTTCTTTGAAGAAATTCATAAGAAAGCTTCTCATGATCAGTTAAGAGGATTTTATGATGACTTTGAAGGTTGTCAAACTTAGACTGAAGGCTCTGAAGATTTTCAGTTACGTCTTTAGTGCGGTCCATTTCATCACCCAACATATCATCACTTTTGTCTAGCATGTTTTGAAGTTTTTCAATAGCCTTTTGTTGTTTCATAGCAATCTTAGCAAGTTTAGAGTAGCTAGGCTTGAGATTTTCATCAGATTCATCCTCACTTGATTCAGAGGAGGGGTATTTAGTTACCATAGCAGCCTTTGCCATGAAGCAATAGCTGGGAGTGTAGTCGTCATTGTCTTCATCAGCGTTGTTGATGTTGCCATTTTCTTCAGAGCTGAAGATAGACTTGCTGACAAATGCGGTAGCAAGAGCTAGACTTGCCACACCTGACTCAGACTCCTCGGATGCCTCCTCTTCCTCATTATCCTCAGATTCAGCCTCAGAATCCATTTCCTTGCCAATGAATGCCCGAGCCTTCTTGGAGCTGCTCTTCTTGTGGGATGAAGACTTCGAGGATTTTGATGATGAAGACTTTGAAGATTTCTTCTTCTTCTTGGCATCATCAGAACTATAATCCTTGTATTTCTTCTTCTTTAGTTACTTGTCCCACTGAGGACAATCTTGAATGTAGTGACCAGGCTTCTTGCATTTGTGGCATAGCCTTCTCTTATAGTCACTTGATGAGGAATCACTGCTCCTTGAAGATTTTCCAAAGCGACCATGTCTTGATAATTTCTGGAACTTCTTCACGAGCAGTGCTAGCTCCTGGCTCAATTCTTCAGGGTCACCAAGGCTACTACCAGAATCATCACACTCAGATTCAGACACTGCCTTGGCCTTCAGGGCACGTGTTCTGCCATAGCTTGAACCATAGAGATCTCTCTTTTCAGCAAGCTGGAACTCATGAGTATTTAGCCTCTCGAGGATATCAGCGGGATCTAGTGACTTGTAATCAGCACGCTCTTGAATCATCAGTGCTAGAGTGTCAAATGACGAATCAAGTGATCTCAGCAATTTCTTCACCACCTCATGATCCGTGATGTTAGTGGCACCGAGCTTTGAAGCTCATTTGAGATATCAGTGAGGCGATCAAAAGTTTGCTGAACATTTTCATTGTCGAGTCTTTTGAAGCAGTTGAAGAGATTGCGAAGAACGTCAACACGAGAATCACGTTGAGTTGAGACTCCTTCGTTTACTTTTGAGAGCCTATCCCAGATAAGCTTAGCAGTTTCCAAAGCACTCACTCCACCATACCGCCCTTTACTCAGATGACCACATATGATATTCTTCGCTTGAGAATCGAGTTGCTTGAATCTCTTCACATCAGCAGCATTCAGGGAAGGTGTGACTGAGGGAAAACCATTTTCCACAACGTACCAGAGATAGTTGTCAATTGCTTCAAGATGCATTCGCATCTTATTCTTCTAGTAGGGGTAGTCCATGCCATCGAAGGTAGGACACCCAGCAGAGACCTTGATCATACCTGCGGTCAACATAACTAAAACTCCAGGCGATTAAACCAAAATCACACAGAACAAGGGAGTACCATGCTCTGATACTAATTGAAAGTGCGTTATATCGACTAGAGGGGGGTGAATAGGCGATTTTTATGAATTCTTCACTAAGGAATTTGCCGGTGAGGAAATTCCTTAACGAAGAACTACTTGCAGCGGAATAAGTACTCAGAAGTAAGCATGACAGAATACACACATGGTCATCATGATGAAATGAAGACAAACACAGAGTACAGAAAGCGTAAACACATGATAACATAAGATGAAGACAAACAGACTGAAGAAATTGAACTGAGGAAATTGAGAAAGTCTTCAGTCAAAGTCTTCAAACACAGATATGAACAATCACTCGACACAGTAATGAGGAAATGAATGAGTTGAGGAAATAGAACCAGTAAGGTTGGTGAAGACAATGATTTGGTAGACCAGTTCCAACTGTTGTCTCAGTTGTACGTCTGGTTGGAGCGGCTGAGTATTTAAACTCGAGGACACACAGTCCCGGACACCGAGTCGCTGAGCACGCAGCTCAAGACACCAAGTCCTCACCGTATTCTCCTTGAACTAAGGTCACACAGACCTCGTCCAATCACTCGTGGTAAGTCTTCAGGCGACTTCCAAACCTTCATAGACTTCGGTCACTCGACGATCCACAATTCCTCTTGGATGCTCTAGACCATGACGCCTAACCATCTGGAAGAAGCACAGTCTTCAAAGATAACGAGCGTCAGATCCACGCAGGATCAATCTCTTCAGTGATGCTTAATCACTTTGGGTTTGTGGGTGTTTGGGTTTGGATTTTCCTCACTCGATGATTTTCGCTCAAAGTCCTCGGAGGATGGGTTGCTCTCAAATGACAAGTGTCAGTTTCTCTCGGAGCAGCCAACCTGCTAGTGGTTGTAGGGGGTGACTATTTATAGCCTAGGGATCAGCCCGACATGATAAGACATAAATGCCCTTCAATGATATGACCGTTATGTGGATAAGATATTTTGGGACAGCTGGCGCGTAGCACAGCAACGGTCGGAAATCTGACTCTCAAATTCCTCAGGGCTATCATGTTCCTCACTGTGTAGGCAATCCGCACTGGTGAATTCCTAACTGCTCAGTCAGAACAAATTCCTCAGCGACCAGAAGAACTTTGTCTCAGTCACTGAAGAAATTGACTGAACTGTATGATATTTCCAATGGCTTCACTCGAAGGGATTGGTAGGTGTAGGATTTCGAGTTGAGCATCACCTGGAAATTTTTCCTTAGTATTTCCTCGACCCCCTTTAACAGTACGGTGTTTCCTATGACTCAAGTAAGAGAAAAACAAAACTATGAAAACGAAAGTCTTCAAGCTTCATATTCCTTGCATGAATATCAAGTCTTCACGGACACACCAATTTGTTCACTTTCAAAGTCTTCATGAAAGTCTTCAGGAATACCAAAATCTTCAGTCGAAGATATTCATTTTTAGGGGTCGAATTTCACTGTAAATATCAAACTCCTCATAGACTTATAGACCTGTGTACACTCATAAACACATTAGTCCCTTAACCTATAAGTCTTCAATACACCAAAATCACTAAGGGGCACTAGATGCACTTACATCATGCCTATCTTGTGGATATGATGCTCCTTTGTGAGGAGGCGTGTCATGCTCAGACGCAACCACTTGATGTCTCACATATCATGTGGTGCGAGCTTCAATTTGCTGTGTTCAACCGTAAGGTCCCCATCTATGGGCCTTACCTGTTTCTCTTGATCACCAAGACTTGGGAGAAGCTCTATCGCAATGATGAGTTTGTTGCCCCCAACTGGATTCATCATGAGCCCATCAAGCTCCACATCAAGAGGCAATGGGCTAACACCACCACTAGTGCTGAGGCCGAGGCTGCCAAGATGGATGTGGATGAGGATGAGATCGAGGAGGAGGAAGTGGATGAGGACAGTTCTCATGGATACACTCCTCCCTCTACCGAGCCCTCTTGGGCTAAGAATCTCAAGAAGAAGATGAAGGCACTGTTCTGCATGTAGACCCAGGGGCAGTACAGGGCCCATGTTGCCTCCAAGAAGAGTCGCCAGCGCGATAAGAAGATATTGATGACCTTTGGCGAGAATCTGACCAGTGGCTCAGAGTAAATCATCACTCCGGAGGCTGACTGGATAGCCAAGCAGGGGTATAAGTGGACGGAGTCCGAGGAGGAGTCTATTCCAGCTACTGAGACCGACATGGAGTCGTTTTTTTGACTATAAACAGTAGGGTAAAACCCCACTGCAATTTTTATATTATTGAACAAGTAAACAAGTAGTCTTGTAGGCTTGAGGTAAGCCCACAGAAATAAAGAAAAAATAAAAAACTAAGAAAAATAAAGGACTAAAAAAGGTAAAAAAAGGAAAAGAAAAGGAAAAAAGCTATGAGTAAGCAAAAATAATAAAAATTACAGCAAGTCCTCCAGCCATTGGTTGAAATGATTCAAATGTTTCCTCTTCATTCTGAACCTTAAAAGTTTTAGCTCCTCCAGGAAAATGAACCTCCAGCCTTGAAAAGATGGTGTAATGTTTTCGAATATTTTGTTATTTCTGCTTATCCATATGGCCCATGCTCCAAGAATGATGATCTCCATGTAAAAAGGGTATTTTAGTTTGTCCTTTAGATCCTGGAATGCTTCCAGAACTGACAGATTTGGTGTTCTAGTTGGACAAATGAAGTCCTAGCATTATTGCACAAATGGGCATCCCCAGAAAAGGTGATGAAGTGTTTCTTCTTGTTGACAATCATTCACTGCACAGTTGTATGCTTCCAGCACAAAATTCTTCCTTCTAAGCAGGTTTCTAGTGTTAACTCTGTCATGGAGTAGTTACCAGAAGAAGACTTTATGCTTTGGCTGACATGAGCTTTGCCAGATCCAATTGAAATGGGGAGGTGTTTGTTTGTGACCTATTAATACCTTATATGCTTTGATGGAAGAGTATGTTTCCTTACCCCAGATATAACTCCAAGTATCTAGAGATTCCAGAAATTCAGATTGTCTCATAGAGATGCAAATGTCTTCCATTTCAAGGAATTCCTCATATGCCTCTGTTGTCAATCGTAAGAAGAAGAGGTCCTGAAGATACTCTGTCTGCAATACCTGTTGTATGTTCATCTGTGGGTTTCTCACAAAAGAGTACAGGTGGTGGAATTTGTGTTTGAGTATAGCCTAGTGCCAAAGATCATCCCAAAAATAAGCAATGATCCCATCTCCCACATTGCATCTAGCAATGGCTTTGTAATGATCCAGAAGTGCCAAGTTTGATTTCCACCAAAAAGAACCTACCATGTTGTCTCCTGGTAACTTCCCATCATTGTAGTAAGTTTCCCTACAAGGAGTCGTTTTCAGCCTGAGCTACCACATGTGTCGTAGGTGTCCTCTCTTCCTTTTTGGTGTCTCGATGCCAAAGGGGGAGAGAGTGTAGGATTTGCGCGTCTTGTGTTTTTCGCTTTTTTTTGGTCTGTTGAACCTCGTTTGCTTTGGTTTGGATTGTGCTCGTAAGACCAAGTTATCTATCATATGGTGTAAGACATATGCACTCTAGCATATCTTGTTGTCTTTGTTACTTAATAGTTCGTGAGCCTATGCTATCTTGTGCCCTTCTCTTTATGCTCATATTCATCATCTTTCCTACTTGCTTAGTGTTAGTTATATTGTTGCAAGAGATGCCTTGTCTATAAAATATAGGGGGAGTGCTGATCCTAGTATGTGTGACGTGCAGTCCAAAGCACTTCTCTAGAGTGCACACATCTAGGGGGGCCCGTCTATATTTTATAGATGTTGGGTTTACCATTGCTTCTTTTTTATCCCTATGTGCAAATCCCATATTGTGATCAATCCAACAAAAAGGGGGAGATTGTAAGGGAATATTTATCCCTTAGTAGTTTTGATGATTGATGACAATGCTTTTGCGGACTAATCATGTGCATTGAGCATTTCAGATATATCATGTCTAAACACAAGACGATTTGGTATCCCTCGAAGACTGTTGAAGACGACGTTTCTCTATGTTTCTTTTCGGTGGATTTGAGTCGTAGGAAGCCGTACTATTAAGAGGGGGTCTGCGTTGGAAAGGTTTGGGTGGAATCTCACGTACACGTATGTTCCTTTTGCACCACCTTTCCTTTGGCTCTTTGGAGCATCCTCCGTATTTCCATGTCTAGGCAAAATGAAGGACTCCTAATGTTGTTGTACTGAGGCAGGCGGTAGTACTGCTCCCCAGAGCGGTACTACTGCATGCCCTTGCGGTAGTACCGGCATCCAGCACGGTAGTACCGTGAGTGCTCATGGTAGTACCGCTCCGTGGGAGCGATAGTACCATGGCTTTAGGACAGGCGCTATTGCCCGAGCGGTAGTAGGGGCGGATGTAATTTCTTACATCTGCGCCCAACGCGGTAGTACCGCACCTTCGGCATGGTAGTACCGTGAGCTCTGGCCAGTCACAACAGCATGAACGGAAGTAGGGGAGGATGTAATTTTTTACATCCGCGCCCTACATGGTAGTATCGCGCCGGGCTTGCGGTAGTACCGTGTCGGATTTTTGCATAGACCTAAACTTAGCAGAAGTAGTCACATATGTAATTTTTTTATGTCCATGCCTTCTCTGGCTTGACTATCACTGCCCTGTGGTAGTACTGCAAGGCGGCGCGGCAGTACCGCACCAGCGGTTCTACCACTCCCTGTCTTAGCACAGCAGGTCTAGTCCTGGCCCGTGACATGCTAGCGGTAGTACTGCGGTCCGCCGCGGTAGTATCGCATGCCCGTGAGGTAGTACCACTTGTATGGTGCGGTAGTACCACGTGTCGCAGGCTGAGTTGGTGGATAACGGTTGGATTTGTTCTTCCACTATATAAGGGGAGTCTTCTTCTCCGAGTAGACCACCTCTTCCACCTCCAAGCTCCATTGATGATCTAAGCTCCATTTTCGCCCGATCTCTGTCCCTAGCCAATCAAACTTGCTGATTCTCTAGGGATTGGTTGAGAAGGCCTTGATCTACACTTTGACCAAGAGAAATTTGACTCCCCCCACTAATACCTTGCAGATCTTATTACTCTTGGGTGTTTGAGCACCCTAGATGGTTGAGGTCACCGCGGATCCATAGTCCATTGTGGTGAAGTTTCGTGGTGTCATTGGGAGCCTCCAATTAAGTTGTGAAGATTGCCCCAACCTTGTTTGTAAAGGTTCGATCGCCGCCTCCAAGGGCACCAATAGTGGAATCAGGGCATCTCGCATTGTGTGAGGGCGCGAGGAGAATACGGTGGCCCTAGTGGCTTCTTGGGGAGCATTGTGCTTCCACACCGCTCCAACGGAGATGTACTTCCCCTCAAAGGGAAGGAACTTCGGTAACACATCCTCGTCTCCATCGGTTCCACTCTTGGTTATCTCTTACCTTTACTTGTGCAAGTTATATTGTGTTATATCCCTTGCTTGCTTGTGCGCTTTATTGTTGTTGCATCATATAGGTTGCTCACCTAGTCGCATATCTAGACAACCTACTTTCATGCAAAGTTTAATTTGGTAAAGAAAAGCTAAAAATTGTTAGTTGCCTATTCACCCCCCCCCCTCTAGTCAACTATAGCGATCCTTTCACATGTGGTTGCTAGAGCCAATGAGAATTTTACAGCTAGAAAATCCCCATTGGCCCCGGTTGTTAACGGCTTACCGGATCCAAACTGGAACCTGATAGCTTAACGGCGACCCGTTATGGTGGATGCCACGTGTCGGTTACCCTTGACGAAAGCACTTCCATGATGTGCCAGTTATCGTCATGGAAGTGGACACTTCCGTGATGATAATTTTGGTATTATCATGGAACACTTCTATGACAACGTAGGTATGACTATCTTGATTCTATCATAAAATCATCATGGATGTACATGCATGACAAAAAACGTGACCTACTATGACAAACACGTATCATCATGCTACTTCTTGAGATTGCGTTGGTTTTTCCCTTGAAGAGGAAAGGGTGATGCAGCAAAGTAAAGATAAGTATTTCCCCCTGTCGGTGTCAAAACCGGCGGATCTCGGGTAGGGGGTCCCGAACTGTGCGTCTAGGCGGATGGTAACAGGAGACGAGGGACACAATGTTTTACCCAGGTTCGGGCCCTCTCGATGGAGGTAAAACCCTACGTCCTGCTTGATTAATATTGATGATATGGGTAGTACAAGAGTGGATCTACCACGAGATCAAGGAGGCTAAACCCTAAAGCTAGCCTATGGTATGATTGTTGTAATGCATGTTGTGTCCTACGGACTAAAGCCCTCCGGTTTATATAGACACCGGAGGAGGCTAGGGTTACACAGAGTCGGTTACAATGGTAGGAGATCTACATATCCGTATCGCCAAGCTTGCCTTCCACGCCAAGGAAAGTCCCATCCGGACACAGGACGGAGTCTTCAATCTTGTATCTTCGTAGTCTTGGAGTCCGGCGGATGATGATAGTCCGGCTATCCGGACACCCCCTAGTCCAGGACTCCCTCAGTAGCCCCTGAACCAGGCTTCAATGACGATAAGTCCGGCGCGCATAATGTTCGGCATTGCAAGGCGGGTTCCTCCCTTGAATAATCCAGAGAAGATCATGAACACCAGGATAGTGTCCGGCTCTGCAAAATAAATTCCACACTCCACCGTAGAGAGAATAAAATGTACACCAGTCCAATCTGCTGACGTATTACGCGGCATGACATCACACCGCTACCAAGCCTTTACTCGAATTGTTCTTTATTATACCACCTCAGCATGTTTAGCGAAGCGGTTTCCTTGGCACGTCTTGTCCAAGCAGAGATCGTGTTCCTCTTATTCCAGGATTCCCATCAATACGCGCGTGGGTAACCCAACCGTGCCCGTCGCCACGCCTCCTCTATCGAAGGTGAAACCCAAACGGCCACGGAGACGGCTCTTGGTATTTTTCCCCTTTATAAGAGGACCAAGGCTCGTTCTTTTTCTTCAATCTCGCATCGAATCTCTTCCTTGCTCCCAGTTCCAACACCTAGGGCCTCAGATTCGAGCGCTTCGGATTCTCAACCATGTCCGGCTCCAACCCTCAGGGCCGGTGGATGCCCTCCTCCATCACGGAGGAGGACATATTGAAGCTACGTGAGGCCAAGTACCTGGCCTGCGAGATTTCGCACAGGTTGCCTGCCCAAGGGAAGGCCGTGCCCTCCCCCGAGCCCGGCGAATACGTTGTCTTCGTATCCCACCTCCGTCGGGGTTTAGGCTTCCCGACGGACACCTTTGTGAGAGGGCTCATGTTCTACTACGGGCTGGATTTTCACGACTTGGCTCCGGAGTCCATCCTCCATATCTCCGCATTCATCATCGTCTGTGAAGCCTTCCTCCGCGTCACTCCCCACTTCGGCCTGTGGCTGAAGACCTTCAATGTGGAGCCAAAGATGATCGGGGGGCGTCAAGCGGAGTGCGGCGGGGCGGCCATAAGCAAAAAGGCCGATGCCCCGTGGCCCGAGGGCTCCTTCCAAGAGGAACCCGGACTGTGGCAACAGGAGTGGTTCTATATCACCGCTCCGAAGGGCAGCAAGCAAAAGCCACCGCCTTCATTCCGCCCGGGACCACCACGTCAACTGATGTCGTGGGTCAACCAAGGGCTCAATTGGGGGCCGTCCGAAGACGTGCCCTCACTGCAGGGCCGGATTTGAGACCTCCAAGCGAGGGAGATCAATCTGGTCGTGGTGATGCAGGTAATGCTAACCAGGCATCTCCTGCCCTGCAAACGCCGTCCTCTCCGTCTATGGGAGTTCAACCCGGAGGGACCTCGAATTCTCCAACACTTCATGGGTGCGACACCCGTGGAGATGTACAAGTTGTTCTTCGGACCGGAGGTGGCGTGTCTGGAATTGGCCGAGGATGCAGGCCTAAGCTGCAATCGCCCGGATAATCAGGTAAATAGCTCAGAGTCCGGACGTTCTGTTTATATGCTTTTCTAGAGTTCGCCTCCTGACCCATTACTTTTCACAGGAGTGGGTGGCGCGATCGAGGCTGATAAGGTGTCCGGCCCCCCTCCCAGAGACCGCACTGGAGCCCGTGCTGGTCAGAATGTTGGAGGTCGCACCTATAGAAGGGAGCGATGGGGAAAATAGAGGAGCTATTACTTCGCCCAAATGGGCGTCTGAAGAGGGGGGAATCAAAAACCCCTCCTTCCAGGGGGAGAAGAGGACCGCCTCCGAGGATCCGGAGGCCAAAGCCCCTAAACGGGGGAAGAGATCTTCCCCGGGGGGTCCGGCGTCCGGGGAGAACCCGGACGCACAATCATCGCCAAAGAATCAGCCCTCCAGCGAGCCGTGAGTATGAAAAGGGGATTTCATTAGTAAGAAAATACCTCCATTTCTGCTTCTGTGGGTAACCGAAATTTTTATCCTACAGTTCGGATTTGCAGCCTTCTCAAATGAGTTCATCTTCGGGGGACCTTCTTCCGGAGATGATGGAGAGCGAAACGCCTCCGTCTGCTGCGCCGTCAGATAATGCAGACGAGCCTGAAGTATCGTCACGGAGGGCATCCCCGAGTCCGGAGGGGCCAGAGAGTTCGGCGCCCGCTGGTATCCGGCCGGGAGAACTGAAGAATCTGCTTGAGAGGGCGTCCATCTCAGAAGATCACCGTGCGTTGATGCGCATGGTGATTGGAAGGATTTCGTCCGCCGAGAGCGGATTGCGTAATGCTGCTATGAGTTTGCTGGCGGGATTTGAGGTACGCGAAAATGGCGCACCTTCTATTTTTTGACAGTTTTGCACATAAAAGTGTGCCCTGTATAGATAGTAGCCCCTGAGACTCGGTAGGTTGTCGAAAACGACAGCGTGCCAAGGATCGAAATCGCGAGTAATGAATGTCGCCGTTCCTATGCAGGTGGCGGATAGTCCGAGGGCTAGCCGGACTAGTGGGGTTGCCGAGTTAATGCGGCAACTTGATGCGGCGGATGCGGACATCGCATTTGTCAACCGGCGACTTGACGAGTCGCAGGGTAAATGAGTTCTCCACAGTCGCTTTATTAATGGGGTCAAAGCCCTCCTCTGATAAATTATGTGCTGTTATACAGACGGTGCTGCTGCTGTGGAGAGCCTTCGGGCCGAACTTGCTCAAGATAAGGAGCAAGCCCGAAGGAGTGACGCGGCTGCCTCGAGGGCGGCCTAGGAGTTAAAAGCCGAAAGGGCTTCTCACTGCCTAAGCAGGGAAGAGGTGGCCGAATTGGCCGTGAAAGTAAAAGATGCTGCCGACCGTAATGAGGCTCTTGAAAAGGAGCGCTTATCGGAGCGGGAAGACCTGAGGAAGGCCACCGCCGAGGCCAAGGATGCCCGCTCTGCAATGCGGGCCATGAGGGAGGAGCTGCGCCAGGCCGGAGATATTGTGGCTGGCAAGCCTTATCTGCTGCGTCGCCAGTTTATGGATCAGAAATATGCTCAATTTGATCGGCTGTGGAGTCCGGAGGATCCGTATATGGACTTAGCGGCAAGTGCGGCTGATGCCGTTGAGCACTTCCGGAGCCAGAAGGATCACAAGACGGAAGAGCTATTTTGGTCTCAATTCCGTAGTCCGGATCGCTCACTTCCGTTGACCGACCGGTTGGCCGAATGGGCCGAGCTAACTAGATTGTCCGGACTTGCCATGACTGACATTGTGGCTCATGTTTGGCCAGAGAGGCCCAAGGCGACGAGCTACTTTGGCTTACTGCAGCAATTCCTTGGAGCGGTGCCGCATATCAAGGAGATGAAGCGGTCGGCCTGCATCGAGGGCGCGCGGATGGCTCTTGCCCGTGTGAAGGCACATTGGACAGAGATGGATGCCACCGCTGTTGCCGCCCAGGGTTCGGATGAAAGCCGGCTCCCCGCCGAGCACTATTTCGGGGAAGTTTTGCGTGGCGCTCGTGTAGTAGAGTCGCAGTGCTCAAAAAATGTCACGTTCAAATGAACGTTTTAGCTTGTAAAACGATGATTATGTTATAGCTGCTTTTTATACTTGTGCGTCCCAAGTAGTGAAACTTCTCCTATGCGGCCGTTTGTGTATACTTTTGTATAACCTGAAAGATTGCAGTCTTCGGCTTCATCCCCCACGCACAAGGTGTGGGGGTGTTCGCAAAAATAGCACGTTTTCACACTTAATCCGACGTCTCGGTCCTGTTAAGGAGGTGGTAGCGTAGCGAACGAGGCAATCCGGACTATAATGCTTTATCACTTTCACTTAGCCAGTGGAGTTCGAGGGTGGGGCTACGATATAGCCCCTGGGGGCACCGCACTTCTCCGATTTCGGGGCGCATTTTTGCCTGACCGGGAAACGTTCCTTCTTCAAAGCGGGGAATTCTAAACATTCTGGTAGTCGATCGAGTGGTTGACCAGTCTCTCGCTATATCATGACAGTCAGTTTTCGGCTTTCTCTACTAAGGTGCTCGCCCAGCCGAACTGGGGCACAATCGCAGTAGTTCTCCTGGTGCCGCATTAGCCGATGATACGGAACGTAAGGCAGCAAAACACAGGAGCAGGGCAAACCCAACATTTGACCAAAGACATGATTCGGAGCTGATGCATATAATGCCTAACTCGAGACGCCGAACACTCCCTAAGGTGTTCGGTATTTATGATAATGGGCAGAATAACGCCCTAAGCCCCTAGTGTCCAGGTACGGGCATGGTCTTCTGACGCGGCCGATGCCAAAACGTCAGGCTCCGCATTGGTTATAGGAGGAAACTAAGGGAGAATAACAACAAGAGACAGTAAAAAAGGTTTACGCAGGGTCTTAATCTGAAAAGAATCCTCGCAACGGGTCCCTACTGCACGTCTGCGCCTGTGTCTCCGTTGTGCCGTTATCCTGGATGGGTATGCATGTTGCTCAACTGTAGAAAGAGAGGAAAGTTTAGTTTGAAAACAATTCGTGTGAAGAAAAAAAAAGGTATGTGTGAAAGAAAAAATATAAACAAGCAAAGCGGGGTTTGGATGAACCCGCGGTTGAGTGTGCGCGCAGCCCCGTGTGAAGGGGTGTGCGGCTAGGGAGCCCCTAGCCTGCTGATGCCGGACTCGTCTATCTGTGTCCGAGGTCTTTGGGTGACCCTCGCACTGAGATGATGCCACGCGGACCGGGCATCTTGAGTGTAAGAGACGCGTAATGTGGTATGGCGTTGAAACAGACAAAAGCCTTTCGTCCCAAGAGTGCTTGATATCCACTTTTAAATGGGACGATATGAAAAATTAGTTTTTCGCGCCGAAAGTTGTTCAGTGGTCCGAACAGGACTTCTAGCAACAGGGAGCCTGTGCACTTGGCATATGGGCCTGGCGTCACTCCTTTGAAGGAAGTGCGGCTGTGTCGAATTTTGGTAGGGTCTATCCCCATCTTGCGGATTGTGTTTGAATACAGCAGGTTTAAGTCGCTGCCTCCGTCCATTAGGACTTTAGTAAATTGTAATCCGTCGATTATGGGATTCAATATCAGGGCAGTCCATCCCGCGTTTCGAATGCTTCTGGAATAGTCCAGGTGGTCGAAAGTGATTGGTTTTGATATCCAATTTCTCTGGTCTGCTGGGTTGGACCGTGCGAGGCTCTTTTTAGGAAGTGCCGCACTATTTTCCGTATTATCACATGAAGTGAGTTTACTGATTTGACCTCTTGTGGGAAAGTCTTTTGTTTTCCGGTGCTCTGCTGGTGGGGTTTATCGTCTTCGCTTGACGCATCGAGCCCCTTGTGTTCGGCGTTTAATCGGCCGGACTGTTTGAAAACCCAACAATCCCTGTGGGTGTGGTTTGCAGGCCTTCCGGGGGTACTGTGGATTTGACATATCCGACCCAAAATCTTTTTTAAGTTGGACAACTCATCGCTGTCATCCTTAAGAGGCGGTGTTTTGTTGTTTGGCCGCGAGCTTTTGAATCCGGCGTTGACTGCCGTGCTCTTTGGGCTTTTCACTTTATTCCGGCGCTGCTCTTTTCTGCGCCGTGATTTTCCGTTTCCATCTCTTATCTCGGATGTACTTGGGTCGCTGGTGCTGCATCTTGCTAGCCAGCTATCCTCTCCCGCACAGAAGCGGGTCATGAGGCTTGTTAGTGCGGACATTGTCCTCGGTTTCTCTTGGCCGAGGTGCCTGGCAAGCCATTCGTCTCGGACATTGTGTTTAAAAGCTGCTAAGGCTTCGGCGTCCGGACAGTCGACTATTTGGTTCTTTTTGGTGAGAAACCTGTTCCAGAATTTCCGCGCTGACTCTCCGGATTGGTGAGTTATATGACTTAGATCATCTGCGTCCGGAGGGCGGACATAAGTCCCTTGAAAATTTGCTCTAAACGCGTCCTCGAGCTCTTCCCAACTTCCAACAGTGTTTTCTGGGAGGCTTTTAGGCCAATGACGGGCTGGCCCTTTGAGCTTGAGGGGTAGGTATTTTATGGCGTGGAGATCATCTCCTCTGGCCATGTGTATATGTAGTATATAATCTTCTATCCAGACTCCAGGGTCTGTTGTTCCATCGTAGGCCTCTATGTTTATTGGTTTAAATCTTGCTGGGAATTCATGGTCCATCACCTCATTGGTGAAACATAGCGGGTGTTCGGCGCCCCTGTATTTGGGTGTGCCGCTATCTTCGGACACTTGACGTGTTGCCTTGCTTCCGGGGGCCTTCTTCTTTGGCCCGTAGATGGACCTGGCTGGGCCATCTGTCCTTCCAAGTTCATTGGTTGGTTTATGTGTTGCGCCGCTTTCAGAATTTGGCCTGTCATCCGGCCGTCTATCCAACCAGGCAGCCTCTTTATTTTTTGACTGTGGAGGCTCTATGGCCTCATTGTCGAATTCTGGTAGCAGTTTGCGCTTCGGGTAGCTCTTTGATTGGTGGCCATTGCCGTATTTATCCGCGATTTTAAGTACTTTGCTCCACCTCATTCTGAGTGTGTCTTCCACTGTTTTGAGCTTCCGCTTTTCCTTCTTCAATCTTCTTGCAGTGTTGACGAGTCTTTTCCGAAGGTTTTTTCCTTCCGGCGGCGTGTCCGGCGTGAGATCGTCCGAACCGTCGTTTTCGCCGGGCCTCGACTGATTATCTGACTCGTCCTGTTCGGACAGTTGCTTATCTGCATGTTCGTCGTCCACTTTCGTGCCCTGCTGTAGTGCGGGGTCCTTGGGAGCGTTGTTGTTGTCGAGGCGGGGCTTAGGGCGGCGTCTGCGCCGCCGTTTTGGTTGTTTATCGGCGGGGTTATCCTCTGCCGCGGCCCGTTGGTCCTCGTTATTGCTCTGTTTTGGGGTATCCACCATGTATATGTTGTATGACGAGGTGGTCCTCGCGTGCCCTATAGGGGCTGTTTCTTGTTCGTCTCCGGCGCCGTCGTCTATAGCGTCGATGTCTTCGGAGTCGTAGTCTAGCATGTCGGTTAAGTCGTCGACAGTGGCTACAAAGTGGGTGGTGGGTGGGAGCGGAATTTCTTCGTCGCCCGTATCCCAACCATCCTGGCCATAGTCCGGCCAGGGCTCTCCTGATAACGAGAGATGCTTTAGTGAATTCCGAATGTCGCCAAAAGGCGAGTATTGGAAGATATTCGTGGCGGTGAATTCCATAACCGGCGCCCAATCCGATCTGGTTGGAAGGGGCGCGGGAGGTTCAGAGTCCGGCAGGGAGTCCGGCACCTCGGAATCACGAGTTTTGCGAGGGACAAGATTAGTGTTCGGCTCCATCGCCGTGGTAGTTGAATCCTCTGAGGCGGTGTCCATCCACCGATCCTCTATCTGGGCAATCGGCTCCGGGCTAACGGCCGGAGCGGATTCGTGTGCGGCCTCCAAGGCACTGTTCGGCGGCTGAGCTAGATCATGCCCATCACAACAGTGCGGCGCGCTTGGCTGCGGCTCGAGTCCGTCGAAGATCAAGTCTCCGCGGACGTCGGTCGTGAAGTTTAGGCTTCCGAATCTAACCTGACGACCAGGGGCGTAGCTTTCGATCTGCTCCAGATGGCCAAGCGAATTAGCCCGTAGTGCGAAGCCACCGAATATGAAGATCTGTCCGGGGAGAAAAGTCTCACCCTGGATAGCGTCGTTGGTTGCAGATGCCATCAAGCCTATCGGTGACGACACAGAGGAACTCTCAATGAAAGCACCAATGTCGGTGTCAAAACCGGTGGATCTCGGGTAGGGGGTCCCGAACTGTGCGTCTAGGCGGATGGTAACAGGAGACGAGGGACACGATGTTTTACCCAGGTTCGGGCCCTCTCGATGGAAGTAAAACCGGTCATGCTTGATTAATATTGATGATATGGGTAGTACAAGAGTGGATCTACCACGAGATCAAGGAGGCTAAACCCTAAAGCTAGCCTATGGTATGATTGTTGTAATGCATGTTGTGTCCTACGGACTAAAGCCCTTCGGTTTATATAGACACCGGAGGAGGCTAGGGTTACACAGAGTCGGTTACAATGGTAGGAGATCTACATATCCGTATCGCCAAGCTTGCCTTCCACGCCAAGGAAAGTCCCATCCGGACACGGGACGGAGTCTTCAATCTTGTATCTTCGTAGTCTTGGAGTCCGGCGGACGATGATAGTCCGGCTGTCCGGACACCCCCTAGTCCAGGACTCCCTCACCCCCAGTTAGAGAACCAAGGTATCAATCCTGTAGGAGACAACGCACAAATCACCAATACCTGCACAAACAATCAAACACTTGCACCCAACGCGATAAAGGGGTTGTCAATCCCTTCACGGTCACTTGCCAAAGTGAGATCTGATAGAGATAGATAAAACTAGACAAAAGATAAAGTAAATATATTTTTGGTTTATAGATCGGAAACTAAAAGATTGTGAAATAGTAGATCGGAAACTTATGTGATGGAAAATAGACCCGGGGACCATAGGTTTCACCAAAGGCTTCTCTCAAGATAGCAAATAATACGGTGAGTGAACAAATTATTGTCGAACATTTGATAGAAAAGCGCAAAGTTATGACGATATCTAAGGTAATGATTATGAAATATAGGCATCACGTCTATGTCAAGTAGACCGACTCCTGCCTGCATCTACTACTATTACTCCACACATCGACCGACTGCTGCCTGCATCTAGAGTATTAAGTTCATGAAGAACAGAGTAATGCATTAAGTAAGATGACATGATGTAGAGGAATAAACTCAAGCAATATGATTTAAACCCCATCTTTTTATTCTCGATGGCAACAATACAATACGTGCCTCACTGCCCCTTCTGTCACCGGGAGAGGACACCGCAAGATTGAACCCAAAGCTAAGCACTTCTCCCATTGCAAGAAAAACCAATCTAGTTGGCCAAACTAAACCAATAGATCGAAGATAATTACAAATATATCAAATCATGCATAAAAGAATTCAAAAAATATTCTAATAATATTCATAGATAAGCTGATCATAAATCCACAATTCATCAGATCTCGACAAACACACCGCAAAAGAAGATTACATCGGATAGATCTCCAAGAACATCGAGGAGAACATGGTATTGAGAA
The DNA here is from genome assembly GCA_963921465.1 of Triticum timopheevii. Classification (NCBI taxonomy): domain Eukaryota; kingdom Viridiplantae; phylum Streptophyta; class Magnoliopsida; order Poales; family Poaceae; genus Triticum; species Triticum timopheevii. The sequence goes on from OY997264.1 coordinate 330,848,571, forward strand.
TCAAAGAGAGAGAAGAAGCCAGCTAGCTACTAGCTATGGACCCGAAGGTCTGACGTATACTACTCGCGCTTCTTCGGGAGGGCAATAGAGTTGATGTAGAAGCCCTCCATGATCGAATCCCCCTCAGGCGGGATGTCGGAAAAGGCCCCAAGATGGGATTTCACAGGAACAGAAGGTTGCGGTGGTGGAAAAGTGTTTTAGTGGATGCTTCTGGTGGTTTGGGAATATATGTGAATATATAGGAGGAAGATCTAGGTCAGGGGGTCACCGAGGGGCCCACAAGGTAGGGGGCGCCCCCTACCCCCTCGGTGCACCCTCCACCCTTGTGGCCGCCTCGTGGCTCTTTTGACTTGCACTCCAAGTCTCCTGGGTGTTTTCTGGTCCAAGAAAAATCATCGCAAAGGTTTAATTCCGTTTGGACTTAGTTTGGTATTCCTTTCCTGCAAAGCTCAAAAACAAGGAAAAACAGAAACTGGCACTGGGCCCTAGGTTAATAAGTTAGTCCCAAAAATAATATAAAATTGCATATTAATGTATATAAAACATCCAAAATAGATAATATAATAGCATGGAACAATAAAAAATTATAGATACGTTGGAGACGTATCAAGCATCCCCAAGCTTAATTCCTGCTCGTCCTCGAGTTGGTAAATGATAAAAACAGAATTTTTGATGTGGAATGCTACCTAACATATTTATCCATGTAATATTTCTTTATTGTGGCATGAATGTTCAGATCCATAAGATTCATAACAAAAGTTTAATATTGACATAAAAACAATAATACTTTAAGCATACTAACAAGGCAACTATGTCTTCTCAAAATAACACGGCCAAAGAAAGCTTATCCCTACAAAATCATATAGTGTGGCTTTGCTCCATCTTCATCACACAAAATATTCAAATCATGCCCAACCCGGATGACAAGCCAAGCAATTGTTTCATACTTTTGGTGTTCTCAAACCTTTTCAACTTTCACACAATACATGAGCGTGAGCCATGTACATAACACTATAGGTGGAAGAGAATATGGTAGTTGTGGAGAAGACAAAAAAGAAGGAGATAGTCTCACATCAACTAGGCGTATTAATGGGCTATGGAGATGCCCATCAATAGATATCAATGTGAGTGAGTAGGGATTGCAATGCAACGGATGCACTAGAGCTATAAGTTTATGAAAGCTTAAAAGAAAACTAAGTGGGAGTGCATCCAACTTGCTTTATCATGAAGACCTAGGGCAATTTGAGGAAGCCCATCATTGGAATATACAAGCCAAGTTCGATAATGAAAAATTCCCACTAGCATATGAAACTCACAACATATGAGACCCTCTATCATGAAGATCATGGTGCTACTTTGAATCACAAGTGTGACAAAAAGGATAGTAACATTGGCCCTTCTCTCTTTTTCTCTCATTTTTTTGTTTGGCCTTTGGCCTCCCTTTTATTTTTTCCCTCACATGGGACAATGCTCTAATAATGAAAATCATCACACTCTTATTTACTTACAACTCAAAAATTACAACATGATGCTTAGAACAAAATGTGAATCTATATGAATGCCTCCGGTGGTGTACCGGGATGTGCAATGACTCAAGAGTGACATGTATGAAAGAATTATGAAAGGTGGTTTGCCACAAATACGATGTTAACTACATGATCATGCAAAGTAATATGACAATGATGAAGCGTGTCATAATAAACGGAACGGTGGAAAGTTGCATGGCAATATATCTCGGAATGGCTATGGAAATGCCATAAGAGGTAGGTATGGTGGCTGCTTTGAGGAAGGTATATGGTGGGTGTATGGTACCGGCAAAGGTTGCGCGGTACTAGAGAGGCTAGCAACGGTGGAAGGGTGAGAGTGCGTATAATCCTTGGACTAAAATTAGTCATAAAGAACTCGCATACTTATTGCAAAAATCAATTAGTCATCGAAACAAAGTACTACACGCATGCTCCTAGGGGGATAGATTGGTAGGAAAAGACCATCGCTCGTCCCCGACCGCCACTCATAAGGAAGACAATAAAAAAATACCTCATGCTCCAACTTCGTTACATAACGGTTCACCATACGTGCATGCTACGGGAATCACAAACTTTAACACAAGTATTTATCCAATTCACAATTACTCACAAGCATGACTCTAATATCACCATCTCTATATCTCAAAACAATCATAAGGAATCAAACCTCTCATAGTATTCAATGCACTTTATATGAAAGTTTTTATTATATCCCTCTTGGATGTCTATCATATTAGGACTAAATTCATAACCAAAGCAAATTACCATGCTTTTTTAAAAAATACTCTCAAAATAATATAAGTGAAGCATGAGAGTTCAATAATTTCTACAAAATAAAGCCACCGCCGTGCTCTAAAAAGATATAAGTGAAGCACTAGAGCAAAATTGCCTAGCTCAAAAGATATAAGTGAAGCACATACAATATTATAATAAATCATGATTCATGCGTGTCCCTCTTAAAAGGTGTGTACAAAAAGGATGATTGTGGCAAACTAAATAGTAAGGACTCATATCATACAAGACGCTCCAAGTGAAACACATATCATGTGGTGAAAAAAAATATAGCCTCAAGTATAGTTACCGATAGACGAAGACGAAAGAGGGGATGCCTTACGGGGCATCCCCAAGCTTAGGCCATTGGTTGTCCTTGAATATTACCTTGGGTGCATTGGGCATCCCCAAGCTTAGGCTCATGTCACTCCTTATTCCATAGTCCATCATATCCTTACCCAAAACTTGAAAACTTCACAACACAAAACTCAACAGAAAATCTCATAAGCTCCGTTAGTATAAGAAAATATATCACCACTTTTGGTGCTGTTGTGAACTAATTATTTCTTTATATTGATGTAATATCTACTGTATTCCAACTTTTACATGGTTCATAACCCCCGATACTACCCATAGATTCATCAAAATAAGAAAACAACACATAGAAAACAGAATCTGTCAAAAACAGAACAGTCTGTAGTAATCTATAACTCTTGAATACTTCTGTAACTCCAAAACTTATGAAAAATTAGGAAAACCTGCAAAATTTGTGTATCAATCTTGTGCAAAAATAATAATATCAAAGCACGCTTATGTAAAAAATGAAAATTGTTTTCATGGGTGCAAAAGTTTCTGTTTTTCAGCAAGATCAAAACAACTATCACCGTAAGCCATCCCAAAGGTCTTACTTGGCACAAACACTAATTAAAACACAAAACACATCTAACCAGAGGCTAGATGAATTATTTATTGAAAAACATAAAGGAAATTTATTGGGTTATCTCCCAACAAGCGCTTTTCTTTAAACCTTTTAGCTAGGCATTGATAATTTTAATGATGCTCACATGAAAGATAGCAATTGAAACACAAAGAGAGCATCATAAAACATGTGACAAACAAGTTTAAGTCTAACATGCGTCCTATGCATAGGCATTTTATAAGCAAACAAATTATCAAGACAGGCAAAAACTACCATATGCAAGGAAGAAGAAAGAAACAATAGCAATCTCAACATAACGAGAGATAATTTTGTAACATGAAAATTTCTACAACCATATTTTCCTCTCTCACTATAATTACATGTGGGATAATATTCAAATTCAACAATATAACTATCACATAAATATTCTCCTCATGATCTATATGCATGCAAAGTTGACACTCTTCCAAAAGCGTGCGATTATCATCAAATAAAGTCATGACCTCTCCAAGCCCACTTTTATAAAAAAAATTCACGAGATTGAACACTCTCCGAATATGTGGGATTACTTTTACTTAAAGTTGGCACTCTTCCAAACCCATTTTTAATATTATCGCAAAGATATTCATCTTGAGGCTTAATGTCGGGCGGTAGGGGCGACATATGCCAACGGGTGGCTAATCATTGTGGGAGCCAGTAAGACATCGCCGGTGCCTGGAAACTGGATAAGGCGAAGACATGCACGCCGGCGAATCTTACCCAGGTTCGGGGCTCACCCCTAGTCCTGCTCTGCCGGGTCTCCGCATGATCACTAGATCGACAAGTTGCTACAAGATGCTCCTTGAGCTATTTAGCTAGAGGAAGAAAAAGGGCAAGGCTAGCTTTACTCTTCTCTCTATGTGGTGTGTAAAACTCTAAGAGATCAACCCTTTCCATGGGTGCCCTGGGGGGTTTATACAGGCCTACCTCCCAGGGGTACAATGGTAATCCGGCTGGATGTGGGTCCAGACCGTTAGTTTCTATGGTCGCCGGCTACTCCGCCGGCCGCTGGGGCCCGCCAACTAGTGGGCCCCGCTGATTGGTGGGCCCCGCCGCGGCCGGCCTCTTGGCCGAGAGGCTGGGCCCACCGCCCGGGGTCTTGTCGGCTGCTAGTTACTATGGCCTTACTCTTGGTGACAATGGCTTTGTCGGGGTAAGCATGGCTACAGTACCGCCGCCTGGCGGGCATTCACTATAGCCTTACCCCGTCTCATCTGCTTAATGGTGCACAAACTTCTACGGCGAGGGCAAGCCGGCTGCTGGGAGCCGGCTTCCCCTCATGCCGACTAGTCGAGTCCAGCCGCGCCCTGGTGGCTGTCTGGCAGGAGGGGCCCGCCACCTGTGGGCCGTACTGACAACCTGTCGTGGGCGACGTCATGGTCAATTTGGCAGCAGTGCTGCGCCGGACAGGGAATGGCCGCCCAGTATGGTGCACTGTGGCCACACTTGCTCCGGGATTCGGGGGTGGCAGGCTTTACTATGGCCACGCCCCGTCTCATCGCCGTTATGTGGGTGCAAACTTTGAGGGTATAGGTCAGGCCGCCTACTAGGAGCCGGCTACCCTGGTGGCCGCCTGCCAGGCGTCGGCCTACTTTGAGAGCTCATTGAGCCTCGCCGTCTTCCAGCAGCCGGCCAATGGGACAGTCGACTAGGAGAAGGCGGCCATGCGTCTTGGATGTTCGAGGTCCCAGTCGGCCCGATGTTTTTTGAAGAGCCAGGGGAGCCGGTAGGCTACCCGTGGTCATTTACTTCGACAGTAGTCCCCGAAGCTGGTCGGGCTTCACGGCTGAATGGGGACGAGAAGCCCAAGCAGCTTTCTATTCTGAGGAGCTGACAGCTAGGAGTCGGCCAGAACCAATTGCGCCATCTGGAAGGTTTTTGAGTCTGAAGGCGGGAACCTGATGGCACGCACGCCGGGCACCGGGCCGGCCGCCCGCTGCCCGCACGCCACGTGGCACCTACCAACTGGACCAGCCTGCGAGCCCACGCGCGCAACGGGACGTCGCCGCAGGCTGGGGCCCTACACTACCATGCCTCGTCCCATGTGCGGATCCTTTGTGGCCGAGGCGGGTGGTTGGCATTCCAACTGCAGTTACCACACGTCGTTAAGGCGCAATAATCGCGGGATCGTGGGGGAGTGGGCGCAGTTAATCCCATGACCACCACTCCCCGTCTCCTTGGCTTCGTTGCTCTGCGGCTATAAATAGGGGGAGGAGGGGGAGCGACAAAAGCACGCGCGCTCGTCTCCTCCTTCGCCGTCCTCCTCCTCCTCTTCTTCTTCCCGTCGCTGCTGCTGTACGCCACCGCACCGCGCCTCCAGGCACCTTGTTGCGTTGTGGTTCACCGCCGCGGGGTTGCGCATACGTCGCCGCTGCGCTTTCCTCGTCGAACTTCTCGTCTTCATGGCGCGCGTCGGAGCCTGGGATGGCTCCAACGTCCAAGAATAACCTATCGACTTCCTCCACCGGACGCGGCGTTTGGACGAGAACTATGTGAAGGTCCGCCTCACGCCAGAGCGGGAGATCTCGCCGGCGCTAGAGGAGGGCGAGCGCGTCATCTTTAGGTCGCACTGCTTGCGCGGCCTCGGCCTACCGGCGAGCGGCTTCTTCCGAGCCTTCCTTGATTTCTAAGGCCTTCAGCCGCACCACCTCACTCCGAATATGGTGGTGCTGCTATTCGCCTTCGTCACCCTGTGCGAGGGCTATCTCGGCGTCCTCCCCACCATCGAGCTTTGGGGCGAGTTCTTATACTCGAAGCTCGGCACGGTCGTCAAGAGCGTGGCGGCGTAGTGTGGCGCCTTCGTCGCGGTGCGGAGGCTGGCTACTGAGAATCCATTTCCCCCCATCACGCTGATACTGTCGGTGAAGATGTGGCAGCAGTCGTACTTCTATGTGAAGAACGTCTTCCCGGAGGGCGACTTGGTCAATCTGCTGGCTTACGTAGCCGGCCCGCTGATACGTCTCCGTCGCATCTATAATTTTTTATTGTTCCATGCCAATATTATTCAACTTTTATATACTTTTGGCAACTTTTTATACTATTTTTTAGGACTAACATATTGATCTAGTGCCTAGTGCCAGTTCCTGTCTGTTGCATGTTTTTTGTTTCGCAGAAACCCAATATCAAGTGGAGTCCAAACGGGATAAAAATGGACGGAGAATTATTTTGGAATATTTGTGATTTTTGGGAAGTAAAATCAACGCGAGACGGTGCCCGAGGGGGCCAGGAGATAGGGGGGCGCGCCCCAGGGAGGCAGGCGCGCCCTGGACTCTCCTTGGCCCCCCGTAAGGCGGTTGACGCTCTTCTTTTGCCGCAAGAAAGCTAATTTCATGAGAAAGATCTGGGCGAAAGATTCACCCCAATCGGAGTTATGGATCTCCGGATATAAAAGAGACGGTGAAGGGGCAGAATCTGAGAACGCAGAAACAGAGAGATAGATCCAATCTCGGAGGGGCTCTCGACCCTCCCATGCCATGGGAGCCAAGAACCAGAGGGTAAACCCTTCTCCCATCTAGGGAGGAGGTCAAGGAAGAAGAAGAAGAAGGGGGGCTCTCTCCCCCTTGCTTCCGGTGGCGCCGGAACGCCGCCGGGGGCCATCATCATCACCGCGATCTACACCAACACCTCCATCATCTCCACCAATGTCTCTATCACCTTCCCTCATCTATATTTAGTGGTCTACTCTCCCGCAACCCCCTGTACCCTCTACTTGAACATGGTGCTTTATGCTTCATATTATTTTCCAATGATGTGTTGCCATCGTATGATGTCTGACTAGATTTTCGTTGTCCTATCGATGATTGATGAATTAATATGATTGGTTTGAGTTGCATGTTTTATTATTGGTGCGGTCCTATTGTGCCCTCCGTGTCGCGCAAGCGTGAGGGATTCCCGCTGTAGAGTTTGCAATATGTTTATGATTTGCTTATGGTGGGTGGCACAGACCCGAGTAAGTAGGTTGTTTGCGTATGGGATAAAAGGGGACTTGATACTTTAATGCTATGGTTGGGTTTTACCTTAATGAATCTTTAGTAGTTGCGGATGCTTGCTAGAGTTCCAATCATAAGTGCATATGATCCAAGTAGAGAAAGTATGTTAGCTTATGCCTCTCCCTCAAATAGAATTGCAATAGTGATTACTGGTCTAGTAACATAGTCAATTGCTTAAGGACAATTTCACAACTCCTACCACCACTTTTCCACACTCGCTATATTTACTTTATTGCATCTTTATCTAAACAGCCCCTAGTTTGTATTTACGTGCTCTTTATTATCTTGCAAACCTATCCTATCACACCTACAAAGTACCTCTTGTTTCATACTTGTTCTAGGTAAAGCGAACATCAAGCGTGCGTAGAGTCATATCAGTGGCCGATAGGACTTGAGAGAGTATTTGTTCTACCTTTAGCTCCTCATTGGGTTCGACACTCTTACTTATCGAAAGAGGCTACAACTATCCCGTATACTTGCGGGTTATCACCCGCCGACTGGGAAGCGGCCTAATTGGTCGTATCGGGCCACGTCACTATCGCCCTCCGGAGCCGCCGCCGTTGCACGGCTCAGGGTGATGGTGAGGTTGGAGGGCCTTATCGGGCCCGACTTGCTGACCACCTTCGTGGTGCGCCGGGTGCTCCCGCTCCAAGGCCACCCTCATATGATATGTCAGATGAGCGGGCATCGAGACCCAAGTCGGCTGTGCACCAAGGATATGCCTCACGCAGAGGTAGCTCACTCGATGAACTATTTCTCGAACTGCAAGCTCTCGAAGGAGGAGTGGCGGGTCAGCAACGAACGTACTCGCGCGTGAATCTGCCGCCAGCGGTAAGTCTTCTTTTCTTCTTTTCTCTTTAGTTGCCGAGTTCTACTTGGCTGTCTTGACCAATCGACTACGAAACAAAGTGCCCTCCTCCAGCCAGCAGCCGGCGCCGTAGGGCTGGAGCGTCAGTTCCTTCCTGACCGGGAGGAGAGTGACCTGGACGACCCCGACTTGGGGGCGGCCGCCTTGGAAGATGACACCATAGGAGGAGGCGGCGATGCAGGCGGCTCGGGAATCAGGGCCGGCCTCGAGGATTGGCCGGACGACGATGAGGGAAAGGTCCCCTCGCGCTGCCAGCCGGCATCCGATCAGCAGGGCGCGAGCTCGTCTGCCACGCCAGCTGCCCGAGGCGGTGTGCAGAAGCGCCGGGCCGCGCCGTCCATGTTTGGCAGCCAGCCGAAGAAGCCCAAGAGCTCGGCCGCGGTGACCAAGCGGGAGGAGGCGGCCGCGAAGGCAACCCGCTTCCGCAAGGTGGTGACGGAGCCACAAATGGTTTCTGCGCAAGTGCCGATTCCCTCATGCATTCTTTCTTCCTTCTTGCCAATGTTCTTCTGATTTTTCTTCATCTTTCTCAAAACAGAGCTCCGCTCTCTCTTGAGCGGTTGGTCGCCGCCTCCGTGGTTGGGGCGGCGGGAGGCTCCACCAACGCCCACCGAGTGGACCCTCGCGCCGATCTTCAGGCGGCGAAGGAGAGGAACGCGTGGGAGGCGCATGAGGAGTGGGAGGCAAAGCAGCAGAGGGCGGCTGCCACCAAGGCAACGCAGGAGGCGGCAGACGAGGCCGCGAGGGCGCGAGCCGACGCCGCGGCCAAGGCCCATGCAGATGCCACGGCTACGGCGCAGATAAAGGAGGCCTTACGCAACCAACCCCCACATTTCGTCATTCCCCTCCGCGCCGTGGCGCCTGGGGTCCCGGTGGTGCCGCCGGAAGGGATAGGTGGCGACCAGCCGGTTATGGAAAGGGAGGAGGGCGACACCGTCGCATTAGAGACAGGGGTGACTCCGCCAGCGCCGACTGCGACGGACCAAGGCGGCCAGCCCAGCACGCCACCAGTGCCGCCTGGAGGCGAGCCGGCTGCGGGGGCAGACCTCATGGTCCGATCTCCGGCACGCCAGCACGTGGAGAAGGCGGCCTCGATGCCGTACCGGCAGAGACCTAGGGGCTCTAGTTCTTCGACCCAGGAGCTGGAGACGGTGAGTGTCAGCTCGCTGTACTGGAGCTGAACGAGGCGGCGCGGGACGTCCAGACTCGGCTTCAGGCTCAGGCCGCCGCCTTGAAGAACTACAACCAGGAGTTCCTGGCGACGCGGACGGCCATCCGGGTAAGCCTCGTACTTCTTGCTTTTTGCTCTTGTATTCTTCCGTGGGGGCGCGTCAGCGCACCCACTGGGTGTAGTTCCCGAGTTCCGGGTCGGCTGCTGACCAGGCGGCCTTGAACTTCTAAGTAGACTCGGGTGCTGACTTGTCCTTATTTGCTTGTCTATCCTTTTTGTAGGACTATCATAACCTCCGTGCGGCCGCCTTCAACTCCCATGTCCGGGAGCTGACTCAAAAGACCGCCAAACTGTCTGAAAGCCGGAGTAAGTGTTCCACCTTTTATCTCTCGTGGGGGCGCGTCAGCGCACCCACTGGGTGTAGTCCCCAAGATTCGGGCTGACTGCTGAGAAGTCGGGCCGGATCTTTTCTGGCGACTTCTTCCTTACTATTTATTGTTCTTAGCTGTCCTTGCAGAGGCCAATGCCGCCCTGCAGCAGCAACTGGGTGAGGCCCAGACCGTGCTGCGTGCCAAGGAGGCGGAGTGAAGTGCCACGACTCAGGAGTGCGACCGCCTGGCCAAGAAGCTCTGACCAGGAGGCTAGTCACAAGGCGGCTCTGCAGGCGGTGAAGGACAGAGAGGCCGAGTATGAGACCGAGGTGGCGAACTGGGCCGAGTCGAGGCGGGTGTTGATGATGGCTACAGCCAAATCGAAGACATGGTTGACGGTAAGCTGCCTTCCTCTTTTTTCCTTTGTTTGCCGCCTGTTGCTTGGTTCGATTTCTGACTTTGTATTCTCTTTTCTTCTTCGCGCATAGTACTTCCCCGGCTACTTTGTTGCCGCCAACCAGGTCATCGAGGCCCACCGCAACGTGCAGAGGCAGGCTGGTGCTGAGATCGCGACCAATGCTCGCCGAACGCTTGAGGAGCAGCTCTTGGCCATCCAGGCTCGTCTCCAGCTGGCCCACCGGATGCTCCGCCGCCATCAACGCGTTGGAGCTCAGGTTCTTTCTGCCCTCTGGCCTGATGAGGCGATTCCCCGCACCCCTAGTCGGACTGCCGACTGGCTGGAGGTGGCAGTCGGCCGCTTCGAGGCGTGGAAGGCTTCTGCGGCCCGGGCAGGTGCCAGGTGGGCGTTGGAGTTCGTCCGAGCATGGTACCATGGGCTGGACCTGTCCCAACTGGCCACATTCTGGAAGGAGGCCCACGAGGAGCTGGTGGCGGTGCGGCCGGCTATCATTCATCGTGCTGCGGTGATTGCCGAGTACACCGACACCAGCGTCTTCATCCCTGACCTGAACGAGGGCGGCGCTGAGCTGCCGGCGGACTGGTTTGGGCTGAACCCGGCGGATGGTCAAGACTCGGCGGAGGAAATCGACTCCAGCGACGAGGGAGGAGGAGGAAGAGGACGGTGAAGACGCCGCGCCAGACGGTGGAGCGGCCAGTCAGCCTCAGCCTGACCGTGCTCCAGCAACGAGGCACATGCGAACACGCCTCCTGCTGCCAACGATGATCAAGCCAAAACTCGCCAGCTGGCCACTCCTCCAGCCAACGCTGCCATCTCCATTGATCTGCCTAGCTCGCCAGTTGCACCCTTGGCCTGAGTCGCCACTTTTATCTTTGTCTTCCTGCTCGCTAGTCTTTTGAACAATGTTTGTTAAATTTGCGCAGTTCCACCCACTTGGGGTGTATTCAAACTAATGTTGAATGCTGGCCTTCGAAGGCCTTTTATAATCTTGCCTGTGCTATGCTGGTGTTGACTTCCGACTTTGCTTGCTTTGAATCTTTTTCCGGTTGTTTCCTTTGCCGCCCTCCCTTAGTCGCCGCCTTCCCAGCCGGACAGCTTCTCTGCAGTCTGTGGCTGGGAAAGTACTTAGCCATGTGGGAGGGCAAGTACTTTAGCTTTCTTAGATTGTGGCAAGGTGAGTGGGAAGCCGGCCAGCCGGTTTCTTAGCAGTCGGTTGGCAGGGTGGGGAGCCGGCTTGTGTTATGTAAGCCCAATGGTCCTTAGGCTTTTTCATGTGGGCATCATTTCCTGCCTTTAACTCTTGCCAGTCAAGCAGCCAATTCTGCGAGCTGCGACTTTCGGCAAGAGAGGGCTTAGGTGCCGGCACACTACTTGTCTTACTGCAGGTGGTGCTTAACATAATTCAAGGCGGGAAGTCCCCGGGCTGACTGGTCAAACCCGATGCCGGACGAAAGAGCAAATGTACTAACACAATCATAGGCATGATACTCATCATATAGATAAAAGAGGGTAGTCCCCGAGTGCTCCTCGGGGGGCCCGATGTCTTGTACTTAATACAAAAGATAGCGTGTGTTGGGGAACGTAGTAATTTCAAAAAAATTCCTACGCACACACAAGATCATGGTGATGCATAGCAATGAGAGGTGAGAGTGTGTCCACATACCCTCGTAGACCGAAAGCGAAAGCGTTAGCACAACGCGGTTGATGTAGTCGTACGTCTTCATGATCCAACTGATCAAGTACCAAACGCACGACACCTCCGAGTTTTGCACACGTTCAACTCGATGACGTCCCTCGAACTGCGATCCAGCCGAGCTTTGAGGGAGAGCTCCATCAGCACGAAGGCTTGGTGACGACGAAGATGTTCTACCGACGCAAAGCTTCGCCTAAGCACCGCTATGATATTATCGAGGTGGATTATGGTGGAGGGGGGCATCGCACACGGCTAAGAGATCCAAGGGATCAATTGTTGTGTCTAGAGGTGCCTCTGACCCCGTATATAAAGGAACAAGGGAGGAGGCGGCCGGCCTAGGAGGAGGGCGCGCCAAGGGTGGGGAGTCCTACTAGGACACCAAGTCCTAGTAGGATTCCCCTTTCCTTTCCGGAGTAGGAGATAAGGAAAGAGTTGGAGAGGGAGAAGGAAAAGGGGCCTGCACCCCTTGTCCAATTTGGACCAGAGGGGGGGGGGGAGCGCACGCCTCCTTCCTTTTGGCCTCTCGCCTCTATTTCCGTCCGGCCCAATAAGGCCCATATACTCCCAGCGAATTCCCGTAACTCTCCGGTACTCCGAAAAATACCCGAATCACTCGGAACCTTTCCGAAGTCCGAATATAGTCGTCCAATATATCGATCTTTATGTCTCGACAATTTCGAGACTCCTCGTCATGTCCCCGATCTCATTCGGGACTCCGAACTTCCTTCGGTACATCAAAACTCATAAACTCATAATATAACCGTCATCAAACACTTTAAGCGTGCGGACCCTACGGGTTCGAGAACTATGTAGACATGATCGAGACACATCTCCGATCAATAACCAATAGCGGAACCTAGATGCTCATATTGGCTCCCACATATTCTACGAAGATGTTTATCGGTCAAACCGCATGACAATATACGTTGTTCCCCTTGTCATCGGTATGTTACTTGCCCGAGATTCGATCGTCGGTATCTCAATACCTAGTTCAATCTCGTTACCGGCAAGTCTCTTTACTCGTTACGTAATGCATCATCCCGTAACTAACTCATTAGTTACATTGCTTGCAAGGATTATAGTGATGTGCATTACTGAGAGGGCCCAGAGATATCTTTCCGACAATCGGAGTGACAAATCCTAATCTCGAAATACGTCAACTCAACAAATACCTTCGGAGACACCTATAGAGCACCTTTATAATCACCCAGTTACGTTGTGACGTTTGGTAGCACACAAAGTGTTCCTCCGGTAAGCAGGAGTTACATAATCTCATAGTCATAGGAACATGTATAAGTCATGATGAAAGCAATAGCAACATACTAAACGATCAAGTGCTAAGCTAACGAAATGGGTCAAGTCAATCACATCATTCTTCTAATGATGTGATCCCACTGATCAAATATAACTCATATCCATGGTTAGGAAACTCAACCATCTTTGATCAATGAGCTAGTCAAGTAGAGGCATACTAGTGACACCATGTTTGTCTATGTATTCACACATATATTATGTTTCCGGTTAATACAATTCTAGGATGAATAATAAACATTTATCATGAAATAAGGAAATAAATAATAACTTTATTATTGCCTCTAGGGCATATTTCCTTCAGTCTCCCACTTGCACTAGAGTCAATAATCTAGTTCACATCACCATGTGATTTAACACCAATATTCACATCTATATGTGATTAACACCCATAATTCACATCGTCATGTGATTAACACCTGAAGGGTTTACTAGAGTCAATAATCTAGTTCACATTGCTATGTGATTAACACCCAAGAGTACTAAGGTGTGATCATGTTTTGCTTGTGAGAGAAGTTTAGTCAACGGGTCTGTCACATTCAGAACCGTATGTATTTTGTAAATATTCTATGTCTACAATGCTCTGCACGGAGCTACTCTAGCTAATTGCTCTCACTTTCAATATGTATATAGATTGAGACTTAGAGTCATCTGGATCGGTGTAAAAGCTTGCATCATTGTCTCTTTACTACGAGCTCTTTTATCACTTCCATTATCGAGAAATATTTTCTTAGTCCTCACTAAGGATATTCTTGACCGCTGTCCAGTGTTCTACTCCTAGATTAAAATTGTACTCCCTTGCCAAACTCAGAGCAAGGTATACAATAGGTCTGGTAGACAGCATGGCATACTTTATAGAACCTATGGCTGATGCATAGGGAATGATTTTCATTCTCTTTCTATCTTCTGCCGTGGTCGGGCTTTGAGTCTCACTCAATTTCACACCTTGTAACACAGGCAAGAACTCTTTCTTTGAGTGTTCCATTTTGAACTACTTCAAAATCTTGTCAAGGTATGTACTCATTGAAAAAAAGTTATCAAGCGTCTTGATCTATCTCTATAGATCTTGATGCTCAATATGTAAGCATCTTCACCGAGGTCTTTCTTTGAAAAACTCCTTTCAAACACTCCTTTATGCTTTGCAGAATAATTCTACATTATTTCCGATCAACAATATGTCATTCACATACACTTATCAGAAATTTTGAAGTGCTCCCACTCACTTTCTTGTAAATATAGGCTTCACCGCAAGTGTGTATTAAAACTATATGCTTTTATCAACTTATCAAAGCGTATATTCCAACTCCGAGATGCTTGCACCAGTCCATAGATGGATCGCTAGAGCTTGCGTATTTTGTTAGCACCTTTAGGATTGACAAAACCTTCTGGTTCTATCATATACAACTCTTATTTAATAAATCCATTAAGGAATGCAGTTTTGTTTATCCATTTGCCTAATTTCATAAAATGTGGCAATTTGCTAACATGATTCGGATAGACTTAAGCATCGCTATGAGTGAGGAAATCACATTGTAGTCAACACCTTGAACTTGTCAAAAACCTTTTTGCGACAATTCGAGCTTTGTAGATAGTAACACTAGTATCAGCGTCCGTCTTCCTCTTGAAGATCCATTTATTCTCAATGGCTTACCGATCATCGGGCAAGTCAAGCAAAGTCCACACTTTGTTCTCATACATGGTTCCATCTCAGATTTCATGGCCTCAAGCCATTTCGCGGAATCTGGGCTCATCATTGCTTCGTCATAGTTTGTAGGTTTGTCATGGTCAAGTAAAATGACCTCCCGAACAGGATTACCGTACCACTCTGGTGTCGACTGTACTTTGGAAGACCTACGAGGTTCTGTAGTAACTTAATCTGAAGTTTCATGATCATCATCATTAGTTTCCTCACTAATTGGTGTAGGAATCACTAGAACTGATTTCTGTGATGAACTACTTTCCAATTCGGGAGAAGGTATAATTACCTTATCAAGCTCTACTTTCCTCCCACTCACTTCTTTCGAGAGAAACTCCTTCTCTAGAAAGGATCCATCTTAGCAACGAATATCTTGCCTTCAGATCTGTGATAGAAGGTGTACCCAACTGTTTCCTTTGGGTATTCTATGAAGACGCACTTCTACGCTTTGGGTTCGAGCTTATCAGGTTGAAACTTTTTCACACAAGCATTGCAACTCCAAACTTTAAGAAACGACAACTTAGGTTTATTGCTAAACCATAGTTCATACGGTGTCGTCTCAACGGATTTTGATGGTTCCCTATTTAATGTGAATGCAACTGTCTCTAATGCATAACCCCAAAACAATAGTGGTAAATCGGTAAGATACATCATAGATCGCACCATATCTAATAAAGTGCGGTTATGACGTTCGGACACACCGTTACGCTGTGGTGTTCTAGGTGGCATGAGTTTGTGAAACTATTCCACATTATTTTAACTGAAGGCCAAACTCGTAACTCAAATATTCATCTCCACGATCAGATCGGAAAATTTATTTTCTTGTTACGATGATTTTCCACTTCACTCTAAAATTCTTTAAACCTTTCAACTATTTCAGACTTATGTTTCATCAAGCAGATATACCCATATCTGCTCAAATCATCTGTGAAGGACAGAAAATAACGATATCTGCCACGAGCCTTAATACTCATTGGTCTGCATACATCAGTATGTATTATTTCCAACAAGTCAGTAGCTCGTTCCATTGTTCTGGAGAACGGAGTTTTAGTTATCTTCCCCAATAGGCACAATTCGCAAGCATCAAATGATTCATAACCAAGTGATTCCGAAAATCCATCTTTATGGAGTTTCTTCATGCGCTTTACACCGATATGACCCAAACGGCAGTGCCACAAATAAGTTCCACTATCATTATTAACTTTGCATCTTTTGGCATCAATATTATGAATATGTGTATCACTACGATCGAGATCCAACAAACTATTTTCATTGGGTGTATGACAATTGAAGGTTTTATTCATGTAAACAGAACAACAATTATTCTCTGACTTTAAATGAATAACCGTATTGCAATAAACATGATCAAATCATATTCATGCTCAATGCAAACGCCAAATAACATTTATTTAGGTTTAACACTAATCCCGAAAGTATAGGTAATGTGTGATGATGATCATATCAATCTTGGAACTACTTCCAACACTCATCGTCACTTCCCCTCAACTAGTCTCTGTTTATTATGTAACTCCTGTTTCGACTTACTAATCTTAGCAACCGAAAAAGTATCAAATACTCAGGGGCTACTATAAACACTAGTAAGGCACACATCAATAACCTGTATATCAAATATACCCTTGTTCACTTTGCCATCCTTCTTATCCACCAAATATTCAGGGTATTTCCGCTTTCAGTGACCATTTCCTTTGCAGTGTAAGCACTCAGTTTCAGGCTTCGGTCCAACTTTGGGATTCTTCGCAGGAGTGACAACTGGCTTGTCATTCTACTTGAAGTTCCCTTTCTTTCCCTTTGCCCTTTTCTTGAAACTAGTGGTCTTGTCAATCATCAACACTTGATGCTCTTTCTGGATTTCTACCTTCGTTGATTTCAACATTGTAAAGAGCTCAGGAATCGTTTTCATCATCCTTTGCATACTATAGTTCATCACGAAGTTCTACTAACTTGGTGATGGTGACTAGAGAACTCTGTTAATCACTATCTTATCTGGAGGATTAACTCCCATTTGATTCAAGCGATTGTAGTACCCATACAATCTGAGCATATGCTCACTAGTTGAGCAATTCTCCTCCATATTTTAGCTATAGAACTCGTTGGAGACTTCATATCTCTCAACTCGGGTATTTGCTTGAAATATTAACTTCAACTCCTGGAACATCTCATATGGCCCATGATGTTCAAAACGTCTTTGAAGTCCCGATTCTAAGCCGTTAAGCCTGGCGCACTAAACTATCAAGTATTCATCATATTGAGCTAGCCAAACGTTCATAACGTCTGCATCTGCTCCTGCAATAGGTCCGTCACCTAACGGTGCATCAAGGACATAATTATCCTGTGCAGCAATGAGGACAATCCTCAGATCATGGATCCAATCCGCATCATTTCTACTAACATCTTTCAACACAGTTTTCTCTAGGAACATATCAAAATAAACATATGAAAGCAACAACGTGAGCTATTGATCTACAACATAATTTGCAAAATACTACTAGGACTAAGTTCATGATAAATTTAAGTTCAATTAATCATATTACTTAAGAACTCCCACTTAGATAGACATCTCTCTAATCATCTAAGTGATCACTTGATCCAAATCAACTAAACCATAATCGATCATCACGTGAAATGGGGTAGTTTTCAATGGTGAACATCACTATGTTGATCATATCTACTATATGATTCATGCTCGACCTTTCGGTTTGAGTGTTCCCAGGCCATATCTGCATATGCCAGGCTCGTCAAGTTTAACCTGAGTATTTTGTGTGTGCAAAACTGGCTTGCACCCATTGTAGATGGACGTAGAGCTTATCACACCCGATCATCACGTGGTGTCTGGGCACGACGAACTTTGGCAACGGTGCATACTCAGGGAGAACACTTTTATCTTGAAATTTAGTGAGAGATCATCTTATAATGCTACCATCAATCAAAGCAAGATAAGATGCATAAAAGATAAACATCACATGCAATCAATATAAGTGATATGATATGGCCATCATCTTGTTGTGCTTGTGATCTCCATCTCCGAAGCACCGTCATGATCACCATCGTCACCGGCACGACACCTTGATCTCCATCATAGCATCGTTGGCGTCTTGTCAACTATTGCTTCTACGACTATCGCTACCGCTTAGTGATAAAGTAAAGCAATTACAGGGCGATTGCATTGCATACAATAAAAGCGACAACCATATGGCTCCTGCCAGTTGCCGATAACTCGGTTACAAAACATGATCATCTCATACAATAAAATATAACATCACACCTTGATCATATCACAACACAACATGCCCTGCAAAAACAAGTTAGACGTCCTCTACTTTGTTGTTGCAAGTTTTATGTGGCTGCTACGGGCTGAGCAAAAACCATTCTTACCTACGCATCAAAACTACAACGATAGTTCGTCAAGGTTGTGCTGTTTTAACCTTCTCAAGGACCAGGCATAGCCACACTCGGTTCAACTAAAGTTGGAGAAACTGACACCCGCCA
The DNA here is from genome assembly GCA_963921465.1 of Triticum timopheevii. NCBI lineage: Eukaryota > Viridiplantae > Streptophyta > Magnoliopsida > Poales > Poaceae > Triticum > Triticum timopheevii. Next base: position 330,866,850 of record OY997264.1, read on the forward strand.
TCCTCCTGTGTGCAAAGCACGTCGGTAGAACTAGTCTCGCGTAAGCGTACACGTAATGTCGGTCCGGGCTGCTTCATCCAACAATACCGCCGAACAAAAGTATGACATGCTGGTAAGCAGTATGACTTGTATCGCCCACAACTCACTTGTGTTCTACTCGTGCATATAACATCTACGCATAAAACTAGGCCCGGATGCCACTGTTGGCGAACATAATAATTTCAAAAAAATTCCTACGCACACACAAGATCATGGTGATGCATAGCAATGAGAGGGGAGAGTGTGTCCACGTACTCTCGTAGACCGAAAGCGGAAGCGTTAGCACAACGCGATTGATGTAGTCGTACGTCTTCACGATCCAACCGATCAACTACCGAATGCATGGCACCTTCGAGTTCTGCACATGTTCAACTCGATGACATCCCTTGAACTCCGATCCAGCCGAGCTTTGAGGGAGAGTTTCGTTAGCACGACGGCGTGGTGATGACGATGATGTTCTACCAACGCAGGGTTTCGCCTAAGCACCGCTACGATATTATCGAGGTGGATTATGATGGAGGGGGGCACCGCACCCGGCTAAGAGATCCAAGGGATCAATTGTTGTGTCTAGAGGTGCCCCCTACCCCCGTATATAAAGGAGCAAGGGAGGAGGCGGCCGGCCTAGGAGGAGGGTGCACCAAGGGTGGGGAGTCCTACTAGGACTCCCAAGTCCTAGTAGGATTCCCCTTTCCTTTCCCGAGTAGGAGAGAAGGAAAGAGGGGGAGAAGGAGAAGGAAAAGGTGGCTGCACCCCTTGTCCAATTCGGACCAGAGGGGGGTGCACGCCTCGTTCTTTTTGGCCTCTCTCCTCTATTTCCATATGGCCCAATAAGGCCCATATACTCCCCAGCGAATTCCCGTAACTCTCGGGTACTCCGAAAAAATACCCGAATCACTCGGAACCTTTTCGAAGTCCGAATATAGTCGTCCAATATATCGATCTTTACATATCGACCATTTCAAGAATCCTCGTCATGTCCCCGATCTCATCCGGGACTACGAACTACCTTCGGTACATCAAAGCACATAAACTCATAATATAACCATCATCGAACTTTAAGCGTGCGGACCCTACGGGTTCGAGAACTATGTAGACATGATCGAGACACATCTCCGATCAATAACCAATAGCGGAACCTGGATTCTCATATTGGCTCCCACATATTCTACGAAGATCTTTATCGGTCAAACCGCATAACAACATACGTTGTTCCCGTCATCGGTATGTTACTTGCCCGAGATTCGATCATCGATATCTCAATACCTAGTTCAATCTTGTTACTGGCAAGTCTCTTTACTCTTTATGTAATGCATCATCACGTAACTAACTCATTAGTTACATTGCTTGCAAGGCTTATAGTGATGTGCATTACCGAGAGGTCCCAGAGATACCTCTCCGACAATTGGAGTGACAAATCCTAACCTCGAAATAGGTCAACTCAACAAGTACCTTCGGAGACACCTGTAGAGCACCTTTATAATCACCCAGTTACGTTGTGATGTTTGGTAGCACACAAAGTGTTCCTCCGGTAAGCGGGAGTTACATAATCTCATAGTCATAGGAACATGTATAAGTCATGAAGAAAGCAATAGCAACATACTAAACGATCAAGAGCTAAGCTAACGAAGTGGGTTAAGTCAATCACATCATTCTTCTAATGATGTGATCCCATTGATCAAATGATAACTTATATCCATGGTTAGGAAACTCAACCATCTTTCATCAATGAGATAGTCAAGTAGAGGCATACTAGTGACACCATGTTTGTCTATGTATTCACACATGTATTAGGTTAATACAATTCTAGCATGACTAATAAACATTTATCATGAAATAAGGAAATAAATAATAACTTTATTATTGCCTGTAGGGCATATTTCCTTCAGCGTGGTACATACTGCATTAACTATAAAATCTTCGTAGGAGATTGGCATTCCATGGGCGTTCCGAATCCTTGCCGGAATCATCTCTCTTGCTTGCCTTGGGCTTCTCTGCATCGATCAGTTAGTAGGAGTCATTGCCCAAGGCCTTGCTGATGATGAAGGGTCCTTCCCAAGGAGCCAAGAGCTTGTGCTGGCCGACTGTTCGCTGGATCAGCTGGAGCACAAGGTCACCCTCTTAGAAGGATCTTGGCTTGACCTTCCGACTGTGGTAACGACGCAAACCCTGCTGGTAGATGGCGGACCAGCTGAGTGCTAACAGTCGGCCCTCTTCCAGCAGGTCCACGCCGTCTTCTCGCGCTTCCTTTGCCTCCGCTTCCGGGTACATGGTGACTCAAGGTGAGTCGAACTTGAAGTCAGTTGGGATGACAGCCTCGGCACCATACACAAGGAAGAAAGGAGTGAAGCCGGTTGATTTTTTTGGGGTGGTAGACAAGCTCCAGAGGATGGCCGGCAGCTCGTTGAGCCAGCAGCTTGCTGAAAGCTCCAGTGGCTCAACCAGTCGGGGCTTGCTGCCGGATAGGATGAGGCTGTTTGCTCGCTCGACTTGGACGTTTGACCGCGGATGGTCAACGGATGCTAAGTCCAGTCGGATGCCCTGCGTCGCGTAGAAACGAGCCAATGCTCCTTTGGCAAAATTCGTGTCATTGTCAATGATGATGCTATGTGGTATGCCATACCGGGTGGTGATGTCTGCGATGAATGTCACAGCAGTCGTCCCATTAAACTTCTTGATTGGCTTTGCTTCAATCCACTTGGTGAATTTGTCTATGGCGAAAAGCAGATGCGTCATGCCGCCGCGTGCCGTCTTGAATAGGCCCACCATATCCATCCCCCAGACGGCAAAGGGCCAGGTGAGGGGGATGGTTATGAGTGCGGAAGCCGGCAGGTGTTGCTTGGAGCTGAAAACTTGGCACCCTTTGCAGTGTTTGACCAACTTTTTGGCATATTCCAAAAGAAGTCGGCCAGAAGAAGCCATGGTGGAAAGCTTTGGCGACGAGTGATCTTGAGGCCGCATGGTGGCCGCACTCGCCTTGATGGATGTCTTTGAGGATTGCAATGCCCTTCTCTGGATCGACGCAGTGCTGGAAGACTCCAGTCAGACTGCGCCTAACGAGCTCTCTGTTTACTATTGTGTAGGCTCCGGTTCGGCGCTGAACTTGCCTTGCTGAGGTTTCATCAGTCGGCAGCTCTCTGTTTACCAGAAAGTTGAGGATGGGCTGAGCCCATGATGGAGCTGCGACTTCCTCTATTGCCAACACAGCTACTGGGAGTAGGGCGGCTGGGTTGGGAGGTGGTGGGTTGGAGTCGGCCACTGCATGTTGTGTCATTGAAGTCCTCGGGCCGACTGCTACAGTCCCTAATCCGGGTTCTGAAGTCCCCGGGCCGGGTGCGACTGTCTTAGACCCCGAGTCGCCTGCCAAGTCCCCAAGCTGCCTGCTGAATTCCCCGAGCAGCCTACTGGATTCCCCAAGTCGGATCCGACTGCATCAAGATCAGGCGGCACGAAGATGGAGTCTAATTCTGGAAACGGCTTGACAGATGACTTGAGGAGGCGCTGAAGGGAGACGCCGGTTGGTATAGCTTGCCGGGTGGAGCCGATTCGTGCCAGGGCATCTGCTTGCTCGTTGTCGGCCCGTGGCACATGGAGGAACTTGCACCCTTCAAAATATCCGCTGAGCTGCTGAACAAGGAAACGTTGGCTCGCGATGTTTGCGTCCTTGGCGTCCCAATCACCAGATGATTGTTGAATCACCAAGTTTGAGTCGCCATAGCACAGGATCCGGCGGATGCCGAGTTCTTTGGCTAGCCGGAGCCCATGTATGAGCGCCTCATATTCGGCCATGTTGTTGGAGGCGGCAAAATGGATTTGCAACATTTTTCTGAGCTTGTCGCCTTTGGGAGAGGTGAGGACGATGCAACTCCCAAACTGGTGCGCATCTTAGATCCGTCAAAGTGCATCCGCCAATGGGTGGAGTCAGGTGCTGGTGGCAGGTACTGGGTCTCGGCCCAGTTGACAAGGAAGTCGGCCAGCACTTGGGACTTGATGGTGCTGCAAGGCTGGTAGAAGATGGTATAAGGAGCCAGTGCAATGGCCCACTTGGCCACTCAGCTAGATGCATCCCGGCTGCCCATGATCTCAGCAAGCGGGGCAGTGCAAACGACTGTGATTGGGTGCTCTTGAAAGTAGGGCTTGAGCTTCTTGGCGGCAAAGTACACGCCATAGCACATCTTCTAGTAGTGGGGGTAATTATGCTTCGAGGTTGACAGTACTTCACTCAGGTAATATACCGGCCTCTGGACAACTTTGCCTTCTTCGGGGCGATGAACCACGATGACAATGCTGACCACCCGGCTGGTTGCGGCAATGTAAAGGAGCATGGGCTCTTTCTCAATCGGCACCGCCAGGACAGGCGGCGTGGTCAACATCTTCTTTAGCTTGTGAAAAGCTTCGTCCACCTGGTCGTTCCACTCGAAGTGAGTGGATTTCCTCATGAGTTGATACAGTGGGAGAGCCTTCTCCCCTAGCCGACTGATGAAGCGGTTAAGGGAGGCCAGGCACCTGGTGAACTTTTGGACATCTCGAAGCCAGGTGGGAATCTCCATCCTGTCTATGGACTTGATCTTCACCGGGTTGCATTCGATGCCGCGGTCAGAGACTAGGAAGCCAAGGAGCTGGCCAGCTGGTACCCCGAACACACATTTCTCTGGGTTGAGCTTGATTTGAAATCGGCGCAAGTTTTCAAATGTTTCCTTGAGATCTTCCAGCAGGGTGCCGTGCTTCTCCGTCTTCACCAAAATATCATCTACATGGATGTGGGCATTTTTGCCGAGTTGCTTGAGGAGGCATTTCTGCATGCAACGCTGAAAAGTGGCACCGGCATTTCTCAAGCCGATTGTCATAGTCAGGTAGCAGAAAGCTTCGAATAGTGTGATGAAGGAGGTCTTCAGGCGGTCGGCTCGATCCAACTTGATCTGATGGTAACCTGAGTAAGCATCCAAGAAACTCAACAGCTCGCATCCGGCTATGGAGTCTATCACTTGGTCAATCTGGGGCAATGCAAACGGATCTTTGGGGCAAGCTTTTTTGGGCTAGTATAATCTATACACATGTGCCATTTCTTGTTCTTCTTCAGTACAAGCACTGGGTTGGCAAGCCATTCTGGAAAGAACACCTCCATAATGAAGCCGGCTGCCAGAAGCTGGGCTATCTCTTCACCAACAATTCTTCTCTTCTCCGACAGACGGCAAAGGAGCTGTTTGACTGGTTTTGCATCTGCTCGGACATGTAGCTTGTGCTCGGCGAAATCCATCGAAACACCCGACATGTCCTTGGGGGACCATGCAAAGATATCCCGATTCTCACAGAGGAAATTGACGAGCTCACTTTCCTATTTGCTGTCTAGGTTTGTTCCTAGAACATCAAACCTCTCTAGGTGCTCTGGGTCCAGAGGTATCTTCTTTGTTTCCTTGGCCGGCTAGAAGGAGCCCTGAGCTTCCGACTCCTTGGGATCGGGCGATAGGTCGGGCTGCTTGCCGGCCATGGCCACAACCTAGTCAAGGATCTTTTTCTTAACAGCAATCACGAGGGACTCGGCCAGCCGGCTGCTGGCTGCAGCGCAGACAACGGATTTCTTGTAGTCTCCGACTATGATAATGATGCCCTTGGAGCTCGGCATCTTCATCTTGAGGTAGGCGTAGTGTGGCACAACCATGAACTTAGCCAAGGCAGGTTGGCCAAGCAAGGCGTGGTAAGGGGTCTCTAGATCCACCACCTCAAACCAAACTGCTTCACAGCGGAAGTGATCTTTGTCTCCAAAGAGGACATCTATCTTGATCTTGCCAATTGGTGAGCATGATAGGCCAGGTACAATGCCATGGAAGACGGTCCGACTAGGCAAGAGCTGCCTTGTATTGATATTCAGCTTCTCCATGGTGTCGTGGTACATGATGTTGATGCTGCTTCCGCCATCAATCAGAACTTGGGAGAAACGAGCAGCTCGCCTCTCTGTTGCAAAGGTGGCATCCAACACCAAGGCATAAGAACCCGGAGAAGGCATCACCACTGGGTGATCAGCCCGGCTCCAGCTGATGGGCTTTTTTGACCAATGCATGAACTCTGGATCTTTGGAGGTGACTGCATTGACTTCTTGGTGTTGTCGGCGCCGGCTGTGCCTGTCTTCAGCTTGGCTTGTAAAGACAATGTAGGCTGCATGCTCGTTAAGGAACTCGTCTTGAATAGCTCCGACTCTTGGGAGGGCGGCTGGCTACTGAGGAGCCAGAGGCGGCTAGTCAGCAGGCAGAGGAGGCAGTAGTCCTTTGCCCTTGGAAATTAGGGTGAGCCAATGGCACTTCCGGGTTATGTGGTTGGACGGCTTCGCGCCGCTATGGAACTTGCAGGGGGCATCGAGGGTTTTCTCATAGGAGAAAGCCGGCTGCCAAGCCGGCCTGCCACCTTTCGGACGCTTGGGCATAGCTGCCCTTCGGGCTACTCGTCCTCGACCGTCGCCACTTGCCGACTGTTGGAAGTCGGCATTGGAGCCTAGCGCTTGTGGTCGTTCTGGTGCGGGCGCTGATTGGAGTCGCCAACCGGCGTTTTTGGAGCCGGATGAAGCACCTTTCCAGAGGTGTCTACTCGGAGCTCGGTCTTCATTGAGGAGTCGGCTATGGCGTACTTGTCTGCTATGATCAGTAGCTCGTCGAGCATAGCCGGCTCGTCGTGGAGAAGTCGGTGCTTGAGGAGGGTGCCCTCTCGACACCCGGCGGTGAAGTATTCTATTTCTTGGACCTCGTGCACCCCTTCACAGGAGTTGCGGAGCTCGGCCCAGCGTGTCAGGTAGTCGCGGCTGGACTCGGTCGGGCCTTGGACACAAAGGGAAAGCTGACGTGGCTTGGGTGCCCGCTTGTACGTGTTGGTGAAGTTGTAAATGAAGACTTCTGTGAAGTCCAGCTAGCTGTTGACGCTGTAAGGCTTGAGACTGTTCAATCAGGTGTGTGCCGTGCCCAGAAGCATGAGGGGGACGTACTTCACAGCAACGCGCCTGTTGCCATTTGCTATGCTAAGTGCAGTGGAGTAGTCTATCAGCTAGTCTTCCAGCTTCACCGAGCCGTTATATTTTGGCGTGTCTCTTGGGAGCGAGAACCCTTTGGGGAAAGGCTCGTCGCGGATGCGGGGGCCGAAACAGGGAGGGCCGGTATCATCTTCTTCTTCTAGCGCCAGGCATCACACTAGGTGGTCGATCCGATGGCAGGCATCATTCTCACCAATTCCTTCGCGGCGGCCCAGCCGGCCGCTGAGCGTCAGGTGCTCACCAGGCGGCAGGGTGGGATATCTCTCTCTACGGGGCGGAGGAGGAGGTGGGTTATTGCCTCGTCGCTCCACGGCTTGGGGGCGGCCTTCTGCGTCACGCTCGAGGGTGAGGCGCGTCCGACGGCGGCTAGCAGTCGGCTCCTTTTCTTTTCGCCGGCAGGCACCGCCTGCAGTCGGCGTCTGGGAGGTCGCGCCGTGCTCTCGGCGTGGGGGAGGACTCTTGGCACGAGCGCCGGCTTCATGCCGTTTTGTGGCCGTGTCGATGAGCTGCTGGACGCCTCTGGTGATGGAGTGAAGCTCGTCGCCTTCCAGCCCCTCCAGCTTGTCTACTGCCGCCTGGGCGGCACGCAGGTTCTCGAGTGGCATGGCATAGACTAGGCGGTCAGCACCCAACATGCTGGCGATGGCCGTGCCGCGCTTCTTGATAGCGCCAATCCGGCTGGGTTCTCGAGCAGTCGGTGTGCCAGAGGCTACACGATCAACCTCGCGTTGATAAGGCTCAGTGAGGCGTCTCATGGAGGCTATATTCTAGCCATTCTCGATGAGGGCAAGGCGATGGGCCTCCAGCGTATTGGCGTCGGTGTCAGCCAGAATGGGGGCGGATAGATCATGCAACTACAAAAAAAATACACTTCCGTGATGATACGTGTTTGTCACAGTAGGTCGCATTTTTTGTCATGCATGTACATCCATGACGATTTTATGACAGAATCAAGATAGTCATACCTGTGCTATCGTAGAAGTGTTCCATGACGTTGCCAAAATTATTAGCACGGAAGTGTCCACTTCCATGACGATAAATCGCGCGTCACAGAAGTGCTTTCATCAAGGGTGACCGACACGTGGCATCCACCGTAACGGAACACCGTTAAGCTACCGGGTCGGGTTTTGGATCCGATAACCCGTTAACAGCCCCGACCAATGGGGATTTTCCACGTGTAAAATCATCATTGGCTAGAGGAAACACGTGTCGGCTCATCGTTGGGATAGATGTCATCCAATCATTGGAAGAAGGCGCCTATGATACGTCGACACGTGGCACGGCCCATCAAGTTTAAATGGGTCGGCCCAACTAAAGGCCCACAAGATTTTGCGGACCATAATGGGCCGGCCTAGCTAAAGGCCCATGAGATTTTGCGGACCATAATGGGCTGGCCCAGCTAAAGGCCCACAAGATTTCATGGGCCATAATAGGCCGGCCCAGGTAAAGGCCCACAAGATTTTTGTGTGCCATAATGGGCCGGCCCAGGTAAAGACCCACAAAATTCTGGCGGATCATAATGGGCCGGCCCAGCTAAAGGCCCACAAGATTTTGCCGACATTAATGGGCCAGCCCAGCTGTAGGCCCACAAGATTTTGAGGACCCTAGTAGGCAGGCCCATTAACTGGCTGCCATGTTTTGGGCCAAATGCCGGCCCATATTTGATCCGGTCCATTAATGGTCTCCCATGTTCCGGGCCTAATAATGGCCCATATAAGATCCGGTCCGTTAAAAGCCTCCCACTTTCTGGGCCAAATCACGGCCCAGATCAGGTCCGGCCCTTTAAGAGGCTTTGGGCTCAATTATGGCCCATATCGGATTCGGCCCGTTAACTGGACGCTATGCTTTTGGGCCCACTTGATAAAGGCCCATTTAGTAATTCAGCCTGATATTAGTTTTGGCCTGTTAGGGCCCATTTAAAATTTCGGCCCTATATTAATTTCGGCCCGTTAAAAGCCCGTCATATAGTTGGGCCTAACTACGGCCCGGTTTGCATCCGGCCTGCTCGCAGCCGATATCTGATTGGGCCAAACAAGGACCGAGACAACTTTGGCCTGTTAAAAGCCCGTGAATTGATTCACATAATCATGGGCCCGGGTCCATTTCGGGCTGCTGCCGGCCCATGAGCTATTCGGCACGTTTCAGGCCCAACCTACTTCTCAGCCTCCTAAAAGCCCATTGAGTTTTCTTGCGAAAAGAGGGCCGGGGGTTACTCGGCCTATTAAAGGCCCGAATCTACTAGTGGGCCAGTTTGACGGGGCCCATGATGCGGATCATACATCGTGATTGCATGACTGCCCGATTATGTACCATAATTTTACGGTTTGGCCGGTTTACTGCGAAGACAGGATATATATATATATATATATATATATATATATATATATATATATATATATATATATATATATAGTAAAACAACTGCAGCTTCGTGAATAAGAAAAAACCTAGACTATACAATAAAGAAATTACGGCATATTACATCCACTGGGCATCAAAGTTCGCCACTATGATAAGAAAGCACAAGCTGACAGCAGATTACATACACTGGGCATCAAAGATCGCCACCAGTGCAAATAAACACGCCGACAAAATAATATACAAAACCGATAGCACTTCAATAGAGTTCAAGAAAGGTTAGCCCTGCAGGGGAGCTACAGCGCAAGCAGCTGAGGAAGATGATGAGACTGCGCTTGTTCAACACTTATATCATCCTCACTATGAAAGATAAACAAGCAGACAGATGACAGGTTTTTCACTTAAAAGTATTAGTGCTGACAATTCATCACATTTCTTACTAACGAATAAAGTGACCTGGTTTAAAATTGCATTAACACAATATGGTATTGTTCAGGTCAAGACATGGCAGGAAATGACATTGTGAAGGAGTCGGCAGCTTCACGACACCACTGGATTACAGATCAAGAACTCATAAGTATCAATGCTTACTGTGCTGTCAATTTATCCCATTTCAGATTGGCAAATAAAGAGACGGTTTAAATAATAGTAGAATGATATGACATTGTTCATAGTTAAGACATTGCAGAATATGACATTGTGCTATAGTGGGTAGGTTCACCACACCACTGGATTACGGATGAAGAATAGAAGCATACATGCAGTGCAAAAGAAGATCACTTGCTCGGTATAGTTTAATTTACATGGTATGAAGAAGGAACTTGGTTGTACAACTGAAAACTTAAATTGAGAAGGACAAACTTTTGTTTATGAACTACATAATAAACTTTAAACATGCAATTTGATGCAAACACCAAAAATAAACAACTGTTGCAGTCACGCCTAACCAAATATACACAACAAAGTTTGAAGGCTTGAGAAGGAAAAACTTACATTACTGGTGAAGACAGGCTCTATAAAGCCCTTGTCCATGCTGATGGGGGGGGGGGGCAATTCAAGAAGTTTAGCACAGAATCTTCTTCATAAGCATTGTCTTTATTCTACATTTTGTTAAGAGTAAATATAGATGTGATAATATACGAAAAATGGAGAATATTTAAGATAAGATGAAGAGTGATGCTACATAACCAAGTAGCTATAAATGTATGTGCAGCGATACAGGCACAAGGCACAGCCAAGAGCAATGCACAGCTAAACTTTGTCAGTACCAACCTTATGGTAAGAGTAAATATAGATCTGATGTGTAGAAAATGGAGGGCAAAGGAAAATAAGATGCAGAGTGATGGTACATGAACAACTAGCTGTCAATATAAGTACACTGATAAAGGACAACATGTACTTACAAGAACAATGCAGAGCTAAAAAAATTCATTGGCATTGGATATATTCTACACTAATGTAACCATTCATACAGATCAGATAATTTGGAGCGAACAATTGATAAGAAAGTGCATACTGCTGTCACATAATGAACCAGGTATGTATGCAAGTACAGTGATACAGGACAAGAGGTACTAACAAGAGCAAAGCAGTGGGCAGCATATTTGCGATATCCTGACGTTCTTTTCAAACCGGAATTCTTCTTCGAGCAGATTTCCTGCAAAAAAGATCCATAAGGCACATGCGGAAAAGTTGAGGTTCAAATTGTCATGTGATTTCATAGACAGTACCTCATCCTGGGAACGAGACTAGTGCATAACATGGTTTTTCCATTCAATATCTTCTAAGTTTAGCACAGGAGACTTCACCAGAAATTCGTTTATAGACTTGCCATCAAAGTGTGATTTCCTCAGGCACCGATACTGCTGCAATGCTTCCTTGAAAAGCACAAGCAAGCTTTGCTCGTCATGACTATCCAGATTGACTCTCGCCTAGTTACAACAATGTAATGTAAATCATTGATGTGTTCAATCAGCAGAAAACAGGAAAATAATAACCATGAATAATAGCACTTACACGTAAGTTGGACAGGAAGAAGTGAAAATGCACGTAGTCCCTAACAGCATTGAAAGCATTGTCTTTTAGACTGGGAATAAATGGAATGGGGTTCCAATCTGCAGGAATTGGCCGTCTCTGCAGTTGGGATAGGTCTTCGGCCGGTGGACTTGCTGTACTTTTTGCTAGAGTGGGATTTTTCTGTGGTACGGCTGGTGCTATGGCAAATGAAATTGGTATACCTTTTGCTGGAGTGCAGGTCCTGTATGGTTAGGCTAGTGGTGTGGCCAGTGAAGTATGGGTACAGTCTGCTAGAGTCGGTTCTATGTTTTGTGTCATTGGTTGTACAGCCAATATAAGTGGGGCACTGTCTTATTTCTCCGGCACCACCACGTTTTTCAAGGACTTTGCTGGTGCTCCTTCAGGTTCGGCAATCACCCTCTTCCTTTTTGATGTCTGATGCACAAGAACAACATTCGTGGAAAAACATGGTATGGCGACAGATGGAATATGTATTGATAATGGATGGGCATGGCATCTCGAGTTATATGATGAGTAAACTAAGCAGATGGTGGTGCAAAAAAGTAGAAGAAATGCAAGACAACATATGCAAGATACGTGCAATCAATAAAACCTTGCCAAATTAGAACAGGCACCTTGATGGGTGAACAGGACAGGCCATCTTCCTTTGACTCCTCGAGGTTAGAATAGTCATTAGGATGATATTCTAAACAAGAATCAATAGGTGGGGAGCGTACGAGTTTCATTGCTTCCAGAATGGCACTCAATGCCTTGGTGCCAATTTTGTAAGTCATTGCAGTGTTCCACAATATTCTTCTGATGCGCGGATTCTGATATTCACTGTAATGGCGTATAATATCTGAGAACCATGAAAACATAAATAGTTGTGAGATTATCTTTGTAATGCAGATGATATTCTAATATAGGGGTGCCCCTGTAAACACTTATGTGCTATCACTGGATTTTGATGAGAGAGCTCATGTGTGCTATAATATGGTGCGTGCATTTATATAATCTGGCACAAGTACACAAAAAATAGGTTCCATAAGTAAGGATAGCTGGCAGATGATAGGTTCATAATATATTGTATAGAGAGTTTATTGCCAAACCATGATAACAAGAGCACACAACAACTAGGCAGATCATAGTGTACATAACAGGGGTACACCATAACCACGATATATAAATTGGGAAAGTGGAACTGGCTTGAAAATACGGTGTTGTATTGCCGCTAGTAATTGAAAGCCTATCGATCACGTATAGGCCAGCTCTATCGAACATGGTAAAGAAGAGCAAGCAAATTTTGGATAATAAAATGTTGGTTGCACAGTGCCCACACATGATGAACCAGAGCGCATTAAGAATGCAAATCCCAGTTGTCTCTCGACCATTTCAGGCGGTTGGATGAAGATCCTATGTCTCCTAACCCTTCTTCTTCCTCGTCTTTGATTCTTCCCATACAGAACACCGCACGGGCCGCCGGCCGGACCACTGGCGCCCATCGCCTGTGTTCCTCCACCACCCCCACCCCCCACCCGCGCCCCAACCCCCACCCGCGTCGAGTTTTCTTCGTTCGGCGAGGCCCCACAACCACCCGAGCCCCTTGGATCGCACCGGCGAACTCCGGCGAGCTCTGAAAAATCGACTGACCCAATTTTGAAATTTAGTCTACTGTGATTTAACTAGTGTGGAATATAGAAGGGGAAAACCATAAGGATTGGGAGTATAGTGTTGAGCGTGCCATGGCGGATCTGAAGGTGCAAACCCGACAAAGGCAACTTCGTAACCAAGACAAGAAATCAGAGTAAAGCAGTGGCGATCTATTTTCTTGCTACGATAAATAAGTTGAGTAGATACAAAAGAGTACCGCCTCTCGTGCAGCGCCGTGTATGCATCTGCTGAGAATTTGATGGTGCTGCGGTAGCGATGGCTGTCGGCGGCGTGAAAGCAGATCTAGGAGGGTAGACGGTGGCGGCGGGGCGCGGTGGACGAGACGGTCGTAGGAGTGGCGCCGGCAAGGTGGACGATGGCAGGGATGAAGCAAGAGGACGGGATGGAAGGATCCCGGTCCAAAGGCGTGGATGAGAGAGGTCAATCTCTTGTAATGGGTGGCAGCGTCGGGGTATCAGCTCCAGCATGGTGGAGGGGGACGGCGGTGGATGGGGTGGCGGACGGCGGCAGACGGAGGAGGTTGGGGTGGAGAGGGTGTTTTGGCGCCCACGGAGTACGAATGGGGAAAAGGGAGGTAGAGAGGAAGGGGGGACCATGTATTCAGGGCGCGCTTGTCTCAAATGCGAGGAAATTTACAAACTTAGCCCCCGTTTCAAATTTCTACTACATCACAGCAACATTAGTCAGTTGGGGATAGGACGGTAATCACGCATACACCGAATATTTGCCGATGAGAGTTTGTTTTTGGCGCCCACCCTGTATGAATATGAATCGGGAGGGAGTCGATTTCGGCCGAGGACACACTGTGTTTTGGCGCCCACCGTGTATGAATTCGGGTGAGAGGCGGTAACGTCACGTTTGGGTGAAATTACAAACCTACCCCAATCGAAACCTATAGAAATCCAGCAGATAGGCTTTGCGTGGCAGGGATAGGCAGTAGTGATTTCCATCTCGCAGATTTTGGTTTCGAGCGGTTACTGCAACTTTCCCGGCTTCGTTCAAATTTTGCAGAGTGCATGTTTACCGTGCCAACTCAATTCGAATCGCGTTTGTATTCTATTTTTTTCGGGCGGGATCCATTTTTAATTGGAATTACATTCTGTATACATCATTTTTTATATATACTTTCAAAAGCACAACACCATTTATACATAAATATGGTTTACAAATGGCATGATCTCAGATTCATAAGGTTGTATCCATCAATTTGGATTTTCAAATATTTGAAACCACTTTATGTTGAAATCCAATGTATGCATTCCTCGCTAACTGTCTCCAATTAATGTGTGTTTCATGCGGGTTTTTTCTAACTTCTCAAACATGTATAATGTGTTTCACACAGGTAACATATAGTGTAATCCCGTTTAAACATTAATTGCATATAAACCATGCATTGTTTGTAATTGAAGAATCAATGGACCACCAATATTGATAAACTATATAACATTACATGTGTGCCCAAATTCAAATGAATATGCATGTTTGGTACACCAATTTGCGTTATGATATTATCGATGTCGTGATCTCCAGTTTAAATATTTGAATCCCCTTTAATCCAGATATTCGTCTCATATAGCTATCACTCATGCTTTTATAGGACTATCTCTCTGGAGCTATACACGTTCATCGTCTCTCAGGCATCTCTCGTGCTACCTGTATGCCGACAATGATCTTTTATCTTCGTAACACACTGACGGTACTCTCTCTCTCGACCTTCATCACTCTATCTCTCTCTAAGTATATCTCGCTCCCTGCTATGTGTCTCTAACTATGATTCTCCATGTGGAATCTCTTTCTCTCACACAAACATAAAACTTTGTCTCCCGGGGTCTCATTTCTCTCTACTATTCCCATGTGTGCCACTCGCACACCCCTCATACAGAGATGTCTTTCGCTCCTTAGATATGAGAACCTAGGAATCTTCCTCTTCAATATCTCTTTCTCACACACAAACACAAACTCTGTCTCCCAGGGTCTTATATTTCTCCATTGTTCTCTAGTATGTCGCTCACACACACCCTCGCTCCCTAGAGATATCTTGCGTTCCCTCACATGTCTCTCTAGCTATCACTCTCGTTGTGAAATATATTTCTCTCTCGCAGACACAAAACTCCATCTCTCTGGATCTCATTTCTCTCTGATATCTGTTTGTATGTGACTCACATGCACCCTCTATCTATCTCTCTCATACCCACACACATAACCCAGCCTTCTGATCCACTCGACTCCTATCTCTAACGCACACTAGCTAGCATCTTTATCTTTCTATTTATCTGTTTCTCCATCAACCTTCTTTCTCGCCCTCACTCTTGATTCCTATCACGCATACTACATATGTTTCTCTCTGCATGCAGTCAAGTGCCCTCTCACACACATATATTACTTCACCCGTTTAACCACCCGACGGTCATCTCCAACACCCAAACTAACGGATGTCCCTCTTGCTAGCATCTCCATCTCTGTGTCTATCTGTAGTTTCTCCGTCAACATTTCTTTCTCGCACGGAGTCTTGCTTCCTATCACCCACACTATATATGTCTCTCCATACATATGCATTTATAGGTTGATCTCTTTTGCACAATCGTTGCACCTCACCCACTCTGCTCGCCATAGATGCATGCTCCAGCCCACGCCACTATCTCTTAAAGACAAAAACACATGCTCAATTGTCGGGCCTTCTTCCCTGCATTCTCACATGCATGCATATTGTTAACCAATCCGTCTCTCCCATGTCATTGATCTTATGACTTATGTCTTCTTTCTTTTATCTCGATCATGAGCGCGCACACACACACACATCCCACGTATACATGTATACCTATCACACATGCACGTTCAAGGTCTCTATGTCTCCATTCGTAGTTAATTACCCTCAATCCTAACGGCACATCGAATCGTTCTCCTCTTTTGTGCACATAACTTCCGCCTGGATGGGTAAAACACACACTCACACTTAACAATCTCCTTCTAGCTACCCCCCCCCCCCCCCCCGCGCGCCTCTCACTCTTCCCCTATATCCATGAAAGCAATAAGACCATCCCTTTGTTTAATTCCCGTCTACATGCACCATCAATATACAGTAGTCTTCCTTGGTATCTCTCGAACAAACACGTTCTCTCGATGTTGACTCCTCTCACGCGCACGCACCTTCTCTTCCCTCTCTACGGGAATTTTCTCTCTCACACCCCATCGTTGGTGGCCTTTGCCATACACATCACCTCTCTATGATGAAGCCATGCACACTTAAATTACATCCGCCACAGAGGACCCCGTGACACACACACACAAACACATACACACGCACGCACGCACCCCCCCCCCACACACACTAAGACTCCATCTCTCTCTGTCTCTCACACACACACACAAACACACATACACACGTACGCACCCCCCCACACACACTTAGACTCCATCTCTCTCTCTCTCTCTCTCACACACACACAAAGTAAGACCCCATCTCTCTCTCTCTCTCCTCTCTCTCTCTCTCTCACACACACACACGCACAACCCACACACACTAAGACTCCACCTCACACATACATGCTCTAGGCGCAGCATTTGTTCCTACCACCCTTCATACAACCTTACCCGTATGACAAACAATCACCTTTATTTACTTGCATAACATGGACAAATTCCACTTTACTTTAGTAGTCAACAAACTTATCATCTGTACCCTTATAAAAAACGAGTTGTCAATGATGGTGTGCCTACAGACCGTATGATCTGTATCTGACGGATAGAAAGCAAACTATGATAATTTTACAAAAGATACCCGCACCTCTCTCCACAGCATTATCTCCCGTAACCTCATTGCTCAACAATTAAAAAAGGAATAAGTCTCTGGAACAATCTAGCATGCATGGTGGCCGCTGCGGCCTGCCGGCGCCGTCCATCCCCATGCCTCCGCCCATTTCGACCACCAATCACCACCACGCTCCACTCCTCCTCACCTTATCTCTCATCTTTCATTTTTTCGATAACATTCTCGAGATACCAGTTTTCCGATAAAATTCTCGAGATATCATTAGTTTTTACACACGGGATTACTCCTGCATGGGTAAATCACAACGGGTATTGTGTAAAAAAATGCATATTGATGTTCCGTGCAATGCACGAGAATCTTGCTTGTAATTATATAACGCAAATCACGAGCAGGAAGTGACATTTTTTTGACACAACCATGTTAACATGGCCACGTAAATCACTAGCTAAAGTAAATACCATTATACTTATATCCCAATGCAAAAGGTTGAGTACATGTCAGAAGAGTAGAGTCGCACACACGCGCTCTATCTCTCAGAATCTCTCTCACACACACACCAGTTACGTGACGACCACTTAAGCAGACACGAGTATGTTACAATTTGTGCACCCGCGGGTACACGTGATGCTGCGCATTTATTTAAGCCGAAAGGCGAACCCAAACAGTAGCTGCATTCACTCCCCTCCCGCCGCCTCTTCTCTGGTCGCCGTCGCCCGGTAGCCATGGGCCGGCCGAAGGTAACAACATACGCCATACTCCCGCCGGAGCGGCGCTTTAATATGGAAATTTTAGTGGTCATGCATGCATCTTTTTATGCTAGCACTCCTATATAAGGGTTGACCGGTCGCTTCCCGCGGACGTGCACGGGCGCTGGAAGAGGAAGGAGAATGGAAGCGCGCTGTGGAGTAACGTTTTTTACCACAATTTCTTAGGAAACTAAGTGCAATAAATGAGTAGTTTTGCAAACTACCAGTACTACACCTGAAACGGTTCAAAACCTATACTCCATTGCCAGCGCGCTTCCCGCGTGAAACGGTCAGCGTCGCCCTGGAGCGTCAGTGCCGCATTAGTGCCCAGCCAGAGCGGAGGCGACCTCTCACTGGCGCTGGCTTCGAAGTGGCGCGACGGCCAAGACAACACCGCTTCCCAGTGCACGCGACTGCTCCGCGTCGAGACTGGCCATAGGCCCTGTTTCGATCCATGGGTTGGAGTTAGTTTGAGCTAGTTGGGGCTCAAATAGCCCTAAAGTATTGAAGCGTGAGGGTTTAAATTGGAGCAAGTTGCACCGAACCCACCAAAAAAAAACTATCCCACCCAAGAGGTGCTAACTGGAGATAGATCACATTGGGACCACTGAAAAATCACTTTTCTCTCTCCATGAAGTGCATTTATTGTCAATCTAACCCTGTCACCCAAACACCTCTTTGGCTACAGTTAGTTTAGTGTCAGTCAGGAGTTAGTCTAACCTCTAGCTAAGTTAGAGTATCAAACAGGAGCAGTATAGGACATGCAAGTTGCTCAAAGCATCCAGGCAAATTCGTACGTGAAAGGATTTTTTTTCTTTTTGAAAACGGAACGTGAAAGGAATTTTTTTAGAATGCTCTTGGCATGTCGCTAACATGTGATAGTTAACCGACCTCAATAGACGGCAGAAACGCTAGCCGGCCGCACTTTGATAGAGACGAGGAGAGAGAAGCGATACAGGCTGCTGGATTACTAGAGATAGGTGTCGCACGGAAGCCAAGAAATATGGTGATAGCGTGGGTTAGCCATGTACTAGTATGATGTAACTACACTGGGCTGCCGTGTTTTGTACCCTTCCAGTCCACTGTGGAGATGATTGGTTAATTTTATATCGCTGAATAATATTAAATATTATGAGTGCAGATGCTCCACCATGAGGTTCCTTGCTCCTTCTCGGTCGTCTGGAATCTATGTTCTTACACTATTTTTTTTACGTGAGCTTTGTTCATCCTTTTGCCAACACGCGAGACATCTTGCATCAAGGTGCACGTGTTATGCAAGGATCGTTCCATCTATATGAAGAACACGTGGGACTTGAACTACAAGATGGACATGTACCCAGAAGTGGACGTACAAACCTGAGTAATGTAGCGCAGTAAGTGAAGTAGAAAGGCACAAATGGTATGAACATGCATGGCATATAGGGTGTGTTTGGTTGCGTTCTCGTCTCAGCATAGTTGTTCCCTCTTCATGCATGCTCAACTCAACACCCCTCTTCATGCATGCTTCTAGTGTATTTGTGCTAAACTAGTGCAGACTCATGCACCCTCCATACACTCTACCAAACACCCAAAAGTAGGTCGAGAAGGGAACTCTTGGGCGGCATTTGTCTCTTACTATGTACTAACACTAAATGTTGTACGTGCAATGCACAGTGATGTTATGGAGTACGCGCCTAAGTACTCTACTACTACTATATTAGTTGGAGGCACATATTAACTTTTATATTTTTTTATGTGTATGCCCCGAGACCTTCCAACTAGACGTGTCTTTCTCTCCAGGTCGCACTTTGTATCGTTCATACCACCAAGTACTACTACGTGTGGTCTCCGACCCAGAAGTGGAAGAAGTGGAGACGCTCTACCACGCTGTTTTTTAACGCTAGGCTCTACCACGCTGTTCATGTCCCACTCCTTTCGCTGATGTGTGGGACATCCATCATGTGCCGTGTTTGGCACCCTTCGTCGTAAGAGTTGAAACGCTAGCATTCATCAGAAATAAAATATAATTATAAATCGGCAGTGATACTACTTTTTTTGCGAACCAATCAGCAGTGATACTATACCACGCGGTTTCCTTGCTCCTTGATATCGGAAATAATACTTCCGTTCACCAACATGTGGGATGTCGACCATCCTGGTCCACCTGCCATGCATGCAGAACTCCAAGGGAGAGTCACCCAGGTCGTCGCGCCGCAGTAACAATGACTAATGAGCCGTCAAATCACAGGCCCACTTCCCACTTTGAAGTTGCTCGGACGAAGGAACCATCATGACTTCATTGAATTCCGCTTCTTGAAGAAAACTATTGTACTAGCAGTACTGCTAGCTACAGTATTTACTCCAACAGAGGCCTCCTTTCGTTCATAGGATAGGAATATGAAAATCATAGGAAGTGAGATGACATGCATCTCAATTCCTATGGAGAAAGAGATGCCATTTGATGCTTAGGATAGGAATTTTTCCATTTAGTCTAGGCTAATGTACTGGTAATTTGCTATAAAAACTATAGTAGTAGCTAGTAGTACTGGTACATGCTCGTACTCAGACACAGACACACACACTAACTACTAGTACTAATACTTCTCACATGCTGGTCAGATGCCGTCGTTCTCCTTCCCGGCTTTGTCGGCGACACCCTACCGTGCATGGATCTCCGCCGACCTCTCCGCAGCAGCGCATGCGTCCTTTTCTTTCTTGCGACGGCGGGCCTCTCTTTTCTTGAGTGCTTTCTAACTTTTCCGCTCCCTCTGTGCGGCTTTGGCCGCCTCTTGCTGTACCGCCTATTCGGCCTTGGCATTTTCAAATTCCTCCCACATAGTTGTGAGTTCGCGAGCGGCAATGAACTCGGCACAGCGGGATGCCATCGCTTCCCTACCATTTTGTGTGCAGTCGTGGGCGGCGAGGAACTCGGCACGGCGGGATGCCATCGCTGCCTTACCGGTTAGTGTGCGGGACGGTGGCATGAACGACGCTTGGTGAGAGCTCTGGGGTGGAGTGGCCGGACAACCGTATAGTGCATTGGTTTGTCAAGAGCTCAAGGACAGAAGACGGAGAAAATTTGGATTTCCCTTCAATCCTGGACATTTATTACCAAGTAAAATGCATTGGCGGTCATCGAACTTGTCTTGATAGCTCACTTTGATCATTGTATACGAGATATGGTGATTATATGGTCACTGGCTCAGCGTATAGCTCCGTATTTGTATGGTTGACCAGTCAAACAGTCCGCATGCGCCTCATCAGCTCGTGTTCTTTATCTATCTACGTGGGCCTACTTGTGAATGGAGAAAGAAATACTGTAAAACCAAAATTATGCGTATGTGGGGAATCAAACCATGGACTCATCGCTGCAACGCACCCTCGTCAGCCAAATGGAAATGAAATACTTCACGTCAGACACTCGTGCTCACTCTGTCAAAGCATGCTAATGCATGCACTTCGCCTCTAAATCAAAGTCCTGCTCATGGCACAACGCAAATGGCGAGGCCATCACCTGCGCGCCCTGGCGGTGCCTGACATTACTTTTTAGACGTTTGATGGAGGCCTACGCGAACGCCGAGCATGTATTCACCTGGCTCAACACCAACGGTCATACGCGGACCGCCTTGCTCATGTATATCGTCCATCACAACGACAATCTATAAAACAACCTAAGCTAGAGAGGGTACTATGGTAGTATGTTACGGAGTATGTACTATCATGAGTGACCGATCTTAGTGCCACTGCACACCGAAACCCCTTCCATCGCTAGCGCACGCTTCCTGCCTGAAACGGTCACCGTCTCTCCAGAATGTCAATGCCGCATTCACCGGACTTAACTGCAGGTGCAATTGGTGTGTCACTGACTTGCGGGCCAGACGCCCGTTGGGCCCACATGTCAGTAACCCAAACGCATCTGCAGTTAAGTCACTGAAGCAGCATCCGCATTCACGCCCGACGAACCTACTCCGGCGCCAGTTGTCCATCCGTTTGCCGCGGCTCATTGCCATTCGCCCGCTATATTAACTTGAGCCCCAGCTCCCAGCCATAGCCAAAGACCCACACTTATTCTCCTCCGGTCCCTTCCTTCTGTCGGCACCACTTCAACCATGGCCTCCTGGCGCTCCGAAGCTCTCTTGGACGTACTGTCGTAGGAGAAGACGAGGGACATCGGCGGCTCCGCTCCGGGTGTGCTCCAAAGCTCTCTTCGACGTACTGTAGCAGGAGCAAACGAAGGAGATCGCCGGCACCCCCCCGGCCGCCCTCCGCCGCCACTACCATGAAGCCGGCACGCGTGCGCGGGCGCAGCCGGCAGCGAACAATGAATACTCATTGCTCATCCTCTATATTGGAAATACCATTGTACATATATCCCGATGCAAAAGGTTGAGTACTTGTCCGAAGAGTAGAGTCGCACACCCGCACTCTATCTCTCAGAATCTCTCTCTCACACACACACCAGTTACGTGACGACCACTTAAGCAGACACAAGTATGTTACAATTTGTGCACCCGCGGGTACACGTGATGCTGCGCATTTATTTAAGCCGGAAGGCGAACCCAAACAGTAGCTGCATTCATTCCCCTCCCACCGCCTCTTCTCTGGTCACCATCGCCCGGTAGCCATGGGCCGGCCGAAGGTAACAACATACGCCATACTCCCACCGGAGCGACGCTTTAATATGGAAATTTTAGTGGTCATGCATGCATCTTTTTGTGCTAGCACTCCTATATAAGGGTTGACCGGTCGCTTCTCGCGGACGTGCGCGGGCGGTGGAAGAGGAAGGAGAATGGAAGCGGGTTGTGGAGTAATGTTTTTTTACCACAATTTCTTAGGAAACTGAGTGCAATAATTGAGTAGTTTTGCAAACTACCAGTACTACACCTGAAATGGTTCAAAACTTATACTCCATTGCCGGCGTGCGCTTCCCGCGTGAAACTGTCAGCATCACCCTGGAGCGTCATTGCCGCATTAATGCCCGGCCAGAGCGGAGGCGACCTCTCACTAGCGCCGGCTTTGAAGTGGCGCGATGGCCGAGAGAGTGCCGCTTCCCGGTGCACGCGACTGCTCCGCGTCGAGACTGGCCATAGGCCCTGTTTGGATCCATGAGTTAGAGTTAGTTGAGCTAGTTGGGGCTCAAATAACCCTAAAGTATCCAAGCATGAGGGTTTAAATTGGAGCAAGTTGCACCGAACCCACCAAAAAAAACTATCCCACCCAAGAGGTGCTAACTAGAGATAGTTCTCATTGGGACCACTGAAAAATCACTTTTCTCTCTCCATGGAGTGCATTTATTGTCAATCTAACCCTGTCAACCAAACACCTCTTTGGCTATAGTTAGTTCAGGGTTACTCATGAGTTAGTCTAACCTCTAGCTAAGTTAGAGTATCAAACAGGAGCAGTATAGGACATACAAGTTGCTCAAAGCATACAGGCAAATTCGTACGTGAAAGGATTTTTTTCTTTTTGAAAACGGAACGTGAAAGGAATTTTTTAGAATGCTCTTGGCATGTCGCTAACATGTGATAGTTAACCGACCTCAATAGACGGCAGAAACGCTAGCCCGCCGCACTTTGATAGAGACGAAGAGGGAGAAGCGATACAGGCTGCTGGATTACTAGAGATAGGTGTTGCACGGAAGCCAAGAAATATGGTGATAGCGTGGGTTAGCCATGTACTAGTAGGATGTAACTACACTAGGCTGCCGTGTTTCGTACTCTTCCAGTCCACTGTGGAGATGATTGGTTAATTTTATATCGCTGAATAATATTAAATATTATGAGTGCAGACGCTCCACCACGAGGTTCCTTGCTCCGGAATCTATGTTCTTCCACTCTATTTTTTTACGTGAGCTTTGTTCATCCTTTTGCCAACATGCGAGACATCTAGCATCAAGGTGCACGTGTTATGTAAGGATCGTTCCATCTATATGAAGAACACGTGGGACTGGAACTACAAGACGGACATGTACCCAGGAGTGGGCGTACGAACCTGAGAATGTAGAGCAGTAAGTGAAGTAGAAAGGCACAAATTGTATGAACATGCATGGCATATAGGGTGTGTTTGGTTGCGTTCTCGTCTCAGCATAGTTGTTCCCTCTTCATGCATGCTCAACTCAACACCCCTCTTCATGCATGCTCTCTTCATGCATGCTTCTAGTGTATTTGTGCTAAACTAGTGTGGACTCATGCACCCTCCATACTCTACCAAACACCCAAAAGTAGGTCGAGAAGGGAACTCTTGGGCGGCATTTGTCTCTTCCTACGTACTACCACTAAATGTTGTACGTGCAATGCACGGTGATGTTATGGAGTACGTGCCTAAGTACTCTACTACTACTATATTAGTTGGAGGCACATATTAACTTTTATATTTTTTTACGTGTATGCCCCGAGACCTTCCAACTAGACGCGTCTTTCTCTCCAAGTCGCACTTTTCATCGCTCATACCACTAAGTACTACTACGTGTGGTCTCCGACCCAGAAGTGGAAGAAGTGGAGACGCTCTACCATGCTGGTTTTTTTACGCTGGGCTCTACCATGTTGTTCATGTCCCACTCCTTTTGCTGACGTGTGGAACATCCAGCATGTGCCGTGTTTGGCACCCTTTGTCATAAGAGTTGAAACGCTAGCATTTATCAGAAATAAAAAATAATTATAAATCGGCAGTGATAATATTTTTTTGCGAACCAATCAGCAGTGATACTATACCACGCGGTTTCCTTGCTCCTAGATATCAGAAAGAATACTGCCGTTCGCCAACATGTGGGACGTCGACCATCCTGGTCCACTTGCCATGCACGCAGAACTCCAAGGGAGAGTCACCCAGGTCGTCGTGCCATAGTAACAATGACTAATGAGCCGTCAAATCACAGGCCCACTTCCCACTTTGAAGTTGCTCGGATGAAGGAACCATCATGACTTCATTGAACTCTGCTTCTTGAAGAAAACTACTGTACTAGCAGGCCTGCTAGCTACAGTATTTACTCCAACAGAGGCCTCCTTTCGTTCATAGGATAGGAATATGAAAACCATAGGAAGTGAGATGACATGCATCTCAATTCCTATAGAGAAAGAGATGCCATTTGATGCTTAGGATAGGAATTTTTCCATTTAGTCTAGGCTAATTTACTGGTAATTTGCTCTAAAAACTATAGTAGTAAATAGTAGTACTGGTACATGCTCGTACTCAGACACAGACACACACACTAACTACTAGTACTACTACTTCTCACATGCTGGTCAAACGCCGTCGTTCTCCTTCCCGGATTTGCGGCGACACCCCACCGTGCTTGGATCTCCCCCGACCTCTCCGCAGCAGCGCGAGCGTCCTTTTCTTTCTTGCGGCGGCGGGCCACTCTTTTCTTGAGTGCTTTCTGACTTTTCCGCTCCCTCTGTGCGGCTTTGGCCGCCTCTTCCTCTACCGCCCATTCGGCCTAGGCATCTTCAAATTCCTCCCACATAGTTGTGAGGTCGCGAGCGGCGATGAACTCGGCACGGCGGGATGCCATCGCTTCCCTACCATTTTGTGTGCGGTCGTGGGCGGCGATGAACTCGGCGCGGCGGGATGCCATCGCTGCCTTACCGGTTAGTGTGCGGTGCAGTGGCATGAATGACGCTTGGCGAGAGCTCTGGGGTGCAGTGGCCGGACAACCGTATAGTGCATTGGTTTGTCAAGAGCTCAAGGATAGAAGACGAAGCAAATTTGGATTCCCCTTCAATCCTGGACATTCATTACCGAGTGAAATGCATTGGCGGTCATTGAACTTGTCTTGATAGCTCACTTTGATCATTGTATACGAGATATGGTGATTATACGGTCACTGGCTCAGCGTATAGCTCCATATTTGTATGGTTGACCAGTCAAACAGTCCGCATGCACCTCATCAGCTCGTGTTCTTTATCTATCTACGCGGTCCTACCTGTGAATGGAGAAAGAAATACTATAAAAACCAAAATTATGCGTATGTGGGGAATCAAACCACAGACTCGTCGCTGCAACGCACCCTTGTCAGCCAAATGAAAATGAAATACTTCATGTCAGACACTCACGCTCACGCTATCAAAGCTTGCTAATGCATGTGCGTTGCCCTCTAAACCAAAGTCCTGTTCATGGCGCAACGCAAACGATGAGCCCATCACCTGCGCGCCTCGGCGGTGCCTGACATTACTGTTTAGACGTTTGATGGATGCCTACTCCAACATCGAGCATGTATTCACCTGGCTCAACACCAATGGTCATATCGTCCATCACAATGACAATCTATAAAACAACCTAAGCTCGAGAGGGTACTATGGTAGTATGGTACGGAGTATGCACTATCATGAGTGACCAATCTTAGTGCCACTGCACACCGAAACCCCTTCCATCGCTAGCGCGTGCTTCCCGCCTGAAACGGTCACCGCCTCTCCAGAATGTCAATGCCGCATTCACCGGACTTAACTGCAGGTGCAATTGGTGTGTCGCTGACATGCTGGCCAGACGCCCGTTGGGCCCACATGTCAGTAACCCAAACGCATCTGCAGTTAAGTCACTGAAGCAGCGTCCGCATTCACGCACGACGAACCTACTCCGGCACCAGTTGTCCATCCGTCTGCCGCGGCTCATTACCATTCGCCTGCTATATTAACTTGATCCCCAGCTCCCAGCCATAGCCAAAGACCCACACTTATTCTCCTCCGGTCCCTTCCTTATGTCGGCACCACTTCAACCATGGCCTCCTGGCGCTCCGAAGCTCTCTTGGACATACTGTCGCAGGAGCAGACAAGGGACATCTGCGGCTCCACTCCGGGCGCGCTCCAAAGCTCTCTTTGACGTACTGTCGCAGGAGCAAACGAAGGAGATCACTGGCACCCCCCCCCCGGCCACCCTCCGCCGCCACGACCACGAAGCCGGCGCGCGTGCGCGGGCGCAGCCGGCAGCGAACAATGAATATTCGTTGCTCGTCCTCTATATCGGAAAGAATACTTTCATTCGCCGACATGTGGGACGTCGACCATCCTGGTCCACCTGCCATGCACAAAATTATCCTAGTCTATCCCGGTCGTATCGCAGGCCCAACCTTTCCCACTATAAGTTGTTCGGACGAAGGAACCCTCATGACTTCGTTGAATTCCGCTTCTTCAAGAAAACTTACTGTACCCGCAATACCGCTACCACACGCAATGACTGGACGACACTGTACCACGTCATATCACTGAAACCCACTAGGCCAAACTAGCCCGCCTAGGTCATCTATTTTGGAACAGAGGGAGTACGTCTCTGCACTGCTATGATTTTGTGTTGCACGTTCTCTATGCTTTTGCTACGATTTTCCTACCCTATGAACCAAATGAGGCCTGAATGTATGTCAACTATTGTTTGATTGATCACTAAGCCTACAATTTTAGGAGCTAGGGCTATTGCTCGATCGACAAGGGATAAGTATAAGCGTACCACGAGCTCATCAGCCCCAATGTTTCTCTTCGGTGAGTGTTTTGCAAGTACTATAGCTCGCACAGTAGCTAGCCTACTAACACCAAGAATCATCAAACAAGCCCTGCTGATATGATAAATAGTTCAAACTTACATCTAAGCATGCCATATATTACATCAAAAGCTGGTGAGGATACATCTGTTTCCATAACTCGGAGAGGGTTCGCATGATTCATCGCATGATTCTCTATCAAACAAAAGTAGCAAGATCCGTCCACACAAGATAGTGCACTAGCCTTAAGATGGTTTGATAACACGGATCGTTCTGGTAATTAAACACAGGGCAATGCAAACTACCTTGAAGGATTAGCGCGACCAACTATTTCTTGTCATCCATCTCTCGGGCAATGACCACAACACGGACAGCGGCATGTGTATCGATTTCTGGGGCGATGTCCACAGGACTAACCGCAACATCGAAATCGATCTCTGGGGCGATGTCTACAGGATGGACAGCGGCATCGGAATCGATCTCCGGGGTGATGCCAACCGGACGGGCCACGACATCGGAATTATCAAGGACAACCATCAGCACCTGCA
Organism: Triticum timopheevii; assembly: GCA_963921465.1. Classification (NCBI taxonomy): domain Eukaryota; kingdom Viridiplantae; phylum Streptophyta; class Magnoliopsida; order Poales; family Poaceae; genus Triticum; species Triticum timopheevii. The sequence continues at coordinate 330,894,454 of OY997264.1, forward strand.
CAACCCTAACATATTAGCAAGCACATTGCTAATAATCAAAAACCACAACTATGGTAATAAGCCATTATTTTTTACCTTGTGCAACTCACCGGGGGATCTCATCCCTCCGGGGACCATCTCCTCGTCCTTGATGGGGGCCATCACCTTGCCAGGGGAATACTGATTCACAACGGCGACTATCTCTTCAATCTCGGTCTTGAGCCTCACATAGGTGGCAATCAAAGTTCCTCGGGTAGGCACGGTGGGGCCCTTGCTGTTCTTCCAACTTTCTTTGAGGAGTTCGTCTGCCAACGTCCTCAACTCTTTGGCCAGTGCTTGTTTCTTGGAGTTCTTCGTCTCCATGGGTTGGCCCACCAAAATGGTCAACTCGTTGGTCGGTGCTCGCTTCCTGGAGATCGCTGTCTCCAATGGGTTGTCCGCCGGCAACTCTTTGCCTAGTGCTCCAGGATCCATCAATGAACTGACAAACAAAAAGCAATCGAAAGGAAACCACAATCGCAATGAAGACAGGAAAATAATAGGATGTGAGAATCGGTCAGTGCTTCGCAAAAAGAAGATTATTGGAATGAAAATATAGCAGCATAACTGATTCACCCACCTTTCCTTCATCGGTACAGAAGAAAAATGGCAGAAGTGAGTAGCCTGGAGTGAGGTTTTCTTCAAGAAAGGGAAGAAAGGGCTTGAACCAGCGTTCCAATGAAATGATGGTTGCTTCGTCCAATCCAACTTGGAGGCCACCTTACCACTGCTGGTAAAGGTGTGGGTTTTTTGATATGACGGGTCATGACGGCCACACCGGGGTGACAAGTGAGTCTCGACTGTAGCACCTCGCTGTCATTTGGTGGATGGCACGCGGGCCTGGATGCTTTGAAATGTCCCGCATGTAGATAGAGCGGCTAGTCATATAGGAGTGCTCAATATTGTGCACCACGACCAAGGCGGAGAGGAAAACGAGAGAACTACATAATTAATGCATGAGTTTAATTAGGGTAGTTTTGTAAAGTACGAGATACATTCCTCCAATCGCAAAATGCCTTGGTTCATGAGATTTGAGATTTGAGCCCTATAAACCGGAAGGGAGGGGTAGTGCACACGGTGTAGTCTAGTCACTTGTTGAAATCTCTACAAAGGCAAATACTCCTTTCCGGTTTACAGGTCTATACTCTATACTACTCCCTCCGTCTAGGTGTGTAAGTCATCTTACGGAAACCAAATAGTCCCAAAACACTTAGGCGCGGTGCATTAACTTCTACCTTATTTCTTGTTTCTTGACATATCAACCAATAAGAGATGAGAGGTGTGCATGCTTTTAATGACTTGCAATGGCTAGTTCATTGCATGGAATGCTATTAATTAGCAAATAAACATTGGTGACCCCAGGAGGAAACGGTGCTAAGTGCGTGGACCTATGCAGAATGAGTATCAACCAATGGATAATGGAGTTTAATTGTTAAACAATAGCAATTTTGTCTGATGTAAGAGCCTGGCTAGTACTCCAAGGAACCGCACCACGCGAGCATTCGCAACTGCCACGTTCGGTTTGCGCTTGGCTCTTCGCCTCTTCGAGAAGACGGACAATGATGTTACTCCTCCTTCTACAGTATCGAATCCACTGCTGCATGTGTCGTGGTTCTAAGTCTGACAGTAGAGTGGGGGTAGGTATGGAGAGGCAAGGTCCTAGCTATGGAGAGGTTGTAAACACAAGCGATGTACGAGTTCAGGCCCTTCTCGGAGGAAGTAAAAGCCCTACGTCTCGGAGCCCTGAGGCGGTCGAGTGGATTATGTGTGTATGTGTTACAGGGGTGCGAACCCTTCTGCCTGTGGAGGGGGGTGGCTTATATAGAGTGCGCCAGGACCCCTACCAGCCCACGTAATGAAGGGTTTAAAGTACATTAAGTCTGGGGCGTTACTGGTAACGCCCCACATAAAGTGTCTTAACTACCATAAAGTCTATTCAATTACAGGCCGTTGTAGTGCAGAGTGCCTCCTGACCTTCTGGTGGTCGAGTGAGTCTTCATGGTCGAGTCCTTCAAGTCAGTCGAGTGGGTTCCTCGTTAGTTGACTGGAAGGTGATCTCTTCTAAGGGTGTCCTTGGGTAGGGCACTTAGATCAGGCCTATGACCCTACCCTAGGTACATGAATCCATCATTAGCCCCCGAATGGATTGAGGCTTGAGTGAGGAAGGAGTTGGTGCTGTTTCCGATTGACTTTTGCATACTGGCTATGCGTTGTCCTGGATCAAGACCTTCTTTGTTGATAACGAGCAACTTTTCTTCAGTCGACTCGATCCATTCTTGTCTTTCGTCGAGTGATCTTTTGGGCTTCGCCAGTTCCCGAGCGACGGATCGCAGGAGATCCTGCATCTGACAGACCGATCTGCCGTTCGCAGATTCTACGGGATACAAAATTTGGGGAAGCGCGCGAAGCGGGGCGGACCGCGGCGTTCGGATGGGATAAGACATAGATGCCTCGATCCCTGCGCCGCCTTTTCCGCCACGTATCACGTCAATGCAACTGTTTCGGGATATGATTAGACTGACCGGGTCCACCTGTCATCCACTCGGAAGGGATGTTATAAATGCGACTAGCGAGGGTTTTCTGAACAGTGCTTCATCATTTCCTCTCTGCTCTCCTCGCCTCCGTCCAACGCGCCCGCTTTCGCCTCTGCAAAGCTCCTCCTCGCGCATCTCGCCGGCAGCCATGGTCAAGGAGAAGACAGCGGTGCTTGAGCACGCAAAGAAGGCATCAGCGGCGGAGAAGGCGAAGGGGAGATCCACCAGTCGCAGCGGGTCTTCGTCTAGATCTCGCCTGCCGAAGGGCTGGGACCAGGGAGATTGGATCCATTCGACCATCAAGGAAAAGGATCTCCTCGACATGGCCGACGACGGGCTGATCCCCCACGGCGCCGCAAGGCTTCCGGGGAAAGAGTGGCAGCCCCAGCCGGAAGAGGGTGAGTGCGTGCTCCTGGCCACCCATGTCGACCGAGGATTTTCTTTGCCACCGAGTGTTTTCTTCCGTGGTTTTTTGAACTTCTTCGGAGCCCAACTCCACCACTTCACCCCGAACTCTATTGCATATCTTGCTGCGTTTGTATCCATGTGTGAGAATTTCCTGGGCTGTCGACCGCACTGGGGTTTGTTCAAGCACATATTCACGTGTCGCTCTCAGACCGTGAAGAAGGCGAGCCCAGGCGATGAGAAAACCCAAGTTGTCCAAATGTGTGGGGGCCTGGGGATCCAAGTGAGGAACAAGAGCACTTTCCCAGCCATGACGTTTCCCGAGTCAGTCAGAGGCTGGCAGTCGACCTGGTTCTACTGCCAGAATGAGTTGACGCCGGGGCAGTCGAGTGGACTCCCTCAATTCACCATGGACCGAGTGAACAAGCCCTCCTCTCTGAAGGTGATTCCGGAGGAGAGAGCAGACGTGAAGATGTTGATGGATCGCGTGGTGCAGTTGGTTCGAGACGGAGTTACTGGTATGGACCTTTTGGAGGTTTTTCTTAGGCGGCGTATCCACCCTCTTCAGTTCCGGAGCTATTGCATGTGGTTGTACTGCGGAACTGAAGACGAGACTCGGGTCCACCCGGAAGCAGTCGACGACGCCACGGTGGAAAGGTGGATGGCCGCGGTCACTAGGAACAAGGATAATCCCCGTGGATCTAGGAGGATTCCTCCACTCGACCATCACAGCGTTCCAGACAAAGTATGTTTGCTCTGCCTTCCATTGTATACTTGTCGTATTCATTTCTGTATGTTTCGCAAATCGGTCGATTGATCTCTGTCTTGACGTCTCTCAGGCCCTCACCGAGCTGTACTCGATGCCCAATGGAGCTCAGGCTCCAACTGAAGAGGGAGAAGCAAGCGGGGGCGAGAGCCAGGAGGAGTGGGACTCAGACGCTGCCGAAGATGACGACGATGACGACGACGATGATGAGGACGAGGAAGAGGAGGAGGAGGAGGTTGCTCCACTACGCTCGGAGAGGCGGTCAAAACTTGTCCATGACCCTGCGACTAAACGTGGCAAGGGGGTTGCGACTGCCTCGCAGTCGACCAAACGCCCTCGGACCACTTCTCCGGCGCCGACTGAAAAGGCGCCGAAGCAGTCCAAGGTGGCTCTGTCAAAGCCAACCAAGCTCCTGCCGAAGATGAAGGTGTCCATCCCCACCATATCAGGGTAAACATGCTGCTAGAGTCTTCTCGTTTTGTACAAACTTTATCTCTAGTTGATACTTGAGTTGGCCGACTGACTCTTTGGAAAGGCAGTGCTGCTACTTCTAAGACCTCTGGCAAGGCTGACGACCATGAGATGGAGGATGCAGCAACCTCAAACCCTGGTACTATACTCTTAATTCCGTTTTTCAGTCGACTGATTCATGATCTCTGATTCTGATTCTTTTTTGTAGCTCCATCCAATGTCGTCATCACTCTTCCTGATGATGATGAGGATGAGGAACAGCTGAAGCATAGAAGGAGCAGGAAAACATCTGCCGGCAGGGTGGCTCAGGATGCGACGGCGCCCGAGACTCTGGTCACGGGGGAGGAGAACACCACTCGATACACCGTGTCCTTCGTGATGCCATTGACGAGTGCTCATCCTACTTCGTCGAGTGCCGCACAACCTTCTGTTTTCACGACGCACCACGTCCCAGAGGACCAAGCCAGCGCTGCTAAGGAAGCGATACACCAAGCGGGGATCATGATGGAGCAGGTGAAGACCATCCGGGATGCAAGCCAGGCAGCTTACGACGCCAGCTCCGCCCTTCAAAGCAATGTTAAGGTCAGTCGACCACCGCCTGTTCTGTTAGGATATGCTATCAAAACTTTTCTTTCTGGAATCCATAGCAGTCACCCACTGGGTGTGTCCATAAAAAACTCTGTGTTAGCGGGGGCACGCTGAGTGCACCCGCTGGGTGTAGTCCCCAAGGCTAAGGTCGACTGCTGGCAATCGGCCTTAGGCTTTACAAGTAAAGGCTTTTCGTCACTCGACTGAAGCGAATGAATTTCCGAAACCGGTGGGGGCACGCTGAGTGCACCCACTGGGTGTAGTCCCCGACACTGTGGTCGACTGCTTGCAGTTGATTACAGTCTGAAGAACACGTCTCTCTTTTTTTTGCGGGTCGACTGGTCGACTCTGTCTTTAATAGAACTAGTGGGGGCACGCTGAGTGCACCCACTGGGTGTAATCCCCGAGACTACGGTCGAATGCTTGCATTCGGCTGTAGTCTTAAAAACATATGATTTTCTCTTATCCACTCGGAAGTGAATTATCTTTGATATTTTGTTGATTGGTTCTTCGTAGAAATCCTGTGACCTTGCGGCTCGCTATACTGAGATGGAGCAGAAGCACATTCAGCTCGAGCTGGATCTGAAGCTGGTGCAGGAGAATCTGACGAAGGCGAAGGAGGAGACCAAAGGTATGTTCGGTGAGACCTCGACGACTCCTTTTTCCCTTCATTTGTTTCAAAATCTGACTTTGCTATAACTTGCAGGCAAGGTGAAGGATGCCTAGAAGAGAAAAGACCTTGAGCTAGATGAGAAGACCAAGCTTGCTGACGAGAAGTTAGCTTCAGTCACCAAGCTTGAACAGGAAAATACCAATCTGAAAGCTGCTCTTGGGATTGCCAACAAGGAAGTCGACCGACTGAAGACTGACAAGACTACTCTGACCGACAAGATCAACCAGTTGACTGGGAAGAAAAATGACCTGGAAGCCTTCCTGGGTGGACTTGCCAAGAAATTGTTCCTTATGCTCGAAGGTAACCTTTTATACTCGACCAACATTTTCAACTGTGATGCTTCCATTCGACCACTGTCTTGACTCGGCGTTTGTCCTTGCAGAATTCTGTCGAAACTTTGAAGAAGAGACTAGCCAGTTGGAACCAAACCTTGACCCCGTCAATTCTCCAGTGAATGATGAAGTTGCCATGAATGTCTTCCGACGGGAGTCCCGTGTTGCAGCTGTCGTGGACTATCTTGCAAGGCTGAAGGTTGCCACGTCCCGCATCGACTCGACGCTCTGGCCCAGGGCGACACTCCAGAATGACCTCGAGTCGCTGATGGCTTGACTGAACGCAGTCCCGGACTGTGTGCAGGAGTGGAAGAAGTCCTCGGCTCGTTGCGGTGCAGATGTTGCTCTGTGTCTGGCCCGAGTCCACTGCAAAGACGCGCGAGAAGACAAGCTGGCGGCTCTCCGGGTGGCCAACACCAAGAAACACGACTTCAGGTCCTTCATGGAAACCTTCATCGCTGCTGCCACTCGGATTGTAGACGGAATCGACCTTGATGAGTTCGTTGCTCCTTCCAGCCCTCCACAGGAGGGGTAAAAAACTTCTTTTAAGCCCGACACTTTAAATTTGCCTCGGTATGCCGAGTGGAGTTGTAACCGATAAACCTTAACAGGCTTAGCGCCTGAGCACTTTCGGTTCCTTTAGGTATCGATCTAAACTTGGATTTGATGTTTGAATATGATTGCTTTTGGCTCGAAATGTCCTTTGCAGGTTCACAGCAAGATGCTCTCTGCAGTCGACTTATTCCTTAGGCGAGCACTGGGCTGCAGCTAAGCACCCGAGTGAGAGGTTTGCTCTTCACTCGGTAGGATTTTTGTATCTTAGGCGAGCGCTGGGCTGCAGCTAAGCCCCCGAGTGAGAGGTTTGCTCTTCACTCGGTAGGATTTTTATATCTTAGGCAAGCACTGGGCTGCAGCTAAGCCCCCAAGTGAGAGGTTTGCTCTTTACTCGGTAGGATTTTTATATCTTAGGCGAGCACTGGGCTGCAGCTAAGCCCCCGAGTGAGAGGTTTGCTCTTCACTCGGTAGGATTTTTATATCTTAGGCGAGCGCTGGGCTGCAGCTAAGCCCCCGAGTGAGAGGTTTGCTCTTCACTCGGTAGGATTTTTATATCTTAGGCGAGCGCTGGGCTGCAGCTAAGCCCCCGAGTGAGAGGTTTGCTCTTTACTCGGTAGGATTTTTATATCTTAGGCGAGCACTGGGCTGCAGCTAAGCCCCCGAGTGAGAGGTTTGCTCTTCACTCGGTAGGATTTTTATATCTTAGGCGAGCACTGGGCTGCAGCTAAGCCCCCGATTGAGAGTTTTCCTCTTGACTCGGTAGGATTTTTACGTTGTATTTGTGGCGAAGCTCAGAGGCGAGGGTCGCAGCCGACCTGCACCTCGTCCTCTTCACGAGCGCACATTGTACTTATGGCGTAGCTCAGAGGAGAGGGTCACAGTCGACCTGCACCTCGTCCTCCTTGCGAGCACACATTGTACTTATGGCGTAGCTCAGAGGAGAGGGTCGCAGTCGACCTGCACCTCGTCCTCCTTGTGAGCGTACGTTGTACTTAGGCGAGTACTTGGACTGCAGCTAAGCCTCCGAGTGGAAGTTTGGCTTACCACTCGGTAGGATTTTTTATAACTTAGATGAGTACTTGGACTGCAGCTAAGCCCCCGAGTGGAAGTCTGGCTTACCACTCGGTAGGATTTTGATAACTTAGGCGAGTACTTGGACTGCAGCTAAGCCCCCAAGTGGAAGTCTGGCTTACCACTCGGTAGGATTTTCTATAACTTAGGCGAGCACTGGGCTGCAGCTAAGCCCCCCGAGTGGAAGTCTGGCTTACCACTCGGTAGGATTTTTTATAACTCAGGCGAGCACTGGGCTGCAGCTAAGCCCCCGAGTGGAAGTCTGGCTTACCACTCGGTAGAATTTTTTATAACTTAGGCGAAACGGATTCGCGGCAAAACCTCCGAGTGGAAGTCTGGCTTACCACTCGGTAGAATTTTTACAAACTTAGGCGAAACGGATTCGCGGCTAAGCCACCCACTGGGGGAAAATTTTACTGGACAGAAATAAAAAGTGACAAAAATTATGAAGGAATTATGACACTATTATTTCGAAATCCATGAACTACAGAAATACTTTATTACAACTCATCCGAGTAAAAAACTTTAAGTGTAAAATGGGCGGAGCAGATCCGCATTCCAAGCTCGGAGCTCTTCGATATTGTGTTCGACGTTGTAAAGATGGTATGCCCCGTTGTGGAGAACCTTGGTGACGATGAAGGGTCCTTCCCAAGAAGGAGCGAGCTTATGTTGTTTCTGCTGATCCACTCGGAGAACTAGATCTCCTTCCTGGAAGGCTCGACCTCTCACATTTCTGGCGTGAAAGCGACGCAAGTCCTGTTGGTAGATGGTCGATCGGATCAGAGCCATCTCCCTTTCTTCCTCTAGAAGGTCGACTGCGTCCTGACGCGCTTGCCCAGCTTCTGCTTCATTGTAGAGTTCAACTCGAGGAGCATTGTGAAGAAGATCACTCGGCAAGACTGCTTCAGCTCCATAGATCAAGAAGAATGGAGTTCTTCCGGTCGACCGATTGGGTGTGGTCCGCAATCCCCAAAGCACCGAAGGGAGTTCGTCAACCCATGCTCCAGCCGCATGCTTGAGATCATGCATCAGTCGGGGCTTCAAACCCTTGAGGATTAAGCCATTGGCTCGTTCTGCTTGTCCATTCAACTGCGGATGGGCGACTGAAGCGTAGTCGACTCGTGTGCCTTGAGAGTTGCAGAAATCCCTGAATTCTTCCGAGTCAAAGTTCGACCCATTATCTGTAATGATGCTGTGCGGGACTCCATATCTGAACGTCAGCTCCCTGATGAAGGTAACAGCAGTACCGGCATCAAGATTCTTGATTGGTTTAGCCTCAATCCACTTGGTGAACTTGTCGACTGCTACCAGTACATGCGTGAAACCACTTCGACCTGTTCTCAAGGGACCGACCATGTCCAACCCCCATACTGCGAAAGGCCAGACGATTGGAATGGTCTTCAGAGCCGACGCAGGCTTGTGTGACATATTGGAGTAGAACTGACATCCTTCGCACTTGTCCACTATTTCCTTTGCCATCTCATTCGCCCTCGGCCAGTAAAATCCAGCTCGGTATGCTTTGGCTACAATGGTCCGAGAGGACGCATGGTGACCACAGGTCCCCGAGTGGATATCATTGAGAATGATTCGACCTTCTTCTGGCGTTATGCATTTTTGGCCAACTCCTGTCGGGCTCTCTCTATACAACTGTCCTTTGATAACGGTAAAGGCTTTGGATCGACGGACGATCTGCCGAGCCTCTTCCTCATCTTCTGGGAGCTCTTTTCTCAGGATATACGCGATATAGGGAATTGTCCAGTCGGGAGTGACCACTAAGACCTCCATGACCAAGTCGACCACTGCTGGGACCTCAACCTCAGTCGGATCTATGGCACTCTTGGGTTGTGGAGCTTCTTCTGTGAAGGGATCTTCTTTGACTGACGGAGTGTGTATATGCTCCAAGAACACACCACTCGGAATGGCTTCTCTTTTGGAACCTATCTTTGCCAGATCATCTGCTGCCTGATTTTTCAGTCGGGGGATGTGATGGAGCTCTAACCCCTCGAACTTCTTTTCCAGCTTCCTCACTGCATTGCAGTATCCAGTCATGGCTGGGCTTCTCACGTCCCACTCCTTCATCACCTGGTTGACCACTAAATCTGAATCGCCATAGACCATCAGGCGACGGACGCCGAGTGAGATGGCCATGCGGAATCCATATAAAAGGGCCTCATACTCTGCCTCATTGTTAGAGGAATCAAAGTGAATCTGGAGCACATACCTAAGCTTATCTCCTCTGGGGGAAACCAGAACAACCCCAGCACCGGAACCATTCAGCATCTTAGAGCCATCAAAGAACATGGTCCAATGCTCCGAGTGAACTTCAGTCGGCTGCTGTTGTTCAATCCACTCGGCGAGGAAATCTGCTATTGCCTGGGACTTAATGGCTTTCTTTGCCTCAAACTTGATATCAAGGGGAAGAAGTTCAATCGCCCATTTTGCCACTCGACCAGTTGCATCTCTGTTGTGCAGAATCTCTGATAATGGGGCGTCGCTGACGACTGTGATGGAATGATCAGAGAAATAATGAGCAACCTTCTTCGTGGTCATGTATATTCCATACACAAGCTTCTGATAATGAGGATATCTCTGCTTGGATGGAGTCAAGACTTCAGACAAATAATACACTGGGCGCTGAACTTTGAAGGCTTTTCCTTCCTCTTCCCGCTCGACCGTAAGCACTGTACTGACGACTTGTCCTGTGGCTGCGATATAAAGCAACAGAGGCTCTTTGCTGATTGGAGCAGCAAGCACCGGCTGGGTGGATAGCAGAGCTTTTAGGTCGGCAAGCGCTGCATCAGCTTCTGGAGTCCACTCGAACTTGTCTGCCTTCTTCATCAGTCGGTAAAGAGGCAATGCCTTTTCACCTAGTCGTGAGATGAATCGACTTAATGCGGCCAAGCATCCAGTAAGCTTCTAGACATCGTGCACTCGCACAGGGCGTTTCATTCGGAGAATAGTACCGATCTTCTCTGGATTAGCATCGATCCCTCATTCGGAAACGAGAAAACCGAGTAACTTTCTGCCAGGAACTCCGAATGTGCACTTTGATGGATTGAGCTTGATATCATACCTTCTGAGGTTGGCAAATGTTTCGGCGAGGTCAGCAAGCAGGTCGGAACCCTTTCGCGACTTGACGACGATATCATCCATATACGCTTCCACATTCCGACTGATTTGAGTGAGCAGACACTTCTGAATCATTCGCATAAATGTGGCTCCGGCATTCTTGAGGCCGAATGGCATGGTGATATAGCAGAAGCACCCGAATGGAGTGATGAAAGCTGTTTTTATTTCGTCGGGTCCATACAGACGGATCTGATGATACCCGGAATAGGCGTCTAGAAAAGACAATCTCTCACATCCCGCGGTCGAGTCAACAATTTGATCGATGCGAGGGAGAGGAAAATGATCTTCCGGGCAGGCCTGATTGATGTGCTTGAAATCAATGCACATGCGGAGTGACTTGTCCTTCTTGGGAACCATGACAACATTAGCAAGCCACTCGGAGTGGTATATCTCTCGGATAAATCCGGCCGCCAACAGTCGAGCCACTTCCTCACCAATAGCCTTTCTCTTCTGGACGGCGGACCGCCGAAGATGCTCTTTGACTGGTTTTGCTGATTTGTCGACTCTGAGGCGATGCTCAGCCAGTCCCCTGGGAACACCTGGCATGTCAGCTGGCTTCCATGCAAAAATGTCCCAGTTCTCACGGAGGAACTGGATGAGCGCTTCTTCCTATTTCGGGTCGAGTGTTGTGGAGATGTGGGTCGGGGCTGCATTGGGGTCGGTCGGGTGAATGTGAACAGGCTTCGTCTCACCAGACGACTGAAATGCAGATTCTGTGGCGGGTTTCTTGGATCGCAACAAATCACTCGGATCTGCGCTTTGCTTGTACTCTTCGAACTCGACCGCTGTCACCTGGGAATCGGCAATCTTCGTGCCCTTCTGAAAGCACTCTTCTTCGTTTTTCCGATCACCGGTGACAGTGATCACTCCTTTGGGGCCTAGCATTTTCAGTTTGAGGTACACGTAACATGGTCGAGCCATGAACCGTGCATAGGCTGGCCTCCCCAAAATGGCGTGGTACGCACTCTGAAAGTCCACGACCTCAAACGTCAACTTTTCCTTGCGAAAATGCTTTGAATCACCAAACACCACGTCCAGAGCTATTTGGCCGAGTGACTCAGCTTTCTTCCCTGGTATGACTCCATGGAAACTCATGTTACTGGTGCTCAGTCGGGACATCGGAATGCCCATTCCTTTCAATGTGTCTGCATACAACAAGTTCAGCCCACTACCACCGTCCATCAGCACTTTTGTCAGTCGAGTGCCTTCGACAACTGGATCGACCACCAAAGCTTGCCTCCCAGGGGTGGCAATATGAGTCGGGTGATCAGATTGGTCGAATGTGATGGGTGTTTGGGACCATCTCAGATAACTTGGTTTTGCTGGCGCAACCATGTTCACCTCACGGTTAATGACTTTCAGTCGACTCTTGCTTTCCACATCTGCGAAGATCATCAGGGTGGAGTTGACATGCGGATATCCTTCCTCACTGTCCTCTTGGTCTTCAGCCTTGTCCGGCTCCTTCTCCTTGTCCTTAGACTGTTTTCCCTGAAACTGCTGGATCAGGAGTCGACACTGGCGAGTGGTATGCTTTGGGTAAATGATATTGCCCTCTTCATCTTTCTTCGTGTGGATGTGACACGGCATATCCATCACGTCATTTCCTTCTTTATCCTTTACTTTCTTGGGATTCCAGGATCCTTTTGGCTTCCCCTTGAACTTTCCCTGAGTCACGGCCAGGGCCTCTCCAGGAGCTCCTGGTTCGGCCTTCCGCTTCTGTTTCCGACTGGAGTTTTCCTTCTCCGACTGACTTGGCTTGTACTTGCCCTTTCGGAGTTGGTCCTCTTCCTCGCTGTTGGCGTACTTGGTAGCAATCTCCATCATCCGACTCAAGGTCATGTCCCCGGTTCGACCAAACTTCAGACTCAATTCTCTGTTCTTGATGCCATCTTTGAAGGCGCAAACTGCCTGATGATCAGACACATTTTCCATAGTATGGTGCAAAGTTATCCATCTCTGAATATACTCTCTGAGAGTCACATTGGTCTTCTGCACACAGACTTGCAGCTCCGTCAATCCAGCTGGTCGCTTGCAAGTTCCTTCAAATGTTCTGACGAACACTCGGGACAAATCTTCCCAAGTGTAGATAATGCTAGGAGGTAACTGATTCAGCCATGCTCTGGCAGAACCTTCCAACATGAGGGGCAAATGCTTCATGGCCACCTCGTCATTCCCACCACCAATCTGAACAGCCACTCGGTAGTCCTCAAGCCAAGTTTCAGGCTTAGACTCACCAGTGAACTTACTAACTCCTGTTGCCAATCTGAAATTGGGGGGGATCACTACGGCTCTGATAGCCCTGCTGAAACATTCTAGACCAGAAACATGCACTCGACTGCTCGTGGGCGCATCTCTCTCGGGTCCGCCTCGATGGGCTCTGTTCCGGTCGACCAAGCCTTGCACGATAATGGATCGCGCATCGAAGCCTGGTTCCCTGGGGTCGACTGGAGCTCTTCGCCCCACACTGAGCTGACGCCTATCATCCTGTCGCCGAGGAGCGTACGACCCATCCCTCGGAGGGGAAGAGGGCACTCGACGCCTGTCATCTCGGTCGTGTCGGTCTCCGTACTAATCTCGCCGATTGTCGCGCCCTTCCCGCCGCGGAGGCGATCTGGGACTGTGAGCCGACTGAACCGTATTCACAGCGACGGATCGACTGTGAATTCTGTTGCGCGACTGCGACACGGCTGAGTTCTGGTCCCCTGCTGCCCGGAGCAAATCTCTGATCTGCATCAAACCTCTGCCAGCCTCCGACTGAGAGGGCTGGATGGACTCTGCTATACGGGCTGCAGCTGCTAAATTCTGGATTGGGGTTCGATATACCTGAGTCGGCGGAAAGAGTTGACGTCGATTGGCGTCGCGAACTCGTTGCCGCGCGCGCTCGTCGAGTGCCCACTGGAGGTTCTCCAGACGAGCGCGTTCAGCCAGATTGGCCAAATGTGCCTCCTCCAAGGCACGAGCCTCGGGGGTTTCTCCCGCGATGGGAGTATGCAGAGCATCCATGTTCCTGCGGTGAAGCTCCTCCCTCTGCAGAGAGTCGAGTGTCTCGGGCTGGTACTCTTCGTGGTCTCGTACGGGGTCGCGCCCGCCGCCTGCCCCGCCCTCATGGGCGAAGCCAGGAGGACTGCGGGGTCCGTTGACCATCAGGATTTCCGTCGCCGGATCACTGCTATCGCATTCGGATGCAGTCTCTACAGAGCCAGTCAACAGATCGAACATGCCGTAGAGAGATTCGTCGGGCTCGATTGCCGCAACTTGGGCGGTGGCCGTCTGGTGAGCCACCGCATGCTTCACCCATCGCTGGAGCCTCGACCGACCAGAGCGCTTGCGCTGGTGGGAGACCGGAAGGGTGGCCGATAGGGGAGTCGACCGACACGGGGTCGACGGTTGTCGCAGCAGAACGCCGTGGACACATGCGCGAAAGTGCGTCGCACCGCGGACGGGGAGCGCATCAATGTTGAGTGGAGCCTCCTGGATCCATGCGGAGTCATCAGCGACAAAGGTGAGAGCGCCGAGATGGATCTCGCGCCCCTCGACCAAAACTCCAGCAGTCATCATGGTGAATGTACTCGGAAGTACCGCAACTTCTCCACAAAATCGCTAAAACACCTGCCCCACGATGGGCGCCAACTGTCGTGGTTCTAAGTCTGACAGTAGAGTGGGGGTAGGTATGGAGAGGCAAGGTCCTAGCTATGGAGAGGTTGTAAACACAAGCGATGTACGAGTTCAGGCCCTTCTCGGAGGAAGTAAAAGCCCTACGTCTCGGAGCCCTGAGGCGGTCGAGTTGATTATGTGTGTATGTGTTACAGGGGTGCGAACCCTTCTGCCTGTAGAGGGGGGTGGCTTATATAGAGTGCGCCAGGACCCCTGCCAGCCCACGTAATGAAGGGTTTAAAGTACATTAAGTCTGGGGCGTTACTGGTAACGCCCCCACATAAAGTGTCTTAACTACCATAAAGTCTATTCAATTACAGGCCGTTGTAGTGCAGAGTGCCTCCTGACCTTCTAGTGGTCGAGTGAGTCTTCATGGTCGAGTCCTTCAAGTCAGTCGAGTGGGTTCCTCGTTAGTCGACTGGAAGGTGATCTCTTCTAAGGTTGTCCTTGGGTAGGGCACTTAGATCAGGCCTATGACCCTACCCTAGGTACATGAATCCATCAGCATGTCCGTCCACCTCGTGCGGGAGGGATTGCGTGTAGCGAAAGCTTCTACTTACTGCTCCTGCCTTTGCATCTATGACAGGTGGGCCCAACAGGTGGTTGGCCCTCCTGTCATGCAGCCAAAGGCAGGAGCAGTTAAGGCACCAGAGCTCTATCCGCGAGGGAGAGGGCGTCGTAGTAATCAAATTTATCAGTCTTTTACGAGTTGACGCGACACATCAAAGCACTGCACTCGATAAAAGTCTTTTTAAACATTTCAAATGGGCTACTTCGTATGTAGGAGTAGACATATACTGTACAATGTAGTACCAGACTTGAATGATACAAAGTGCAACCTGGCACACCGTAACACCACTTGCAACAAGCAGGTAGCTATCTCAAAAAACAATCAACAACTAAAAAAAACCGCGACCTGGCATGTAGTAGTACACAATTTTAAACGATTGTTTTGATGGAGTGAAAAAGGAAAACTACCCCACTACTTATATATAGGCCGGAGCCTCCGCGCTTGCTTGCTAGGGTTGCTCTATTCACACACTCTCATCCTCTCCAGATCTAAACAAGATAGGGGTAGTAACACTGTATTTCTCCCTTCAAAAAACACTGGCTTTCTATACTCACCACTGGTTACAGATCCAGACGTATGCCCCTCCGCCGGTGAAGGGGAGGAGGGGCAGCGTTTAGGCCGTCGTCAACAGCGAGGGAGGAGACCCACTGCCGGCCGCACCGTTATCTCTGGCCGAGCACCAGCGCGGGAGGTCCTCTGATCCCTTCGTTGTTGCCTGTGGGCGGATCCGGCCTCCCGCCGCCCACCTATCGACATCCCGACGACCTTCAGGTATATCTTCGTTTGAAACCGCCTTAGCACTAGTTCCCGAGCTCGCTACGTTGCTGCATGTGCATCATTTTCTACCTCTCAGCCCCTCTCGATCGGATGGTCCAACGTCACCTATTTTGTTTTTCTATTGTTAGAGGTAAGGCTACTTCATGGAGTTGAATCTTGTACTCCCTCTGTCCGAAAATACTTGTCATTGAAATGGATGTATCTAGATGTATTTTAGTTCTAGACACATCCATTTTGATGACAAGTAATTTCGGACGGAGGGAGTACTTGGTTCAAACAAGAAATAAAGTGGGGGTGGGGGAATTTAGTATGTACATCGGACTTGGTACAAACAAGAAGGAAAGGGGGTGAAAGTAGTACAGACTGGTCATCCAACCGGTCTCTTGGTCGAAAAGGGAAATATAGGGGTAACGCTGTACACAGTGGTATGACCAGGACTAGATTTGCTATCCACACATAGGAGTAGGTGGCTAGAGTGAACAAAAATGGGACCAACCCAGATATGTTCCTTGGATGTTTGTTTCTCGGGGCAACAAACTATGAATCACCACTTTATGCCCCTGTTTACGTACATGGTGCTGTACTGCTGGTGCACCCACTGTCCCATGCCCTTATACCAAATATTTAGGCTCCGGTTGGAATAAAGGGGCAGAAAACATAGGTCTTGATGAAAATAGAGGAATAGGAAAGGAATGTAGCTATAAAACTATGGAACAGCGAACCGGAGGAAACTCTCAAGAGAATGTGTTCAGATGGACTACGAAATGTACAGATTTGTTTTTTTAGAGTGGCATGCTTGGCAATATGAGATGCTATTTGTTTATTCAGCTGAACAGTGACTACTCTTGTCCTCACCTCACGTACCACACATAGGTTGATTTTTTTATTCCAGCAAACACAGCACAGCAACCTGTCTAACGCATGGCAGCGAGCGCCTGCCTCGGGCTTCCGCCCAAAAAATGAGCAGAGCGTGCATGTTTCAAATCCGATGGAATCAGTACTACCAGACCAGCTTTCCTATGAAACACTATTCACCTTTCCCGTGTTCCGAACGGTTGGAAGGGAAAGAATACCGTAGGAATTGTGTTCGTACAAAAATCCTGCACCAAACCTGTGAACCGAACGCAGCCTTAGTTGTTCTTAATATAATGTCCCTGGTAAAAATGAAGCCATGCCACTGTTTTTGCCTGTAATTGTTTGAGACTCTGACAAGTTTAGCCAAATGTTTTTGCCTGTAATTGTTTGAGACTCTGACTGTTTCCTCTGTGCGTTTTTGTGCAAACAGGGATATCCGATTCACCTGGTTGCTGTTGTGACCTTTTGGTGCACTGCACAAAACTCTTCTTAAAAGAAGTGACTTTTGTGCTGTTTAACTAGAATGTCAGAATGGAACCAGTTGGTTCATTTTGGTGGAACTGCACAAAGGGAGATATGTGTTCCAATCCTCATCATCCATATTGGCGCCATAACCTTCCTTTAGGTAAGAATGATATTTAATGCATGTGTTCATCTCTATTTTCCGACTGCCATGAGAAAATAATGTTGTTTTTTACTAGTACAATCGTACTCCCTCACTAATCAAAACCAATTCTGAATTAGAAGGCCAATCATGTACTTGGTTTCACCAACTGGTGAGGAAAAAGAGAAACAGAGCATGAAGAGGAGGAAGAAGAAGAATAAACAGTGCCAAGGCGATCTTGCTGAAGCCAGAGGCCTCAGTCGAGGCTAGTCAAGGGCTCCGACAATGACTACCTTACATGTGAGACGATCCTCCAGGGAGCCCTTCCACTTCTGCTGTCTCACTTAATTAATTAGGAGTACTTAAGTACCACTAATTTATTACTGCCTAATTTTCCTGTTGGAGTTAAACAAATCTTTAGTAGGACCCTATGCTGAATCATGTACGTGTGAATGTTTGTCCATGGAGGTGAATCATGTGGTGGAGCAGGGAGGGAATATTATTAGTGTCATGACATAATAGTGCTATTGTTTTGCATGTCAATTTATTGCTATTGGTTCAATGAGGCAATGTTTTGCGTATTGTGCATCATGAATTTGATGCTACTGTTTGAGTAATATGCTAATGTCTTCCTATCCTTTCTCAATAAGCTAATGAAGGTTTCACCTTGTTCCTACTTGTGAAAACAGGGATCATGTTGTGCCAATCATACATTTTAGTGGAACTACACAAGACAATACAATGAATTGTATCCCAGCCATGGCTTTAACTCTGCTGGAAGTTCTTGATAATCTTTCGATATAATCTCCGCACTGGTAAACTAGAGTGATTTCAACCATACATTTGAAGTGCACAAAAATATATACTATTGTGTGATTCCAGTGAGTGCTTTATCATCTCTTATGGGACTACGTGAATAAGCTTTTTTTCTCAGGTTGGTACAGGCCTAAGGCCTTCATCCATATTAGTTTGCTATCATCTCTATTTGTATCGTGCTACTGTCATGAGAAACTCCTTTATCTTTGCACTTTTAAGTTTTGCAACCTATTATAAATGGCAATGCTTTGAGTGTTGAGCTGAGCTAATTGGCACTAATTAAATAAACTAATACCTCTCTTTAAGCAAGACTACTATGTTGCTAACTTTACCCATTAAGATAATGAGGGTGCTTCTATTTGTTAGTGTATGTTTCATCAACAAGTCCCACTATTACAGTAATCTCACTTTCTCAATATATGTGCCAACAGGGATGCTCGATTTTGGTGGAAATGCACGAAAACTTTGGATGCTTCATTGCCTCGACAGCTTCCGTCCTTTCCTGTCAGTCGCTAATCTCCGCTTGCTTTCTTCCTTTGCTGTCAGTCGCTTTGCTTATCTCGGCTTCCAGTCAAAGGAAATAGTAATTGATATGCTACCTCACACAGGTTGGTACTGGTCTTTATCCTGATTATTGTGCCTGTCATATGTATTGGTAATTATGTATTGTGCTACTATTTGCCAATTTCAGAAAGGAGTAATTTGGAGCATGAACTCGCAGGCAAATCATTACATCGGGTGATTTCAGTAGAACTGCACAAAACGATCAGATGGACAGGTACTTATGCTGCTGCTATGTACTCCAAAGTTCACTCGGACAAGCATCGATGTTGACAAGAAGTGCCTATATTCATTCGAGTATCAACCGGCGTCAACCAATTGTCAAACTCCAAGTATTAGGAGAGTGAACGCCAAAAATATTGCTTGGTGCATAGCCCAGAAAAATGCAGTCTAGTCTTTGGTCCCAACTTGTACCTTTTGGTTATCGGCACATATGGTAGCGAACTATATGGCATGGAGTCTAAAAATTCCAGACAAGTTGGTTGATGCGTATATTCATCTGGAACTTAATCAGTCTGCACGCCAAGGATGCTCCATTTCAGTTGAACTGCACAAAAAATTTGGGTGGTTCATTTTCTCAACCGCCTCCTTTCTCGTCTGCAATGTAGAATTTTGGCGAGATACAGGACCAAGATGAGCCAGTAAACTAGTTGGATGAAAGTAGTGGCCAAGTTGCTCAAACCTCCCTCGGCACGAGGCCACTATTTGAGGATAAACCTACAAGCAAAGTTCAGATTGTCTGTGCTGCCTCTTATGTACTCGAAAGTTTACTCGTACAAGAACTAATTTTAGCAAGAAGTACCTCCGATTGAACACTATTTACCAATCTGTACCCTAGGTAATTAAAGTTCGTCCATGAATCATATTGGCTATGATCTCAATCATTTGGATGCATAAACATACTGAACATGTGTATATCTGAATCTTTTTGTGAATTATGTATGAATATTTTCGTGTGATCTATCAATCATTTGGATGCATAGATATGCTGAGCTTGTGTATATATGAATCTTTTGAGTGGTTGATAGTGAATGTTGGCTATGAATATGAATGTGTCCTGTGAACCTGAGTTTGATATGAATGTTTACCTTTTCTGTTGTATTTGTGTGTGAACTTGTTTATGCCTACTGTGGGGTATAAAACGCAGGTCTCTTATAAAAGTAATGCTGTGTCCAATTTATGTTTTCCCTTCTAACCACATTATATATATTTATATTATTACTATTATGGTATATTTTATAGAGACTTATATATACATTATAAAAACATCCCACGTGTTATTAACTTATAAAATTAAATGTTTAACGGAAAATCCTGGTTGTTTTTGACTCACAGACAAGGAAAATCCTGGTGATTGCGTACAAAAGCTTGCGAAGATTTTAACGACAAATTTAATAATAACACGCTCATTTTTATTTTGAGCAATAACTCGCTAATTTATTAATTATATATATTAAAAATGTGCCTCCCCAGTTTAATATTTGCTATTAATTGCTCCTTCTAACATAACATTATATATATAACGAGCCCACCTAATACATGTATTTCAAGGAAGTGCAAATGGGCTGGGATTTCTTAGAAAATGTAAATGGGCCTGATTGACGCAAAATTATTTGTTCACCGAGCCCAGCAAATGGACTGTACATTCTAGAAAACATGGGTTAAATATATGCCACATTTTTGCAGGCTGACATGTGGGCCAATAGGTCGAAGCCTACGCAGGGCGTTGTCAACTTGGTCAACAAATGATTGTGTCATCCACAGCCATTGGATTTATATCCAACGGCCGGCATGCACCTTCAATCTCTCTTCTTCTTCCTCCAGCGTCGCTGGGACCTCCTGGTCCGGCCTCCGGCGGCTAGCGGCTCTTCTTAGCATGCATCACTATGAAGCGCTACCCCACCGTCGGCCAGGCTATCCCTCCACCCCTCAACAGCTCCTGTCATTCTCCAGAGACTACAGCCCCACGCCGCAACAAAACCAGTTATAACCCTTCTCCTCCTTCCAATCTGCGACTCCACTGCCGCATTTTCCCATCTCCGAGTCGTTCCCGTCCGGGGCCTCGCCGTCGTCCACCGCCTCGCTGTGTTCGGTGCGGCGTGGTCAACAAACGAGAGTCATCGGAAGAGGACTGTATGTGGAGAGCCTGACGGCTGGGACCCACGAGGTCCATGGTCGCACGCAAGGAAAGTTCCTCCTTATTAAGCTGAAAAAAATTGTTTCCTCCACCTGACAGCTGGGACCCACCGGCTGTATCTTCGCACGGAAGGAAGTGCCTCCTTGATTTGCGAAAAAAAATTATTCATCCCATTGACAGCTGGGACCTGTCAGATTTGGTGACTGACTTGTGCGCCTACTAAGCGGACGTGTACGCACGGCTTTGTCAACTTAATCAACAAATGATTCTAGTAGCTGGACGGTTGGATGTTAATCCAACAGCCGTGCTCCTTCTTCAACCTCTGTTCTTGCTCCTGTCTCCCGTGGGCGGCACCGCGGCTGTGCTGCCGCACACCCGAATCAGTGAAGTTTCCCACTCCTCTCCATCTGCGACTCCACTACCCCGTCTTCCCCATCTCCGGGTCGTTCCAGTCTAGGTGCGCTCGGCATGGTGTGGTCAACGTGGTCAACAACCGAGAGTCATCGGAAGATGACTGTACGTGAGAGGCTGACAGTGGGGACGCACCACGCCCATGGATGCATGCATGCAACGGAACGCGGCGAGATCAACGTGGTCAAGGAACGACTTCCATCGGAAGTATACTGTACGTGGAGAGTCTCAACTGGATCCACGGCCGCAGCAAGTAGGCGCCTCCTTATTACGCGGAAAATAATGATTCCTCCAACTGACAGCAGGGACCCACTGGATGGGCCACCGTATTTTGCAAAAAAAACGAAACGTTTGCCCCCTGACTGCTGGGATCCACCTGACGGCCACCGTATTTTGCAAGAAAACGTTCCCCCCGCTATCAGCTTGGACCCACCGGAAGTGCCTCCTTATTATGCACAAAAAATGAATACTCCCCCTGCTAGCTAGGACCCACCTTGGTGGGAGGCTGACTTGTAGGCCTACTAAGTTGACGGGGACGATGGGCTTTGTCAACTTAGTCAATATGAACGATTCTAGCTCCAGTGACCGTACGATGTCCATCCAACGGCCGTAGTGCTTCTTCAACCTCTGGTCTTCTTGCTCCAGCTGCCCAAACCAGCCGGTCGTGCCTCATGCTCCTGCCTCCCGTGGCCGGCTGTACTGCCGCGGAGGCCTCACCGCCCCCTATTATTCCCACAGTTGGCCAGGCCCTGCGGCGACGGCAGCCTCACACCGCAGCCGAACCAGTGAACCCTCGTACTCCTCTCCGCGCGGGCTTCCACTGCCGCGTCTTCCCCGGCTCCGCGTCTTCCCCTTCCTAGGCCTCGCCGTCGTCCACCGCCGTGGTGCTCTCCGCGCGGCGTGGTCAACGTGGTCAAGGAATGACTTCCATGGGAAGAGTACTGTACGTGGAGAGGCTGATAGCTGGGTCCACGGCCACAACCCAGTTTTTTGTGATTTGCCAAGTAAGTCGCTTTGTCAGGCCAATTGGGCTACAAATCTTTCAAGACGAGGAGAGCTTTCATTCGGCTGGCCGAGAAAATGGCCCATCAGTAATGAGAAATGGGCTATACATTTTTAAAACACATCAAACCGGCAATTAGTTTCAAATATCTTTTTTTTTTCATTTCAAGATTTTAAATTACATTAATTTTTATGCGTGGAGAATTTGTTGGATTTTATATTGGTATACATTTATTTTTAAAATCAGTTTGAATGTGAGTCGAAATTTTGGGATTAAAAACTGTTTGGACCGCACCGAAATATGCAAAAATTCGTATAATTTTTTAACCGTGGCCACAATATGGGCTGTAATGCTAACAAAAAGAATATGGGCTCCAAAAAAACCTTAAGTATTAGCAAATGGGCTGTAAATTATTAGAAATAATGGCAGATGGGTTGTATGCTGTTTTCCACAGATTTGAGGCTTTCCTAAAAAAAGGTTGATGCACAAGCAGCGACTGTTGGATGGCCATCCAACGGCCGTCGTGCTTCTTCAATCTCTGCTCTTCTTGCTCCAGCCGCTCAAACAAGCGCTGGCGGGACTGCCTGCTCCCTCCTCCCCGCGGCCGGCTCTACTGCCGCACAAGCCTCACCACCCAACTGTACTCCCATCGCTAGCCTAGCCCTCCCTCTACTCACCCACACCTGCTGTTATTCTCCAGAGACGGCAGACGAACCAGTAAACCCTCGTACAGTCGTACTCCCCTCCGCGTGGGAAACAACTGCCGAGTCTTCCCTGCCTCTGTGTCGTTCCCTTCTAGGCCTCGCCGTCGTCCACCGCCCTGGTGCTCTCGGCGCAGCCTGGTAAATGTGGTCAAAGACCGACATGCATTTGAAGTGGACTGTACGTGGAGAGGCCGACAGCTGGGTCCACGGCCGCACGCAAGGAAATGCCTCGTTATTACGCGCAAAATAATGGTTCCTCCACCTGACATCAGGGACCCACCGAAAGGGCCTCTGCATTTCGCGAAAAAAACGTTACCGCCGCTGACAGCTCAGACCCACCAGCTATATCTTCGCACGCAAGGAAGTGCCTCCTTATTACGCACAAAAAAATGAATACTCCGCCTGTTACCTGGGACCCAGTATAGTGGGAGGCTGACTTGTGGGCCTACTAAGTTGACGGAGACGGAGGGCTTTGTCAACTTAGTCAATATGCACGATTCTAGCTCCAGTGACCGTACGATGTCCATCCAACGGCCGTAATGCTTCTTCAACCTCTGGTGTTCTTACTCCAGCTGCCCAAATCAGCGCCGGTCGTGCCTCGTGCTCCTGCCTCCCGTGGCCGGCTGTGATGCGGCGGAGGCCTCACCGCCCCCTACTACTCCCACCACTGGCCAGGCCATCCCTCTACTCACCCACACCCCATCTTATTCTGTGGCGACGACAGCCTCACACCGCAGCGAACCAGTGAACCCTCGTACTCCTCTACGCGTGGGCATCCTCTGCCGCGTCTTCCCCGGCTCCGTGTCGTCCCCTTCCTAGGCCTCGCCGTCGTCCACCGCCCTGGTGCTCTCGGCGCAGCGTGGTCAACGTGGTCAAGGAACGGCTTCCATCGGACGTGGACTGTACGTGGAGAGGCTGACAGCTTGGTCCACGGCCGCAGCAAGGAAGTGCCTCCTTATTACGTGCAAAATAATTATTCCTCAACCTGACAGCGGGGACCCACCGGATGGGCCACCGTATTTCGTGAAAAAACCGATTCACCCCTTGACTGCTGGGACCCACCAGCTACATCTTCGCACGCAAGGAAGTGCGTCCGGGCAAAAAAAAAAGATTCGCCCCCTAACTGCTGGGACCCACCAGCTACATCTTCGCACGCAAGGAAGTGCGTCCGGGCAAAAAAAACGATTCGCCCCCCTGACTGCTGGGACCCACCAGCTAAATCTTCGCACGCAAGGAAGTGCCTGATAGTCGAGACCCACCTGGTCGAAGCGTACGCAACATTGTCATTCTGGTCGCGAACGTGTACGTACATATATACTAGTCAATGTAGAGGCGCGCACGTGTCGTAGTAGAGGCGCGTAAGTGTCGTAGTAGAGGCGCGCACGTAGCATGTACACGTACGTACATCAGCCAGGGGGCAAGAAAGAAAATATGGCCAAGTATGTGTACGTACGGCCAGGGCTCGTGTACATGGCTGGGTCGGAACGGAGAAACAGCGTCGTCGTCGTGTTCATCGGGAGGCAACGGAATGCATCGTGTTCATCGGGAGGCAACAAAACGTGTGGGAGCCAACTGGCTGGGTCGGAATGGAATGCGTGGTTGTGATCATCGGGAGGGCTTGGACGGAACAGGCGATGGAAACGAGGCCTGGCGTACCACACAACGGAGGAAACGGACCTCCTACGTTCGGAATGGGATCCTGTTGATCGGGAGGGGCCTGGCATACCGCAAAACGAAGGAAACAGACCTCCTATGGTCGAAACGGGGGTCCTGTTGATCGGGAAGGGTGTGGCGTACCGCAAAACGGACGAAACGGACCTCCTACGGCCGAAACGGGGGTCCTGTTGATCGGGAGGGGTGTGGCGTACCGCAAAACGGACGAAACGGACTTGTGTTAGAGTGCTACGGTCGAAACGGGGGTCCTATTCATCGGGAGAGGTGCGGCGTACCGCAAAACGGGACTCCACGGGATACTATTCATCTCCACCGTCGACCTCCTCCAGCCTCCACGGGCTCCTGTTCATCCAGCCTCCACTGTGCACTACTCCAACGGCTACTATTCAACCACCCCTCCACAGGCACCCCTCCACCGGCTACTGTTCATCCAGCCCTCCACACCACGGGGTCCTGTTCAACCACCCCTCCAAGGCCACCCCTCCACCATCTACTGTTCATCCAGCCCTACACACCATAGAGTCCTGTTCATCTAGAGGCAATGCCACCGCTCACTGTTCATCCAACCCCCCCTGCAACGCTCACTGTTCATCCAACCGATTGGCTTCAGTTAGCAGCAGTAGCTAAGGAATCGCTCGATCAGGTTCAGTTAACAGCCATCGATCGATCGCTCGGGTTCAGTAACGCGTATCCTGCAGTGCAATCGCTCGTGTTCAGTTAGAGCCCAACGCCTCGCTCGGGTTCAGTTAGAGCCAACGCCTCGCACACACGCGCGTGTGCGTACGAGAGAAACGCGCATCGCTCGGCCCCCGACCTCCCACCGTAACCGGCAACTCCCCAAAATTTTCCTCCCCCTCGCTTCTACCATGGTTTTTTCCGTCATGGATGGCCCAAAGAATGTCAGGCAGCTGCGTGTCCGGCCCGCCCAGGACGAAAAGCCCATTTTCTGTCATGATTCTTTGTCATAGAAGTAGGATCCCACCACATGTATGATGATATCGGGTTTTGTCACAATTATCGTCATAGAAGTGTCATATGTATGACAGATAAAAATTTCGTTCGGCCCAAAATGTCACGGATATGTCTTTTTTTGTAATGTGTAGCACCGTCTGTACAGTCGTGGACGTTTCCGCCGGAGGCGGCGCCATGACAAATGACCAACAGCTTAGTAACAGTGTTGCCGCTGTTTTCGGCAAGAGGAAGAGGGTCATAGAGCATCGGGTGGGTGGAGCCTATCGATTCCAGGTCGGAGGTGAGCTCCTTGGCGATGTCGATCTTGCCAAGGAAGTTCACGAGGCAGCTCGAGCTGGTTGCACCCGCGCCTGGCGCGGGCTCATCGGAGAGGTGGACCTTGCCGAGAAGATCGGCGAGACAGCTCGCTGCGCAGGCGTCGTCGATGCCATGCAGCACGTCGGGGCAATCGCCATCGGGCATGCCAGGCTGGCTACGCTCGCTAGGACGGAAGAGGGTTCCCGTCTAGAGCAGGTCTCTGGACGACGGTGCACCTGACCCCATGATGGGCGCCAAATGTCGGGTGGTAGGTGCAACATATGCCAACGGGTGGCTAATCATTGTGGGAGCCAGTAAGACATCGCCGGTGCCTGGAAACAGGATAAGGCGAAGACATGCACGCCGGCGAATCTTACCCAGGTTCGGGGCTCTCCTAGGAGATAAATCCCCTAGTCCTGCTCTGTGGGGTCTCCGCATGATCACTAGATCGACCAGTAGCTACAAGATGCTCCTTGAGCTATTTAGCTAGAGGAATAAGAAGGGCAACGCTAGCTTTCCTCTTCTCTCTATGTTGTGTGTAAAACTCTAAGAGATCAACCCTTTGCATGGGTGCCCTGGGGGGTTTATATAGGCCTACCCCCCAGGGGTATAATGGTAGTCCGGCTGGATGTGGGTCCAGACCGTCAGTGTCTATGGTCGCCGGCTTCTCCGCCGGCCGTTGGGGCCCGCTGAATGGTGGTCCCCGCCGGCTGCCGGCCTCTTGGCCAACAGGCTGGGCCCACCGCCCGGGGGTCTTGTCGGCTGCTAGTTACTATGGCCTTACTCTTGGTGACTGTCGGTGTCAAAACCGGCGGATCTCGGGTAGGGGGTCCCGAACTGTGCGTCTAGGTGGATGGTAACTGGAGACGAGGGACACGATGTTTTTACCCAGGTTCGGGCCCTCTAGATGGAGGTAAAACCCTACGTCATGCTTGATTAATATTGATGATATGGGTAGTACAAGAGTGGATCTACCATGAGATCAAGGAGGCTAAACCCTAGAAGCTAACCTATGGTATGATTGTTGCAATCTATGTTGTCCTACGGACTAAAGCCCTCCGGTTTATATAGACACCGGAGGAGGCTAGGGTTACACAGAGTCGGTTACAATAGTAGGAGATCTACATATCCGTATTGCCAAGCTTGCCTTCCACGCCAAGGAAAGTCCCATCCGGACACGGGACGGAGTCTTCAATCTTGTATCTTCGTAGTCTTGGAGTCCGGCGGATAATGATAGTCCGGCTGTCCGGACGCCCCCTAGTCCAGGACTCCCTCAGTATCCCCTGAACCAGGCTTCAATGACGATAAGTCCGGCGCGCATAATGTTTGGCATTGCAAGGCGGGTTCCTCCCTTGAATAATCCAGAGAAGATCATGAACACCAGGATAGTGTCCGGCTCTGCAAAATAAATTCCACATTCCACCGTAGGGAGAATAAAATGTACACTTAGTTCAATCTGCTGACGTATTACGCGGCGTGACATCACACCGCTACCAAGCCTTTGTTTGAATCGTTTTTTACCATACCACCTCAGCATGTTTAGCGAAGCAGTTTCCTTGGCACGTCTTGTCGAAGCAGAGATCGTGTTCCCCTTATTCCGGGATTCTCATCAATGCGTGCGTGGGTAACCCAACCGCGCCATTGATGGTGGTGCTTGGGAGATAAGCGAGTTTTACCAGGCTGGTGGGGGACGCATAGTTTTCGTCTGCCTATATATAAGGGATAAGGATTCACCTTCTCACCTACACCTTCTTCCTCCTTTGCTTATCCATCTCCGCGAACTCAAGCTCCAACGCCCAAGATCGTGCATCTCGCCTCGACCTTCTCCGAATATGTCCGGAGCGGGAGGCAAATGGTTGGCCTCCACCGCTAAGGAGGAGGACATCACCAAGCTGCGCAGCGCCGGATACCTTTCCAGCGATATCGCGCATCGGCTGCCCGACGAGGGGCAGCTCGTCCCTACCCCAGGGCCTCATGAGAGGGTCATCTTCCTCCCCCACTTCCTCCGCGGACTGGGATTTCCGCTCCATCCATTTGTCCGGGGGCTCATGTTTTACTACGGCCTGGATTTCCATGATCTGGCGCCGAACTTCATCCTCAACATCTTGGCGTTTATCGTCGTGTGCGAGGCCTTCCTCTGCATCCGGCCCCACTTCGGCCTGTGGCTCAAGACCTTCAACGTCAAGCCGAAGGTTGTGAAGGGCACGCAAGCGGAATGCGGAGGCACCATGTTGGGCAAATTGCCCAACGTCCTTTGGCTCGAAGGGACCTTTGTGGACTCCGTCAAGGGGTGGCAATCGGGGTGGTTCTACATCACCGAGCCGCGCAAACCTACATGGGCGACGGCCCCCGAGTTTAGATCTGGCATCCCCACGCAGCTCACCTCCTGGAAAGAGAAGGGCTTGCAGTGGGGCAATCCGGTGGAGGTGACGGGACTCCGAGCCTGCATCAAGAAGATGGTGAGCAATAGGCTCAGGCTCGTCGACGTGGTCCAAGTCATGCTCATTCGGCGGATCCTCCCATGCCAAGAACGGGCATTCAATTTGTGGGAGTTCAATCCGGAACAGCACCAGGCGCTAAGCGGGCTCTTCGATACAACATACGAAGGCTCCTGGAGGGTGCTGTTCAAGGGCGCCGAAGCCCCCGCATCCACGACGGAAGACCGCGGATTCAGCTCGCAGTATCCAACTGACGAGGTAAGTGATTCAACCCCATTACGGGACACTTGTGATAATTAAATTGACTCCAGTGAGGTTTCATTCTGCCTCTTCCTTTGACAGGAATGGATGGAGAAGGCCAAGCTGCTTATCAGCCCAGCTCCCATGCCAGAAGACCCAGTGGACGCCCGCTTAGCAGGGCTGTTGGTTCCGGCACCGCACGTGGTGCCGGAGAAGAAGGCCAAGAAGGTGGCCGCGGGGAATCGAAAGAGTTCCCGCAATCAGGCGTCTGACGACGACGAGGACTCCTCCCCTGAAGACGAGAAGGAGGAGTATTCCCTCCCGGAGGAGGGAGAGAAGAAGAGGAAGGCTTCCCCAATCGGGGAGGCCGAAGGGTCCAAGAGGGGGAGAACTATCCCCCCGGACAGTTTCGCCAACACCAGCGTTGGCGAGGATGAGTGGCCTCCAAGGGCCAGGCGTCCGGCAAGATCGTAAGTGTCCGGATCCTTTATGAGCAATATCTTTCATGTCATGTAGTGTCCTTCTAACGCCGCATTCTGTCCGTAGTCCGGCCGATGACGATCTCCCCGACTCATCGAGCGGGTCATTAGCCTCGTCGGATGTGAATTCACTTCCACCCGCCTCTACCCCACGCGCCGACAAGGACGCCGAGGTGGGATCCCAGAGAGGGACCCATCAGGAGGAGGCTCCGGAGGCACCGTCAGGCAACCTCCCGGACTTTGCGCCGGACTCTACATCGGAACCCGCAGTGGTTCCAGAGTCCGGCAAGCGGCCCCTTCGAAAGAAGGGCAAGACCGTGACACCGGCGGCCTCCGTCCAACCGGAGGCGCCGGATAACTTGTTGGAGGCGCTTAAAGGCGCTTCCATCGAGGAAGAACACCGCACTATCATGAGTGCGGTGATTCAAAAGGTTCAGCTCGCCAAAAGCGGGCTGACCGAAGCCTGGAGCAGCCTTTTAACAGGCTTTGAGGTAAGAAGTTAAAATTATGTAATGTAATACCGCATAGACAGTAGCCCCTGATGCTCAGTTCGGTGTTCAGAAAGAAAAGCCGGACTGAGGATCTAACAAGATATGCGCAAGGTTACTAAAAATATGTCAATATGGGTTTGCAGGCTGCGCTGCTGGCCTCTACCGCATTAACGGCGGAGGTCGATGTGCTGAAGCAGGACCTCGAGTGGTCCGAGCGAGAGCTCGGCCATGCGAAGAAGCAGCTCGAGGAAAAAGAAGGTGAATAACACCACTTTGAATAGGTACCTTACAGAAAAGGATTTCGGTTGCAATAAAACTAACAAGGATAATATGTGTATTGCAGGGGCCACTAATGAGGTGGCAGCCCTGAAGGATGCTGTGCCCGCGGCCGAACACAGTGCGACCGCGGAACGGGCTGAGCGAGAAAAGCAAGAGGCGCAAGTGGCGGAAGTTCGGCAAGAGCTCCAGGCTCTCATGGAAGAGTATGAGAGTTTGGAGCGTGAGTCCAAGACTCGAGAGTCCGAGCTTGCCTCGGCTCTCGAAAGTGCCAAGTCCGCCAAGGACGAGGCCCGTAAGGCCCTTCAGGAGGTTGAAGATATAAAGAAAATAGCGGCGGGTAAGGCATTTTTCATGCAGAGCAAGCATGTTAATGTAAATTACCTGATACTTACCCGCATTCGGAGCTCTCCAGGGGCGTTTGCAGATCTGCCGCGTAGTGCGTCCGATGCTGCCGCATTCTATCGTGGCGAGGAGGGGAGCTCGACGGAAAAAGTCTTCTGGTCTCAGTATGCTGAGGCCGGACACCCGGTGCCCCTAAGCGACTAGCTGAAGCAGCTGGTCGAACTCCACAAGGTAGCTGAAGAGGCCATGAAGGGCCTCATAGCCCGGCAGTGCCCTGGACAGGCCATGCCTGGGAGCTACTTTGGCCTCGTGCGGCGGCTGGTGGATGCCTGCCCCTGGGTGGATGTCATCAAGCGCTCCACCTGTATTGAAGGCGCTCGCCGGGCTCTTGCCCGCACAAAGGTGCAATGGGGCAAGTTGGATGCAGAGAAGCTTCTCACGGACCCCCCGCCGCCGGGCAAGGAGTATCGCACGCCCGAGATGTATTATAGAACTGTCCTGAAGGGAGCCCGCAATATTGCGGATGAGTGCCCTCGAAATGTAATCTTTGAGTGAATTCGCTATGTATTATCCTGCGCGCTGAAATTTTGTTCATGTGCGCGTTTAAGCAACGCTTGTTTAATTTAAAATATTACCTTCTGTGCGGCCGTTTATAAAATCTGAGAGATGGCAAGTCATTGGCTTCAGCCCCCAAGCCACGAGTGCTGGGGTGTTCGGGATAAACTTGAGCGCTCTTGTTCCCATTGTTGGGTCCATCGAGGGAGGCACTCAACACAACGAACAAGGCAACCGGTCTTATAATGCTTGAACACTCTCACTTAGCCATAGAATTCTATAATTTTAAATTTCGGCGAAGCCCCTGGTATTCGGAAGGCCGAATCCGGGGCGCTATCCATGCCTTCATCGGACATTATCCGAAACTTCGCTCGAAGCGGCGTGAGTCTTTAAGGACCCGAAAAAACCTCTCGAACAGCGACCAGTATCTCGCCTTATCATGCCAGTCAGTTTTAGCTTTCTCCACTGAGGCGCTCGCCCGGCTCAACCGGGGCGCAATCGCAGTGGTTCTCCCAGTGCCACCTTAGCCGAAGGAACGAAACGTAAGGCACCAAAACGTGGGAGCCGGGCAAACCCAACTATTGACCCAAGACATGATTCGGAGCCGATTCATATAATGCTATAAGTTCGGGGTGCCGCACTTGTGAAAGTGTTCGGACTTATCACACCATAGAGTGGGGAACATAAGCCCCCGGTGTATGAGGCCGTACCAAAATATACGGGTGCAAGATGTCACATAATGAGCATATATATATATAAGAGGTAATGCAATTGCGATCAAAAAGTTGCTGCATTATTTATGAAAGAAAGTCTGCTAGTAGAGCGGACTGATACAAATAGCGCGGTAAGCAAGGGATTTCGACTAAGTAAACATGTCCCCCTCGAGGGATGAGCTGCGGACTTGGTGTATATAATCGAATTTAATGCTCGTAATTGAGACCACCTGAGTGTTCGTCGCGGCATTCTTTAGTCCCTGACTGTTGCATCATGAGTTCGGCAGGTTCGCCGCCGGACAGGGCTTCTGGTTAACAGAGTCCGGTGTACAAAAAAGAAGAAAAATAGTAAAAAAAAAGAGGGGCACATTTGTGAGCCCCCGGTGTGGTCGAACCGCACTCTGGGTCCGTTGCGATCGTGCCCCCTCCCCTGTGCCCATGGTATCTCCAAAGCGTAATGATGTACGCTGAGTGTTATTCTTGCGATCATACGCGGGCGAGGGTTGGGGCCGCATTGCTACGCGTGCTCTGATCGCACCAGGTGGTCTTGGTTGGCATTGCTCCGGGCATGCTTTGCTGTATCCGGCCGTTTAACGGCCGGACTCGAGAATTGCCTTAGAAGGCTGCTCTGTACTTCTGCCGCGAGAGCCGCTGTATGTTCCTCCATTCGGAGGGAGAGTTCCGTATTCCCATTGACCGTGATGACTCCACGAGGGCCTGGCATCTTGAGCTTTAGGTATGCATAGTGCGGCACCGCGTTGAATTTGGCAAACGCGGTTCGTCCGAGCAGGGCGTGATAGCCGCTGCGAAACGGGACTATGTCGAAGATTAACTCTTCGCTCCGGAAATTATCCGGGGATCCGAAGACCACTTCCAGTGTGACTGAGCCAGTGCAGTTGGCTTCCACTCTTGGTATGACACCTTTAAAGGTTGTATTTGTAGGTTTAATCCTTGATGGGTCTATGCCCATTTTGCGCACTGTATCCTGATAAAGCAGGTTCGGGCTGCTGCCGCCGTCCATCAGGACTCTCGTGAGGTGGAACCCATCGATGATTGGGTCTAAGACCACTGCAGCGAATCCGCCATGGCGTATGCTGGTCGGATGGTCTCTTCGATCGAAGGTGATCGGACAAGAGGACCATGGGTTGAACTTTGGGGCGACTAGCTCCATCGCATAGACGTCCCTTAGTGCGCGTTTCCTCTCCCTCTTGGGTATGTGGGTCGCGTATATCATATTCACCGTTCGCACTTGTGGGGGAAAACCCTTCTGTCCTCTGTTGTTCGGCGGTCGGGTCTCTTCCTCGTCGTCGCTGTTTAGCCCCTTGTCATTGTTTTCGGCAATTAACTTGCCGGCCTGCTTGAATACCCAGCAATCTTTATTAGTGTGGTTAGCTGGCTTTTCAGAGGTGCCATGTATCTGGCATAAGCAGTCGAGTATTCGTTCCAAATTGGACAGACCCGGAGTGGTTCTTTTGAATGGCTTCTTCCGCAGACCGGGTTTAGAGCCTTGGAATCCGGCGTTGACTGCCATATCCTCCTTATCGTCGCCGTTAATGCGGCGCTTGTTTTTGTTTCGACGTAACCTGCCGTTGTTGTCCTTAGTATCCGGACTGCCAGAATTTTTACGGAGATTGTTGCTGCGGGCTAGCCAGCTGTCCTCTCCCGCGCAAAAGCGGGTCATCAACGATGTGAGGGCTGCCATGGATTTCGGCTTTTCCTGCCCCAGGTGTCGGGCTAGCCATTCGTCCCGGATGTTATGTTTGAAGGCTGCAAGGGCCTCTGCATCCGGACAATCGACGATTTGATTTTTCTTCGTCAAGAACCGTGTCCAGAATTGTCTGTCCGATTCGTCTGGCTGCTGAATGATGTGGCTTAGGTCATCGGCATCTGGTGGTCACAAATATGTGCCTTGGAAGTTATCAAGGAATGCGGCCTCCAGGTCTTCCCAACACCCAATTGACTCTGCGGGCAAGCTGTTAAGCCAATGCCGAGCTGGTCCTTTAAGCTTGAGTGGGAGGTACTTGATGGCGTGGAGATCATCGCCACGGGCCATATGGATGTGGAGAAGATAGTCTTTGATCCAAACCGCGGGGTCTGTTTTGCCATCGTAAGATTCGATGTTTATTGGTTTAAACCCTTCGGGGATCTGATGATCCATTACTTCGTCAGTGAAGCATAGCGGGTGTGCGGCGCCTCTATATTGAGCAATATCGCGACGCAGCTCAAGAGAGCGCTGTCTGCTGTGCTCGGCCCGGCCAGGGTTATTGTATCCGGTGCGACGGTATTCGTCGTGGGTCGTAGGGCGCCAACGTGATCCATAGATGGATCTGGATTGCCTTGCTTTGTCCTCCAATATGTCTCGCAAGTCCGGCGCGTTCCCTCTTGGCTTCGTACTTTTGGAGCGATGCCGGGGTATGGTCTTGGCTGGGGGCCTGGATGCCTCTCTGTCACGACCACGGGGTGGTCGGTCAGCCATATCGTGCACTGGTGATGGAGGTACGTATGCTTCCTCCTCTAATCGGGGGAGCAGCTTGCGTCTTGGGTAACTTTTGGAGGGACGTTCGAGTTTATACTCTTCGGCCGCGAGGACCTCGGTCCATCGATCGGCCAGCAGGTCCTGATCAGCTTGACGCTATTGCTGCTTTTTCTTTAGGCTGTTTGCTGTGGCGATAAGCCTGCACTTGAAGCGCTCTTGTTCAACGGGATCCTCGGGTACGACGAATTCGTCATCGTTGAGGCTTGCTTCGTCTTCGGAGGGAGGCATATAGTTATGATCCTCAACCTCTTCGTCTGCCGCCCCCTCATGAGGGCTTGCTTCTGCATCCTCCTACACTGAGTCTTGCTGGAGGGGATTGTCTTCGGTGCTCTCTGGAGTGTTATTATCTCCTGTGCCGGAATCTCCATTCTTGCTGTGGCGAGATTTAGAGCGGTGCCGCTGACGCCGGCGTTTGGGCTGATTCTTTAAAGAGTCTGCCTCCGCTGTTTCTTCGCCATCCCCGTCTTTTGGGGTGTCCACCATGTATATGTCGTATGACGAGGTGGTCTTCCAGTGCCCTGTAGGCGCTGGTTCCTGTTCGTCTCCAGCATCGTCGTCCATGGCGTCGATGTCTTCAGAGTCGTAGTCTAGCATGTCGGTTAGATCGTCGACAGTGGCTACAAAGTGGGTGGTGGGTGGGCTCTGAATTTCTTCGTCGTCCGTACCCCAACCATCCTGGCCATAGTCCGGCCAGGACTCTCCAAATAACGAGAGATGCTTTAGTGAATTCAAGATATCGCCAAAAGGCGAGTATTGGAAGATGTCCACGGCGGTGAATTCCATAACCGGCGCCCAATCTAGACCGATTGGTAGGGGCGCGGGAGGTACGGAGTCCGGCGAGGAGTCTGGCGCCTCGGAATCACGAGTTTCGCAGGGGACAAGATTAGTGTTCGGCTCCATCGCCGAGGATGTTGAAGCCCCTAGGGCGGCGTCTATCCACCGGCCCTCGATCTGGGCGATCGGCTCCGGGTTGATGGCCGAAGCGGATCTGTGTGCGGCCACCAAGGCACTGTTCGGTGGCAGAGCTAGATCATGCCCGTCGTCACAGTGCGGCGCGCTTGGCTGTGGCTCGAGTCCGTAGAAGATCAAGTCTCCGCGGACATCGACCGTGAAGTTTAAGCTTCCAAATCTGACCTGACGGCCAGGGGCGTAGCTTTCGATCTGCTCCAGGTGGCCAAGTGAATTGGCCCGCAGGGCAAAGCCGCCGAATACGAAGATCTGTCCGGGGAGAAAAGTCTCACCCTGGACAGCGTTGCTGGTTGAAGATGCCATCAAGCCTGTCGGTGACGACACAGAGGAACTCTCAATGAAAGCACCAATGTCGGTGTCAAAACCGGCGGATCTCGGGTAGGGGGTCCCGAACTGTGCGTCTAGGCGGATGGTAACAGGAGACGAGGGACACGATGTTTTTACCCAGGTTCGGGCCCTCTCGATGGAGGTAAAACCCTACGTCCTGCTTGATTAATATTGATGATATGGGTAGTACAAGAGTGGATCTACCACGAGATCAAGGAGGCTAAACCCTAGAAGCTAGCCTATGGTATGATTGTTGCAATGTATGTTGTCCTACGGACTAAAGCCCTCCGGTTTATATAGACACCGGAGGAGGCTAGGGTTATACAGAGTCGGTTACAATGGTAGGAGATCTACATATCCGTATTGCCAAGCTTGCCTTCCACGCCAAGGAAAGTCCCATCCGGACACGGGACGGAGTCTTCAATCTTGTATCTTCGTAGTCTTGGAGTCCGGCGGATAATGATAGTCCGGCTGTCCGGACACCCCCTAGTCTAGGACTCCCTCAGTGACGATGGCTCTGTCGGGGTAAGCATGGCTATAGTACCGCCGCCTGGCGGGCATTCATTGTAGCCTTACCCCATCTCATCTACTTAATGCACTACTAGGAAAAGGCATGCTAGTGGCGCACTAGTTTTGCCTTCTAATGGCGCACTACTGGTGCGCCACTAGCATCACGCCATTAGAATTAAATTCTAATGGCGCACCACTGGTGCGCCATTAGTATCTGGTGTTCTAATGGCGCACCACGTAGTGCGCCATTAGTATTGCCCATAGTGCGCCACTAGTGTCTACTATATTAATGGCGCACCACATGGTAGTGCGCCATTAGTAACAATTTTTTTAATTTTTTTTTGTTTTTTCTTAATCTCAGGTCACTATTTCACATATGAGATATCCAACACATATATATACAACAAGCATCCATATAACAACCATATCCAACACACAAGTTTCATCATATATACATACATAGCCAACACATAGTTCCATCGTTACATATTACAAAAGTTTCACATTGTTCATCCAACACTGTTATCCATCAATTCACAAAAGTTTCACATTGATACAAAATAAAAACACAAATGGAAAAGAAGCACTCCATCCATGCAAGCTTCCGTGGATTAAATCAAATCTGCAAAATGATAAAGAAGAAGTTAGAAGAAGAAGAAGAGAAGAAGAAGACTAGAAGAATACTAGAAGAAGAAGAACACTAGAACAATACTAGAAGAAGAATAAGAAGAAGAATAAGAAGAATAAGAAGAAGACTATAAGCTTATTATGTAAACTTGATCATTTTGTGCTAACATAAGTAATTTTGGAGCTAACCTATAGGAAACTAAGCATATAAGCTCTCTAAGTTAGCATATTAGAGCCAACTTAGGTAAAATGAAGCTAACCTATGTCATTTTGGAAAAGAAGAAGAATAAGAAGAATAAGAAGAAGACTATAAGCTTATTATGTAAACTTGATCATTTTGTGCTAACTTAAGTAATTTTGGAGCTAACCTATAGGAAACTAAGCATATAATCTCTCTAAGTTAGCGTATTAGAGCCAAGTTAGGTAAAATGAAGCTAACCTACGTCATTTTGGAAAAGAAGAAGAATAAGAAGAAGACTATAAGCTTATTATGTAAACTTGATCATTTTGTGCTAACATTAGTTATTTTGGAGCTAACCTATAGGAAACTAAGCATATAAGCTCTAAGTTAGCATATAAGAGGCAACTTAGGTAAAATGAAGCTAACCTATAGGAAACTAAGCATATTAGAGATAACATAGGTAACTAAGTATATATATATATATCATTTTGGAGATCTGACATACCTGACATAGTTCAGTTCTCATTGTTCTTCTCCTTCTCCTTCCTCAGCCTGATGCACCAAGAGCGGCGAGGCGGTGGAGGCAGTGGGATGTAGTCTTCTACCACAATTGGCGTGGTCATGTCGCCCAGCTGTGGGATCGCCGGCGCCACCACCGGTGCCTGGTTATTATCAGGCACCACCACCATCACGAGGCCACCTTCAGGCAGGAAGGGCATGACGATCGCTAGGTCATCCTCATCCACCACCATCTCTTGCCCTTGGTCAGCCACCACCAGCGCTAGGTCATCCTCAGCCTGATGCACATCGTCATCCTGCAGCTCCTCATCCCCACTTTGCTCCTCTTCTCCCCCACTCCAGTCCGGATCATCCTTCTTGTTGTCTTCACTGCTGCCAGAATCGCTGCTGCTTTTGCTAAAGCTAGAATCGCTGTTGCTTTTGCTACAGCCATAATCGCTGCTGCTTTGGCTGTAGCCAGTGTCGCTGCTGCTACTCCCGTTGCGTGTCCAAATGCAACAATGACCATTAACAATCGATGTGAGACAAAGCCAAATGTAGAGGAATAAGAAGAGGCAGAAAGTACTGGCATCATCATCGTTAGCGTAGCGCATGCGACACATAGTCGCGCTGAACACCTTCACAATGAGCATGGTGGCGTCGTCGTCGTACCTGAAGAGAAGGAAGTACCCCAACTGCAGGCCGTTGGCATGGTAGAACTTCTCCCACCCACGATACAAGTACATGTGGCCCTCCTTGATCACCAACTCCACATCCCACTGCTTGCGAAACCCGCTGCCGGCCTGTCGCAACTTCACATTATTTGGCGGATCTTCACCCAGCATGTTCATAAAACTGTCAGGCAGCCTCTGCAGTTTGGGACAATGAGTGATGTAGCAAACAACATATATCATAATGAGATGGGTGAAGGGGAGATCTCTCGTTTTATATACCTGCGTCATGGATGATACTGAAGTCCCAAGTATGATACTTAAGTACTCGGAAGCATCCAACTTGTACTGCGGTGTGGCAGAGCGGCGGTGGCTGCTTCCCCCCATCTCTGATAAGCAGCAGAAGAGACCAATTAGTACCCTTACAATAGATAATAAAACATGCATGAAAATAACCACTCTATATCAAGTTTATCCAAGCAAATATCTCATCATGATAACCACAAAGAGGAATGTCCACAGACAAACCTTTGGTTAAACAAGGTATGTATGGTCTCAATTCATCTCTCAATTCACCAACATGGCTAATAGGCATGTTAATATATCTACCATATAAACCTTTGGTTCAGAAAAAGTATGCAAACAACATTGCAACTGATGATATCACAATCATGGTGCCATTCTAAACCAATAGCACATTTGATTCAAGGACAAGAATCTCACAAGTACAGCAGTTGTCAGCAAGGAGTTTGACCACAAGGAGTTGTCAGCAAGAATGATCCAATAAAACATTTTTTTAGATGACCCATAAGACAAACTGAAAATAGTTGTTGTTGCTGAACTAATCTGACCACTATAACCTGTTCATCATTCAGCCATAGTTGTTGTTGCTGCTACAATTTCAGCAAGCAACATGCCTAAATCCAGTGCTTGTTTGACTTTACTGAATTACCAACACATGGCACACAACACATTTATATTTTGTCAGGTCACACAACACATGCCTGAGGAGGAAGATTGAATTTTCTACAGAAGCATCATCAGGTACACTTCAACATGTGCTAGCAGCAACAAATGGTCAATATTCATTCTTATTTATGGTCAATATTTATAACCTATCAACA